>OW285237.1:122323737-123523737 GCA_935421215.2 Melolontha melolontha | reverse complement strand
CAGGAAGAAAGAATTATCTGTTTAGTAACTACTTCTTTGTTCTGTAATTAAAGTTTAGTCTTGTAGAAAATATTAATAATATACTGCATTTAATATCGAACAATCTACCTGTTCACAATCATGCTTTGAGTCGGTAAGATCGCCTCCCAGGAGAAACAGTTTATTAAAAAAAACTGCTACATTTCTTTATTGTGAATTGGTACTTTGAAATCAATTACAGTAAGTCTACCCATAATTTACAATTTAAATTATTTTTGGATTATTAATAATTATTATCAGTGAGCGGACTCGAACGATTGATGATTCATAGCCCATAGGCCTTGTATTCGCGCAATAGGTTTGTTTCTGTAAGCGATTCGTGAGTTTCGAACAATTTTATACGTGTGGCTAGCTGCATTAGTGGCACATACCTACATGTGCAGTTAATATCTATCAGTCAATGCACAACAGAGCGAATGTAATAAACGGTTTGATAACAGGCAGCAACTACTGCTGAAACAAAAGTAATGCTGACAAGTGAATTACGTATCGAATTTTGAATAAAAATAATTTACAAAGAACAAAACTTAAAACTATGTATTTTCTGTGAAACATTGAAAGTGCAAAATATTACTATGAACAACTAAAATTTGTTCAAGGTGTACCTGTGTTAAATTAATTCTTTTAGATGTTAAAATGTCTTTAAAAATATAAAATGTTCGTTCCACATCATAAAATAATTATAAAAAATTATAGAAAAAATATACAATATAATAATATAAAACGTATTTTTTTTAAATACTAAAAGTTGTAACCAAATACAACAATCCCTTATAGAAGAGAGCATGTAAACACGCCACTGCATAATAGAATTTATGAATGAATAGACACAATGTACTATTCATAACGAGCACCTGTTCGAGGAATGCAATCTAGCAAGCAAATAACGGGGCTATTATAACATGCATACTACACCTGAGATCCCCACAACGTTTTATCGGGGCAATTGGTCATTCAATCGCTTCTGTCCGCTCTCTGATTATTATATACCCTTTTATTTTTCCTAAATATTAACTTTTTTTTTTAAATAAAATCACATACATACATATTTATGGATTTAAAGTAAACATTTAAATTAAAAACTCCTGGTTAGTTGTCGGCGTTGTATGTATTGCTATTTATATAATAAGTATAATAAGTTATAACCGAATGATTATTAGAAACAGTAAATTTCATTGATATATGTGTATAGTGAATCAATGGAAACATTAATAGTTATTTAACCAACAAGTACATTAATGAAGGCGATTAATGATCGAGATATTTTAACGCGTGAGCGCAGCGAGCGCGTTAATGTTCGAGATCATTAATCGCATTTTAATGTAAGAGTTAGTTACAATACTTTTCCGTCGACCGTATATTTTTCTAAAGTGGAGAAAAACAGTTTACATCTTTTTTTTTTATTTATTAATGATCATTATTATAATTATATATGTTCATAGTCGAAATATTACAATTATTAAAAGTAATTGGGCACGCATTAGAATTTGTATGGTTTTGTGAATGTAAGTTTACCTCACTACTTTGGATAGTTGTCACAGAATTTATTTCAGCGTCGGTAGAAGGAGTGGTATGACAAGCCTGTGTTGTAGTTTCACAAATAATTTTTTTAGCTGTATTAACTTGTTGTTTGATTTTGTTGATTTCCTTGGTTACCATGGAAACCATCAAAATCGTTCATTAACAGAAAATCATGCATTAATAAGGGTCATTAATGTATGATTTTGAGAACGTTAATAACGGATGTAAATACACGGTCGACGGAAAAAAAAAATATATATATATATATATATATATATATATATATATATATATATATATAAGGTCATTAATGTATGATTTTGAGAACGTTAATAACGGATGTAAATACACGGTCGACGGATATATATATATATATATATATATATATATATTTCCGTCGACCGTGTATTTACATCCGTTATTAACGTTCTCAAAATCATACATTAATGACCCTTATTAATGCATGATTTTCTGTTAATGAACGATTTTGATGGTTTCCATGGTAACCAAGGAAATCAACAAAATAAAACAACAAGTTAATACAGCTAAAAAAATTATTTATTTATTATTTATATATATATATATATATATATATATATATATATATATAATATATATATATATATAATATATATATATAGTCAATACTCCTTGGCCTTTACAATAAGCCCGGGTGTTGGGAGATTGAAGCGGCGATATTTTTGGTGGAAACTTTTTTGCTACTAACTATACCATGAATGAAAAAAAGACTAATAATACGGTTCCTAAAAATACTAGTCTAAACGTCTATTCACCAATATCGACAATTCGGGCGATAACGGTACATTCAAACAAAACGTAGCCTCGTCGGAAAACAACAAAATTTTATGTAAAATATTGATCATTTTTGCAAGTCTTCATCACTCTTTCGCAAAATTCAATTCTATAATCATAATCCCCATCCAATAATTCTTGCACTAAATATGATTTATACGCATGATATTTTTCGTGCTTCAATATTCTGGCTACTGATCGGCAGCTTATATCATAGCTTAGTACGAGGAAAGTATGGTAATTCTTCTAATGCTATAACAATAACTCAAGCAATAACTTCATTAGTTGCGCCTTTTGGTCGTCCGTTTTGCGGTAAATTATACCTTCTCAAAGTTTTACCAATGACGGTTCGTGATACTGGATCCCGATCTTGAGTTCTAACGCGAGCACCAATTATCATCAGAATTTCAATAGGTTCTTTTTCAGTTAATTGAATCATTATTAATATTTGGAGATCTACAAAATTAATTCAGACAGTTTAATTCAAGTACTGAATTTTAATTCCATTGCTTATCTTCTCTCTCCATTGAAATTCGTAAAACAGGATGTTTCATTTAAAATAAAAAGTTAACATCGTTTCCGGCCAAACCGGAAGTTTGATTCTAAGTATACTCGTCAAATCTCCGATTTTCATTTAATTAATTGTGGAAAGTCTTATTAAAATCTAAGTAGCCATTTCCCAGATATTTGAATGGATCCATACATTTGTCCAACTCTGTACATACAATCTGTTAAGAAAATTTACCCTTACCATAATTAACAATCTTATCCTAAATATGTATTTCGATAACTAAGTTGTCATCAGCAGTAGGTAAAACCACTAATCAAACTGAACATGTGGCACTGTAAAACTAACATAAAGAATCGCGCACCAATTTACAAAGTGTCCACGTATAATATTCTGGATTTACACACGCCAAACAAACTAAAATTACGTCAACTTACCTCTCTTCGGAAACGGCACACATACACCCTCAACTTTTCTACCTCTTTTCTAAGAATGAAGAGAGACAACTATTTGGAATATGACCGTTGTCCGAATTAAAAGTATTAATTTTGTTTTTAATGAATGCTTTCATATATATCGAACTCTCTGAGGTTATTTATATTTTTAACAAGTTTTAATCATTCAATACATAGTTTGCGACGCTAGATTTTTCTGGTCTATTAAATTTAATATGCGATGTACGTTTTTTAAAACGGTTCATTATTAAGCGTTTCGCTTGACTATCTTCGTTATATATTTCAAATTACGATCGCCGCAATTAATTTCGTATATACCAGATTTCAAATTCAAATTTACTTTATCTTTGGTATTACCTAGCAGACTTTGATTGTGTTTTCAGACCGAGAAGCAACTTGAAGACCTCGTTCTGTAACAAC
Source organism: Melolontha melolontha (assembly GCA_935421215.2). Classification (NCBI taxonomy): domain Eukaryota; kingdom Metazoa; phylum Arthropoda; class Insecta; order Coleoptera; family Scarabaeidae; genus Melolontha; species Melolontha melolontha. The sequence continues at coordinate 123,519,981 of OW285237.1, read as the reverse complement.
TCTAAGTAATTATATTTGTTATATTCAAATCTTGTGAGATCGTTCATTTTTAGAAACTCTTTCTAATTTACTTTTTTTGTAGGCTTAATGTAACTTTTTTATACTTTTATAATATACGAAGTGTGGCTATAAAATAACAAGACAACTGTTACTACAGACAAACTACGCAAACGCCAAACTCGTACGACCTACAGCTGTAAACCGCGTGAACCCATCTCTTTCGATTGTCACCCCTTCTGTGTCTATCGACATAATAATCTGTCTGTGATATTCGTTTGTATAAGATCTATTTTTTTGTTTTGCGGGAAAAATGGTAAGTGTTTTAATGGGCCGTGAAATTTCATATGTGTCAAAAACAAATAAAAATATTAAAAAAATCGATAAGCTGATCCAATTTGATCGTCCGTTAACTGTTCATGTGAATGCTGAAACTGTAGAAATTGACAAAGAATGTGTAAGGCAAATTTTAGCTTCTAGCCAAGGATATCATCCTAGTGCTGGAATATTCGCCTTATTCACCTAACCTGGCACCACGTAACTATTATCTGTTCTCAAACCTGCATTAAAAAGAACAAGATTTCAGATCGTTGAAGTTGTAAAAGAAAAAGCGGCACACGCTATGAACGAGTTCACAGAAGAAGATATCCAGCACTGTTTTGTACAATGGACAATTCGAATGAAGCTGTGTAGAGATAGAGGAGGGGTGTGTATTGAATGGAAAATAATGAAATTTGTATAAATCTAAAATAAAAAGTTTCACAGGACCAGTCTCGTTATTTTATAGCAACACCTCGCATTATATACATATAACCTTTGGAGAATACATAGTCCATACAGAGTACTCTGGAAGAATGTTAGTTTAATCTGCTAACGAAATCAACAATTTTTGTTTGCAAAAGGGCAAGCTAGAGAAATATTGTCTCACGTTCTCCTATTTTACTTTCCGATAGATTTTTCCTTATCAGTGTGTACAGACTTAAGGCTTCCGACATAGGAGTGGTGCAGAGTGGCGTTTTGCTAGTTTAATATCTGCTGTTTAAGGTTGGCTTGTTCACTATAAACCACTGTTGCAATAGCTGATGATAGCAATATTGTATAACAATTCATAGATAACATCAAATAGCTAGCAAGACAACCTAAGCTATATACAACGATGAGCAAAAAAGTGAGAAATTAATACAAATGAAAATAAATCAAAGGCAATTTTGTCTAGGAAGAGAGACATATGTCCATCTGTGTATAAATACATAATTACCAATTACACCAACGAGTTAATATGAAATATTCTGGAAGATATGTACACAGACGACGTGGCAAAAGCATATGTTCGCTAGAGAAAAGCAACTTGGAGTAGAACTACAAAGACTACATTGGATTATTGACATAAAATTACAATTAATTTGCAACAAAATGCTACCATATAAAACTATACTGAAACATGAACTTATGGATTCCAGCTCTGGAGCCCTGCTAATAATTCCAATATGGAGATACTCGTATTTCAGAAGTCTTAATGGCGGATGCACCGTGGTGTTCTTACTAAAATGTAGGCCATAGATTTACAAATTCTTGTAACAAAAAGTGCAGTTAAGCGATATAGTGAAGATTGCAAAGCAATTAGTGTTCACTCTAATGTTCTTGTACATGAAAGTGTGGAAATGCACACACTTAAATGTTTTAAATTAATGAATTTACTAGACAAATTTAGTTAAATGGTAATTGGATGCGATCTAAGACATCTACTCTCTACTCTTTAATTTAGTTAACTTAATAGGAGGAAATTTTACACCTGACATTTCCGCACATTTCATGTTTCATTGCCACCAGATTTACTTATTATTCTTAAAAGCAAAAACTGAAAATATTCGTGGAGTAATTAATAATTATATAATAATTAGATTCATTCAATACTTCGCATACGGAATATCATCCGAAGGAAGCATTTAACATATCAGTAGGTTTCCTCTGGTGTGTCTAAATAACGTGCCCTTTTATTTTAGTAAAGCCAACGCAGAGCGTATTTTTTAATAATTATTAATTTAAAAAAGCATTCAGTAAGTTACATAATTTTGAAAATCGAATAAAAAATCTTATACTGCTACTATTATATCCAACAAAGAACTCGATAGAAATAAGTTCCCTTGATTTCTGTAAGTAGAATGTGCTTAAACGTTCAGATAAACTAGTGAATTTTTATTTAACAAATTTCTTAACATGCGAAATTGGAGTTCAAGTACGTATGAAACTAAAGATGTTACGATTGAAAAAAATTATCGAAATTTTTCGAATCTAATTATCTACAAAATTTTTAATATATATGATTTATTATTACGTGACACATACAAATTTAATAGCAGAAATTATCATATTGAACGTTCTGAATAGAGATATACGTTTATACTTTCCTCTGTTTTTAACTATATGGAATATTACGAGATAGGCAACTAAATTTTTCAGAGTAAAAGTACGCACTGCGGATAGCGCCAAACTTAAAACGCTCCGGTTTTCATATTGAACTAATGATTTTATACCATATACGCTTACGATAATATGTAGCACCGTTGAAAGTTCATAAATTCTTAGTGGAGACTGATTTCGTGCCAGATACAGGAAAAATATTTTTCTTATATAATAGTGCTCTTTTCATAGTACTACACATATATTTCATATACAAAGTTATTTAATTTTTGGCCAATCATCTATTCCTTCGAAATTTTGTGTATTTTAAATATCCATTAATTTATTTGTCTGAAATTTGTACAAAATAGCGTGATAATGTTTTTAATTTGTGATGAACTATATCACTATTAAGCAGTACCATTTGAACCATAAGTAGTGCTTTGTTTAACTAAATAATTAATTTTATAATTCTTGCGTATTGGATCGATACATACGTAAATTCGTAGTACTTTTAGTGAACTCAAATTGTTTATATTCTTCTTTATAATGAACCGATACATCTGTGGGTGTTCGAAAACGGCCAACGCAATCACTGCGACAAGTGGATGTTTGATAAAAAAAAGTATTTGTAAAAAAAATTTGTATAAGGGTTTTCTTTTGCGGATATTTATCCTATTGTTAATTGACATTAGAAATTTTATCGTAGTAATTTTCTAAATATGATATAAATTTAATTAAAATTACGATATATTGCACGTGAATGTAGCCAACTTTGTTTTCATTATATGTAGTTTGGTTTAATATAGTTCATATGTTACGATTGTAGATGGCGTTGGAATTCCAAATAAATATGGTAGAGTTGGTATATTGCGAACAGCTAGTTTGGTAATTGGATTAAATTATAACAGTTTTAGTGCGAATTCTTAATTTTAAAATGAATTAGAATATCATTCGGCTTTATCTGTAGGGAATTCAGTTAGAATTGTCATTAATATTTTAATTTAAGATCTCCTTGGTTACGTTGAATTAACAGAGACATCTCGTGTTTATTTTATTGGACGATGGTCTTTCATTAAAAATTCTTTATTTAGAACATACTTAATTAATATTCTTTATCAGCTAGGTTCCGTATTTTATTGTCTTAATTTTGATCTATAATTCTTATCTATAATGGCTTCACCTATCGTTTGTTTTTGTAAGGACTATGCATCTTTTCGTATAAAAGAATCGGTTGGTGAAAGCCCGTTCTCTTTTGCTGTTGAAGTTTCACCTAGTATCACGTGAGCTGAAGGCGTATTATGCAAGTATTAATGACTTCTTTAAAATAGTTAATTTACTTCGCCAATGCAGTTTTGAGTCTTTATAATTGGTATAAGCGGCAGATGGTAATTTGGGATATCGAAAGGCCGTTTTCGTTATATTTTTGAGCGAAATTGGTTTCCATGCGGAGCACATGCATATAGGTTATCCCTATTTTAGTAGGTGAGTTTTTCACGGTATCCAGATGTAAAGGCATTGTTTTGTTTCATTATTTTATTTTTGCTACATTCGTTTTTTTCTTTCTTGAAATTTGACCGAGTTCTAGTACGAGGTCGTTTTCTAGAACGTGGTACTTTACACGTACGAAGACTACTTTTGCAAGCACGTGATACTTTTCACGTACGAGGTCAACTTTTGCAAGCCTAAGACTCAGCAAGAGGCATGCAATTTCATCACGTGACCTTAAGATCTATGCACGCTCGAGGCCTAAAATGCAAGCCGAGTGATAAGTTGTTTTCAACAATGAGGTGAACTAATTTGTAATCGTAATACTATTCACATCACTAAGGTAGGAACTGTTTGTTCTATATTTTCCGAAAGCTACAGACAGTCAAGTTAAGAACTGGTTGGTGTTAATTGTTTATATTATCATAATTTAGAGTCATACATTTTTTATTTTAGTTAGAAACGTTTAAGCAATCGATAACCCTCATTTTGAGTATACAGAGTAGTCGAATTTAATGTAATATACTAGGGTCATGTTCGATTCCTTTTTTGTGTTTTATGTATTATTGTGATAACATAATAAAGATTTCCAAATTTTAAGTAACAATTATAACTGTATAGAGTGGTATAGGCCAACATATTTTTAATCTTTATAGTATAACTTTACTGTTTTTTTTTCTTATTACGATGTTAAATTATAAAGTTTTTTCTCATAATTAATAATCTAATTACTATACTACATGTACAAGAATCTTTAGAATTAAAGAAGATTTAATAAACTACCAACAGATTTATTTATTAGACTAAGCATACCATTTACTTATTTATGGCGTAATAATTTAAATACTGAGATATTATTACTTTTGTTGTATATCTTTTACTTTTTTTAAATTCATTAGTATACCTTTACTTCCATTTAACTTCAGCATTTTATTGCTTTCTAATGCATATTAAATGTGCATGATTTTTTTCTATAATATACAAATTACTATACTGGGTGGGACATTAACTCGGTGTCACATTATTGCTCTTGATTCAGTTTTTTTTGCACTCAAGTATAAAGTTGATCTTTAATATTTGTTGATATTTTCTTGTTGTTAATAAATGACATTTTGTTATTGTTATTTTATTTGGTGTTTTATTGTTACGCTAGCAATTTTCCACGTATTACCTGCGATTTATCTAACTTACTTTCGACGGCGTCTATGTTCGCTGTACTGGCTTGAGAGTATAAACATGGTGGCGACTATTTTCAAAAAGAACACCCCCCCCCCCCCCCCCTAGTTCGCCTCTTAACTGAGTTAGCCTCTCAGCCAAAGATCGCCGGGGCAACCGTGTTGTTGGGTAAGTATGTTAAGTTACTTAGGTTTTCCGTTTGTGTAGGAAAGGCGCGTGTGACGGTGAAATTTAGAAATATTTAAATTTAGCCTATTCATATCACACTAATCTAGCTCAGATTAAACTGCAGTATCAAATAATCTTGTTTAGAGTGAATGGCTAAAATGATCTTTTAAGTCATCCGCAAACATTAATTTCTCATAATTCACAAAGTCTAGAACGTCAATGACTAAAATTAGACACACATGAACCAATTAAATAGATTTCAGAAGAGCAAGCGGAGTGTCAAAAAAGCCGTATAAATGTAACTAATGAAGTAGAATGTAGTGATCAATTTTATTAAAACCTTTCTTAAAATCCAAATATCTATATTACATCAACTTGTTCCCCATCAACAACCTCAGCTGAAGCAAGCTAGGCTCGTAATCGTTGACCTACTTTGTATGAAACCATGCAGATAAGGGAAGATATATATGATAATTGCAAAATATAATTATTATATTAGTCGTATTTTACAAACTAAGTTCTGGTTATACTGTTAAATAAATAACTTGTTTTGAGATTCTATATAGAAGCAAGAAAATATGCTTTTAATTAAAAATTTCTTACAATATTGCGCTAATTTCGAAAGCACTGTAACCAAACCAACTAGAATTTACTTAAAAAACTCATCAAATAATTATTAAATATTTAATTAATTAGTTCTGTTTCAGTGTGTACCAAGCGATTTGTCATATGTCCTTGGTTTTAATACGTAGAATATAAAAGCAATTGAATTATGTAAATATTACCTCATTTTTTGTAAAAATAATATGTATTTAATTTCTGTATGTACATTTGTACATGTAGCCGTTGTTTAGTAATGAGAAATTATTCAACATAAAGTACATATCATTTTCTTATTCTAAAAGCTTAGACAGTAACTGTCGGGCAAATCGGGTAAGTTACGATATGGAAATACAATGTATTTGTAAAGATAATCTATTAATTCTAATTTTATATTATAACTACGCTATATATAAACTAAAAGTTTTCATTTTCCCTAATCCCATTTTATTTTCTATAGCCTTCCTTTCACTCAGTAAGAGGCGCCCATTTGGTGTGAAGCGTGACCTTGTCTTGATTCTTCAGCTCCGTAATTTAAACCTTTCAATAATCAGTAAATGTCAGTTATACTTTGAATGTTTGTAAGCTTGATTTGGTGACGAAAAATGATATTTCGGAGGCGTACGTTCACGTTTTGCAATAGACTCCCTAGAAATTAAATTTAATGCCTTAAACACAAGAGCTGGAGATCATTAATACTGGTAGCCGTAACTTTGTGGTAACTCATTTTGAAAATAATAAAATAAAATAAAACAATAAATTTGTCTTACCACTTTATTCACATGTAATAGTGACCGCGATTTCGACATACAATGTCATTATAGAACTGCAAAAGTTACAGGCCTACATAGATCTTATAAATGACACAAAAATATATGGGGGTGGTTTATGATGTTATTTTAAAATTACTACTATATACGTAACTATTATATACAACATTGGAAAAGAGGTGTATATATAAGATCTAACTACTCGTTAAGAACAATATCTATTGTGTTATTTCCGCTTTTAAAAATTTCGAGTGACTCTAAAAGATTTAATTTACGACCCTTCTCGGCCAAATGCAATATTTTATGATGACCAAATGTATGCCTTTCTTTAATAAGATGGTTTGGGAATGTAGAATCTGTCTTCTTTAGTTTATATGACCTCATGTGTTCTTTTACCCGTATAATAAAACTTCGACCAGTCTGACCTATATATACACTTTTACAATCATTACAATATAATTTGTACACTTCTGATTTATTATTGATATCTGTTTTTGGTTCGTTGACTTACTTCGGTAAAATAAGCGAGCAAATTGGAAATATAATTTAAAAAAATAATAGTAATAATAGTATAGCTTACAAACCATATGTAAAAACAAGTAATTTCATTTTTAACGCAAAACTAAAAATTATCAATATTTAGCGACATTAATTGTCCTAAATTCGATTGTAATTCAAATTGTAGTGAAAGAAAAGGTTTAGTGATATAGAATTTCATCAGTAATTTATGAAATAAAAATGAAAAAGCAATATTACATAATTTCTACTTTATTGAGGTAAAATCGCATAACAATTATTTCGACACACAGTGTCTTCCTCGGATGGAGTTGTATTGCAAACTGAACTTAAAAGGTGTTAACAAATTTAAACTTAAATGAATCACTATAATAAAGAAATACTTAGGAAGATGGTTCAATAATGGCTACTTTATATTCAAGATGTAGGTAGACTTTAGGGTTTTACTTATCCATATCCATTAGTAATAAACACAGATTATGAAAATTTCACTTATTTTGATTTGAACATGAAAGTTAGTCAAATAGTTTAATAAATGAAGAAACAGAAGTAAACATTTACAGATTTAGTGATGGTAAATTTTATTAATATAGATATCTAAAAAATATAATGACGTATTTCTTTACAATTTGAACTTTATTTTAGGTCACATTACAAGGTAACTTAACATTTAATTTACTTTAAACATATGAAAGAGCCATTTTCTGTTATGTCTAATAATTAAAAAAAAGTATTAAGACCTTAATCGATAACAATAATGGGTCGTTGTTCATGAATATGGTGAGTATGACTTTCATCTCTTTCGTAACATCATATAGTACCATAGGTATCCTAAGTGTGCTTGAAGCGTATGTTGTTTTCATTCGGTTGTTTGTTTGGCGAAGCTCAGGTTGGAGCAAAACTATCGTTACTGAGTAAAGTAGAAAGTAGTGAAATTCATTAAAATTTGTTTTATTTTATTCCGATAATAGCTTTCCTGTGCCCTTATCCGACAAAACGCATTGGTACAACAGAGGACAGGAAAGTCTTTCCACATGGCGAATAAATCATAAAACGTAGAATCCCACTCAGAATGGTCACACTATTCTTTGCAGTTCGCACTGCCGAAAGTGCGAACCAGAAATTGTACTTTATTTCTTTCTAACACACATAAATACGTGCTGCAATACTACACACGTTAGTTATTTTAAGTTATTCTTATGCCTTATATTTCGTCATGTGAGTGTAAAGAAATATTTTTTTTACTGTACCTCACTCGGTGTTTGCTTACATTACAAACTCCCCGGTTCTTCATCTTAAAGAATACATGCTCCCTTGATCGATTTCGGTATACGATAATGGATAGATCGATAAACGGATATTAAGAATTAACTCACATATGAAAACTGTGTTTTGATTGTTAACGTTAATTGCGCGACACCCTATTGTGACATGTGCTACGATCTCTTTACGTACTTAAAAAAAAAAACTAGATAAACGAGAAAAAAAAACAACCCTCCCCGGAGCAGACCCAGTCTCGGCCGACTAAAACCGCCCTGCCCGTTCTGGCCAACGTCCAACGGCCCACCCGGCTTCTGAGGCTGCCTCAGCTAAGGGGGTGGGGAGACCCAGAGGTAAGGAAAAAACTAAATGAGGTGGAAAGGGCGCCACCGAATTTATGCCGCTGGACGTCGCAAACCCGGAAACTTGATGAAGCAGTTTCAATAAAAGAAAGAAAAGGCAAGTTGCGTGGGCAGAGGACCGGTTCCAAGATCGAGACTCGCCCCACTCTCGAGGTGCAAGAGACAAGGGAAAGGAAAAAAAAGTCGTCGCTTCAATGCAACAGTAATTATTCGGAACCAAACAGTTCATAAATAGTTCACCAACCCTGTATAATATCAATGAAGATAACCCCAGTAAATAAACTTATCAGTTAACCCCTGTGTAAAACTATTAGATAACCCTAGTAAATAAACTTATAAGTTAACACCTCTATACAAACTTATAAGATAACCCCGGTATATAAATTTATTGAATAAAACTATTTCAGGAGTTTGCGGATATACATATTTACCTAGACAAAGCGTTGTAATATGAATGATGGGACTAATTAAAAAAAAATTACAAAGCGGCTGATCGCCTCATACACCCCAAAAAGAAGCAATACGTATTCTTTCTTATTAGTTCACAAAACTGTTACATATTCAACAATATGTTGAAATTAAGCGATCTTTCGCTAGACCGTTCTTTGTTTTAAAAGAGTATAAATAAGATTCCGCCAAATATGTAATTTACGTATAAAATAAATTATTCTAAGTAATTAGCAAAAAAGAAAATGGTAAAAATTCAAAATATTGTGAAAAAAATATATACTAAGTAATTAGCAACAATGTGAAAATTAAAACAAGTACGGTGAAACAAAAGTATTCCAAGTAATTAACAAAAATGTGAAAATTCTCAATCAAAGGGTTATTAAACGAATACTGTTAATTAATATAAATATGAAATTCCCAAATATGTGTTAGAGAAAGAATTTACGTTTAAAATTACCAAAAATTAAATTGAACAATCAAAAAAAACTAGTTCGTAAAAATTTAACGTAGACGTTCGAGAAATCGTTCTACGAACGGGAAAACAAAAAAAAATGAAGGTCAAGCAGGTTTTTCTTTAAGGGAAAATACCTGAGCGATTGAAAGACGAGAGATTCATTTTTAACAAATAACTAAATTTATGAAATTGCACGAATAATAGATCGTAAATTGAAGCAAATGAATATAATTAAACGCTTAGCTGTAATTCCAACGACGATCTTTAGTTTCCTTCCAGGACGAAGAACGTCGATGGCGGGAAAACTTAGACAATGGTACAGGAGGCATAGTCGTCTAATAGCGGTTTTTTTTTCGGCCTATCGGCAACACCATCTAAATTAAAGGATAACAACGGCAATAAGGAAAAAGAAAATTACAGAAATAGCTCTACATACCAATTAATACATCTGATGGCGGTTAGAGAAAATTAAAGCGTCGATTGAGAAACGTGTTGCAGACGGAGAACTTTACCTAACACTTTTTATATCCTCCCAGGGAGTTATCGCATAAAGCGAATTATTGTAACACCAGTTCGATCGATTAAAATCCCCAATACAGGGCCGTAATTACTACCAGTAAAAAGTACGGCTACAACGATCAAACTTAGTGTTAGGTAAAGAACGTTTCTCGTTCAAAGTTCGATAGCGATGTATTTCAAAAATGTAAAGAGCCAGATTCGTACCTACTTAGCGACGAAAAAAAAAGCAGGCACTAAAGGTCAAGAGAATAAAAAGAAAAAGAGCTTAAAGAAATATGAATACAAATTTAAATTGCAAATACGATAACTATACAGGTAGATCCGTTGAAAATAAAGCGAAATATAATAACGAGATAATTAATTCGATCATAAAACGAAACAATAAAAAGTTGAACGTTACGGACACGTAATACATGTTTTAATACATATTGCTATAGACTTTTCCCCGCAAATATTTTGAAAAGTGTTATTATTTATGAATGTATTTTTATCTTGAACTTGTTTATACTTTTGACTAGTGTAGTTGAAGCACGCCGTTTTGCCTTTCTGTATCCGCAGACACTAATGTACTCTGAAGTTAGAAGGTCGTGTTTTGAAATGATAAATTCTTTATCTTTTGTAATTAACTTCGTGATTTGATTTAATTGTGTTTGTGTTTGATTTCATTACCGAATTATTTATACGAGTTCGTTGATCTCGTAGTTCATTTGGAGGGCTTTCTAACTCAGGTGTCTCGAGAAAAAATATATATTTTTTTCATTTACGTAAGTAAATTATTTAAAAGATATCTTTATAATTTAAAAGAGTGTAATACTGTATTTTCTTATGTATATTTATTTTCGTATTGATATTTAATCTTAGTTGTTTGAAATAAATGACAAAGAAGGTTTTTAAAGTTTCTAGTTAAAAAAAATCTGTTAACTGTAAAATTTTATACATTGGTATATCAAGGGCATTTTTTCATGTGGATTGCACATGCGTTTAGAGTTTGTTTCGGTCTGTCATATTATGTTGTTTACTTTATTTATTGAGGAAGAAATTGAAAAGCATCTTTGGAATTTATTAGTTTTAATTTTGCTCGGTGGTCACTAAGGAAGTTTTTTATTATATGCTACGGTCATTTTCATATAATATTTTTACCTTAATAATATTGTTTAATGAGGCAATATTTATCTTTATACTTCATAAAGATATTTTTTCTTTTTTGATTTTTTTTTGATTTTGTATTAAAGTTTCATTTTAAGTTTATTGTGTCTTTTATTTAACATTACTTCTAGAAGTTTACATGTAACTCAAAGCAATATAATTAAAACATTTGTTAAGACTCTTTTACTGGCGCTTGATAAATTTGTAGAAGAGAAAAAAAACACGTTTTCCGATTGGAACCCTGAGGGAAAAGCAGTTTCATGTGGTAAATAAACCGACTGAATAGCTAAGCTGGACAGATTGGTTGTGAATTGTGAATTAGCAAAGTACAACATCACAATTCATAGCAATATGCAATTAGAATGCATTTTTTTAAATTCTTATATTTTACACAAGTGATGTAGGCTTAAAGTAAAATCAAAATGCATAATTTAATATATTAAATAAAATTTAATTTGCTCTATAAGCATTTACTTAAAACATAGACAAAAAAAAGATGGAAATATAAAAAAATATATAACACTTTTGTTGGGTAACATTAAAAACTAGTTTCCCATTGTTGTCAAAAACGAATTACTCGGTATTTTTAAGGTGTTCAGTGTTTCGAAGGTGGTGAGTGCTTTGAAATATTATGTTTTATTCGACGCAGTTACAACACACGATTGCTCGATTGTCATCACAAATGGCACGGCTGCATTTGTGACATGTAATTTTCGTTTTCTGCACTTTTCTCTACTATAAAAGGCATATCTCACTCGTTTTGCTGAAACTGTATGTTGTGATATCGTAGTATCTGGAAAAAAATATCTAGAGTATAGGTCTTCAGTGTCCTACTTAATGTTGGTGTTTGTAATCTAACATTTAACAAAGGCGCAATTCGTTGGGGGAATGCTTTCCCATTCATTTTGACATCATAGCGAGCAAAATTCAACAGAACTGTAGCAGTTTTGCCACTGTGTCCTAATGTACCATAAAAAATCGCATTGGCCATCTTTTATTACAGAGTTTATCGAAAGTATTAGTACAATCTTCGGTACTGTTATCGTCCATAATAATCGGTGGCTTTCCAGTTTCACTATTTATTTCTTCTGAATAGTGCAGAGTGAAGATAATAATTCTATTCTTTTTTTGTAACAAAAGAAACGAGAATGCAAATTTTGATGAACCCTACACTCCGCCATCAAGTAAGGAAGTAGGCAATTCTCTTTTGCTTTTTCTGAGACCTCGGTCATAGTAATTTTGTACTCTTTTAGCATTTTGTCGAACAGTTCCATAGAGGAAAACCAGTTGTCGACAGTAATGTTCCTATTTGTTCCATGAATAGGTTTAGAAAGTTTTCTTACATAATAAGACGGAACTGTTTATATTTTTCGGTCTGTACCATTCCAACGTATGGTATAGCATTGACTATATACTATGTCTTAGCCTTAGCGTCATTTAGCATAATAATTTTTATCCCGTATTTGTCTGGTTTCGAAGCTAAATAGATCCCAAATCCTCTGTATCCCATTAACTGCTTATCTATGGTGCAATATGAGTGTGGGGTATAAAACTTACAACAGTTCAAATCAAATTTGTCGTATACCTCTCTAATTGGAGCCAACTTATCATTAAATCGACGTTCTGCCCGAGTGTTTTTATTATCAAAACGTAAACAAGACTTTAAAAATTTAAAACGTTTTAGAGATATTGCCGCCTTGAATAACGACATTTCGTACCTACTTGACTACAATTCTTCGGTATTGGCAAAAGCAGATCTTTTTACTTCTGGTAAATAAAGAAGTCCAATCAGTGCACGAATTTCTAATATATCTGTGCTGCGATGGTAAGATTGCTAGATTTCTATTCAACGAATCTGTCGTGTAATTTCTTCGTTTGTATGAAGAACTTTTTCTAAAATCTCTTGGTCCAATAAAAGTGGTTGGGCCCTGGCATAAAGAAAACTTTGTTTTTCTGAGGTTGTTTTCTCCTGTTCTCAGGCCGTTGAGTTCTCCATTTATATCGATTTCTGCGTTTCACTATTGCTAATCAAATTGCAGACGGCTATATGTCTTCTGGCAGTTCTACATCGCTTGGTCAATCTACTTCTAAAAATGGTTTATTTGCATCGTCATGTAGGTCCTTCTGAATCAAAGGATTTTGCCAATAATTCTATTTTCAGCCATCTTGTAGTTACTAAGCTAAAATATTATGCATATGTTATTACTAGATAATTATATTTTTGGATTACTGAAAGCAGTGTTTCGATTATATGTTTTGCCCGTGTCTTGCATCATCTAGAAACTAATTTTTTTATATTGCTTCATTAATGAATGTTGGAAAGAAAATATTTTTGGAAGCTCCTAAGAATTGTCCTATATTTAGAAAAATTCTTGAATTACTTGCGTCATTACTCGATTAGGTATTTGGACAGGAGCGACTTTTTTGGCGCTAAGAATATCTCATTATTCAATTTTCTCATTAAAGACTTATGTCCGTAGTATTATCGAGTGCAGGTAGTTATTGCAAAAAAAAAAAAAAAGAAATAATAAAATCAATTGAAATATATAGCCGAAAGATTTCATCGAATATTTAAAAAATCAAAATATAACTATCGGAATGAACGGCAAAACTAAATTTAATGTTACGTAAATTACGAGATATTCCTGACGAATTTGGTTCTGGACTAAAACAAAAAATACATTTAATATTTAATGGAAATCCAGATATTGACACATTACGACAAATTGCTTCACGTACATTCCAAACTGTAGAAACACAGAAGTGTACGCAATTTATAGATTACTTTCATTTTTTTTTTTTTAATGTTGCTCCATTCGCCGTGACTCTAGCAGCACACGCGAGTATTAAGGAAATTTGTGTATATTGCATAGTATTGTATTAACCATGCTCTGTGTCTGATAGTTGTCTAGACAAAATATAAAGTTGCTTCGTGGCTTATTATTAATACATTTCAAATATAGTATTAGGAAATCTAAAATCACTTTATTCATGTCATCTTTCCAGTTACTTTATGCTTTGAGAAAATATTTTACTTTGATTTTTGTTTAAATTTTCTTTTCATTGCAAATAAAAATACATTGAGTTTTACGGTACGCTTTCTTCTATATATAAACTGTACAATGCAGCAAACTCAGTGACTTGAACATCCACAGCGAAAGTTTTGGCTGTTCAATTATTTTCTAAATATCTAAACATGAAACCTATTGAGTTAGGTAAAGAAAAACGCATGTCGTAAAATTTAATACATTTTTATTGGCCATAAAAAGAAAATTTTAACTGTATAACACATTATTACAAATTAGATATTTTTAAGTTATAGTTAATAATTTACCAAGTCTTAAATGATATAAATAACAAATTTGGTATTATATATTTGATTAGCAGAAATCCCAAGGTTCACATAACACCTTCTTTATATATTTACCTTACGATATAAATTAACTTATATAGTAAGGTAAGTATTAAACTTTCAATCCTTATCTGTTTAAATTCCTTTTAAATAATAATGTTTACGTAACTATCAAATCCAACATGTATTATTTTAAAAACTTTGTAGTATATATAGTATATATATATATATATATATATATATATATATATATAAATAATTATTTCTTGACCTTAGTAGGTTATGGTAGATTCAATTAGTTGGCTATTTAAGGTCTGGTTTTACTTTAATATGTATATATTTAAAACAATCTTACATGTTCCGGCATATGATGCTTTTTTCAAAGAAGACCTTAAATTGCCAACTAATTGAATCTACTATATATATATATATATATATATATATAACATTAATATTTAAAATAGCTTACTACACATAAAGAATACATTTGGTATATATATATATATATATATATATATATATATATATATATATATATATATACCAAATGTATTCTTTATGTGTAGTAAGCTATTTTAAATATTAATGTTACTTATCGTCGTATCTTTAATTTTGAGACTCTTTAATCTCATTAAGGGTGAATAGCAGGTCCATGGACAAATAATATTGCTAATATATGTAATGTTTTACAGATAATAATATAAAACATAAGTAAAGAAAAATCAAGTTTTTCTAAGGAAAATATCAATTTTATTTAAATTCTGTTTCTTTATGTATAATTTTTCTCGTGTTGTGCTACGAATTTTTGATATGTTAAACAATAATTTAATCTATGTGATTACAAGAGTAGTAGCATCAATGACTTGATATCGGTGATTTTTGTAGTAAATTATGCAGTTAAATATAAATTAAAAGGTGTTTTAAATTTTTTGCGCTAATATCGTAAATGGCAAGTGCTAAATTAAATTATAAATGCTTGTTTAACTATACTCTAAACATGTGATTAAAATATTCATTTGGCAAATCTGGCACAGATATGTAGATGACCTATTAGCTTGTTTCAGAGGCACAGATAGACAATTAAACCAATTTTTTGAACACATAAATAATCTACACCAAAACATTAAGTTCACCATAGAAAAAGAATCAGATCAAAGTATAAACTTCTTGGACCTTACAATTTCTAGACAAAATAATAAACATGTCTTTTCAATATATCACAAACCCTCACACACAGATGTTATCATTCACAATAGTTCCTGTCACCCGGTAAGTCATAAACAAGCATCATTCCATTGTATGATACACAGATTAATATCAGTACCTTTAAATAATGAAAACTTCTTTAAAGAATTAAATATCATTAAACAAATAGCACAAAATAATGGATATAACCCAAATATAGTAGATACAATTTTAAGAAAAAAGAAATATAGGAAAGCAATAGAAAATGTGTACCCAATAATAAAAGATAAACCAAGCAATTATAAATTATTAACATACATAGGACCGATAAGTGAAAAAATAGGAAAAATTTTACGAAAAACAGATATAAATGTAGCTTATAAAACTAATAATTCTTTAGGGAAATTCATAAAAAATAATAAATCCAAGACAAGCAAAAGTAATAAATCCGGAGTATACAAACTAACATGTAAAGAGTGCCCTAAAACATACATAGGCCAAACTGGTAGCAGCTTTGAGAAAAGAATACAGGAACATTTTAAAAGTTTTATTAACAATAAGACAGATTCCAATTATGTAATTCATTTGTTGGAAAATAATCATAGTTTCAATAAAGATTTCGAAATTTTACAGTCACAACAAAAAGGATTAAAGTTAAATTTACTGGAATCCTTAGAAATAAATAAACTTAAATATGCAGATATATTGTTAAATAACCAATTAGACCTTAATAATTCCCCACTTTTAAACTGGTTTCATTAAATATTAAAATAACAATAATTTTAGACGATATATCGGTAAGAGACGATTCTAATGTAGACAAGTGCAACCCATTGAAATAGTTTAGAAAAAAGCCATACAGTTGTGAAGAGCGTGTTCAGTAGTAATATAAGATCCGAAGAAGCTACATCGTAGCGAAACATGTCATCTATTTATTAATATATAATAAAGCGTAATATATACTGGAAATTAGTATAAGTGTTTTACTTAAATCCCATTTACTTATATATTTTGTATATGCATATTTTATGTAAAATAAATTTCAAAAATTGGTAAATAATTCATATATTCCTATATGAATTATTGATAAATAATAGTTAAATCTTATAAATTAATTAATTACATTCATAGTTATTTGAACAAAAAACGAAGTTAATTAAAATTTATTACGAGCCCCATTTTGGAGTATTTTAAAAATAGGTTTAATTCTAATAATAAGACTAGAAGAATCAGTGAAGGATTCCATATTCTTCAATATTCCTGCTGATCAATTTCTGGCGCAACTATTTTTTCTCTTCTGTATTTTATAGTCTATACTTTCATCATATTAATTATCTCTACAATTCAGCTAGTTGTCTAACTTATGTGAGTATATAGTGTTGGCACGTGCAACTTCAAGTGGAAAAAATGTTTTGCAATCGCAAAATAAAAGATAGAATTTGTAAATCAATCGCTTAATACTTTCTGTTGTTTGTTGAGGTGCAGTTATTTTTGAGTCCCATTACATAAATGTTTTCAATTGTACAGATACTTATCAGGCCATTGTCAATGTCGACGAAATACCCTAGAAATGTTCTTAATTATTAATTATTACAGCAGATTATAGTACAGGTGCACTTAAAGAACTCGTTTAGTATTAAACAACGAAAACGTAAAGGTAAAGCAGCCGTTTATATAATTAACTGATCGGGCGTATGTTATGTTATAACACTTACTGTAGATAATTTATTCACATTTATGCATTTGGGAAAGCGTTGTATTAGTCGGCATATGAAAATCATCGATCAAATTTAACAATGCGTAGGTTTTCATGGTCGCTCACAGACAAATTGGTTACTTCCGTGACGTTCCATTGGTGATTTTGCAATTGAGGTTTATCACTAGATTTACATCTAGTTTTTCTGTAGATTGTAAAGGATATTTAACTTTCAAACCTCTAAGCGAGAGAAATCAAATACCTTAAGAAATTATAAATAACGAAATAACTATATTTTCAAGTTTATTAGAATTTATATTACAACATAACCTTCTTTTAATTTATGTATTTTTGAGTTCTTAGAAATAGTTACTGCTTCATAGACCCAAGGTAATTCCACAAATAATAATAATAACTTGTAAGTAAGTATAATGTATAGGTCGATAGCCTAGTGATAACGTACTGGCTTAGCGTGCCGGGGGTCACAGGATCGGACCTGGAGCTTCACTCATTCTAGTCTCCCCTCTTGTTTAAGGTGAATGCCGATAACTAATCTTAACTTGTTCTACGATGGCCGGCGTAATAGTAACTCATTATTATTATATGAAATAAAAAATAAAACAAATTCAGTGCCGCATTATTTCAGAACTTTTAATTGGTAACGAATTATAAAGAAAATCTGGTTCCACGTGTTTTCAATTAAAAATGCAGAATGCTAAGATCCAATCTTCTGTTTTCCATCTGTCAAAACTGATTACTAAAAAATTGTATGACAATTTATAAACTTTATACAACGTGTCCACGAACAATCCCTAAAGAATGACACGGCTGATTATACATACAAAATTATAAAAAAACTTCGGTCCGGAAGTGCTTCTTAAGGGAGCTACCACACTTTGGAGATGACGTCACCAAACTGGTTTTTGGACAATTAGTCTTGAACTACATTTAATTTACGATTCAAATTTGGTACATGATTTACAAATGATAATTTATATTTTCTCTGTTTATTGGCGAGTGACCATCGCATACAGTTTCGGAGAGGTGTCAAGCGCCCTATACATTCTTGACACTAACTTTTCTTCTTTGTGATTAATTATATTTTTTGCAAGATTATAATTCTATGATATTTTTAACGTTAAAAAGGTTCTCTTGCTAAACATCGGAAAAACCAACCGTTTTCAAGAAAATACGTCCGATGCGGAGCGGTCTTGCTTTTTCTTATTTCATATTTAGTACAAATGTAAAAAACTAAGTAGAAGGATACATTACGGCTTAAACAAAAAACAGTACAGCATAGTATCGTTTGAAAATTGTCAATGTTAAAAATTGTAATTGTCATTCCAGTTTTGTGACGACATCTCTAAAGTGCGGTAGACCCAAGTTGATAAAGACATTTTTCATACTTTTGTATATACATCACTCTTTTCATTCTTTAGGGATTGTTCGTGGACGCGTTGTACATATATATATATATATATATATATATATATATATATATATATATATATATATATATATATATATATATATATATATATATATTTAATGTTGTGTGATGATATCCTCACACACAAGTAATACAAAAATTTAACGTTCTTCAAATTTGTTTTAGCTATAGTTGTTTTTTTATATAATTAATAAATTGCATTATGTCAAAGGCGTGGAGGACACGAATCGTCCCTGGGGATGTCTTTCTATCCTCCTATCCTAGAATACTATGTGAATTATTGGTAAAATATGACTTATATTAACGAAACCGAACTCTAGTCATAATAATAACAACAAAAATTAAGCATCCACTGACTGTTCACAGGTGGTGTTCTAGAATCTCGTAGCACTCTCGGAACACGCGCCAGTTACTTTCATATGTTATTTTAAATTAAATGAATTTTTAAAACAGTCTTGTTTGTTGAGAAATTATTAAATTTACGTAATTCACTTGTCATCTAGTGGGATCTCGTATCATTTTCGATAGGTGCTGATAGTTATCTCTTCAAATTTGTCGATTTTAAACAATATATGTCTTCTTCTTCTTCTTCTTCTGTTTTGGGTTGGACGCCAGCACGGCAAGGCACTTGAGCACAATGCTCTTTGTACTATCCCCAATAGATCCCTCAGTTAGTCTTGTGTCCTTGATAAAAGCCACTATCCTCCTCAGAGGAAGTTTGAGTACACTCGAAGGATCCAATAGATCTCTCCCGAAATATTTCTCTCTGAGTTCCTTCAGTTCCTCACAACAATATATGTGTTTAATTAAAATTGAATCAAATATTAAAATATGTTTATAAATTAATAAAATGGTTTTAGTTTATCATTCCAGACATAATAAGTTTAATATCAATTAGAATATATATCTTACATTTACATCAAGGTTTTCAAACTTTACCTTGTATAAGTTTGAATTCGCCATAACATAAACTTACAATATATTTATTTTTAATGAAAGAAAATGTTATAAATAAATTAATTTGGTCTTACTCGTGTTTAAGAACAAAATATAACTTATCAACAATACTGTTGGGGCAATTAGTGGATTTTGTCGTCGCTCCTATGTTGACTCACCGCGCACGGGTTGTAAGGCCGTATACGCACTAATTTTTTATTCTTCTGTGATAGTTATTAATGAAATGCGGCACATCCAATTTAACACCTTTATTTACATATTTACATTACTTCATACATAGAATTTGTTGTATAATGAAAGACGGTTGTCTTTTGATAAAATATGAGACTGGTGTCTCTTGATATTAAAAGTCGATTGCTGTCTTGAATATTGTTCTTACGACTGTTTGTCTAGAACGTTATTATGTTAAGACTTGCGACTGTTAGTAATTTATGTAGACTGTTGTCTTGAACATTGTTCTTACAAGTATTGTAAGAACGTTGTTCTGTGGCGAATTGCTACTGACTTGTCTTAGTGACTTGCGTTTGCGACTTGCTTATAGCGACTTGCTTTAGCGACTTGCGACTGTTATAATCGCGCGCTGAGCTATTTAAAAACTTTTTTAAACATTGTAAGCAAAATTTACCCTTCCCTTCAATTAACAAAATAGGCCACATGCGGCTAAATGACGAACAAAAGGTCGGCAAGTTACAAAGAAACGCCTTGCTTGTGTAAATTGTGCTTACAAAACCAGCAAACCAGCATCTAGTTTTTGAATCTAACTGTATACATGGCACGGCACGTTCACTAAATAAAATAATATAATTTGAAACGTATCTAAAAATAATGCGGCAATAAATAAGTGCCGGCATAAACAACGGTCGACAAATATATATGCGGCAATAAATAGTGCCGGCATGAATATCTGTTGACCAATATGTAATACGCGGTATCATAAATTTTATAGTGAAACGTTTGCATCTTAATATAATAAGAAAATATAATTATACAGAAGGTTTTAATTTTGTATCTGACTCTTATGTTTAAATACTATAATCTATGATTTCTTTATATTTAATGTGTAATATTAGAATGAATAATACTTATATTTTAATATATAATACAAAATTAATAATATTTATGTTTACTATACGATATATAAATGCGTTTCGTTTATAAGACGAAACAAATACCTTTAACTTCAATTTCATTCCAAAATAAAATTAAATTGGAACGATGTTGAGTATATTAATTATTATATATTTAGTGTTACAGATCAAAGGTAATCAATCTTAACTGCTTGGAAGTAAACATAGACTCTTTCTTGACACCTGTAGTGTCTTATTTTAAGGTTCAAATAAAACTTTAAAGTTCAAATAAAACTTTAAGACGCTCTTCTCCAAAACATTAGTGACTGCGCGTCTCAAAAATTATATTTTACGTAAATACGTTGTGCTTAAGACAATATGTCTGAGTTGATTGAAGAACTTCTATTTAATCCATGGGCCAAATACATGCTATGTACTGAATTAGAGAAAATAATGTTAATTTTGTGCTTTCACAATATACGAAGAAGAATGTACATAGGCAAGTCTCGCTTGTCACACAGCCCGCAAAAAAAATTAGTTGTTGTTGATGATTTGCAAATCCTTTTTATCTTGAATCCACTTTCGTAATAAAGTCCGTTTTTTAGACGCTGCTTTCGGCATTTTTACTACTACACTGCACTATGACCAGTTGGGAAAAGTACGTATTGCTGACAATATCGGTGATTCAATAACTTTATTTTTAACTTCTATTTACCTATATTAAGTTGAAGCAAAGAGAACGGGTAACAAGTATACTCCTTCAGTATGACTGCACAACTTGCGTAGCCTGTGAATCCCCGCTTTCAAAGCATTCATCGAATGAATCATACAATATCCGGCAAAGTATCTATACACTATTTTTTAATTCGGAGGAGTGTTTTTTAAATTGAAGCGCTAATAAATCGGGTTGTTGTTGGTCAGTTTTCGTCAAAAATTACACTAGAAAAATTTTCGAATTTCGCCAGTGTAATTTTTGTCAAAATCACAACAATAGCAGCCTCAATTTGAAAAACACTCCTCCAAATTAAAAAATAGGGTATATATGATAATATTTATGGGTTAGCATTACTTTAGTAAATAAAGCCTGTTGCATTGACTATATGAAAAAATATTAACGTTCGTTAATTTACGTGGAAAAATTACTTTCAAATTTTGAACAGAAATTTAAATATACAGCCGAGATTTACATCATAATGTAATATTTACAAATAGTGGTACAGTATGCTTTTACAGAACTATTAAAAACTATTAAACATTCTCATTACGAAATCGTTAACATAGTAGGGGACAAATTACAGATAGCGGGGTTATATTTACAGGTAATGCTACAGTCCACAATAAAATATTTTAAATGTATAAAATTAAATTTTTAGACATTTGGATAGAAACCTTCATATTTGCATTATTGAATTTTGCATATGCATTTTAAAGAAATACACACAATATGCCGCTATGCACTTAACATGCGTTTTACATATTTTCCAAGCTCTAATTATCTTAATAATAATAATAATTATTATTATTATTGTTCCATTACATCCAATAATTAAATATAATTCCATTTAATAGGACGAACTCGTTTCAAGTGATTTTTTTTAGATTTTCTTGTATATGCACAACTATTTTTGTATTAATACACTCTAGACTTCAAAAAAGTTTATTGCTGTGGAATACATCGTATAATGTAGATGACTTTTCATGAGAGCTTTTTTGTTTACATTGTTAACATATAAAACTAGAGAGAGGAAAACCAGTTTTCCTTTAAGCTATTTGGAGGAAGTATTCCAATCAAAAAAGGGAAATAGCTCGAAGGCGTCTGTTTTGTCCGCATGCACGTCTACTAGATGCCGTTGAATTTGAAATTCATATAAATGTGCTCTAGGAAAATCGTTATTGAGAGGATATTAGGGAAGATGAAAATCCAAATATTCAAAGTAAAATCTTGCAGTTCAATTTTTTTTATATGGGCATACCTAACATATGCAAAAAAATATATTTTTCTTTCGTTATGATGAAAACACATAATATACGAGGAGTGTTCTCTTGGGGTTGAACGTCGTCAAGTAATACACAATTTTTTGACAAAATATATTCATTCATAATTTTTAAAATTGTTCCCGTCCACAGTCAATGCATTTTTGTATACGTGAAAATTAATCTTCAAAACATTTTCTCCAACCTTTACGTGTCAGGTACCTAGTTTATTTTACTTTTAAATGTGGCAACCGCTGCCTCTCTGGATGTCAAACGCAAACGTCGGAACATATCCTTTACACATCGACAAATCGAAAACATTACGCACCAGGTTTGGAATATATGACCAATACACCATTATTAGTTTAATGTTTTGGATATTCGAATACTGAATTATTCAAGTAACAGTACGAACCGTAACGTCATTGTAATTATTCTTCCTTTTGGAGAATTTTCGCGGACACTTTGGAGAACTAGTGGCAGAATTGTAATATAGCATTTTGGATTAACATTACGACGGTTGTTCAACGCTACAAAGAAAACGTTATATCTTTTAGTTTCGGCTTTCTTCTCGAACAAATTTTTTGGAAGCGAGTCATTTTCAAAAATGCAAACTGCCTATTGTAGTTTCATCCGTGATGATGCTGTACACTGGATGAGTCGATCCATTGGCAAACCTGGTGTAAAGCTGATACATCTCACAAGGCCTCTTCTCTTGAACTGGAGTCAAATTGTGGGGAATCCAATGTGAACAAAGGGTACCTGCCTTGAAATGTTTGTGTAAGATCGTCTTGTTTATCATTGTGCCAAGCGTTTAAAGAGTCTTGGATATTTCTTAGAGTAAGATGCATGACCTTTCCAATTATGTTACGAACAAGACCAATATTATTTTCGGTAAGAGCAGTTTTAACTTACAAACTGAAAACATGCCATTTAAGGGCAGTTAACCATTTTGAAATTCATTGTAACACCGCTAAAGAACATAACTTACCCTGACTGTTATGATGCTTGCAAATAGCTAAGTAAATACGTCGAATAAAATTTGTAGCGAAATGTTATGACCTGCTCGACAGACTAAGCGGAAAGGAAAGAGCTCTTGTATAGATACTGTGATAAACATACATACACATAAATTAAGGTTAGACAATATTGAAATTAATCTATCAAACTTTCACACAGATATAGTTAGGATAATAAATATATGTAATGACCAACCGCCTGCATCATCTAAAATTTAGTATTTATCGATAAAATAAGTCCCTCCGAAATAGATTAGAATATGTTCAGATATTTCTTTCCAGCAAGAAGTGTAATAATAAAGCCTGTGTATGTAACCATTTCATTTTATAGATAAATTAGAAACGGCTATAAACGAGGTTATAAGCAGGGACCTGACTCAGGAGGCCGAAATTACGAAGGACCATATAAATAGACTATAACATCGCTAAGTACAATACAAAGTTATTGAATAGCACTATTCATTCGGTTATTCGCGCATCTGTTTTTGTCGTTGAATTGTGACGCAATTAGTTCAATATTACTGTTAAATTCCTATCTTCATGGGCATAGATAGAAGCGTGAGGAGTTTCTATAATTTATTTTATATATTAGTTTATATTTCCTAAGATAAATAAAGTACGGGGAGTTAGTTCCTTTTTTTATTATTTTAACTTTTAATTACATATTTCGTAATTTTTGTAATAGATCCTGTTTAACATCGTTTCATCGAATCTACTTCTCCCAATTATTTTGATATAAGTGTCCAGTGAATTTTGTTAAGTTTCAATAACTTAGGCATACATTTTTAATTTTCATTTAGTTAGATATAAAACATTGTTTAAGTTACTTTCTCAGATATAATATGGAACAACGTCGAGAATGGCATCATGTAACAATAGCGAGTTGGATTAAGGGTCAAACTGATTGTATGCCTATTGTCAGTGACTCCGAAATTTATTACAAAGTCTGTAAAATATCGTTGAAAAATTCCAAGAAGTCGCACGTAAAACGTCACTTAGCATCGCCAACATATATACAGTAATCATACCCGATGGAATCTGACAATTTTAACGAAGAACTCTGTCAAACTTTAACGGCACGACTATTCCATTAAATAAACTTAACAATCCCACCTTTAAAACATTTCTCCAAAAATATACTGCTCGAAATGTTCGTGAGGAATCCACCTTACGCAAATATTATGTCTCTAAGTGCTACACGAAAGCAGTAGAACGCATTAGAAGCCATCTTTCAAATCAGCACCTATGGATAACTGCAGACGAAACTGTCGATATATTACGACGCTGTGTGGTAAATATTGTTGCTGGTGTACTACATCCAACTATTCCATATAACGCATATGTAGTAGCAAGAAAAGTTATAAATACAGTTGATGCGAAAACAGTAGCTAAATCCATTTACGAGAATATGCTCCAAATACTTCATTTGGACAACAGGTCCAAAGAAAAAATACTTTTATTTGTCAATGACAGTGCTGCATATATGTTCATATATGTTAAAAACAGGTAGACTATATAAAGAAACATACTCTAATATGTATTACTTGTGTAGCACATACTCTCCACAGAATCTGTGAATATATCAGAGACGCCTTTCTAGAAGTTGATAGACTTGTTTCCGCTTTTAAAAAGGGTTTCAGAAAAGCACCATTGAGAGTACGATTTTACAGTTAAATTCCTTCCTTCATGGGCGTAGATAGAAGCGGGAGTAGCTTTTATAATTTATTTTATTTATTAGTTTATATATCGTAAGATAAATAAAGTACGGTGAGTTAGTTTCTTTTCATTGTTTTAACTGTTAATTACATAGTTCGTAATTTTTGTAATAGATCCTGTTTAATATCGTTTCATCTAATCTACTTCTCCCAATTATTTAGATGTAAGCATCCAGTGAATTTCGTTAGGTTTCAGATGTGATATGGAACAACATCGAGAATGGCATCGTGAAATAATGGCGAAGTTGGATTAAGAGTCAAACTAATTGTATGTCCATTGCAGGTGATTACCAAATTTATTGCAAAGTCTGTAAAATATCGTTAAAAAATTCAAAAAAATCGCCCGTAAAACATCGCTTAGCATCGCAGACACATATACAGAAATTAGACCCGTTGGAATCTGACAATTTTAACGAAGAACTCTGTGAAACTTTAATGGCGGCAATATTCCATTAGATAAACTTAATAATCCCACCTCGAAAATATTTCTCCAAAAATATACTGGTCGAAATGTTCCTGATGAATCTACCTTACGCAAATATTATATTTCTAAGTACTACAGGAAAGCGGTAGAACGCATTAGAAGAAATCTTTCAAATCAGTACCTATGTATAAGTGCCCACGAAACTGTCGATATATTAGGACTCTGTATGGTGAATGTTGTAGCTGGTGTACTACATCCAACTATTCCATATAACGCATATCTAATAACAACAAAAGTTATAAATACAGTTGATGCGGAAACAGTACCTAAAACCATTCACGAGAATATGTACCAAATGCATCATTCGGACGACAGGTACAAGGTGCTGCATATATATTCATATATGTTAAAAGCAGGCAGACTATTAAAGGAAACATATCCTAATATGCTGTATATTACTTACGTATCACATGCTCTCCACAGAATCTGTGAATATATCAGACACATGTTTCTGGAAGTTGATAGACTTGTATCCGCCTTTACAAAGTTTTCAGAAGAGTACCATTGAGAGTAGCTCTTTACAGGGAAAAACTTTCCTCTTTGTCACTGTCTCCCTCTCCAGTAATAACTAGATGGGGAACATGGTTGAAAGCTACTAGTTGTTATTCAGACGATTTCGATAGTTTACAAAATTTTATTAGATGTTTAAATGACCATACTCAAAGTATTTCTGAGTGCAAGAAACTAATACAAATTCCAAATTAAAAAAATCAGTTGTACATTCTTCGGGAACACTTTGGCAATCTGCCAAAACTATTCACTTACTTTGAAAATCGAAATCTCAAATTAAATAATAAATTAACCACATTAGATGTGCTATAAATAATTTGAAAATTATTCCAAGTGACTTTGGATGTGGCCCTCGGGTCACATCCAAAGAGTTAGTCGCAGTTTTTAATAGAAATCCAGATTTAATAATATTGCCGCAATTGTATGGACAATGCCTCGAAAGAGAACCTTGAGAAAGTATTGCTAGTTAATATTAAAACTCCTTGACTCAACTTGAACTACAAAATGAAGAAATAAAAATGTGTTTCGTATTTTATAGATCACCACCCGTTTGTTTTCCAGTTATATAAATAAAATTAAAAACTCTTTAAAAATACAAATTTTCAATAGTACGCCCGCGGGCTATGAGTCATGGGCCTCTCGTGTCCGGTCCCTAGTTATAAGACAGAATTAAGTAATCTATTCGTATTTTTGATTTTTTTTACATAATTCAATAGTTAGGGATTAACCAATATTTCTTTATTATTGTATTAATTGAATTATATAATTTAAATAGTTTTTTATATATTGAATTTATCACATTTAATTTTCTTTTGTTTTATGACTCGACTCACATATATGATCATTTATACAATTAAGAACAGAAGAAAGTTTTGAGTTATTTTTGCATTTTTGTGCTATATATATTTTCTTTCCTATCAAGATTTTTAAATTTCAAACTAATCATATACAGGGTATAAGCGAAATATGCCATACCTTAATATATAATAGTTATAATAATATTAACCGTAAAATGCTAATGCACGAGTACAATATCTCGAACCAGATCAAAAAAAAAAAATTAGTAAATGCGCGTGGCTCGATCCGACTGGTAAATTTAGTAATCCTTTATAACTGCAGCGCTACCCCTACTGAAGCGTAATAGTGGGAGTAGTAGATGCGATGTTGCATACTGTAAGTCAGAAGTCAGTCTGCTATCAACTTCCGTGAAGTATCGCTTACTAAAATCTCGAATTAACGGATATCGTCTTACTATACGTGAAGCAGGTCATAGACTCATTAATGAAGGGCGGTTTCCGAACCAAAGATGTCCACCAAATGATTTAATTTTAGAAACCCGTGTACAGATTGAGAGATCGCGATACATTGGATCCAAGTAATGAAGGCCGTGGCCGTGAAAGACGATATTCGGCAAGGTATTTTTCAACCTGCAGCCCATATCCGTGAAGATCGAGGCGTGCTAAGACGTGTACATACTTCTATTTACTCAAATGATAGCCACATTGAATAGAGCACAGAAAAAAGAATATGTACATTCAATTAAAATTAGAAATGCTATTTATTATTTCTCGTATATTTAATATTAAGACAACTAAATTATAAATTCCATATCACCACAAAACTGTTATACCGTTTCAAATTTTTAAAGAAACTGGATATTGTATTTTCTTTCAGGATATTGAAAGGTCCGGCCATTCACTTACTTATAAAGTACAGTACTTACAAATAACAAGGCAACAGCTGATGCATAAGAAAATTAATGAATGAACACAGAGACGTACCTATTATTACACGGAATGTGAAGGTGATTTTTTGGAGAACTTGAACAAACAAATGCCTACTTGTTTGATGGATCCACAACATATAAACCTATAATTTCTATGTATTTAGATTCATTGACCAAACTCAGAGCCGTAGTTGAAACATTTGTGTTCCTAAATTTTCATAAAAATTAAAGTTTCGGCAGAATAAAATATTTTGTAGTTTTGAATTGCTGCCCTACGTATATATTATGTATTAAAGTACGTCGGAATATTTCATTTACATCCTGTATGTTTGTGTATTTAGGAGCAATTTATTATATATTACAAATTAAAATTCCTATCCGAATTACTATATGTTCAAAGTATTTATAGTGCTTATAAATAACATTTTCTGTAGATTGTTATTTTACACACCAATCTTTGAATATTTACAACTATGCTAAAATGAATTACTCGAAATCATTTAGTTTAGTATTCCATTTGTACCTTATATTGTCTAAGTTACAAAAAGCAAAAAAGTAGCCTTGCCGATATATCAAACCAAGTAATTTTCAATGATATTCAACTGGCATTTTTACTTATATGTTTTATATATTGGTATCCTTTAACAAATAATGAAAATGTTTTGTAATTATTTCGAAAGGAAAGAGTCTTCAGGTTGCTTTATGTGTACTATTTTCGGAAGCAACGCGTTATCTCTTATAATTCTGCCATTAACGACCTTTGTTATATTACAAACGATTAAGATTTCGTTACATACTCTAAAGAATGTAAATAATTTTCCTGTAGTTAATAAATCTAGTAATTTTTATTCTAATTAATAAATGTATGCCTGGACTTAATATATCATGTTTGATGTATTATTGCGTACTTGGTATGTCAGATCGCTTTTTTATTTAATGTTTATTAATGATTTCTTTATTCAAAGAATATTAATTGCTCCATGCCTCAGCTTAAACCTCTTATAATCCATTAGCTATACTGCTTGTACATCCTTGTAATGGTTTTAATGAAGAATGGTAACAATCAAACGTTTATCATTTGAATGTTGCCATTGCGTTGAAGTATAAATATAATTTCTTTCTATCGTAAATACAGACTGAGTCGTGCCTGCAAGCATGGGGCGTTTTAAGATACGAATTTTAAATGTGAACTTAGCAGAAAATAATGATATAACTTAAAGGTAATTGGATAGGGTGTTTTTAACTGGATCAATATTTTATTAGTTTATTTTAAGTAAGTATGTTTCACAATTCCCTCTTTTTTCTGAGATACGGTTTATAGGTAAGCGTTGTAATATAATTTGTATTTACCTTTATTGATATAAGGTGTAAGCCACAAAATTTTTCTTCAGAGTTAGTCATGAGGAAAATCAATAATGTCTTAGATTGATTCTATTTACTTGTTTATGTTCCATTCAGCTATGTGCCGCTAAGTTGATAAAAATATCCCTATTCCTGTAATCAAATACCTACTAATAAATGTTGTTCTGTATGTTACACCCTCCCCAAATTCTTTATATCATCACATAATATAATTACTTGTTTAAGTATCATCACGAGAAGTTCCAGAAAAAGCAATTGCAATGTTATCGAAACGTCGAGACAACAACCATCAGCAGGACAACTAACGACGCCACGGAGATATGTATGTATATATATATATATATATATATATATGAAATGATGGTTTCTCGGGTTCTTGGCCGCGTGTGAGATGTGTCCTTAGAAGGATTGTTGTCTCGACGTTTCGACGGGATCGCACTCGTCATTTTCTAGAGTTGTTCTTTCACTTGACGCTGAAGAGTAACTGCCGATCGTGTCCTCGGGTGTCTGCTATTATGTTGCACTATGGGAGGTGGGGGTTGCGCTGCTGCCGTCGTGCGTACACGGCTTCGCGTGATTGGTCCGGGTGTCTGTGATTCCTGTGTGGGGGCGTGTACCTGTCTCGATGTGTTGTGTTTCGCATGAGTCTTGATTTGCATGCCGGCTAGGAGTGGCTTCCAGGTGTACGCTAAACGTTGGCCGTCGTCGCGTTTGTTTAGACTTTTGGGTCTCTTTTCTATTTCAATCGCTTCTCTAGTAATTCTAGTAGATAGACTTTCGCTCTTCGCTAGGATCTTCGTATTCTCGAAGTCAATAGTGTGCCCCGTTAGGAGGCGGTGTTGTGCTAGAGATGATGTTGTTTGTTTCTTGAAGACTGCGTTTATGTGTTCCTCTTTTCTCACGCTTATTCGCCTGTTCGTCTGGCCTACATAGGATTGTTCGCATTCTGAGCACGGCACTTCGTAAACGCCTTGGTCTTCAAGTGGAATTTTATCTTTCGCGTTGAATATTTTATCGGCTATTTTTCCCTGTGCTGTAAAGATGGTGTCTATGTTGTGTTTTCTTAGTATTCTACCGATTTTGTCTGTGGTACCCTTTATATATGGTAGAAAGGCCTTTGATGTAAATTCCTCTTTTTCCCGTTTTTCTGCTCTATTGTGTCTGGCTTTGTCTATTGTTCTTTGTGAATACCCGTTATCAAGAAGAGCGTTTCTAATCTTTTCTTCTTTCTTCGTTTTTATGTTCATCGTCTGTTAGTCGTTCGGATCGTAGAACTAGGGTTTTCACTACTGAGTTCAATTGTGCCGGATGATGATGCGATTGTGCTTTTAAGTACCTATTTGTGTGTGTAGGTTTCCGGTAAACGGTGTGTCCCAATGTTCCATTTTCTTTTTTGATCACTAACACATCTAGAAAAGGTAGCTTCCCTTGTTCTTCTACCTCCATTGTAAACTTAATTTTCGGATGTTCGCAGTTTAGTTGGTGTAAAAAGTCTTGTAGTTTTTCCTTGCCATGTGTCCATATTACAAATGTATCGTCGACGTAGCGCAGCCACATTTTCGGTTTGTTCTTACAGGTGTTTAGAAAGTTTGTTTCAAACTTCTCCATGAATAAGTTCGCTATAATCGGTGATAGCGGGGAACCCATCGGTGCGCCTTCGACTTGTCGATATTTCTGGTTGTTGTATGTGAAATATGTGTTTATAAGGCAGTGTTCTATCAGGTTAATTTTAGCCTTTTGTACTTGATACTGGTTTTCTAATATGGATATGGTCTCTGCGATTGGCACCTGCGTAAATAGAGATGTCACATCGAAGCTGACTAGCAGGTCCGTTGGTTGAACATGAACGTTTTTTATCAGTTCAGTGAAATGATCTGCATTCTTTACGTAGGACGCCATTTGTTCTGCGTGTACCTGAAGTTCTTGTGCCAGGTAACGTGCTAGAGCTTGTGTTGGTGATCCAATAGAACTAACAATCGGACGAAGTGGTACATCGGGTTTATGTATTTTTGGGAGTCCGTAGAGTTTTGGACATCGGGACGATTTTTCCCGGGGGATGGTCTGCTTCTTTATTTCTTCGCTCAGCGGTGCTGCGTTTATTTTTGTTTTGGTTACTTTTTCTAAGTACGTTGTAGGGTCCGTGTTGATTATTTTATATGACGGGTCGTCTAGCAGTGATCTTATTTTGTTGTCGTAGTCGGTTTTGTCTAATACTACGGTGGCGTTTCCCTTGTCGGCAGGTAGAACTATGATGTTAGTGTCCTTTTGAATATCTTTCAAGGCTAGATGTTCATCTCTTGTGATATTTCTCTTTGGTGGTTTTGCCTTTCTGATGATGGTGGACACTTCCTGTCGTATTATTTCTGCGTTGTTCTGTTCGACTTTCTGTAGAGCTGATTCTACCCCGCATATGATATCTTCTACCGGAATGCGAGTTGGTGTTATCGCAAAGTTAAAACCCTTCTCTAGAACGCTGATGGCCGCTTCGCTTAGTGTTTTTTGTGATAAGTTGTGTACTGTTCTTGTAGTTTTGTTGGTAATTGCACTTATAGTCGGTTGCTGTTTCACTCGTAAATGTTCGAATTTCCGTTTCTGTGTGTTTGTTCGGATGTCGGAATCTGTTTCTGCCCTGAATGTACATAAGGTGTCTATTTTCTCCCATAGCAGCGGGTGTAGTTGTTTAGTTAGCAGTAAGTGTGCGTCTAATGCGCACTTGTCGGTTTCCTCGAGTTTTCGCCGGTTTTGGTGTATTAATTCCCGTAGTAATGCCTTGCTCGCTCGTGTTAATATGTTCGTCGATTTTGTCGTTTTGCTGTGAAACGATAATCTGCAGCAGTTGGGGATGAGATCTTGGTCCCGGCATCGGCGTAGAAAGGCTAGGTCGCATAACAGGCGTGCTTTCTTGCAGCGTAGTTTCTCGAATTTCTTCGAAAGATGATGGACTTCCTCCCCGTAGAGGTGTAAGATGATAATTTTGATGTTCTCGCGGTTGTATGATGAAATGATGGATTCTCGGGTTCTTGGCCGCGTGTGAGATGTGTCCTTAGAAGGATTGTTGTCTCGACGTTTCGACGGGATCGCACTCGTCATTTTCTAGAGTTGTTCTTTCACTTGACGCTGAAGAGTAACTGCCGATCGTGTCCTCGGGTGTCTGCTATTATGTTGCACTATGGGAGGTGGGTGTTGCGCTGATGCCGTCGTGCGTACACGGCTTCGCGTGATTGGTCCGGGTGTCTGTGATTCCTGTGTGGGGGCGTGTACCTGTCTCGATGTGTTGTGTTTCGCATGAGTCTTGATTTGCATGCCGGCTAGGAGTGGCTTCCAGGTGTACGCTAAACGTTGGCCGTCGTCGCGTTTGTTTAGACTTTTGGGTCTCTTTTCTATTTCAATCGCTTCTCTAGTAATTCTAGTAGATAGACTTTCGCTCTTCGCTAGGATCTTCGTATTCTCGAAGTCAATAGTGTGCCCCGTTAGGAGGCGGTGTTGTGCTAGAGATGATGTTGTTTGTTTCTTGAAGACTGCGTTTATGTGTTCCTCTTTTCTCACGCTTATTCGCCTGTTCGTCTGGCCTACATAGGATTGTTCGCAGTCTGAGCACGGCACTTCGTAAACGCCTTGGTCTTCAAGTGGAATTTCTAGAGAAGGGTTTTAACTTTGCGATAACACCAACTCGCATTCCGGTAGAAGATATCATATGCGGGGTAGAATCAGCTCTACAGAAAGTCGAACAGAACAACGCAAAAATAATACGACAGGAAGTGTCCACCATCATCAGAAAGGCAAAACCACCAAAGAGAAATATCACAAGAGATGAACATCTAGCCTTGAAAGATATTCAAAAGGACACTAACATCATAGTTCTACCTGCCGACAAGGGAAACGCCACCGTAGTATTAGACAAAACCGACTACGACAACAAAATAAGATCACTGCTAGACGACCCGTCATATAAAATAATCAACACGGACCCTACAACGTACTTAGAAAAAGTAACCAAAACAAAAATAAACGCAACACCGCTGAGCGAAGAAATAAAGAAGCAGACCATCCCCCGGGAAAAATCGTCCCGATGTCCAAAACTCTACGGACTCCCAAAAATACATAAACCCGATGTACCACTTCGTCCGATTGTTAGTTCTATTGGATCACCAACACAAGCTCTAGCACGTTACCTGGCACAAGAACTTCAGGTACACGCAGAACAAATGGCGTCCTACGTAAAGAATGCAGATCATTTCATTGAACTGATAAAAAACGTTCATGTTCAACCAACGGACCTGCTAGTCAGCTTCGATGTGACATCTCTATTTACGCAGGTGCCAATCGCAGAGACCATATCCATATTAGAAAACCAGTATCAAGTACAAAAGGCTAAAATTAACCTGATAGAACACTGCCTTATAAACACATATTTCACATACAACAACCAGAAATATCGACAAGTCGAAGGCGCACCGATGGGTTCCCCGCTATCACCGATTATAGCGAACTTATTCATGGAGAACTTTGAAACAAACTTTCTAAACACCTGTAAGAACAAACCGAAAATGTGGCTGCGCTACGTCGACGATACATTTGTAATATGGACACATGGCAAGGAAAAACTACAAGACTTTTTACACCAACTAAACTGCGAACATCCGAAAATTAAGTTTACAATGGAGGTAGAAGAACAAGGGAAGCTACCTTTTCTAGATGTGTTAGTGATCAAAAAAGAAAATGGAACATTGGGACACACCGTTTACCGGAAACCTACACACACAAATAGGTACTTAAAAGCACAATCGCATCATCATCCGGCACAATTGAACTCAGTAGTGAAAACCCTAGTTCTACGATCCGAACGACTAACAGACGATGAACATAAAAACGAAGAAAGAAGAAAAGATTAGAAACGCTCTTCTTGATAACGGGTATTCACAAAGAACAATAGACAAAGCCAGACACAATAGAGCAGAAAAACGGGAAAAAGAGGAATTTACATCAAAGGCCTTTCTACCATATATAAAGGGTACCACAGACAAAATCGGTAGAATACTAAGAAAACACAACATAGACACCATCTTTACAGCACAGGGAAAAATAGCCGATAAAATATTCAACGCGAAAGATAAAATTCCACTTGAAGACCAAGGCGTTTACGAAGTGCCGTGCTCAGAATGCGAACAATCCTATGTAGGCCAGACGAACAGGCGAATAAGCGTGAGAAAAGAGGAACACATAAACGCAGTCTTCAAGAAACAAACAACATCATCTCTAGCACAACACCGCCTCCTAACGGGGCACACTATTGACTTCGAGAATACGAAGATCCTAGCGAAGAGCGAAAGTCTATCTACTAGAATTACTAGAGAAGCGATTGAAATAGAAAAGAGACCCAAAAGTCTAAACAAACGCGACGACGGCCAACGTTTAGCGTACACCTGGAAGCCACTCCTAGCCGGCATGCAAATCAAGACTCATGCGAAACACAACACATCGAGACAGGTACACGCCCCCACACAGGAATCACAGACACCCGGACCAATCACGCGAAGCCGTGTACGCACGACGGCAGCAGCGCAACCCCCACCTCCCATAGTGCAACATAATAGCAGACACCCGAGGACACGATCGGCAGTTACTCTTCAGCGTCAAGTGAAAGAACAACTCTAGAAAATGACGAGTGCGATCCCGTCGAAACGTCGAGACAACAATCCTTCTAAGGACACATCTCACACGCGGCCAAGAACCCGAGAAACCATCATTTCATCATACAACCGCGAGAACATCAAAATTATCATATATATATATATATATAATATTTTCGTGACCTTGGTATGATAAGGTAAACTTAATAAGTCGGCGATTAAAGGTCTGGTTCATTACTTCAAAGTATATATATTTAAAACAACTCTACATGTTTCGGCAATGATGCTTTGTCAAGAGAATAAAAAATTTAAATATATTTATATTTTGTATTCTCTTGACAAAGGCATCATTGCCGAAACATGTAGAGTTATTTTAAATATATATACTTTGAAGTAATGAACCAGACCTTTAATCGCCGACTTATTAAGTTTACCTTATATATATATATATATATATATATATATGCATATATATTTCGTATGACTTGCTTTGTAATTTGTAGACAGCAATGTTTACATCCCCCCTTACTTTGCAATTACATACATACTAACTTGATATTTGTAAATATTTCAAATGAAAAAAAAGCCGAAAAACTCAAATAATTTATCAATTGTTATACATATATATATATACATATATATATATATATATATATATATATATATATATAATAATAGACTTTTTATTGGTTTAGCGACCTTTTTTGAATTTTGATGTTTTATTCTACGACGTTTCGACTTT
Source organism: Melolontha melolontha (assembly GCA_935421215.2). Lineage (NCBI taxonomy): Eukaryota > Metazoa > Arthropoda > Insecta > Coleoptera > Scarabaeidae > Melolontha > Melolontha melolontha. The sequence goes on along the minus strand of OW285237.1, from coordinate 123,483,806 downwards.
TATTATTATTCAGTCTTTTTCAAGTAACTAGAAACAAGAATTAATACAATAAAACATGAGAACTGTGTTTGCTTTTGTGAGACTGAATTAAAAATTAAATTAACAATTAAAATTAAAATTAGATTAAAGACTGAATTACCAATTAAATTAACAATTAAAGTTAAAATTTAAAATTAGATTAATAATGAGTAAGGACAAATTAAAGTGATTACATCTGTATAAATGAATTGAAAATTTGAATTAAACTACAATACAGTAAGGTAACTAGAAACAAGAATTAATACAATGAAAACGTGAGAGCTGTGTTTGCTTTTGTGAGACTGAATTAACAATTAAATTAACAATTAGAATTAAAATTAGATTAAAGACTGAATTACCAATTAAATTAACAATTAAAGTTAAAATTTAAAATTAGATTAATAATGAGTAAGGAAAAATTGAAGTGGTTAAATCTATATAAATGAATTGAAAATTTGAATTAAACTACAATTACAGTAAGAAACAATGAATGAAACAATGAATGACAATAAAACTCACCGTTTTTTTTGGGTTTCAAAAACACGCATTCTGTGTAACATGTGTTTGGGGGACATTCGAGACCTTTTTAACGAACCGACCGAACTGGTTGGAATATTGTAAGTGTTTGTGGCTTTGTTAAGAGAGGTTAATTTCTGTTCTATTTTGGAATTTAGCCAATTGGTCAGGACCGTGTATGTAGTAAAAGTATTTACAAATGGGAACTGATAAAAAAAATTTTGGTTTGTGTTTGTGTGTGCGGGGGGGGGGGGGGGGGGGGGGGGTTGATATTATCTATTGTTTAATGAGTGGGTAATAGAGTTTAGAAAGTCCATCAATTTCGTTTCTGTCGTTGATTGTTCTGCTGTTTTTGAAAATGTGGATCATTTCTAAGACCTCCCTAGCTTTTGTATTCTTTTTCTGTGTTATTACTTTGGTGTTATCAAAATCAAAATTATGTTTTAGTGTCAATTGGTGTTTTTTTAAAGCAGTTTGATTTTTTGCGTATTTGTGACCTTTCAATCTTTCTTGTAGTAACTGTTTTGTTTGGCCTATATATACTTTGTCACAGTCTTTGCAGGGTATGTTGTATATTGTGTGTGATTGTTTTAGTGTAGGTGTTGAGTCTTTTAGTTTGGTGTGTAGGAATTTTAGGTTTTTACCGCTTTGGTGTGCTATTTTAAAATTAAATGGTTTAAATATATTTTCTAGTTTTTCGGATAATCCAGTTATATAGGGTGTGGGGATATATGTTAATTCATTTTCAAACCAACCCCTAGCCCACAAAAAAAATGTAGTATCAGCGTTAGTAGACAGAGCCTTAAATCTCACTAATCCAGTTTTCAGACCAACAGTACTAAATAAAGTAAAAACAATACTAACAGAAAACGACTATCCACCACAATTTATACAAAAAATTATAAAACTAAGACTTAATAAAATTTATAACACAACAAGCAGCCGCAACAAAAACAAAAAACCAATCAATTAACATATATCCCCACACCCTATATAACTGGATTATACGGAAAACTAAACAATATATTTAAACCATTTAATTTTAAAATAGCACACCAAAGCGGTAAAAACCTAAAATTCCTACACACCAAACTAAAAGACTCAACGCCTACACTAAAACAATCACACACAATATACAACATACCCTGCAAAGACTGTGACAAAGTATACATAGGCCAAATAAAACAGTTACTACAAGAAAGATTGATAGGTCACAAATACGCAAAAAATCAAACTGCTTTAAAAAAACACCAATTGACACTAAAACATAATTTTGATTTTGATAACACCAAAGTAATAACACAGAAAAAGAATACAAAAGCTAGGGAGGTCTTAGAAATGATCCACATTTTCGAAAAAAGCAGAACAATCAACGACAGAAACGAAATTGATGGACTTTCTAAACTCTATTACCCACTCATTAAACAATAGATAAAATCAACCCCCCACCCCCCCCGCACACACAAACACAAACCAAAAAAATTTTTATCAGTTCCCATTTGTAAATACTTTTACTACATACCCCCAAACACGGTCCTGACCAATTTGCTAAATTCCAAAATAGACCAGAAATTAACCTCTCTTAACAAAGCCACAACCAGTTCGGTCGGTTCGTTAAAAAGGTCTCGGATGTCCCCCAAACACATGTTACACAGAATGCGTGTTTTTGAAACCCAAAAAAAAACGGTGAGTTTTATTGTCATTCATTGTTTCATTCATTGTTTCATACTGTAATTGTAGTTTAATTCAAATTTTCAATTCATTTATACAGATGTAATCACTTTAACTTGTCCTTACTCATTATTAATCTAACTTTAAATTTTAACTTTAATTGTTAATTTAATTGGTAATTCAGTCTTTAATATAATTTTAATTTTAATTGTTAATTTAATTTTTAATTCAGTCTCACAAAAGCAAACACTGTTCTCATGTTTTCATTGTATTAATTCTTGTTTCTAGTTACTTGAAAATGACTGAATAATAATAAAAGTCGAAACGTCGTAGAATAAAACATCAAAATTCAAAGAAGGTCGCTAAACCAATAAAAAGTCTATTATTTTTAAAATTAAGACACGGCCAATAAAATAAATAAGAAAAATAAAATTCTTATAAACACTAAATATATATATATATATATATATATATATATATATAGATAATTAATTCGTGACCTCAGTATGTTATGGCAAATTCAAATTGCAGGCGATTCAAGGTCTGGTCCCACTTCAAGAACCATACATTTAAAACAATCCTACATGTAGATGTTTCGGCTAATGATGCCTTTCTCAAGTAATACAAAATACAAATGACAGTATATTGATGTCACACATTTGTAGTTGCTATGGATAAAATAATTCAAAGATACATTCCAATTTAATAATAATAAATCATGCCTTGGTATTTTAAAATGTATGAACAACAAAAACAGGGAAACACAAGACATGAGTTATTATTATGTATGCGCCCATGGAGCGACTTAAGATGCAAAGCTGTCGGCATTCGCCTTAAACGAGAAGGAAAACCACGAAAACCTACTCGGACAACCAGACAGGAATCAAAACACGGAACAGTCAGCATGATAAGCAAATGTATAGAATTTTAAATAACATGAGATATATAATTATATAACAGCAACATACAAGCTGTCCAGAAACTCTCCTTACAAACGAAGACCGGAGATTCCTCTGATAATTTTAAGACAATTAAACCCAAATTCACCTAGTCCGAAAATGCTTCCTAAGGGAGCTAGAGTTCTTTGAAGATGGCGCCTTGTATTTATTCTTTTTTAAATTCCTCCAGAACGCTTCTATTTAGAAAAACAAAAACTGATATTCTTATTTATCCTCCAGAGATGAACCGATTCCATCAATTGCGAATTTCTAGTACGGGTCATAGGCGTCCGTTTTGGATAGGTCAACGGTTATTTTAAGGCATAACTTTTTTGTCTTTAACTTTTAAGCATTTGTGACACTAGATTATTAAATTCTCAGGTATTCCAGTACTAAAATGTACTCTTACTTTAAGTCGGTAGGATACACCGTTTTCTAGAAAAATCGATTTGTAAATTTTTCGTTTTTTCTTCATTAAAGTTCAATTTATTATGTACCTACTTATTTTTAGCGACGAAGTTGGCTTGGACTATCAAGGCATGGATGAAAATTAATTTAATAAATTAAAAACAAATTATTTATTACAATGGAACGAAACTAACAAAATAAGAACAAGTATCAAAGGTAGATTGTTACAAAAGTTGCTCGATGTGATGACCATTAGTCTCTATGCATAAGTTTACCCTTTTGCTTAGAGAACGCCGAATTCTTGCAAATATTCCAAAGTTATTTCTAAATTCGTTGCAAGCATCTTGTATCCTTAGCCAGAGTTGTGCGCGATTTGGTATCGGAACGGAATAAACAAATGCTTTTATGTATCCCCAAACACAATAATCGCAAGGATTCAAATCCGGCGACCTTGCTGGCCAAGCAACTGAACCGCCTCTTCCAATCCAATGGTCTTCGTAGTTATTATCTAGAAAGTCTCGTACATTCCTGCTAAAGTGGACCGGACAGCCGTCCTATAGAAACCATAAGTTTTGCCGAATATTTAAACGCACCTCATCTAACAAATCAGGTAAAATATTTTGCAGGTACATGGCAGATAGTCTTCGAACGCTAATTTCTGGATTTTCCTCAACTTCCATTAAAATAACATCTTCATGTTCTGCTGTTACATCATTATGTCTCCCTGTTTCATTATTTTTTGGGACCACTGAACCTGTTTCTCTTAATCGTTGATAAAGAGCTGTAAATGTTGAGTGAGTGGGATGCTGACGATTGGGAAATTTTTCAGCGTATTTACGTTGCGCCGCTCGAGCGTTACACCTCATTTCGCCATAAACTAAATGCATATCGGCGTATTCCTCATTAGTAAAAACCATTTTTTTTTAAATTGAAATCGTTGTGTTTGAATAACACAAAGTAAAAAATGAAAAGATAAACTTCGCGAACTGACAACAATTTGACAATGAAAAACGTAGGTTTTACTTCTGTTGGCAGTTCAGAGCTAACTATTGCAAAAAATAAAAAATTGAACTTTAATGAAGAAAAAACGAAAAATTTACAAATCGATTTTTCTAGAAAACAGTGTATCCTACCGACTTAAAGTAAGAGTACCTTTTAGTACTGGAATACCTGAAAATTTAATAATCTAGTGTCACAAATGCTTAAAAGTTAAAGACAAAAAAGTTATGCCTTAAAATAACCGTTGACCTACCCAAAACGGACGCCTATGACCGGTACTAGAAATTCGCAATTGATGGAATCGATTCATCTCTGGAGGATAAATAAGCATACCAGTTTTTGTTTTTCTAAATAGAAGCGTTCTGGAGGAATTTAAAAAAAAATAAATACAAGGCGCCATCTTCAAAGAACTCTAGCTCCCTTAGGAAGCATTTTCGGACTAGGTGAATTTGGGTTTAATTGTCATAAAATTATCTGAGGAAACTCCGGTCTTCGTTTGTCAGGAGAGTTTCTGGACACCCTGTATATTATTATGGTAAATTACAGATCGTTACATAATTAAGTTAGAGTATATACTGCTTAAATTTTTATATCACTTCTGTTGTTAATTGAGTTTTTTTCCTGTTTAATACTAATCATTTCTTTAATTTCCCTTTTCATTGTATGTTGTTCTTTATCAATTATCTGTGTGTTTTCAAAATCAAAATGGTGATCGCGTTGTAGTTTGTGTGTAGATAAAGCAGTTTTGTCTGTTTTAGAGTATTTGTGGGCTTGTATTCTTTTGTATAAATATTGTTTAGTTTGACCTATGTAGTAACTATCGCAATCGCGACATATTTTTTTCTATTTTAGGTTTAAGTTTTGTAAATAGATGTTTATTAGTATTACTAAGTTCATATGTAGTAGCTATATCATACTTTTTTAAAATGTATTTAATTTTTTCTGATAGTTGTGGAACATATGGAATCGTGATATTTGTTGTGTCATTGTTTAAATTGTTATTGGTGTCTGCAGTGTTGTATATTTGGTGTACTCTTTTTTTAATAGTTTGGTCTATAAGTTGTGGTGGATAATTATTATCAGTTAAGATTGTTTTAATTTTTTTGATGTTATCTTTTCTGTATTGAGTATGTGATAGTTTTACTGCTCTATCAGTCAGATTATTTATAATCATTTTATTGAATACTGTAGGTGTATTTGAGTGGTAATTCATATATCGAAAAAAAGCTGTGGGTTTATTGTACCAATTTGTATAAATAGTACCCTGTCTATCAAAGCTTAAAGAAAAATCAAGAAAATTAATACCGTTATTAACTTCTTCTTCAATAGTGAATTTTAATTTGTTGTGAAAATTGTTGAACTTATTTAAAAGATAGTTTATTTTATTAGTCGGAATACATGTTATTATGTCATCTACATATCTTTTGAATAAAATAGGGTGAAAATCTAATGAATTGATAACGTTTTGTTCCAAATGTACCATTACCAGATTTGCAATAGCAGCAGCTAAAGGAGAGCCCATGGCAATACCAAATGTTTGACTATAAAAAGAATTTTTGTACTGCCTATATACAGTGTGTTTCACTTTTCATGGGGACACCTAAATAACTTTTTTATTTTGAAAGCTATCAATACAAAATTTTTATCAGTTGTGTAGGCCCCGACAACGTACCTTTTTGTATGAATAGAGTTTTTATAAAGTAAATATCTAGCTAACTTTAATTAAAATAAAACGTAGTGTTTCAAGTAAAGTCATGCTAGCGATTAAGATAGAGCAAAAAAGTATTAGGAAAAGTTTTTACAAATCATTCAAGAACCCTTAATACCAAATTTCGCAGACAAATTTTCATTTTTCTTCTACATTTTTATGCTATCAGTAGATAATAGTTTGTTATTGCAATAATAAGAGTGCCATGAAGCAAGAAAACAATTCCAAAATTTTATTCAACATTAAAGAACAAACAAAACAAAAGCAACAATTTAACTAACAATATTTTAAATAGGATCTTTTTCCTCTAAATCACCTTGAAGACAGATACATTTTTCCAATCGCCTTTTGTGGTTCAGTACAACCCGTCGTAATACTTCTGGAGAAATTTCTCGACAGGCTTGTCGGATTTTCTGACACAGTTCCTGTATGTTTTGAGGTCTAGATGCATACACAGCATTTTTAATAGTCCCCGAAGAAAAAAGTCGAGTGGTGTAATGTCAGGTGATCTCGGAGGCCACTCTATTAAAGGGCTATTACGGCCTATCCATCTTAATGGAAAGTTTTCGTCTAACCATGCTCGCACTATTCTTGCGTTATGAGCAGGGGATCCATCGAGCTGGAAGTGTAATATCGTCTCATATCCAATGGTAAATCATCAAGCACATCAATTAATTCAGTATTTAAAAAATTTAAAAACCTTTCTACATTTAGCGTATCAAAAAAGAAAAATGGGCCAATGATTTGTGTATTTAAAATTCCGCACCACACATTAACTTTCTGCGAATATTGCCTTTTACAATTTATAACCCATTTTGGGTTTTCGGTTGCCTATAGTATCTACAAATCTGGGATGAAACAACACCATTTGTACCATTTCATCACTAAACATTATTTTATTTAAAAATTCTCTGTAATTTAGAAAATTGGCTTGAGCTCGTAGATAATACTCCATTCTTCTATTTAGATCTTCTTCAACTTATACGGCTTATACGGTTTCAATTTGTGACGACTGAGACATCTCCAAATTTTGGAGTAAGAGATATTTAAATGTCTAGCCATATCTCGTAAACTTGCGTGAGGATTATTACGATACGCTGCTAATATTACTGATCGAAATGGTGTTCTCGATTGTTCAATTCATGTTGACGTGGTTTAGCAACATCTCCAGTAGTGTTGAAAATGTTATTCAAGTATAATAATAATAATAATAATCCATGCCTTAGCATCCCCCAACAGCTTGCGCCAATTACAGGGGGCATCGGCTGGCCATGAGTTATTATTACGCCTGCGGCTGTAGACCGACTTAAGATGTTACCTTTCCGCATTTGCCGTGGAATTTGGAAAACTACAGAAAACCAAACTCAGAAAGGAAGCACCGGGGTTCGAACCCGGTACTGCCGGACTACGAGGCAAGTGTGCAAGCCACCAAGCTACTAGCCCGACAAAGTATGCAACAGTTCGATGACGGATGGGTGGACGTTCATGATGTCTCGCGTTAAACTCTCTTGCAGCCTCTCGGGTAGAACGTACATTATCACCAACAATTTGAATAATTTCTACTTTTTGAGCAATACTTAAATGTCTATCGGCCATTGCCCAGCAAAGTTCAATAGTTTCAACTGAAATAAACTGTTTAGTGAACCGACGTTTGACATTTGAACTGACAAATTATTTTCTTGCTTCATGGCACTCTTATTATTGCAATAACAAACTATTATCTAATACAAAAGTATTTTTAATAATATATAATATTATTAAAAATGGGGTGTGAAGAACACAATACAAGTTCATATGTATTATTGAATGCATCTTCTCCAAAGACGTAGATACGTATTTCACATTTCTACATGATTGTCAATACGCCCCTGTTGGAGAAGAGACACATTCAACAAACATAACTACCTTGCTATCTCGCTGATATTATTAAGACAGAGCGTGAAGGAATATTCAACGCTGTCTATATAATAATCGCAGAACTAGCCGTGGTGTTCCTTATAGTCGGTAACCACCGTATCTACAAAAAACTGTATTATCGTGTCTTCACTACTTGTCGGCGTAAACCGAATACGTATATAACAACATAATTTGAAACATACTTGAGTAAGTAAAACCTACCAATTTTGTATAATACAAAAGTATTTGTAATAATATATAATATTATTAAAAATGGGGTGTGAAGAACACAATACAAGTTCATATGTATTATTGAATGCATCTTCTCCAAAGACGTAGATACGTATGTCACATTTCTACATGATCCTACATGATTATACAAAATTGGTAGGTTTTACTTACTCAAGTATGTTTCAAATTATATTGTTATATACGTATTCGGTTTACGCCGACAAGTAGTGAAGACACGATAATACAGTTTTTTATAGATACGGTGGTTACCGACTATAAGGAACACCACGGCTAGTTCTGCGATTATTATATAGACAGCGTTGAATATTCCTTCACGCTCTGTCTTAATAATATCAGCGAGATAGCAAGGTAGTTATGTTTGTTGAATGTGTCTCTTCTCCAACAGGGCCGTATTGACAATCATGTTGAAATGTGAAATACCTATCTTCGCATCTTTGGAGAAGATGCATTCAATAATACATATGAACTTGTATTGTGTTCTTCACACCCCATTTTTAATAATATTATATATTATTAAAAATACTTTTGTATTATACAAAATTGGTAAGTTTTACTTACTCAAGTATGTTTCAAATTATGTTGTTATATACGTATTCGGTTTACGCCGACAAATAGTGAAGACACGATAATACAGTTTTTTAAAGATATGGTGGTTACCGACTATAAAGAACACCCGGCTAGTTCTGCGATTATTATAGAGACAGCGCTGAATATTCCTTCACGCTCTGTCTTAATAATATCTGCGAGATAGCAAGGTAGTTATGTTATGTTGAATGTGTCTCTTCTCCAACAGGGGCGTATTGATAATCATGTAGAAATGTGAAATACGTATCTACGTCTTTGGAGAAGATACATTCAAAAATACATATGAACTTATATTGTGTTCTTCACACCCCATTTTTTATAATATTATATATTATTAAAAATACTTTTGTCTTATACAAAATTGGTAGGTTTTACCTACTCAAGTATGTTTCAAATTATGTTGTTATAATAAATAAATAATTAAAATCGCGAAGTTTTGATATCAAAATATTATTTACAAGTATTTTCTATCGAATTTACAGAAATATATCAAAATATAATTAATTAAGAAATGTTTTACATTACATTAAAATCGGTTCAGCCGTTTTCATAAAACTCAATTATTGATCTTAGCGATTTATTACTTTTAATAATTAGAATCAGTTTGCCGCCGGTACTTTGTTTATTTCATTGCAATAATCAATTAATCCTGTTAAAATAGCCATATCTTGTTAAGTAAGACCGCCTTAAGATTACTACAACAAGGTTTTTTTTTTATTTACAGGTAGGTAACTGATACGAAACGTGACTGAATCTAAGAAGAAATGTCGACAGTACAGGGTTGATTATTTAAAATTTGGTTTTCTTCCATCAAAGGCAGACAAGCGATTGCCCATATGCCTTTTATGCAACAGAGTTTTGAGCATTGACTCTATGAAACCATCGAAGCTCGAAGATCATCTAAGAAGGTGTCATCCTGATAAAAAAGGTAAATATTTGAAATATTTTCAAACAAGGAAAAATATGAAAAGAGACCCACCGTGCATAGTATATTCGCTTCAATGTCGGAAAGTAACGACGATGGCTTGCGGGCAATTTTACAATATCTCATTACTTATAGCGAAATCTGGAAAATCGCACACCATTGGAGAACAGTTAATTTTACCAGCCGTTGAAGAGTTTTTAAAAACTGTTCTGCGCAAATCTCCATTTGACATACTCAAATGAATTTCGTTGAGTAACAACACTGTACAAAGACGTATTGACGAAATGAGCTCTGATATTGAAAGTTTCTTGTGAAATTATCTGCAAACAACTCATTTTTCTATTCAACTGGACGAGTCAACTTTAACTGGTAATGAAGCATTATTATTGGCATATGTTCGATTTGTTATGGACGAAGAAATTCATGAAGAGCTACTATTCGCGAAAACTTTGGAGACGGACACTAAAGATGTATCAATATTTAATGTCCTGAGTGATTTTTTTAAGGAAAAATCGATTCCATTCACAAACGTTATTTCGGTGGCAACAGATAGAGCTCCTGCCATGGCCGGGCGATGTCGTCGGTTTATAAGCCATCTTAAAAGAATTATACCAGAGGTAACTGCAATTCACTGTGTCATCCACCGACGACAACTAGTAGCGAAAAATTTGAGTGCTAAATTTCACCAATCGCTTCAATTTGTGATTAATGCATTAACGCGTTTTATTTGCACAATTAAGCGATGAAAATGATGAAGACTTCCAACGATTGCTCTTACATACTGAAGTACGCTGGTTGTCGAAAGGTGCATGTTTAACAAGATTTTTCTCACTTTTTGAATCAGTTTTAGAGTTTCTGGAAAGTAAAGATCCAGATTTAAAAGAAAACCTGATCAATTTGAAAGCAGACATCGCGTATTTGACAGATTTGTTCAAAAAATTTAATGACATTAACTTACAATTACAAGGGGACAGCCTCAATAACAAAGGGTGTAATTTCAGCTTTTCTTGGAAAATTGAATTTTATGAAGCAAAATATTAGTCGGCGCGAATTTTCCAAGTTTTCAAACTTGTCACAGGTAGAATGCCTTGATGAGGATATTCGCACATGCGTTCAACATTTAATTGCCCTGCACGATGACTTTAAAATCAGATTTGAAGATATTCTGACGATGGAAATACCACCATGGATCATAAATCTACTTGATGAAACGGAAGTGGAGAATGTGATATTACAAGAGGAGCTACTCGAGCTTAGCACTAATGAGGAACTGAAGGTGAAATTTAAAAGAGGGTATCAAACATTTTGGCTGCAGGCAGAAATACCCGAAAAATATCCTGGACTGTGGGGAATTGCGAGAAAGCTTTTGATAGCGTTTTCCTCGTCATATCTTGTCGAGAAAAGTTTTAGTATCGTTACAAACCTTTTAACAAAAAAAAGGAGCAGATTGAATATCACAGAACGGGGAGATTTGCGGTTATTCCTAACAAAACTGAAGCAAATATTGATAATTTGCTGTCAATCCATCAAGTACATCCCTCCCACTAAAATTATGACTATTTTGTGATTTTCATTTGTCGAAGTTACGTTACGTTATTAATATTTAATTTTGATTATATTACGACTGTTATCATATTACAATGTAATATGATAACAATAATAATTAATAGTGCAATAATTACATATTTGAATAAATACAACACAAGGAAATATACTATTTTTCTTTTTCTTTTTACCACTCCGAATGGGGAGTTTTCTAAATAAAATATGTGAGAATTGATTGGTTTCTTGTACTGTGAGTAGATGTCAAAGGAGTAAAGTTGGATGGAATCACTTTTTTGATTGGCTAACTTTTTTGACATCCACTCACAGCACAATCAATTAATTAGTTAATCAATAACTCAGCCGCAACGCAAATTTCCATAGTTAGATCTCATCTTCACATTTTTTGTCGAGTTTTGGGAAAATGGTAGAAATGTAGCTGCAGGTGGTCCACCGAAACCAGCAAAACTTTCAAAGTGGTCTAGACCATAAACTGGTTGGTAATATATCTAAAGATTTTCGATAAATCTCACATCGAGATTCTTGTACAGCCAGTATACTAATTAGAATATTAACTATTAGAAAAAAAGACGGGTCCGGGCCGCTGCGACAGACCCGGACCCGAATAAAGGAAAACCATTTTCTAGTTACTACGTGAACATTGGACCGCGATTTTTTGTATGATGGTATTACACACATATACCTTTCATCCTTTTTTTCTTTGGCGCCATACACAATTTACATTATATATATATATATATATAAATATAGTATTTTCGTGACCTTGGTATGATAAGGTAAACTTGATTGGTCGGCGATTAGAGGTCTGGTTATTGCTTCAAGGTGTATATATTTAAAACATGTAGGATTGTTTTGAATATGTACACTTTGAAGTGGTAACCAGACCTTTAATCGCCGACTAATTAAGTTTACCTTATATATATATATATATATATATATATATTTAGATATTTTTTTGATATTTCTTAGCCATTCTTTAATTATAAATAGTTAATTGTTTCTTGAAGTTCGGCTTAATTGTTATTAATCAATTAAGGGTACTCATGTTGGCGTTTCGACTTTTATTGTCTTCGTCAGAATAAATTGTTGATAATACAAGGTGTTTTCTGTAAATTAAACTAATAATATATGTTAAATATTACATCCAACGTTGTTTTTATCAGTTTTACATTTTATATATTTTAGACTATTTTACTTAAATATACTGTGACATATTGACTATTCTACATATAGAAGTAAACTGAAATTTACTCGACATACAGCATCTGTAAATTATTTACATGTCTGTTTCATATTGTAATCAGTACAATATCTTATTTTAATTATTATTTCAAGAATAATAATTAGAGGTATTATAGGCCTTAACCAAACAAGCTTACGCAAAATTATAGCCTTTATGTAGAAGAATAGCTGAAAGTGGTAGGTTTAAGTTGTTTATTAGTATTTAATAACCGAACGGAACTTACTTTACAAATCGCCCTTGTAATTTTACATAATTCGATCACTTTCATTAATTACTTATTTTTCATTTCTTTAAATTTATGTTTATATTATGTAATACGTATACGAATTGAATATACTATATATTTTTTGTTTGCCCTGTTATTGGGTACCACAATCACAGAACTGACTGCCTTTTTCCTCAAATTTCACGTACATCTTTGTACGAGGTTGTTTCTAGACATTTACGTTACCACAAATTTTGTTCACGATGGGTACCAAAACTTCTTAGCGAAGATCATAAAACAAGCAGAATGGATCGGTACTAAGTTTTCTGACATGTTACGATGTTGAAGATGAAGATTTCCTTAGGCATATCGTAAGAGGTGATGAGACTTGGGTTGCCTATATCAACGAGCCGAGACGAAAAGACAGTAAATGCAGTGTGGTCGCTCTAACTCGCCTAAAGTCCCCTCAAACTTTTTCTGCAAGAAGTCATGGTCACTCTCTTTCGAAACAAGAAAGGTGTCATTCTAGAAGACTTTATTGAACGAGGGACCACAATAAACACTGAAGTCTACTGTGAAACTTTGAAGAAGCTCAGAATTAATTCCCAGGCGTTAGAGTTCTATGGAGGGGGCATTAAAAAGCTGGCTCATCACTATGACAAATGTCTCAATCTAAGTGGCAACTATGTAGAAAATTAGCTGAAAGTAGTAGCTTTAGGTTGTATGTGTGTATTGGTGTTTTTTTTTATTAACAAGACCGGAAGTTACTTTACGAATCGGCCTCGTACATCATTGGACGGCATTTACTACAAGTTCCAAGATGTGATTATTGACCATATTTTTTTAGCTATTTAAAAGACGTTCTTTTCATTTCGATATACCTTCTATCTTCTTGATATTTTCGGGCGACAATCGTTTTTAGTGAATTAATATTTGTTTATTAATTAGCATTAGATTAAGTTGTATAATCCTTTGCTATAAGGAATCTTAAGTCTTTTTTTTAATTATTTGCAGGTAGCAACAGAATAGATCGATGTTCATTTGTTGAATGCATTTAATTTATTATTAATATAAACACAATGAAATACATCAAAAAAATAATTTTAAATGTTTGTTTCACACAATGTTCTATTTCTACACTATTAAAACTTGAGAACGACAGTGTAGGCTTGTATCGAATAATAAAATGACATTTTACAAATTACCAGACATAAGAAGCGTCAAGGAACATATGTTCGAATGTCTGCAGCAGACTCATCTAAAGTCAACGCCAGATATGTTTTATTACTATTGTTAGTTAATAACAGACACGCCATATCACTATTCCAAGAACCTATTTCTTGGAAACTAATAAAATAACCGCGTTATAAATTTTACAATTCTCAATTTTAATTGTTCATTAGTATTGGGAAATAATAAATATAATTTAAATTGTACTTAATACATAATCAAATGTAATTAATAACTAAAATAGCGATAATTTTGTCACATTTATAATAGTATTAGTAGATACAATTTCTTTACATAAAAATAAAAACATAAAATATTAAATGTAATATTTATTAACTAAAAACAAAACTTAAGAATGCCATATATTCCCTTGACCTCCAAGAATGGACGTCTTTAAACAACAAAAAATTTGTAGTTATATATTATTAATTATGTTTGACTACCATTACATAATAGAGAAGCTAACGTTTTGAAAGAGTTAGTAAAGGGTAACAATGAATAATCTCTCTATGTGATTTTAATGTTGAATACATATTTCGGCAACTAATTTGTCATTTTCAGCAATAAAAAATATTAAGCCTTGTACACACTGCAGCCGCAACATGTAGTCCAACTGTAAAGTAACACATAATGTAACATGTGTGGGCATGCGCTGCATGTTACAACTCGCGGTTCAGATATTGCGCGCATCTGATCCGTCGGTTGTCGGTTTTTCGTGCCAACACAAAGGGATTATCGGTTGCAGTTTGGACGAGCATATGTATAATTGGTCTGTCTGCCTCAAATATAAATTATAAAAAAAGGAACCGAAAAGCGGATACGTGGAATGATATCGGCCAATGCATGGGTGCGACGGGAGAGATTTGTAAAAATAAAATGATAAGTCTGTTATCATCTTTTAGGCGCGAAAAGGTCAAAATAGATTGGTTCTCCACCATCTTCGTGGATTCCTGTCAATGATTAATTCATGTATTAATATATAAGCTCCGCACGCTACGGCTAGATGATGATAATAATAATTATAACTAAAGGAACACTCCATGTTGCTACAGTGTTCGCGAACCAGTGGTAGAAGCAACTAGAAACGCGTGTAAAGTACGTTGCGCGTTCTCAACGTTGCGCTATTTATTTTAAGCCGTTGCGTTACATGTTGCATTACAGGTTGCATTGCACGTTACGGCTGCAGTGTGTACAAGGCTTTATACTTGTTAATATACACTTTACAGAAGCAAAGCACGTCACTGCACGGACATATTAATAGCATGGTACCACAATGACGCTCATTGTTTATCTAAAGTCTAAACGGTATGCCACAAATGTAATCCTTTTTTTCTACTGATGAGGATAACAAGTTTTCGTAAATTAAAGCTATATTGTGGTAAGTGTTTATTCATAACTAACGTTTATAACGAGCCATCGAAAAAATTCATAATTGGAGTAGACTGTGAAATTGGGTTGGTACTTTAGCCACTTCCACATAATGACATTTATTATTTGACATTGAAACTATAAGTTTGTGTCAAATTTTTCAAAACTCTTATTAAGAAAATTAAATTTGTTTAGATGTAAATGGACAACATTTTCAACAACTTCTGTAGCTATATGTAAATTTTGATTATGATTTCGATATTAAATAAATTATTTGTTTTCTTTTCTGTTGTAGTATCATTTCAATGCCATAACCCTTTTTACAATGAAACCAAATGAAACTGTCAAGAATCAAGTAATGTGTCATTATGTGGAAGTGGCTAAAGTACCAACCCAATTTCACAGTCTACTCCAATTATGAATTTTTTCGATGGCTCGTTAGAATTAGCCGGTCCAATTTAATCTGTTACGTTTTGAGAGAGAAAAAAAAGGTTCATCTGCCATTCACGTACGTTTTACTTATTTAAATTAATTTTCAACTCCTATTAATCTAATCGAACTTCGTTCTCTGTTGGTTCTGCAACCAGTTTAGCTTGCGTAAGATTCGACCTGAACGTTATAGATGTCGCCCTTAATTTTCGCAATTATTTTTATATTGTACGTTAATTAGACGTGGGACCGTGTAATCTATCCTGCTGTTTATAACTATTTTCCAAATTAATTTTGGGTGTCGAATTAATGTAGTTTCGCGGGATTGGGGTAGTCTTTGGTTGTCCCTAAATTGCTCGATGTTGTAGCACATGTCTGACTTGGGACGATCCGCCATTCGTTTCGTGATCATTGACGACATAAGTTGTACTTAGTTGAGCACGTGAAGGTCGTTTGCGGATATAAATTTTTATCATACAGTATTTTCCTTCGCCTACATTACGATTCATGCAGAACTTCGCTAATACCAGGAGTATGCGAGATTGTTCCCATTTGACGAGGTAATTCAATCCATCCCCGGATGATCCAAGTAGTGTTAAATTTTGGATGAAAACGGCGTCAATTTTACACCCGTTTGTGAAATTTTCCCCAAGGCGTGGTCTTGAAAAAAAAAATTATGAGCTTCTAGAACATTCATCGACGTCACCAAGATGGCGGTCTAAAAATGAAATGGATGGCTGAAGTGTTTTGGCAAAATTATTATAGTGAAATTCAATAATTTTTCTTGGATCCTTTTGAAGACATTCCCATAAAGTTTGTAGTTAGGCAGTAGCGAAGACGATTTAACATAGGTGTCATAATTTCTTTTAGTTATATATAAGTGCAATTCATAACCTCTGGTGGTTTTGTATGTGTGTTAACATTTCATTTAAGTAAAGGCTCTAGAGAAGGCCGATTATTAGTTATTTTGTGCATTCGATGCAATTTGAACGTTACATATATGATAGCATCGTAAGTTTCTGTTAGATTAATACATTTCATTTAATGTAGAGCTCGGTTATTGTGATGAGCATTTTAATTGTTTTAAATCTTAATTAATTTACAGTCAATTCATTACTGCACAGCGAATACATTATTCGCTCAGTTTTACTTATTAATTTTCATGTACCGTAGATAGCCGAGCAAGGCATTAATCAATGTGTATTTAGTAGATAGGCGGTTACACACCAAGTTGCGTTCTATTTTCTTGTAGTATTATTTATACTGGTTGACTAACTTCTTTAGCGGCCAGGTGAAACTTGTATTGTTCTTTTGTACGAGGCATTGGTCCTTCAGATGGGCCTTCGTATTGGTTAAGTATTATTTTGAGGTACGTTGCTGGTTTTATTTAATTAAGAACTTTATAACATTATTGTAAAGGACCCGGAATTAAATATACTTAGTGGTGTCCTGGTGAATCTCTTGTCCAGACACGTATTTAATTTAATTCATATTTTGTTTATTTCAATTTCTTACCTGTTAATACAGGGGGTTATACTTATTCTACCTAATTCATATTTTGTTTACTTTAATTTCTTACCTATGAATACAGGGGGTTATACTTATTTAACCTAATTCATATCTTATTTACTTTAATTTCTTATCTGTTAATTCAGGGAGTTATACTTTCAATTGATACTGTTTATTGTAATCACTGATAAGCGCCAATGGCGTAGTAGTTATATTTCATTAATTTTAGTAGATATAATTCTTAAATTTTGATATTACCAAAACTATATTACGGTATTGGTGATAATTGGCTAGAGTTCTAATTTTGTGCTTTCGCTGACAATTGGTTAGGCGAAATTGCTTCCAACGCCGACTCTATATTTTTATTGCGATATTTAATTTTCTTTAGCCTACTGTTTTTTTTTATAATAAACTTGTTATAGTTGATGTCTGGTATTTGTTTGATACCTTTCCCGCAAGTGTATGAGTTAAGCAACTGCGGTGTTAGGTATATATTTTTTTATTCATTATCAAGTAGTTTGGGGCCAAACAAGTTTTGCTTTTGGAGCTACCTACATCCCACCCGCTTCCGCGTTACCGGGGGCTCTGCGGAGGAATACGGTGGCGCTCACTCACAGAGTTATTCCTTTGGGACGTTCGCGAACAGATAGGTTCAAAGCAAAGGGGGTGGCCCAGCAGAACATCTCGCTACCACGTATAACTACTTGTTTTGTATTTAGATTTTGTCGCGAAAAGTTTAGAAAATCAGAAGAGTTAATAGTTGTAAATAGCGACAGCTAACGACACAGCTTTTTGGTAGTTAAGTACAATGTACAATATACTACAATATAGTAAAATATAGAACACGTATATTTTATTTATTTAATTTTAAGTAAAGAAATTAAATGTGATCATTTCTTACTAATTGAGTCCACATTATAAAACTTCTACTAAGTTATACAACAAAAGTGTCCGAATGTATTGTCTGCTACGTTAATATGTTACGCTATGTATGTTAAGAGGAGAGCAATGAAGCGGTAGCGTTAGTATAACGTTAGTACGTGTTGAGCAAAAATATATTAATTGGAAATAACAACAGACGTATATTATTGATAAAGAACATAAAATAGATTACCTGCAAGTAAAGAAAATAGTAGGCCACAAAAATAATTATTCATTTTATATTATCCTACTTACTGTTTTCAATATTTAATGGAATATTTTATTTATTACTTCTTTTTAGAGTTGCTAATTTAGACATTTTAGAAATTAAATTTATATAATTAAAGAAGCTAATCAAAATAAATTATAATTTACAACTAAATATATACATTTTTGAAAATAAATTTTGTTGCAAAGTTAAAAAAAAGTTTTAAAACTCCTATCACATTGATATTCGTGTCCCATGTATTTTCACGTATACGTCTTTCGTAAAGTGTTTCTCGATTTTTTTGTTAGTTTTATTTGTTCAACACTGTTATTTTTCCTACTGAGGATGACAATCTAATTGTCGTATTTAGTATACGGATATTAATGTGGTATATCTAATATTGAAAGTGTATCTCACTTATTTTTTGAATTCCTTAACGAATAAGAAAAACTTAAATTTTATTATTGTTTTCTATTTGTTGTTTTCTGTATTATAACTGTAAGTAGCATTTTATTTTTTGGCGATGGAGACAACGACAGGTATCCACAAATACACAACCAGAAGAAACCTGGAATTCTAACAAAACACAAGCATGAAATATTCATATTGTTGGATATCTTTCCCTCATTTAAGATATTTATAATACTATATGCGAGTATATGAGACCAGATGCAATGCGGATGTGTTAAGTTAGATTTGCAAGTAAAATTATTTACTTGTAAATCTAACTTAGCATATCCACACCACTTAAATCTGTGACTGGGAACATATCCAAATTTTTGCTTTGAAGGCGAATAATCCAGATATCAAGCTTTTTAATGAAAGTATGATTTTTGTCTGTCATTAATCAAATATTTTTATCACGTCCTTGCAAATTCACACTCAAGTCGTTTAAATGCGAAAAGGTATATATATATGTATAGTTTAATTTGAAGAAATTACATGAATATAAATAGCTCTAAAAATAAAAAATGTATACTACTTTTGCTTGAAATTGATATTAGACTATATTAATTAAATTTTCAATTAAATTTTCAATATCAATACGTTGCCGTATTTATATTATTAGTCTTTAGGTAGAATGCTATATAATATTTGCTTACATAAAAGTATCAATAAATGTTATGTTATATATTTGTTATAAAACTCTGTAAGATTGGTTAGCTCATTTAACCGTTTACTTTGCAATATTTTATATTTATAATTTAAATAAAGCTTAATTTTAACAAATTCTTAAAGAGAGCTCGTAAGAAGCTTAATCCCAACTAGCAAAACAACACTAACAATTAAAGTAAATAGTGATACTATATGAAATATTTTGGAGTAAGAAATTGATGTGTTCATTCGCAGGGTCATGCTTATTTCCATTTTTCCATTGTATGAGTATACTAGCTAAACAAGTATTTACGAACTCAGCAAAGTGCAATACATACTTTATTCTTCAAATTGTCCAGAGTCTAAGAGATTTAAATCTTACGACATTTATTGAAATCTTAGAGATATAAGTCTCTAATATTCCTATAACCATCTACATAACATTAGACGAACGTCAGTTTAAAATTCGCTTCACGTTAAATTAATCTGGTTTCAGCAAATTGTAATTCGTCAAGTCGCTTATTGAATATGCATTATAGTTATATAAAATATACTATAATTTAATACGTGTTTAAAATTCGCAACTAATCTCACAATGAAAGACGACTAATACAGTGTTTGTTCGAAAGCTCAAAAGAATAAAGTCAAATAAAAAGAAAGAAGCGTAGATATTATTGTTTTGATTGAAACACTTGTAAAGGAATTCTATGAAAACTATATAGGCGAGACCTTTTATTAGATTATATCTATATGTCCGGGTATTATATGTGTGTTATGGGGTATGTTGTTTTGCTTCTAATTGTAACCAATAGCTACAGAACCTTTTGGAAAGTTAATAAATTGAATTTGAAAAATGTTAGTTTAAATTAAAATATTGTTGCCAATATTTGTCACTATTGATCCCCGTCATTTAGTAGATAATATGGTATTTTCGGAATTATAGTTCATCAAAATAAAAATAAATCAGAATTCACATAACGTATTTTGACGCTCTTAAAAACTGTATTGTTTTTCAATTTTTTTGATATGTCTTTTATAATCAGTATTGATTTTCATAAAATTGAGGTTTTATTTCTTTTTATTTTTGTCAGAATTATTTGGCAGGTGATTAATAATTGGTTCACTAACTCTTTTTATTATTCCTTCTTTGTGTTTCTACCCTCAATTGCTATTTGGATAGTATATTGCAATGTGCCCTCACTAGCAATAGTTCTACACCTCCGTACTCAACGTAATACTTACTTACAATTTATCAACTTAACCCAATTATACGATTGCTCCGGAGATCTTCTGCTGAGAGACCGGCTCAGTTAAGAGGCGAGCGAAGGGAGGGTTTTTAGAATATAGGCGCCATCGTGTTTACACTCGAGCCGTTACAATAAACACAGCCACTGCCGACGGTAACTTGACTAAATCATAGGTATATACGTGGACAGTTGTTACCATAACAATACAACAACAAATATAATAACAATAACAATAACCCAAAACAAAACAAGAAAAATCATAAGCATATAAGAGCTGAAATGCTGAAATATTTAAACAAAATCCACAAGACCAAAATTTTGCAAAAGCTTACGAGCCACAAAAATTAATGAATGAAAATTATTATATCAATGACCACCTTGATACTTTAAGGCAAAATAGGTATATAAATAAAATTAACTCAAAGTAGTAACTGGACATGAGTTAAGGACTCACCTAGTATAGTAGGTTGTATAACAAACTAAATCGTGCACAATAAAATAAGCCTTAACAGCAATAATTGACTACTGACGTTAAATTAAGTAACCAGCAAAGAATAGAACTGAATTGTAGGCAAATCCAATAGTTAATAAGATTTCAAGAATAATGAGATTTTAATATTTAAATGCTTGAGTAATAAATGCTTAAATAGCGGGCTTAACCTAAATATTGGGTAGGTAATTTATCTAAGACCTTGGATAAATTTCACATCGAGATTCTGGTACATACAGTATACTC
This sequence comes from Melolontha melolontha, assembly GCA_935421215.2. Taxonomy (NCBI): domain Eukaryota; kingdom Metazoa; phylum Arthropoda; class Insecta; order Coleoptera; family Scarabaeidae; genus Melolontha; species Melolontha melolontha. The sequence goes on along the minus strand of OW285237.1, from coordinate 123,462,136 downwards.
ATAAATTGTTAATTATAATACAAAAATTAAATGATCGACAGTTTCAATCGTAATAAAAAAATTAAACAATTAAAATATACTATAATATTATGAGATGCCTTGGTCTATACCTTTCTGCAAAAATAATATTGAATTAAAAAAAACGTGTTAAGTGACATTTCCGAGAATAACTAATATTTTACAATTACAAAATGGGGCAGGACCCTAGTATGACATGGAATATTTCGATAACCCTATGTATGCAAAAGTATGGGTATCGTTTTATTAAATTTACTAAGAACTACATGCATATTCAAAAAAATGAATAAAGATACTCTACGATAGTAGTAAAATTTACATAAATCAGTTCGTCGTAAGGAGTTGAATCGAACTGCCTGCAGTCTTCAGGTAAAATTTGAGAACCATAGTCTTACCTTGTTTGCATGATATCGAAAGGCTCACCAGACGATTAAACTATTTATACACCTTAGACAGGAAATACGACCATGTTCTCGTCAAGTTAATCTGTTTCTAACAAAAGTACCACGTCCTAGCAGAACAGTCTCTACAGAAACTAATGTAGCCTTTACGAGCATACTGTTAAATTCTAGAAAGAATGAAACGAAATACTATTATGAAGCTAACAATGCCTTTACACAAGGACATCGTGTAACAAAACTCACCTAATGTACAGTAAACGGTCGAAGGGAGTTCGAAATCAAAAGCCACGTGCCGATTGCTTCAGGAAATTTTTCTAACCGTCCTCATCAACGTTAAGCAATATTGCGGAAACACATCCTTTGTTGTTTAAAATAAAATTATAAAGACAAAAGCCGCTGAATGAGTAATTAATTTCACAAGCGACGCACGGTTTAGGTGACTTCTTCGCCCAAAAACTGCCACCAACAAAAAGGGACAATTACATAGTAGGTTCGATTTTAAATAGGAAAAGCTGTTTATTTCTTTCGAAAAATCCAAGGTAGATGTAGACCCTATCGAGAAAAATTAAAGATGAAAGTCTAATTAAGCGAACATTTCGCTACATCTTAAATAAGAAACAAGGCTCAGCTCAATTGATAGTAAATTGTAATTAGATACAATGCAAAAAAATTTATAATTAAAAGAAAAATAGTCCAGAACGATACTCAAAGATGTCACTGTTACTCGAATACGATCAAAGAAGATGCAAAAATAAAAGGAAGTTATTACATGATAATTCTAAGTAAACAAAAAGACACAAGATCTAATTACAAAATTGCTTAAAAACATAATATCATGTATCGTAACCTCCGTAGTTGACAATCAAAACAAACCAGAGAAAAGATTTAAATATACTAGAAAAACCGTACCGTACAGAGAGGATGAAAATTTAAGGTATATTTTACATAATGTCTAACCAATCCTCTTATTAAAATAGATTTCAGAGAACCCTCAGCAAGATATCAAACGATGGAAAGAAAATGTAATGGCACAACCTAAGATTTTTATGCGGTGAAAAGAGTACGTAATCTGAAGTTAACTAACGAAAACTAAAATGTCTAAATAATATACTGGAGGTACAATGGTCAATAACTAACGTATTAAAATTAATTAAAGGGAAAAACAATTGCTGTTGAGGACATTTCAATGTTACAGATAGCACAAAATGAAAATATGTATGTACTTATACATTAAATAATAATAATATTCACTTCATTTCGAAGACATGCTTCGTACAGCAAATACAGGAAAATGTAGATAGAGCACGATAACATGTTGGGAAACGTCGAGCAATATGTAATAGTTACAATTATATTATGTGTGTATATTATGGAAATGCTGCCAAATAATCATTTATTTTGTAACAATGAACACGCAGTAAACATTCCTTGACACTTTTCTTAAATTAAAAAAAACTGTTAATTGTTTTTATTTCTTTTGGTAATTTGTTGTAGAGGATACATCCTCTAAACTCTAATCCCTTCTTGTAAAGGAAAGTACTATGTTTCGGTGGTAACAAATAATTATCCTGCCTCGTGTTAAATGTATGATCTACCTTCTCTTTATTAAAATTAGTGTAACACTTATGCACAAATCACAGTACATTTAGTATGTATAAGTCATAAAAAGTGAGAAGCTTGTGTTCCTCAAACAAAGCTCTGCACGACTCTGCTGTCTTTAGGTCGAAAATTATACACATCGCTCTTTTTTGCATTAAGAATATTCTCTGGCTTGACGACGATCATCTCCAATGTATTATGCCATATCGCAGAACTGGTAAGAAGTTTCAGTAATAAAAGGCTTTTAATATATCCGGACTCGATGTTCTTTACAGGGATCTCAATGCAAAATACATTTTACCCAATCGTTGACATAAATCGTGAATATGATTTTCCAATTTCAAATTACTGTCTGTCACTAAACCCAACACCCTAGTCCGATCATTGATGGAAAACCTGTGACAGTAGAATCCAATATCTATATCTGTTGCCAAATTCGATTTTCTATTTTGGAATATAACAAGTTGTTTTTTCTTTATTAACAGAAAGTCTGTTAGCTTCAAACCATAGACATAAATTGTCACATGCAAGGTTACTTAATTGACATAACTCATTTATCGTGTCTCCCGTAATAATTACACTTACATCGTCGGCGCAATTAATGAATATAGTTGATTCCCCCAAGACACGAAGAGGTGTCATTAATGAAGATTAAAAATAGTGTTGGGCCAAATTTAAAATGATTTAAAAGTGTTTGTAATGTTCATTAAATATTTCATGCCTTTATTTGAATTTTTGCATACAAACCGAAAGTGGTGTGCTAGTATTTTTTTTTATTAAATCTGGAATTACTGTTGATCGAGATTTTATTCTCTAAAGCGTTACTTCCAATATGAGAAACTTTAATGCAGGTATTAAAGTGTTTCTTTTCATTTAGACAGTAACTAATGGCTGTAACAAAGAAAAACAAAACAGATAAAACGAAAATGGTTAATGCTCGGTTGTCAGAGCGATTATACTGTCACATATTTTTACTTGCTCATATATTAAATTCGCCTTTGTTTTGGACAAATGTTACAAAGTTAGTATTAAAGATCTGGATTTTGTTTTAACGTTGTATGCGGAAAGTATAAGACGAGGGCTACATCTAGGGCTTTGAGACGAGATAATAACAGCTTTAGGTAATGTAGATATTATTCACTTGATATTACGAACAAAATTTAAAATACAATTAGTACAAATTTAAAATACAGTTAGTAGTATGTCAGCAACGAATATGTTTATTTATTTAATTAAACCACTCATTTTTTTTATTTTATTTTTAACGTAATTTCAGACAAAATGTGAAAAATATAAAAAATGTCTGAATGTCTGGAATGAACCCTGTGGTATTGGGGTATTGGTCTGTAATTAGCAATAGAGTTTATGTCATCTTTCTTATAAAGAGGATGTACAATAGACTTTTTTAGTTTTGAGGGAAATGTTCCCTTCTGGAAAGATAAATTGATAATATGGCACAAATGTGCGGCAACATGTTCTATACAACACTTCAGCAGAAATGAAAATATATTGTTCTCATCAGGTGAATTTGATGCATTTAAGCCTCTCACACACTCGATAACATCCAAGCTTTCATTACTAGAAAACTTAGTAGTAACAATATTGGAAGGAACTATAGAGAAATAGTTATTAAGTGTTGTACATATATCCACTCCTTTTGCAAAAGTATGGGGTAGAACAACAGTTTTATTGTTAAAGGTATTCTTATATTGAGTTGCCAAATAGTTTTCATCTTTTTTTTTTGAATTATTGACATAGTTTTTGTTATGATTTATTTTGTATTGTTCAACATAATACTTCAATACTCTTCAAAGTTCTTGAATTTGTTTTTAAATATTTTATATTTAGTTGACATTTCTTTAAGAAATAACAATTTCTCGTAGTTGCAATACTGCTTCTGGTGATATCCAGTTTTTATTTTTTAATGTAACGTTTGGCACATGGAAAACGTATATTTAAATAGTAAAGACAAGTGTCAAAAAATGTATTGAAGGATTCTTCAGCCGACGAATTTTCGTACACTAGATTCCATGTTTCCAATGATAATAAGTTTACAAAGTGTTGGAGATTGTGGTCATTAATATCTCGCTTCACCACATATATATTACTACAAAGCACTTGCTCAAATTGAATGGTAATAAGATGTGCTAAATGACCCGACAAATTTAAATTAATACACATAGCTTCATATGCCCTTAATGACATATTTGTGATAATATTATTAATACATGACTTAGTCGTACCGCACACTCTGGTTGGAGATTTTATCGGTATTGTCATTTTATAGGAAGCTATAAGATCAGAAAAATCAGAACTGCATCTGTTGTTGATGTCAAAACGTATATTAAAATCTCCACTAAAAAGGTCCATAATAATTGAATAGAATATAAATGCAGGCAGAAACGACTCTAGATGTAGGAAATAGTATATTAAAAAGCAAGTTTCATAAGGCACCATTTTGCCGCACGAGATCAGTTTCGAAAACGAGCCGCGATAGCGGCGAGTTTTCTAAAGAGCGAGTGCGGCAAAAGGCCTTATGAAACGAGTTTTTTATACTATTTTTTCTATTTTGCGTTTTTTACGTTAATAAATTGCTTAAATTGGAATTATTTAATTTGAAACTTCAGAGTTTAATTTTTATATAAAGCATGCAGTTGGTCACATTGATACTTGACATTTCCAAATTTAAATCTTGCTATCCGCGAAGTATATTATATTACATATCATTTATTAATTTTCGTTAACATTACTTGATATTTCATTAAAAATATAAACATGAGTGACATATATGTTGTTGTCAATTGTACACAACATACGTTGTTTGTGTAAAATACGGACATATATCATATCTGTCAAATGTACATAAATTATTAAAATCAAATGACAGCAATGATATTTATTTCTGTGTTCGAACAACGCCAACATTGAAAAATGAAAAAAAGCCTATCGAAATGAAGCTCATTTCGATACTGTTTTGGGTTTCATAATGAGTTCATTTCGAACGCAAAATAGAAAAAATAATATAATATCGAAAATTCGTACGATATATACCTTGACTTCCAAAAATAAATAACAAGCAAGCCCATAATTAAAGGTAGGTTTAGTTTAAGATATAAGTTATTACAAACAGTTCAAAATATTTATACGCTGTCCTAAAAAAATACAGTAGTCATAACAATATTTACATATCAAAAGAAATTTCTGTCTATAAAATTGATCGATAAATATTTGTAAACAGAAAAATAAGCGTGAATGCAAACACTTTTATCAAATGGAGCATTCCAGACATTTTTTATATTTTTCGCATTTTGTCTGAAATTACTCTAAAAATAAAATTAAAAAAAATGAGTGGCTAGAAAAATAAGCGTGAATGCAAACACTTTTATCAAATGGAGTATTCCAGACATTTTTTACATTTTTCGCATTTTGTCTGAAATTACTCTAAAAATAAAATTTAAAAAAATGAGTGGTTTACTTAAATAAATAAACATATTCGTTGCTGACATACTACTAACTGTATTTTAAATTTGTACTAATTGTATTTTAAATTTTGTTCGTAATATCAAGCGAATAATATGTACATTACCTAAAGCTGTTATTATCTCGTCTCAAAGCCCTAGATGTAGCTCTCGTCTTATACTTTCCGCATACAACGTTAAAACAAAATCCAGATCTTTAATACTAACTTTGTAACATTTGTCCATAACAAAGGCGAATTTAATATATGAGCAAGTAAAAATATGTGACAGTATAATCGCTCTGACAACCGAGCATTAACCATTTTTGTTTTATCTGTTTTGTTTTTCTTTGTTACCGCCATTAGTTACTGTCTAAATGAAAAGAAACACTTTAATACCTGCATTAAAGTTTCTGATATTGGAAGTAACGCTTTAGAGAATAAAATCTCGATCAAGAGTAATTCCAGCTTTAATAAAAAAAAATACTAGCACATCATTTTCGGTTTGTATGCAAAAATTCAAATAAAGGCATGAAATATTTAATGAATATTACAAACACTTTTAAATAATTTTAAATTTTACTAAAACTTAAATTAGTAATACTCGTAAATTAACAAAATGAAGATATTGCTAAATCTTTTCTACCTTATGTTCTCATTAAATATTTAATAAATTAAATCTGTAATTAACTTCAAAATGTTTATTTTTACCACATTAAAACTGTTGGTGATTTTACAGCAACTCTAACGAATTCACGTAATATACAATACAATATACAATACAATTTCGATTATTCGAATAATGTGGACCGAATTGATTTTGAATAATTAGAATATTTCTAAAATTTATTTATTTTATAAAGTAAGGTTTGCAATAATTTACATTTAATTCCGCAAATAAATAACAATTTTATAACTAATTCAGAATAATATTAAAATATGTACAAATACTTTTGATTAACCCCTATACGAGTTCTTTTGACTAACCCCTACTCAAATTGTGTATATTTTGATAGTTGATCATATAAATGTATTTTCAAAGAAAATTAGCATTTGGAATCATAATTAACCAAAAACAAAATATTATAAAAAATTAACTTAAAATATAGACAGAAATAAATCAGTTAAACTATATACTGGGTGTCTCAGATATGTTGTTCCAATGGCGTACCTCCGTTATCTAATAAAATAAATATTTGAAATTTGGGGCATCTGATGTACAGCTAATGTTCTTTAAATTGAACCTAACATTTATATTCTTTCACTTCCGGTTCAACCGAAAACGACCATAACTTTTTTATTTTAAATAACACCCTGTATATTTTCCTCAAAATTTCAATTCTAGTGAAAATTCTCCTTCCAATGAAGTGTTACACTTTGTATTTAGACTTCAAAGCAGAGGTGAAATTGCATTTTAAATATTAAAAAAATTGGGATTGTAGAAAATTATGAAAAGCATGTTTATTAATTCGTATTTGTATTTAGCAAAAATACACTTCCCAAAAATGCATTTTTAAGATCTCTGTTAGAAAGAATATTCATTTAGACATGAGTGGTTTACAAACATTTTATTGAAAGATAATGTTAAATAAATCACAAAAATAATATATTTATTAATTTTATTTATACAAGAATGGTGATAATGAATCTCGTAGTGGCTCCAAACTTGAACCGTGAGTGCCAGAAAGTATGTTAAAGAAAATGTTCCAAATGTTCCATTGAAACAAATGTCCATTTGCTTCAATGCAACATTCGGCTCGATACAAAATTTCACCAGACCACTTCTTAATACCTCGGCATTATGATCTACTCATTCATTCTATTTTTTCATTCTATTTTTTTCATTCTATTTTTTATATCTTCCCAATCTGCAATTCAAATCTGCGTGTGGATTACCCTATTCTTCAAATATCCCCATATATAATAATCTCTCGGCGTTAGATCGGTTGATCTTGCAGGCCATCTTATTGGTACATGTGTGCCTATCCACTTATTAGGAAAAATCGTAATTAACATAATCAGTCACATTTGTAAAATAGTCGTTATTGATTTTAAATACAACATTGTTTGAAGCAACTTTGAAACAAATTTTAATAACACTTATGAACTGTCAAATAATGTCAAATTTTGCTTTAGTTTTCATAGATCGCTTTGGTTTCTACGATCCAAAATTTTGAATATTTAAAATGCAATTTCACCTCTGTTTTTAAGTTTAAATACAAAGTGTAATAATACTCCACGGGAAAGAGAATTTTGAGTAGAATTAAAATTTTGAGGAAAATATGCAGAGTGATATTTACAATAAAAAAGTTAGGATCGTTTCCGGTTAAACCGGAAGTGAAAGAACATTATAATTAAGCTCAGTTTAAAGAATATTAGGTGTATATCAGATGCCCTAAATTTCAAATTTCTATTTACTAGATAACGGAGATACGCCATTGGAATAAGATAACTGAGGCACCCGGTATATTTCCATTTTAAATTCATAAAATTAGATAAAAATAAATAGATTTAAAACGGTGCCATGGAGAAAGCAAAGGTTGCTTGAAAATTTTTGCACCCATGCTAAGCAAACACGTTTATCATTGCGCTCGACAAAATAAATTAAGTAAAAATTATTTAAACGAAAACATTCATAAAAAATCAATGTTTAATAATACAAACAAAAAATAACCTACGAATTAAACCAATTTTCCTGATCCTACAATTACCGGTTTCCCGTATTTTGAAAACGTCTGAGATTATCCAAAGGCTCCAAAATACAAGATATTCCCACTTGAACCTGCTGAAAACTTCTTAGGAAGGTATTTCAACCAATTTATCAAAAACAATTCGTTTTTGTAACCAAAAAATACATATTAGAAAAGATATACACTTATTACCCCAAAATTTAAAAAAGACTTAAGGACTTTTCTTTTAGAAAACTGTTTTTAATCTGTGTGTGAATTTGTGGAAGCTATCAAACAATATAAAATAAATAATAAAACTAATGTTGTCTAACACACACACGCACATACACACACACACCTGGACGTTACCCTTTTATTTATTGTAGTATTCTGTTACTGTAATATTGTATTACAAAAATGGTAAAAGAAATTTATTATTATTATTATTATGGTTCATGAACGTCTTTTTACAAAGTAAAGAGTATTAAAGTTAAAATTCATCAATATAAACAATGTAACAGAATAATTTGAAACATACATAAATGGGTAAAACCTTTCATTCATGTATGATTTGTCAGTACGAGGGTCGTACTGAAGAATCTGTTGAAAGATGAAATACGTATTTGCAGCTCTGGGGAGGGATATGTTCAGATACATTCACAAAAATGTTAGTAATGAACTTGTATTGTGTTCTTCACACCAAATTTTTAATAATATTTTATATTATTAAAAATACTTTTGTATAATAGATAAGCTACTTACCAGGTCAAATTAAATTTGTAAAATATAATTACTTTAAAATTAACTATATCTCTACTTTAACATACACCTTCATTATTAATATCACAGTCAGTAGAATATTAAACGTTTTACTGCCCATTAGGCAACCCAACTCACTCGTCACCTAGACTCTCTAATTGTTACATATCATATGATTATAAACATTACATGTTAAAAATATTTGTGTGTAATATCATCAATAGGTCAAACCACTATTTAAAGTGTTGAACATGGGGCACAGTAAGACTAACACATAGAATCTCGCACAACTTTACACGGCGCCCACGTATACACTGAATTTAAAACGAATACGCAAACTAAAATTACGTCAACTCACCTTTCTTAAGAAAACGGCAACACCATGTGTTTATTCTCACGCCCTCAACTTTTTCTACCTCTTTTCTAAGAATGAAGGAAGACAACTGTATGAGATAGGACAGTTGCTCGAGTTAAACGTATTAATTTTGTTTTTAACGATATTAATGCTTTCGTATGTGTCGAGATCTCTGGGGTTGTTAATATTTTTGACAAATTTTAACCCTTTTACAGTGACGTTATGATCCATGTCCAATGCATGGTTTGTGATGCTCGACTTTTCTGGTCCATTAAATTTAATATGTGATATGCGTTCTCTAAAACGGGTTATTATTGAAAGTTTCGTTTAACCTATATTATTTCAAATTACAGTCGCCGCACTTAATTTCGTATATACCTGATTTCAAATTCAAATGAACTTTGTATTAACTAGGAGCCTCTTGATGGTGTTTTCGAACGGAAAAGCAACTTGGAGACCTTGTTCTTTAACAACTCTATTAATGTTTTTTGTGGTTAGGTGGCATGGTAAACATTCTTTTTCTCCTAGTTACGTTGCGATATCAAACTTGTGGATTCGTGGATTGTCTTTTTTAAATTTGATTTCTAATTAATTTATTAATTATTTCTATGTCAAAGCCATAATAGCTCGCGATGTTTTTAATGAAATCTAATTCTATTTCGTATCTCTCTCTTGTTAACGAAAAGTTTAGTAATCGATTGACTACGAAATTAAAAGAAGCTGTCTTATGTTGGAAACTATGATTTAAATCCGCGGTGATAAATCTATTGACATTTGTTTCTTTCCGCAAAATATCGATTTCTATTTTATGCTCATTTATAATTACTAATGTATCTAAAAATGGTATCCTATCATTGTTTTCCTTTTCCACGTGAATTTAATAGTCGGAAATTTCCAATTTAGCTGTTTAACGAACATGTCCAATTTACATTTCCGTGTATCAAAAATCGCGAAAATGTCATCTACGTACCTGATCCAGACTCTTGGAAAATATTTGGGGTTATTTTTAAATTCTACTTCAAATTGACTCGTAAATTGCTATTCTTATAAAGCAAGACCTATAAATATTTCAAATTTTCAGTTTGTGTATTCGTTTTAAATTCAGTATGGACGCCGTGTAAAGTTGTGCGCGTTTCTATCTGTTAGCTTTACTGTGCCCCAAATTCAACTTAATTAGTGGTTTTACCTACTGATGATGACAACTTTGTTGTCGAAATACGTAGTTAGGATACGATTATTAATTGTGGCAAGGGGTTTTATATCTTTTTTGAGTTTTTAAAAGTATTTATTATTAAAACTATTGAAGCTATTCATATCAATATACTTATATATATATATATATATATATATATATATATATATATATATTGTGGTGGTTCCCTAGGTCAGGAACTGGAAGAAACAAGAATAAATAACATAGAAATAAGCTTTTAAACAAATAAAAGGAACCGGACCATGCAGATATAATGTAAATTATTAGATAAGTTAATACCGCGTTTTTTAGAAAATTTCTTTGTAATAATTTTTATTATATTTATGTAGGTCATTTCACTTTCAAAATTCATTAATTTAATTGTAAAACCGAAGATAATTAACTTGTTTGATAAGAATTAATGACATATGGAAACCTATTTTACCGACCCGTATTAGTTTGATTTGATTTGAATTAGTTTTACCGCGAAAGTCACTCATTATGTACTATAATCATATGACATTAATAACCATTTAGAAATATAATTTAAAATATTTCCATGAAAGAGTGCTGATGTATAGAAATATAAGTTTTAATATGGGAATATACATTTCAATATAATCAACCACCTTTGCAAAATTGTTTAAAAGTTATATTGGCTAGCGATCCAGATTTATGTACAAGAGAAACTTTCGTCTTCTTCAAAAGACCAGAATATTTAGGATCTTTGAAAATTGATGATTTTCCTGGTATTAGTTTTATAAGATATCTGAATTCGTTCTTTTTTGTCTAAACAATTTATACTGAATCAACAAATCAATACTTTTTATCTTTTTATAATAATTAAAATAATACATCTTCAATTTGATATTATTAATTATCTTTCCATTGAAGCAATGTTGAAAATATTATTCGAAACATAGGATGTATTCTTACCCAGTTATTGTAGAATGAATATAGGACTAACTATAGCAGGTCAATAACAGCTTTTTTTTATTTAATCTGTGTTGTTGGATGCGAATGATCGAATTATGAAAATATGTTTACCTTGCGTTAGTCAGAATTAATACGTATTCTAGCTGCATGCACACACCCATTGAAATTCAGAGCTATTATTTGAAAAGTTCGCATAGTTTTGCATTCCGATACTTAACAATATATTATGCATTTAAAATATCGGTTAATATTTTCTCGTACGCATATACTGTGTGGTACATGTAGGCGTCTTGTATGGATACAGTTTTGTAAGTTGAATATTAATTATCAATTATTATTTGGTATATTAACCGTTTATATGAACATTCGCACTATGAGTTATGTAGCTATATACATACTTACTTGCAACTGTTAATAAATTATTCTCCCTTTTGCTACTAGTAAATTTGTAGTACACGTTACCCAGTTGAATCATAAATCTAATATGCCATACGCTTACGTTTAACTATTTCAACAAATCATCATTTCAAAGATTTATATTTTTGTTCGAAAATTATTTCATTGCCGATAAAACGAAATTGATAAATTTTTCACTTGGAAAGGAAAACTATAAATGTCTTTTATCATGATTTCCATATCAAGACTGGTCACCAAAAAATTGGTAAACTTAGCCATTACGTAATTTAAATGATACTCACTTGGACACTGATTGATACATACAAAATGCAAATTGTTGATGTTAAATTATTGCAGTAGAAATATAATTAGTTAGAATGTCGACAAAATAAAATGAAATATGAAAAAAAAGATTAAACATGTATAACCAAAATAAGTTCATTTCCAAATCAAGGTTGCAAAATCAATGGTTCAAAAGTTATTAGCGATTTATAAATTAACTCTGTAAGTTGAAAGAAAAAAAGATTCAGGAAGAAGACCACATCGAGCAAATAACAGCAAAAAGAGTATTTAAGAAAAATACAAAAATATAATCCTTTTTTTTCGTGACGTTCCACATAAATTGGATGTATTAAAATTTAAAAAATATGTACACAATGTATTGCAATGTGTCTGTAGTTAATCTGGATTCAACAAAATAACATTTGTTTAAAATGCGTTCACGTAAGTTATATTCAAACTTCTTGAGGAAAACATCTCGTTTTGATGGTCAATGAGACAATCGTTATAGTCGACTTTAAACACATACAAGGTCAAAAATTTCATGTTTCGCATCAATTTAAAACTAAGAAACTGGATAAATTTGCTTCAAAATTTCACATATGGTAGTCAATTTGCTCTTGCCGACCAAAAAGGAAAACAAATATTATCGATACAATTAACCACCGAGAATGTATTAAGGAATGTTTGGAAAGAGGTCTCTTACTATTAATTCAAAATCACTGAGGTTCAGTTATGTTTTGGCCCGATTTGGCAACAGACCATTATGCCAAAGCAAATGGCTAGTATTCAGATAATAACATTGAAATTATTTCATGTGACATCGCGTTGGAATTGAGCTGTGTCGTTTATCATAGCGTTCATTCAAAGCGAGGCAGTCACATACAAGTCCGTCAACACTGTTGTGGAAGCAGATGAAGCGGTTAATTATCTAATAGAATTTTCGAATTCACTCGATCTGCCAGGGATGCCACCGCACGTACTGCAATTGAAACTCGGCGTGCCAATTCTTACGATTGCGAAATATCAACCAGCCTTAAGCTTTGTAACGGCACGCGCCTTGCAGTAAATAAATTAATGAGCAATGTCATAGAAGCAACAATATTGACAGGACCATTCAAGAAAAGATGCCCTCATTCCTCACATTCCTATGATTCCAACAGATATGCCATTTTAATCTAGGAAATTGCAAATCTCAATTCGATTGGTGTCTGCAATCACAAATAAAAAAGCTCACAGCAAATCTTTGGAACTATGGGGTTTAGATCTACATACGGATTGCTTCTCACATGGACAATTATATGTTGCGTGTTCTATAGTTGGAAAACCAGATAATCTTTATATCTGCACAGACAATGGAACTGCAAAAGAAAATGTGTACCCAGAAGCATTGCGAAATTAAATATATTAGAAACGTGAGTTTTCAATTTTAAGTCATTTCAATTTAACCAGACTGAGCCACAGCAACGCGTGACCGAGTATAGCTAGTGGATAATATAATGTAATTTTGTTAAGATAAATAAATACGAAAATTAAGTGACATCATTAATTTTACAAAATATTGAAAGTATGTGAATTTAGTAAAGTAAATTATAAATTAGGATAAATATTATTATCATGTAAACTGACCTAAATAATAAGAAATGAAAAAATTAGGCCAGTTACAGTTAAAACAACTTAGAATTTATATATAAACAGAAAATCCCAAAATAAGCGAAAATACAAAAATAAATTTAAATAACAATTATTGAAAGAATAGAATGAAAGGTCATATTGTACATAGTTATTGTTAGTAAACTTTAATTTTAAAATACATCTAAGCGAGAATAGAATATTTTCGACAAGTAGTTTCTCACAATTCAGATATTTTAATCATTAATGTAAATAATGTATAACCAAAATACTGTATGATATCTACTTCTTGACTCAAGAAGACATTAAAAAGCTTCTTTTAAAGAAAATTAATATTCAAAGGTTTGGTATGTTTTTAGTGGCTGTGAAAAATTTTCTATAAACAGGGGTAGTTTCAATAAATGGCAACCATGAGTTAAAAATGTTAAGATCAACTTTTTAAATTTTGTATATCGTCAATCATGACATTTATGAGTAATTAAGTACCAACTATTAACTATTAGTGACAAAAGAATAAATTAATACACAAAAAGGAAATAAATTTAACAGGCAGTTTTGAATAATTGGAATACCCTACTTGAAAAAATATATTTAAGTCTTAATAGAGGCTTTACATTATTACTAAAACTTAATTCAAAGAGTAAGTATTTGTATTTACATTAAAAAACAGTTAAAAATTAATATAAGAAAAACAATATACCTGTTGCTCATAAAACTAATAATAAAATTTATTTTAATTTAAAAATAAAGGGTAGAAAGATGAAAGATTCGCGAACCTAAGGTAAGGGAGAATTACAGTATTTTATCTCATCATTCAAATAAATAATGATACTCGTATATATATATATATATATATATATATATATATTGTAGTGAACCTTAAAGGTCTGATAAAGTCAAAGGGGAGTGGATACAAATATAATTAAATGCTGATAGATTAATAATGAGTTGGGCGCCTTTGCGAATTTTAAATATAATATTATCTCTAGTTCTAACAGCTGATAGGTAGCAATATCCACAGTTGAATATAGAGAAGGCGGAGAGGAGAGCATGAAATGGATATAGTATTTAACTTTCTTGTCCCAGGATCAACATGGATAGTAACTCTCATATTTACTACAAAAATTACGCAAACAGTATTAATAAATTTGATTTCGCTGAGCATGAATAAATAAAAATACCACTTTTATATTTTACATATAAAACATTTATTTGATTCAAGAGAACTGTCCATGTACGCTGTAATACTTGGATCTAACGGTCAAATTGTAAATTATCACTCTGTGATGAAGCGGAATTAAATACGTATAATAGTGTGGTTATGTTTAACAAATAAATAACCCATAAACTAATATTATTATTATTATTGGTACTTCGGATGAGGTTCCAGGTAGGTTTAAAACTTTATTATGTCATAAAAATTTTGGCACTCAGGTAACCTTCAGCAAATGATGCCATCGAGAATAACTCGCAAACAAATGGTTTTATGCGTATAAAAATATGTTCAAATGTTGATCTAACGACTTATGCACTTTTTAACGTGTTTTTAACTCCAAATTTATATTTTAAACTTTTTTATGTGAATTTAAAACGGACAGAAATATTTTTGATGCAACAATATCAAATTCTAAAAACAGACGATTTTTTAGTACTTTGTTTTTCAAAGCCTATCAAATGCAAAATTATCTTGATTTTCAGCTTGACAAATACATATTATTATTTTAATAGAATTTTAAGTGTAGAAATGGTTTAAATATATTTATAAAATTAATTTTTGAATTAACGATTATACATGAGTGTGTCTTAGATGATAGGTTATGTTTACGGTGTAAATACAAACAAATCTTATTCGCGGCTTTTCTATTTTAAGAAGTGGGCGTGTCTAAACTAATGTCGATATAAATTTGTATGTAAATAATTAAATATATTTTTAATATCGCGTTATTGAATTAAATGACTTAAATGAATGATAAAAAAATAAAAAGTAAATTTAGAAATAAATATAATTATTTCTGAAATATCAGAAATTGTCGGAATATAAATTTATTAACACATCGACATTAATTTTCACATATTGCGTCCACATACCGCAGCATTTCAAATGTTTTTTCCTTATTTTAATTTCCATCTTTTCATTCTCAGGCAACCTTAGTATACTAGTAGCTTGAATTATAACAATATATATACATTTAACCCTGCCCTATATAATAATAATAACATATTTTTAAAAATTAAATGTGGCATTCAGTTCTAGAGGGATTTAAATACAGAAATTCAGTATAAGTAAAATGTACAAAATGGGATCGCGAGATTCGTATAATCAGTTATATCGTGAAAAAGAAGTTGTAACTGTCCATGTTTACAATTACGCGAGGGACAAGTGAGATTTCATGAAACGATTGCAAGGGTGTATACATCGGACAAACAACACAAAACAAGATTGATTAAGCGGGCACAAATTTTCAAACAATATTACTAAAAAACACATCAAGCATACTAAACACATTTAATTTCGAACAGACTAGTATCATTCTATCCAAGAAAAGTAACTAAGCCGGAAACATATCTGAAAGCCTCCACACAACAAAATTAAAATTCCATAAATAATAGAATCGATATTTATTTCATATTTATTTATTTATTTATTGACCCAACAGAATTATAAGGAAGGTACAAAACGTCTAAAGGAGAGAAAAGGCACGTTGAAGCGAGAAAGGAGTTGAGTCTGATCAAAGCCCCTACGGCGATAGACGTTGTCCACCTTAAACCACATGTATTTCATAAATCGTCGTTGAACTTGCTCAGGTAGACGTTTTTGTGCTTGATTAAATGGATACCCTATCAAGCTGGCATATTCCAAATGTGATCTCACTAATAGAATTAAATAAGAGAGTCAATGTGCTCACGTCATAAAATTTACCACAGTTTCGGATAATAACTCCAAGAGTTTGTGTGGCCTGCTTAGACACATTGCTGATATACTCAGTTTCATATCGAAGGTAACGCTCAAGTCTTTAATTGTTTCAACACGTGATATACTTATATCCCCAAGTTGGTAATTAAAGTGTTTAACATTAAGTCTTTTGACGAAAGATAAAATCTTGCACTTAACGGGCTGCAAAGGTAAATTGTCATTTTTGCACCAAATCTGTATATTAACTAGATCCGCCTGTAGTCTAAGACAGTCCCTCGCATCGGAGTCATCGGCAAAGAAAAGGTTATTTGTATCGATCTGATCTGAAAGATCGCTAATGAAAATAATAAAAAGCAGTGGATCTAAGTTAGAGCCTTGCGGAACTCCAGAAGTGGCAATATAAGGTGATGATAAATATCCGTTGTAGAATACACGTTGAGGCCTATTATGTAGGTACGATGTTAAAAAGTCAACCAGCGGTTTACTAAATCCTTATATATATATATATATATATATATATATATATATATATAAATATATATAAATATAATATCTTCGTTACCTTGGTATGATAAAGTAAACTTAATAAGTCGGCGATTAAAGGTCTGGTTTACTTCAGAGTATATATATTTAAAACAACCCTACATGTTTCGGCAATACGCCTTTGTCAAGAGAATACAAAATATAAATGACAGAATATAAATGTCAAATAATTAAGTTGCTATGGTTTAAATTATTCAAAGATACATTCCAATAATAATAATAAATCATGCCTTAGTATTCCAAAAAATAGATATCAAGGTGTGAAAATATGTGTTGTTCGCTGCTAGAATCGTGTGTCTCTTTCTGGGTATGAATCTGTGTGTTGGTTGCTGCTGGCATCAGATTTTGTATTTGTGTGACCGCGTAACTGTATGGTTTTGTATGTTAGTGCGCTCGTGTGTGTGTTTAGTGACCGGTCGCGTAAATTTAGAGAGATCGGATAACCAACCGTTGCGTAGGGCCGCCAACCCTTTCCCGGCAACTTCTTTACTTTTCCGAGCAGTACTTCGATGGCCCGAACCCCGCCCCAACGAGGCAAGGCGCAGACCAGCGAAGCGCACCCTGCACGGGGTTGCTCATCGCCAACCGAGGGAATACTCTTAGTGGCTACCTCAGTTGACGATGGTCACACTTTGTGCCATCTTAACGATTTCCGCAGAAGCGGGGGCAATGCACACACGTCGAACGTGTTTGTGCTGTTAACAGCAGCCTAGCCAGGTTGCCGCCCAGGACCGGTCCTAGTAGTGTGTGCATTGCGCGGCGCCGTGATTTGCGCCGCGTAGCATGGTTCCTCAATCCTGCTGGAAAGGCGGAATGGCACCTGACTGCCCAACGGGCAGACCCCCCTAGAGTTTGATAGCGCATATGCTAGGCTACAACCCAGTAGAGGACCACATCAGCACAAAACAGAAAACAGGGAAAAGCAGGGAAAAGCAAGACATGAGTTATTATTACGTATGCGCCCGTGGAGCGACTTAAGATGCAAAGTTGTCGGCATTCGCTCAAAACGAGAAGAAAAACCACGAAAACCTGCTCGGACAACTAGACAGGAATCAAAATACGGAACAGTCAGCATGATAAGCAAAAGTATATGATATTTAAATGTAATTGATATTTAAATAACATAAGGTGTATAACAAAAAAATATATATATATATTATGATGGTAAATTGTAGATCGTTACAAAATTAAATTATAGTATATACTGCTTAAATTTTTTATATCATTTCTGTTGTTAATTGAATTTTTTTCCTGTTTAATACTAATCATTTCTTTAATTTGTCTTTTCATTGTGCGTTGTTCTTTATCAATTATCTGTGTGTTCTCAAAATCGAAATGGTGATCGCGTTGTAGTTTGTGTGTAGACAAAGCAGTTTTGTCTGTTCTAGAGTATTTGTGGGCTTGTATTCTTTTGTATAAATATTGTTTCGTTTGGCCTATGTAGTAACTATCGCAATCGCGACATGGTATTTTATATATGACATGTGTTTCTCGATTTTTTTCTATTTTAGGTTTAAGTTTTGAAAATAAATGTTTATTAGTATTACTAAGTTTATATGTTGTAGCTATATCATATTTTTTTAAAGTGTATTTAATTTTTTCCGATAGTTGTGGAACATATGGAATTGTGATATATGTTGTGCCATTGTTCAAATTTTTATTGGTGTCTGCAGTGTTGTATATTTGGTGTACTCTTTTTTAATAGTTTGGTCTATAAGTTGTGGTGGATAATTATTATCAGTTAAGATTGTTTTATTTTTTTTGATGTTATCTTTTCTGTATTGGGTATGTGATAGTTTTACTGCCCTATCAGTCAGATTATTTATAATCATTTTATTGAATACTGTAGGAGCATTTGAGTGGTAATTCATATATCGAAAAGAAGCTGTGGGTTTATTATACCAATTTGTATAAATTAAACTTTTTGGTAAGATGCAGATCGTTACAAATAACACCTACATTTATAAAAATGGAAAAACTTGACAGATTTCATTTCACTATTTCAAAGTTGAAAACTAAATTTCAAAAAATTATGAATTCCTGTTATTTACAAATTTTAAACATTACAATATCCCAAACCATTTGTAACATAAATACATTCAATCAAATTATTTCAAACTTGAAAAATATTATCATACAGAAATTATCTCCTCAACTTTTAAATAGCTTCGAAAAAATAGAATCTAAAATTTACAATGATCATTTCCTAACAAACAAAAATAAATTAAAAAACAAAGTAGATAAACTAATGAAGAAACAACACTTAGAGATAAATTACAAAATTAACAATAACTGGATTATCAATTTAACCAATATAAATATTCCCGATAATGTTAAATACATACTTAGCCGAGGACCCAAATTTAATATGCCACCTAATAAAATACCCATTAATGACTATATAGCTAACATTGAAACAGGAATACAAAATTTACCACAAACAAACAGAATGAAATACGTAACAAAATTTGTAATATAATCACTAACCATAAACATAAGAAAGTAAATAATAAAAAACATATATCAAATCTATATATAAATAAATTCATTAAAGAAACAAAAAGATTTACCAAGACAACCCTCATATTATAATAGCAACAGCAGATAAATCAAATAAAACAGTGATCATTCTTAAAGAGGAATATGAACAAAAAATAGAAAAACTATTAGACGATAAATTCACCTATAAAAAAGAAAGAAATAATCCAACAGAAAAAACTCAAAAAGCAAATAATAACTTAATAAATAAATGGCATAGACTAAACCTAATAGATTTCAACACTAAAAACAAACTTCGCATTTTTAATTCCCACCCTCCTTCAATATATGGTTTACCTAAAATTCACAAAAATAATATCCCTTTAAGACCAATAGTATCTAACATACAAGCCCCTACTTATAATATAGCAAAATTCCTAGGTGATAGCATATCTAAGATGTTAGGAAAAACTGAATATCATACTAAAGACTCGCGGCAATTTCAAAATTTCATCAAGGAACAAAAAGTCCCAACTAATCACAAAATTATATCACTTGATGTAGAATCTTTATATACTAACATTCCTACAGATCTAGCTATAAACATAATAGAATCCAAATGGGATGAAATTAGTCCACACACATCACTAAATAAAAACGAGTTTATTAGAGGTATACACTTCTGTCTCGATAACACATATTTTCAATACAAAAATTCTTTTTATAGTCAAACATTTGGTATTGCCATGGGCTCTCCTTTAGCTGCTTCTATTGCAAATCTAGTAATGGAACATTTAGAACAAAACGTTATCAATTCATTAGACTTCCACCCCATTTTCTTCAAAAGATATGTTGATGATATCATAACATGTATTCCGACCAACAAAATAAACTATCTCTTAAATAAATTCAACAATTTTCACAACAAATTAAAATTCACTATTGAAGAAGAATTTAATAACAGTATTAATTTTCTTGATATTTCTTTGAGCTATGATAGACAGGGTACTATTTATACAAATTGGTATAATAAACCCACAGCTTCTTTTCGATATATGAATTACCACTCAAATGCTCCTACAGTATTCAATAAAATGATTATAAATAATCTGACTCATAGGGCAGTAAAACTATCACATACCCAATACAGAAAAGATAACATCAAAAAAATTAAAACAATCTTAACTGATAATAATTATCCACCACAACTTATAGACCAAACTATTAAAAAAAGAGTACACCAAATATACAACACTGCAGATACCAATAAAAATTTGAACAATGACACAACATATATCACAATTCCATATGTTCCACAACTATCGGAAAAAATTAAATACACTTTAAAAAAATATGATATAGCTACAACATATAAACTTAGTAATACTAATAAACATTTATTTTCAAAACTTAAACCTAAAATAGAAAAAAATCGAGAAACACATGTCATATATAAAATACCATGTCGCGATTGCGATAGTTACTACATAGGCCAAACGAAACAATATTTATACAAAAGAATACAAGCCCACAAATACTCTAGAACAGACAAAACTGCTTTGTCTACACACAAACTACAACGCGATCACCATTTCGATATTGAGAACACACAGATAATTGATAAAGAACAACGCACAATGAAAAGACAAATTAAAGAAATGATTAGTATTAAACAGGAAAAAAATTCAATTAACAACAGAAATGATATAAAAAATTTAAGCAGTATATACTATAATTTAATTTTGTAACGATCTACAATTTACCATCATAATATATATATATATATATATTTCTTTTTGTTATATACCTTATGTTATTTAAATATCAATTACATTTAAATATCATATACTTTTGCTTATCATGCTGACTGTTCCGTATTTTGATTCCTGTCTAGTTGTCCGAGCAGGTTTTCGTGGTTTTCCTTCTCGTTTTGAGCGAATGCCGACAACTTTGCATCTTAAGTCGCTCCACGGGCGCATACGTAATAATAACTCATGTCTTGCTTTTCCCTGCTTTTCCCTGTTTTCTGTTTTGTGCTGATGTGGTCCTCTACTGGGTTGTAGCCTAGCATATGCGCTACCAAACTCTAGGGGGGTCTGCCCGTTGGGCAGTCAGGCGCCATTCCGCCTTTCCAGCAGGAGTGAGGAACCATGCTACGCGGGGCAAATCACGGCGCCGCGCAATGCACACACTACTAGGACCGGTCCTGGGCGGCAACCTGGCTAGGCTGCTGTTAACAGCACACACACGTTCGACGTGTGTGCATTGCCCCCGCTTCTGCGGAAATCGTTAAGATGGCACAAAGTGTGACCATCGTCGACTGAGGTAGCCACTAAGAGTGTTCCCTCGGTTGGCGATGAGCAACCCCGTGCAGGGTGCGCTTCGCTGGTCTGCGCCTTGCCTCGTTGGGGCGGGGTTCGGGCCATCGAAGTACTGCTCGGAAAAGTAAAGAAGTTGCCGGGAAAGGGTTGGCGGCCCTACGCAACGGTTGGTTATCCGATCTCTCTAAATTTACGCGACCTGTCACTAAACACACACACGAGCGCACTAACATACAAAACCATACAGTTACGCGGTCACACAAATACAAAATCTGCTGCCAGCAGCAACCAACACACAGGTTCATACCCAGAAAGAGACACGCTTCTAGCAGCGAACAACACATATTTTCACACCTTGCTATCTATTTTTTGGAATACTAAGGCATGATTTATTATTATTATTGGAATGTATCTTTGAATAATTAAAACCATAGCAACTTAATTATTTAACATTTATATTCTGTCATTTATATTTTGTATTCTCTTGACAAAGGCGTATTGCCGAAACATGTAGGGTTGTTTTAAATATATATACTCTGAAGTAAACCAGACCTTTAATCGCCGACTTATTAAGTTTACCATATATATATATATATATATATATATAGTAAACCTAATCAGTAGGCGATTAAAGGTCTGTATATTACTTCAAAATATATGTATTTAAAAAACTCTACATGTTTCGGCTGTATACGCCTTTTTCAAGAGAATACAAAATATGAATGACAGGATATAAATGTCAAGTAATTAAGTTGCTATGGTTTAAATTATTCAAAGATACATTCTAGTAATAATAATAAATCATGCCTTAGTATTCCAAAA
Organism: Melolontha melolontha; assembly: GCA_935421215.2. NCBI lineage: Eukaryota > Metazoa > Arthropoda > Insecta > Coleoptera > Scarabaeidae > Melolontha > Melolontha melolontha. The sequence continues at coordinate 123,439,365 of OW285237.1, read as the reverse complement.
AATAGATAACAAGGTGTGAAAATATGTGTTGTTCGCTGCTAGCAATTTGTGTCTCCTTCTGGGTATGAACTTGTGTGTTGGTTGCTGCTGGCAGCTTGCGTCTCTCTATGGGTGTGTGGTTTTGTGTGAGAGCGTAAATGTAGGGGTTTGTATGTCGGTGCGTTCGTGCGTGTGTTTAGTGATCGGTCGCATGAATTTAGAGAGGTCGACCGATCACTAAACACACGCACGAACGCACCGACATACAAACCCCTACACTTACGCTCTCACACAAAACCACACACCCATAGAGAGACGCAAGCTGCCAGCAGCAACCAACACACAAGTTCATACCCAGAAGGAGACACAAATTGCTAGCAGCGAACAACACATATTTTCACACCTTGTTATCTATTTTTTGGAATACTAAGGCATGATTTATTATTATTACTAGAATGTATCTTTGAATAATTTAAACCATAGCAACTTAATTACTTGACATTTATATCCTGTCATTCATATTTTGTATTCTCTTGAAAAAGGCGTATACAGCCGAAACATGTAGAGTTTTTTAAATACATATATTTTGAAGTAATATACAGACCTTTAATCGCCTACTGATTAGGTTTACCATATCATACCAAGGTCACGAAGTTATTATATATATATATATATATATATATATATATATATATATATATATATATATATTATACACGCAGTATAAAATGAAAGCCGTATCTATTCCCGGATAATGTGTACTGAAGATTAGTAAAAACTATGAAATATCGGTATCTGCAAATTCCAGGTGGATATGGCTTTCACACATTTTTCATATATATATTTTGTCGAGTGTTTTGGCTTACTGTTATTTTAAATATATACATATTAAAGTTAAATTGCTGACTATCCAAATCTACTATATGTATATAATGGTTCAGATATCCGTTTTATAATAACGCACCTAAGGGAACATAAAACTATAGTTAATATGTTAAATATTATGTTAAATATTTGAAACCACATTTGTATTTGTTACTTAATTTTGAAACCATATATGAATTGGTGTAAAATTTTAAATAAGTTATGTCAATGAATTCATTACATATTTGGGTTTGATAATACTTTAAATAATTTTATGGACCGCATTAATAAAAAAAAAATCAATATCTATCTATTTAATAAAATAAATAAAAGTAATTATTAAAATTTATAAAATACACTGTTGAAAATGTCGTGTCAAAACTGTACTTGAAAAGTTATCTCGGCTAAAATTCTATATGTGGGTTATATCACCAAACTAGCATTTAAATAATTGTGTAAATTTATTTGATAATTAACATTAACAATTATAGCGCCAGTTGCTAAATTGATATTTTACTAACTAAACTTTACTAACACAATTTTTTTATTTCTCCTTTAAATTTAATAAAAACTGCAGAAAACCATATTTACGTACCTGGAACTTATTTTAAAGTATTTCTTGATATTAAACACAAAAACTAACAACAAAATGAACGTCGAAATAGTTATATTAGTAGCCAGAACTGAATGAATATAACCATCCACCCATTCCAGATCCGATCTAGAACACCATTTCCTGAGTTTCCAATACCTGTCTTCATCCAAGATCACCTGTAAATCCTTTCCTGAAAGCTTATTTGCCCGAAAAATAAATTTAAAAATGAAAATAATATACATATTAAAACTATGAAAAAAATCAATTTTTCAACTAAATGTATTAAATCTATTTATAGTAGAAATTCAGAACATAAATTTGCTCGTACATTTTGTATTACATATCTATTTGATAATATAAATTTAACTACACGTTTTCATTAACATTTCATTTTAGAATTTAGCAATAAATAAAATACGTTATTTACAAGTCCAGGTTCCTGTTGAACACATAAATATTTTCTTTACATAATCGTCACAATATTTATTTAAAACTGAATATACGTCACTAAACTTTATATTTTCCTGACTAAAAATACTCGATTTTTATTTATTTATTTATATAAATGAATTACGTACTCTCTATTTTAAGAGGTCTAGAGTCTTAAAATAAAAATACACGATTGAAATAGCCCAATAATTAATAACACGGTAAGTACTCATTTAATATTGTTTTATTTACATTATGAATAGCAAACTGCAATTCTATCTCAATTGTCACTGCGACGTGGGGCTAATTAAACCTACACATCGAATTATATATATATATATATATATATATATATATATATATATATATATATATATCTTGATATTCTCGCGGACGCTGCATCAACGTTTCAACGAAATCGCACTCCTCAATATCTAGAGCTGTTTTGAAGGCTTGACATCGCTTGCTCCGGCCAGCAATTTCAAGCTTCAGCTACTTGCACAAAAGCAATTTATTATGAAAGCATCAAAAGCAGAAACAATTACACTTTCTTTTCTATTGCTTTTTTCTTTTATTATTTTATTTCCTTTCTTAGATGAGATTGCGTTACAATTGTATTCACTTTGTTTAATTTAATTGTTTCTTTTGATTATGATTTTTTTTCTTATTTTAGATGAAATATACAATGCACGACCAATATATATGCAATAAGTAATCACAATTGTTAATATTGAAAATATTTTTACATCGAAAGGCGTATTTAATATTTAAAGTTAAAAATGTAGAAATCAAACCCTACACCTAACGGTAAATGAATTTAGGATTAAGTAGATAAGAAATCTAGCTTGTGTAACTTTCATTCATAGAGATAAATAAATGTGTCTAAGAAAAAGTTAGTCTTTACTATTTTGGTAGTGAATATTTAGTTATATCGAAGCCAGACAGTCGAATTCCTTGGCCAGGCTATTAATAAATTATGCACAGATATATACACAGAATAAGCATGTACAAATTTCATTACTTGCTTCACCTCAGTTGGTTTTTAGGGAATTCAGATTCGGTTGTACAGTCCAGCCGGGTTGTAGTATGGCAATTGATGACGTGCTTTCTCAAAGGGAACGTATTGATTTTTTACTGTAATCTGTGTGTATAAGTATATATTCTCAACAACTGATCCTTGCTATATTTGTATTGGTTTATACTTAACATAATACTGTTACTAGATATTTAATTCTTGCAAATGAATTTTTATTCTTCCACATTAGACTACTAAAAACAATATTCAATTAAATAACAATCAATAATTGCGTCATACGTTTTTAATATATTAATTGTGCATTTTTAATATTATTAAGATAATAAAAACGTTTTCTTTTATTTTGTAATTTATTACAACGATTAAATGAATGTGTAAGAATACATAATGAGCACCTGTCAATGACTTCAGAATACGGTTATGTTAAAATTATGTGACTTTATATATACATACTACCATGTTTATATAACCTGTCGTGTCTCTTTTTCGCTCACACAATTTCAATTGTAGTAAACATCATCAATGAATGGAAAGAATTTATGAATGTACAACGCACTATTTGTTGTCTTGTTACCGTTGTCCAACGAGTTTCTCTCAGAAGAGTCACCAGACTTTGTCTTTCTCGCTGTTTATTTTGGTATTCGCACACACATGCATACGTTTACAGGAACACGGTAACCATTAAAGTTAATATTATATTGAATTGCTACATCCAAAGTTTTCATACATCACAATTAATATTGCTGTTGGAAACAGTACATATAATTTAGTACCCAGTAATATAAACGTTTATAAATTTTGTTTTCTAGATTTAATTTTAGGGTAGCTTATTTTTTTCAAACAATTATACAATAAAACATATTCTCATACATTCTTGTTGACACTGCAAATGATTTATTTTACTGAACAAAATCAAAGCAAAGAAAATGATTTTACACAATTATAACGATCATTTATTTTGTACTTATTCAAAACATATTAATATGGAACATTCTCTTCCATACGTTGAATAGGTAAATATTTTTATGAAAAAATCTTATTTTTATTAACTTTTGACAAAAAAATGGACAAACATTGAATTTCTGCAGGTTTTTTATTTATTTAATAATAATATTATTAAATTATTATTATAATTTAAAGTAAAAAAATACGAGGGCAATCAAATCATTACTTTACAATTATTTAATTAGCATGTAAATGTAAATTAAATGCTCAAAAATAAATAAATAAGCCTACTTGAAATGCTCACACGGTTGACCTAAGTAGAATGTTGTTTGCCAGCCTACTCAGTGAAGACAATCGTATTGGTTGTTAAAAATTAAGCATGCCACCTTGTTAAGAACAAATGCAACACCCTTTAATTCTGAGCGTCGAAACGAGAAACAAGAAAAAAAAATAACAAAAAGGTCTTTTATTTTAAAAGAAAAGGCTTTAAATGCCAATTAATCACATAATCACCTAAACTTTTATTGAACGAAAGTCTCTAATTAATAAGCCTGAAGAGCATTTAAATTATATAAGCAAGTTAGTTAACAAAATAATAATAAAAATAAAAGTAACTACATAGAAGTCTTATCTTAGTTCACATACAATGATTGTCTCACACCTTTAACCGGTGGTTGCGTCAAGTTAAATCCAAGAACTTGGTTTTTTAAATTTAAGCTTGATAGCTTTAAACAAGCAAACTTCTAACTAAACCTTTATTGCACGAAAGTCTCTAATTCGTAAGCCTGAAGGGCATTGAAATTACAAGTAAGTTAGTTAACAAAATAATAATAAAAATAAAAGTAACTGCATAGAAGTCTTACCTTAGTTCACATACAATGATTGTCTAACATTAATAATATTTTATATTATTAAAAATACCTTTGTATTATACAAAACTGGTGGGGTTTTACCCACTCATGTATGTTTCAATTATTCTGATTATCTCACACCTTTAACCGGTGGTTGCTTCAAGTTAAATCCAAGAACTTATTCTTTTAAATTATTACTACCAAAATTCGCAAATAAAGCTGGGAAATGAAAAAAAAACATTTCACGCCTTCACTTTTGAAGAACCTCCACAAAAAGTTTCCAATTAGGGATTGGAGTGTTGTATTTCTGAGTTATTCGTTTTTAGAAATACCCATCCAACGATATTCAAATCGGAAAACGCAAAATGGTTAATTTAATCAGCAACCGGCAAGCCGTATTTAATCCAGAAAATTCCGTTATCGCATCACCAGTGATTCAATGTGCTTACAGTTCAAAAAGCGGAAAGAAAGTGTCCTAAGTGAAATTCTCGAAAAGTCACAACGATAAGACGATAAGAGCCTCCAGGTGCTGGAACTACACGAGTCAATATACGCTGAGAAAACTAAATGGAAGATACGAACTCACAAACAAGACACGAAACCGAAATTAAAAAAAAAAACAGAAATGAGTAAAACCAACAGAAAACTAACGAAAGGGCACAGAAATTTAATTTAAAACAAGCGAAAGTAAAAGTCAACCGGTAAACGAAACTAACTGAATGCGTTCCAAATACCCAATATGCTATCTGTTGAACGTACTTCGAGAAAACTAGATAATACTAATATATGTCATACACTAATATAGCCAAAACAAATTCAAATAAATACATGGACAGATAGTTCGATTGTTGCGCCCAAATTAAAATTAAATATTCCAAAATAATGTAAATACAAAGACTGAAATTAGAAGTCGTTAATTAAATACAATGTATAGGAAATACGAAGGAAAAACAATGATTAGGCACGTGTAAACAAAGAAATACTTAGGCAAACGAATTATAATAGGACCGCTTACCAACATTCAAAACATACCAATAATGGAAGTGAATTTTACACATTAGATATCAAATCTTAAGATGGCACGAGATCAAACAAGACAGAATTGAAGGGACTACAAGGGGCAAAATGATAAACATTCATAGGAATATTATGACGGGGATTAGTAGACACAAATATTAAGGAATTAACAGAGGTCCTGCACAAGTCAATTAACCAAAAAATGAAAATGTTAGGAAACAAAACTAAATATGCAGGGTATCTCTAAAAACCGATATAACGTCATATTTTTTTTTAATGTAAACACCCATTTTTATTACAAAATTAGAAAGGGGAGATTTTTGTACATACTATAAGATAATTTTAGATGATGTTTACATAAGGAAATTTTGAAGTAATATTATCGTAAACTTTAAAAATGAAAACATAATCATTTAAATTAAATGTTCGAAATGAGCACCATTAACAATCAAGCAATAGCCAAGTCGATTAAGAACTTCTTTTTGAACGTTGTTGATGACATCTGCGATAATGTTTCTAATTTCTTAGCTTATTCGTGCTTTTAAATCTTCTGAATTCGTTGGTCGAGTAAGATATACTTTACTTTTGAAATTGGTTATCTGGGCGACCACTCTATTGTTCCTCTCCTACCTATCCAATGATTTAGAAAAACTTAATCCAAATAAGCGCGAACAGGTAAAGCGTAGTGTGGCGGCGATCCATCTTTATAAGCAACGCGAATACCAAAATTAGAAACTGTCTGAAAATTGTATCATGTTCCGCCTATGAATCAAAATATTCAGTATGTATCTAAATCTACCTATATTAAAGTTACACACACACATGCTACAGCGTAAGTTTACATACGTAACAGCTGCCGCAGTTATCAAAATTATAACATTGTTGTATGCTAAGGTAAATAACCTCGTACATAATCAGCTGTTTATACATTCAAGTGAATTATATATATATATATATATATATATATATATATATATATATATAATATAATATATATATATAATATATTATAATTATAATATAATAATAATATTATATATTATAATATTATATACATATATTAATTTATAAATCCATTTTAAAACTTATACTAGAAATAATTTGTGGACTTTTTGAACCGAGATCATTTCGTTAGAAGATGACATCGTATATAAGTTTTGTATAGGAGTTCAATACCCTCAATAACCTGGTAAGAAAGTCAGCCGTTAAAAATGTATTTTACGTGTGAATTTTTAAAGGCGACGTAATAAAAGAATATGTAACATGTGTGCTCCAGGACAATTAACGTCCTATTTAGTAACAATCTTTAATCGAAGACAAATGTAAATCGTATCGAATGTACGTAATGATCGACAGCTAGACAAAACTTAAAGCGAGACCGACAATAACAAAATTATACTTTTTGTTATTGTGTGTCAGCTTTAAGTGTCGCCTCTGATACTTTTCATAATGTAGTCTGTCGCACAGTATCGTGTCAATTTTTTTCTCGCTTATGAGAGGGAATTTTGGGAAAATATTTTGGATTTATATTTTATAAAATTACATCTTTCCATTTTTCATACATTGTTTCTTCATTTCAAGTACACCCGGTATATATACGGTAGGAAGCTTTCTGTGTGGAATTAGTACCTATCAAAATACATTTTAAATGAAATTCTTCCTTATTCAATTACGTATCTCTTTCAACAAAGGACTATAATAAATGGAATTAAACGATAATGGACAAACCGTTATTAAGTGATTGCATTTAATGCTACTACGTCAATATTGAAGAAGTGGTGATTATTGTATATAACATGATAATTGTAAGTTCAACACACTTAAGCAAAATTTAAAATGGTTTTATTGTTGAATGGTAACACACATACTTGCTCTCTCTATACCTACCGTTTTATATAATCCTTTTTTGTCATGCTCATCTATTGTAGTCGATAGTTACCGCTAGTTGTGTATCGGAATAAGTTATTTAGAAACCATAAATCTACAAATGCGCTCAGTACTTTACATAATATGTAATATAATATAAGCATTCTAATCCACTATTTATAGTTATATATATATATATATATATATATATATATATATATATATATATATATATAGTTATAAGACAAACTAGTGTACAAATAGCAAGTCTGCTTAATTTGTGTAGTTATTAAATTTGTATGTATTAAATGCGTATGCATACGAGCTCCTTCAAAACCGACGAATTTATAACGTTAGTAACCTAAGAGTGTACTTACAAGAATTGTTGCAAGAGTTTGATCATATATATATATATATATATATATATATATATATATATATATATATATATATATGTATATTAAAAATAATAGACTTTTTGTTGGTTTAGCGACCTTTTATTGAATTTTGATGTTTTATTCTACGACGTTTCGACTTTTATTATTATTCAGTCTTTTTCAAGTAACTAGAAACAAGAATTAATACAATGAAAACATGAGAACTGTGTTTGCTTTTGTGAGATTGAATTAACAATTAAAATTAAACTTAGATTAAAGACTGAATTACCAATTAGATTAACAATTAAAGTTAAAATTTAAAATTAGATTAATAATGAGTAAGGACAATTAAAGTGATTACATCTGTATAAATGAATTGAAGATTTGAATTAAAATACAATACAGTAAGGTAACTAGAAATAAGAATTACTACAATGAAAACGTGGGAGCTGTGTTTGCTTTTGTGAGACTGAATTAACAATTAAATTAACCATTAGAATTAAAATTGGATTAAAGTCTGAATTACCAATTAAATTAACAATTAAAGTTAAACTTTAAACTTAGATTAATAATGAGTAAGGAAAAATTAAAGTTGTTAAATCTGTATAAATGAATTGAAAATTTGAATTAAACTACAATTACAGTAAGAAACAATGAATGAACAATTAATGATAATAAAACTCACCGTTTTTTTTGGTATTCATAAGCACGCATTCTGTGTAACATGTGTTGTCGGGGACATCCGAGACCTTGTTTTATAACGAACCGATCGCACTGGTTGGAATATTGTAAGTGTTTGTGGCTTTGTTAACCCTTGTCCGGGCAAGACATTTTACTAACGTAACCGGGCAGTTCAGGCCTGGTAGGCCCGGTGCTTTTAGTATATGTTTTTACTTACAGAATTAATGAAACAAAGTTATGGGAATTATATATTTAATACCATTTATAAATAACATTAATTACTTACTGATCTTAAATTTTATTCATTTCTTGCAATTATAACACAAAACTTTTGATGAAGAATGTTCGTTACAAATGTTTTGTTTGCACTCATCACAACATTGTCTTTGTTTCCTGTCTTTTGTTTTAGGACACATGTAGCACCTTCTTCTAGAATTTGCTTTAGTTTCAGTTCTTGCTCTCTTTGCCGGCGTTGCTTCTTCACCTACAAACTCGCTGACACAGTGTTGGATGGTACGAGGAAGTCCATTCGCCTTCCTTCTTTGAATGTGCGGAAGAACTAGGTTTTCAGATACATCTACTAGAAACAATCTCCTCTTTTGGTGTTTAGCTTTATTCCAATTTGGGTTCAAATTCATCCAAGTAACATATGCTGCAATGCCGCTTACGTCGAGAAGGTTCATAAAAAATGTAAATAACCAACGATTTGTTCTGCGTTTACATGTGTATTTATGAGCCAATTGGTCTAACGTGTCCACGCCACATTTTGTGCTGTTATAATACAGAATTATTTCTGGCTTTTTTTTATCGTCATCGTTACAGTTATTAGTATGATGCATCGTTGACAGAGCCAAAACACTTTTGTTTTTCTTTGGAACGTAGGACACTGAAGACGCTTTTTCTGTAAATCCGAAAATGGACGTTTGTTCTTCACGTTTTCTATTGGGCAAAAATTCGGTTGGGATGAAGCGTTTATTTTTCCTTACGGTACCAACGCTCGTCAACCCATTTGTCAATAATGTTTTTGCTAATGATAAGTCCGTAAAATAATTGTCGAATGTGACATTTCTGTTTCTATTATAATACGGTTGTACGAGCTGCTCCACTACCTGTGTTGCGAGGCCCTTGGCGATTTGATTTCCTTCCTTTCCAATATAGGGAATACCATTTAGAGGATAGTAGGTTTCAGAGTCACACGCCCACCAGATTTTCATTCCATATTTGTCTGGTTTGGAAGGCATATATTGTCTAAATGGACATCTTCCTCGAAAGGGTACAAGTTGTTCGTCCACTGTGATGTTTTCTCCGGGGAGGTAGTGCTTTTTCAGATTGTTATTTACTTTTTCCCAACTAACTCGAAGTCAATTAACTAACGATTATTCATAATTTAACAAATATTACTTAACAAGAAAACAGTAATTAACATTTCTGAGGAATTCTAAAGAGCATTAAGTCGTACTAAAATTACTCATTAAGATATCGAATTTTTTATCGTCCTTGCCCGGATAAGGGTTAAGAGAGGTTAATTTCTGTTCTATTTTGGAATTTAGCAAATTGGTCAGGACCGTGTTTAGGGGTATGTAGTAAAAGTATTTACAAATGGGAACTGATAAAAAGTTTTTTTTTTGGTTTGTGTTTGTGTGTGCGGGGATTTTATCTATTGTTTAATGAGTGGGTAATAGAGTTTAGAAAGTCCATAAATTTCGTTTCTGTCGTTGATTGTTCTGTGTTATTACTTTGGTGTTATAAAAATCAAAATTATGTTTTAGTGTCAATTGGTGTTTTTTTAAAGTAATTTGATTTTTTGCGTATATGTGTGGCCTTTCAATCTTTCTTGTAGTAACTGTTTTGTTTGGCCTATGTATACTTTGTCACAGTCTTTGCAGGGTATGTTGTATATTGTGTGTGATTGTTTTAGTGTAGGTGTTGAGTCTTTTAGTTTGATGTGTAAACAATGTACAAAATAGTTTCAACAATTTCCATCCAAATTTAAACTTTACCATTGAAATAGAAAAAAACAACTCCATAAACTACTTAGACAACATACAAACAAAATGGTACACCAAACCAACCACATCCGGCAGATATGTAAACTTTTTTTCAAGCCAACCCCTAGCCCACAAAAAAATGTAGTAACAGCTTTAGTAGACGGAGCCTTAAATCTCACTAATCCAGTCTTCAGACCAACAGTACTAAATAAAGTAAAAACAATACTAACAGAAAACAATTATCCACCACAATTTACACAAAAAATTATAAAATCAAGACTTACTAAAATTTATAACACAACAAACTGCCACAACAAAACCAAAAAAAACAATGAATTAACATATATCCCCACACCCTATATAACTGGATTATCCGAAAAACTAGACAATATATTTAAACCATTTAATTTTAAAATAGCACACCAAAGCGGTAAAAACCTAAAATTCCTACACACCAAACTAAAAGACTCAACACCTACACTAAAACAATCACACAATATACAACATTCCCTGCAAAGACTGTGACAAAGTATACATAGGCCAAACAAAACAGTTACTACAAGAAAGATTGAAAGGTCACAAATACGCAAAAAATCAAACTGCTTTAAAAAACACCAATTGAGACTAAAACATAATTTTGATTTTGATAACACCAAAGTAATAACACAGAAAAAGAATACAAAAGCTAGGGAGGTCTTAGAAATGATACACAGCAGAACAATCAACGACAGAAACGAAATTTATGGACTTTCTAAACTCTATTACCCACTCATTAAACAATAGATAAAATCCCCGCACACACAAACACAAACCAAGAAAAAAATTTTTTATCAGTTCCCATTTGTAAATACTTTTACTACATACCCCTAAACACGGTCCTGACCAATTTGCTAAATTCCAAAATAGAACAGAAATTAACCTCTCTTAACAAAGCCACAAACACAATATTCCAACCAGTGCGATCGGTTCGTTATAAAACAAGGTCTCGGATGTCCCCGACAACACATGTTACACAGAATGCGTGCTTTTGAAAACCAAAAAAAACGATGAGTTTTATTATCATTAATTGTTCATTCATTGTTTCTTACTGTAATTGTAGTTTAATTCAAATTTTCAATTCATTTATACAGATTTAACCACTTTAATTTTTCCTTACTCATTATTAATCTAAGTTTAAAGTTTAACTTTAATTGTTAATTTAATTGGTAATTCAGTCTTTAATCCAATTTTAATTCTAATTGTTAATTTAATTGTTAATTCAGTCTCACAAAAGCAAACACAGCTCTCACGTTTTCATTGTAGTAATTCTTATTTCTAGTTACCTTACTGTATTGTATTTTAATTCAAATCTTCAATTCATTTATACAGATGTAATCACTTTAATTGTCCTTACTCATTATTAATCTAATTTTAAATTTTAACTTTAATTGTTAATCTAATTGGTAATTCAGTCTTTAATCTAAGTTTAATTTTAATTGTTAAGTTAATTGTTAATTCAATCTCACAAAAGCAAACACAGTTCTCATGTTTTCATTGTATTAATTCTTGTTTCTAGTTACTTGAAAAAGACTGAATAATAATAAAAGTCGAAACGTCGTAGAATAAAACATCAAAATTCAATAAAAGGTCGCTAAACCAATGAAAAGTCTATTATTTTTAATATTAAGACACGGCCAATAAAATAAATAAGAAAAATAAAATTCTTATAAACACTAAATATATATATATATATATATATATATATATATATATATATATATATAAACAAGTGTCCCGCATCGTTATGTTCAAATTTTAGGAGTGTAAAGTAGACTTCATTTCAAGTACCAAAAACGCAAAACTTATATATACTTTTTTTTTGTTTCAAAGTTACAGATTTATGAATGTGATTGTCAGATCATGAAAAAAAATGTAATCCTAAAGTCAATACAAACTGATTTGATTTAAAAAAAGTTATACGATTTAATAACAGGCCTGTGATTGTTAACGTCGCATAATAAAATGTTATCCTAAATTAAATAAACACATGTCGTAGTGCATACAGTAATTTCTTGGAGATCTACAAAAAAGAGCACTGGAAATTGATTTATGATAAAGAAGGTTCTTACTTATTTCGTAAGTGCTGAACCATGAATATCATACAATAAACAAATGTTCAGATGACTGTTAACGTTGCATTTTTTAATAAAGGATTACATTACGTTTCGATCATACAACAGCTTATTAATGAGTGGACACGTTTTCTTTATTCAAAATGCCTTACCGATTTTCTTCTCAAGAGTATGCGGACATGCATTTTGTGTATGGCTACTGTAACGGCAGTGCACGTCAAGCAGTTATTGAATACCGACATCGGTGTCCCGATAGTCGCATTCCTCATTACAGAACTTTTCTGGAAGTACACAGACAATTTCGGGAATGCAGACTGGGTGATTATCTTTTCGACCGAGGAGTAAATTTACCAGAAGCAGTAGCTATTGTTACAAGGGATCCAACTCTCAGTGTACTCGAATCGCTAGACAACTAGGAGTCACGGCTTCATTTTAATTTCTGCAGAACAGTCCTCTGGACAGATGAATCTACGTTCACGAGAAGTGGTGTTACAAATCTGAGAAACCTGCACAGGTGGTTATCAGAAAATCCCAAGCTATATGCCCATCTAAATTTCAACATGAATTTTCTTTTAACGTTTGGGCGGCCCTAATCGATGACTTGTTGAGTGGTCCTGTCGTTCTTCCTGGGAGGCTAAATGCGGACAATTACCTTCAATTTCTTATTGACGAACTGCCAGGTCTTTTAGAGGATGTCCCACTGAATGTTCGACGAGACATGTGGTTTTACATGGATGGGGCACCGCCACATTTCGGAATTGCTGTCCGAAATTGGGTTAACGTCAATTATCCAAGAAGGATTGGTCGAGGTGGTCCTGTTGCATGCCCACCCAGATCACCCGATCTTAATCCCCTTGACTTTTATTTATGGGGGTACATGAAAAATTAGTCTACGCGCAAGTTTCGAATTAACTTTTTATTGACTTTGGGATTACTTTTTTTTTTCATGATCTGACAATCACATTCATAGATCTGTAACTTTGAAACAAATAAAAAGGGATATACAAGTTTTGCGTTTCTGTTACTTGAAATGAAGTCTACTTTACACTCCTAAAATTTGAACATAACGATACGGGACACTTGTATATAAATTTGACCAACGCAATAATAACGTTTCAAATAGCGATATGATTTCTCAATAAACAAAATAATATCTCTGGTCATGAGTTAAAGCCTCATCCAGTATAACAATTGAATGAAATAAATTAAAGTGCAGACAATAAGTTGACTAATATGTGAAGTTAGAATATAGACAGATAAAATCAGGTGTTTTAGATAAGTTCCAAAAATAAATCATATGCTTTCATAAAAAAATTAAGGTCAACGTCTGAAATGATTTGACCAATAACGGAAAGCTATAAAATTAATTAAGAATCTTAAGCTAAAATTGCATAAATAATTTATCAAAGATCTTAGATAAATCTGACATCGAGATGGATACACACTGTATATGCAACAATTATTATATATAACACAATTAATTATTTAATTGTGTAAATTTCAACTTACGGAAAATTTGTAGGAAATAAATCTATAAAAATTAGTTCACACTGTATATGCAGAAAATATATTTGTTATACCACAAAATGAACGTTTCATTAATTTCAATTACAATAAAAAATTATATTACATAAATTAATCAAAAAATTATGGTTCCATACAGTATATGTACGAAATGATTATTACGTAATAAAAAAAATTAAATCAGTTACATGCTGTCTACTAAGAAAATGGCATAAAGCAAATCGATACTTAAATGTATGACATTCTGACAATTAAACAACAAATTTAAGCTTTTTAAATTATATACATATGGAAAAAAATTTAATTAACCACTATATGTTTTATATACAAAATCCATACAAAAGTCTGTTCTTGGAGAGAATCGAATTACACAAATATTTCTTTAGAAAATAATCACAATTGTAATACCTTGTCAAGTGACGATTACCAGCAAAGAAAAATGTGTTCTGGTGGTTCTAATTAATTAGATTACGTCCTTCACTCAATTAAGAATATTTCTAGACCCTTGCCAACTTCTCTGTTAGATGAAAGAGGAAATTAATATAAGAAACGGAATGTCCAATTAAGAGAACGATGCCTTTTGCAATCAGAATCTCGTATCAAATTGCTCACCTTATGTTTAATACGCAGTGTACACAAAATGGCGGTTCCTCGTGTATGTCCCAAAAATGTAATCTATTTATATCCGTTTAATCAAACGTTAAACCCATTCCTAGATCCTTTCTATATTGAATTTACAATAGTCCAATAGGTTGGTAAGCCGCAAAAACAAGCGAACCCTAATTCTGGACTTTCATATAACCATATTACACTAGATCGATTAGACACAGGAAAACTAAACCTAAGTATGTCCGCACCAAACACTAGAAAAAATGGACCGAATCTTCTAAATTGTCTCCTTTTTATAACAGATCAGAGGCTACGTCATACGAAAAAAACTATATTGAAAGAATATTTTAATTACCCTATAGTTAATTATTTTCAAGAAGTAAATCGGAAGCCAACACAACCCTATAGCTAAGTCGCAAGAAGTACAAATTAACTATCGTTAATTAGGACCAATAAATTAATAACTAATACATCGTCCCATAACACGAATAAATACGTAAAGATGTCACTAATTTTCATATCCAATCAATGAATTACCCTAATTAAATTTATATCATCAACAATTTCAATAAATACTAAGTTCCTATTCTCAGTATATATTTACATTAAACAACATTGTTTAATTACAATATAAAAATACATCTCCGATGACTTGCGTAATTCCTATATCGGAACGCACACATATGCATATCGCTTGTCCGTGTGAGCCTAGAAACCATGCGCGAATGGCTTGACAGTATTAAAAATGCTTAACCTGGATTTTGTGAACAAACAATTTGAAAAATGAATTTCAGTACTCAATATCATATTTTCCAGACTACCAACGCTCTAAGCACGTACGTAAATTAACCATAAAAATATAATGTCGAACCAGTAATTACGTTATTACAAGCAATACATTAATCTAGATATTACAAAGCAGGAATCCGTTATGAATGATCTAATAAATGTGTACACTATTCATACGAGCAAAATTAGCGAACCTTTTATATATACCTAGTGGTTCAATATTAACCAATAAACCAAAATGCAAAATAAGGTAATATAAATTTAATCATTTAAGTAGTACGACATATTAATAATTATAATTATAGAAGATACTAAAAATATATATGGGTCGAAATCGACGTATAACAATATCATTGACCACCTTGATAATTACGTAAAAATTCAAGAAAGAAAACCAATATAATGCACAGAAGAAAAAAATAATGAAAGAAACAATGCCTTTTCACAAGAACATGTATAAAACACTCACCTCGTGTAAGCAAAGTCGTATGAACAATTGAAAACTCAGGCCCACGTGGTTGATGTTCATTCGCTTAAGAAATCTTATTAATCCGTCGCATCCGACGTTAAAACAATAATCTGAACCAATATCCACTATTGTTTAATATTAATCATAATAACTGTAATCCGCTAAGCGAGTAAAGCCATTTACTTAATTAGATATTGAAATTTAGATATCTAGCGATATATGGACCTGTTGATTTCTTACGTTCACTAAATTCATTTGCACAAGAGGAACGAATTACCTGTTCGCACTTATATAGGACCAGGTATGTAATTCGTGCAATAAATCATATATAGATGGAGACCCCCCATCAAGAAAAAGATAAAAATGGATATCGTGATTAAACAAATCATTTTGCTACCAACACAAGGAGATAGAAAAGAAACTAGACAATAACCTTTCTGAAACTACTGGAAGTCTAAATTAAATATCGTCCCCAAAGGAAAAATTGCTAATAAAAGAAACCAAGATATTGGACCAGACTAATTACTAGAGCTGAGGATGTTTGCGGTACGGCAGGACCGTATGTAGTGCATCCCCACATTTAACTATTTATCTAAATATTCTCTGAAATGATTTGCCGGATCTCATAAATTAATAGAGTGATATTTTAGTATGCACTGGATATTGTTATTATACAAAATCATAATAGCCATTTGTATTTATGGATCATAAATAATAATACGCATGTATTTGTATTTGGTTGTGAATTCAATTTAAACTTAAAACGAATCGTAATATTTTAACGACAAGCCGTCCTTATAATACATGCATTCGAGACAAAGTGTGCAACTCTACGAATAACTTCCATAATTGATCGAAAATGGACATTTTGGAGCTGAAGTAAAGCCCCTATTCTTAGAAAATTTTATTACTGTCGTTAAGAACTATTATTATAAACAACAAAGGCCTTTTATTAGTGTTGAAGTTTTAGTTTCATTGAATTTCCATGTTGTAAGTAGTCAATTGTAAAGTGTTCATTCACAATATTCTAAAACAAGGTGTAAATTTAACTAAAATCCAGAAAAACACATTCTGATAATATATTACTAGATTAGAAGCTGTGTTTATTACTATTTATTATATTATTTTTATAACCAAATGCAATAAAAGCTACGAAAACAAAAGAAACCTCGATTTATTAAAATCTTGTCACACAGCCTTTCAAAGCCTGGCAGCACATATTTTGCATATATTTTATATATACTACCTACTTGAACTAGGTGAATGAAGTTAGAAGTTATAACTTATAACTTCTAACTTCATTCACCTAGTTCAAGTAGGTAGTATATAATAAATATATGCAAAATATGTGCTGCCAGGCTTTGAAAGGCTGTGTGACAAGATTTTAATAAATCGAGGTTTCTTTTGTTTTCGTAGCTTTTATTGCATTTGGTTATAAAAACAATATAATAAATAGTAATAAACACAGCTTCTAATCTAGTAATATATTATCAGAATGTGTTTTTCTGGATTTTAGTTAAATTTACACCTTGTTTTAGAATATTGTGAATGAACACTTTACAATTGACTACTTACAACATGGAAATTCAATGAAACTAAAACTTCAACACTAATAAAAGGCCTTTGTTGTTTATAATAATAGTTCTTAACGACAGTAATAAAATTTTCTAAGAATAGGGGCTTTACTTCAGCTCCAAAATGTCCATTTTCGATCAATTATGGAAGTTATTCGTAGAGTTGCACACTTTGTCTCGAATGCATTATAAGGACGGCTTGTCGTTAAAATATTACGATTCGTTTTAAGTTTAAATTGAATTCACAACCAAATACAAATACATGCGTATTATTATTTATGATCCATAAATACAAATGGCTATTATGATTTTGTATAATAACAATATCCAGTGGATACTAAAATATCACTCTATTAATTTATGAGATCCGGCAAATCATTTCAGATAATATTTAGATAAATAGTTAAATGTGGGAATGCACTACATACGGTCCTGCCGTACCGCAAACATCCTCAGCTCTACTAATTACTCACAGATGTCGCACTTATATAGGACACGATAAAGAAAATTCTAAATAAAGAAGTTATTACCTGACAGTTCTCAACAATTAATAAGACCCAAGCTAAAATTATAAAATTACATTAAAACTGTATTTTAATGAAATAAATATATTTGCGATAAAAGACATTAGTCATCCAGTTTGGTTACACATAAGATACACACACACGCCTATATCCACATGCACGTGCAAATACCGCTGTTAGATTCAATATATATCATAACCTAAGTCATGACTACTAACAAATATAAACAGAGAATGATATCAAAAATCACTGTAAAGCCGTAAAATGATCAAGAATTCGTCTAAGGTATTTATAAAATGATATCCAATTACCCCCCAAATTAAGATGAATTACAGAGTACCTTATGCAAGATAATTAACTGGAAGAATAGCAATTATAAATGATATATTGTGGAATAGAAATATAAATTGAAGGTGACTAAAGGAAACTATGATGTGTAAAGAATATACCTGAGTTACAATGATAAACTATTAACTAGCAGTAGTACGCTTAAATAAAATATTACTAAAACAAATGAAAACAATATCGCTGTGGATGACATTCCATTATTACAGATAACAAAATCAAAGAATACGATATAGAATAGGTCCTTAATAAATGTGTAGAATATTGATACTAACAAACAACTCTAGATGTAGAAAAATAATAGTGGACATACATAGACATTCGAAAGTAAGTGACAAGCAAAATGATATTTAAAGGTAGGTGTAGCTTTAAGAAATTAATTAGGACAACCGGTTTACAATAATTAACGCTTGTTGTAATAAAAAAGTATTACTATATAATTTTTTTTTAATTAGGAAAAGGAATCCTTTCTAAGGTAAGACACACGTTCGTGTAAAAAAAATAAAACTCCAAAATGCCAAATTAAATACATTTATTGTTCATACTTTCAATATATATATTTATAAATCACGAACTCAATAAAGCGTTATGAATCATTTATTAATCTAAATCAAATCACAATCATATAAAATTATGAGTATTGTCAAAAGTATACACAAATAACCTACAAATTCTTTTTCAGATTTTATAAATCTTTCAATCAACACACTTGTGTATTATCTTAGCTTAGGGTATTTAAAACCCTCCAAATACTAAGCTATGATACAAGGTGTTTTGTTTAATTCACTATATAAAAGCTTTATGGATTTTCGAATTTACTGATATAGTTGTATTAAAAGAGTGCGTCATTCAATATTCATTTAGTGGAAAATAATCCCTACCGAATGAAGTACTGCTACACAAAATCCTAACTCTTTTCAACCAAACGAAACGGGCTTTTAAACTACCCAAAACTTATCGCGCTCATGGGACTTACCTTGGTGAGCGAGACGTTGTACGCAAATACAGAACCAACAAGACAGACCCAGACTAGCTTCGAGTGAAGATGGTCGTGTGGTTTCTTTCCAAACATTGACTAAATTGATCTAGCTCAAAAATAAATAGAAAGGGCGCCACCGTGTATTTTATAATTTAGTTGGTCTGTATGAAGTGGTCTACGCCAGACGGAACTCTGCGATAAAACTCACCAGGTGTCAGTAAGTGAAAGATGGTTTACAAGGAAGCTACCAAATTGATTTGGATTGCTTTCATGAATATAACAATTAAGAAAACAATTTTTTAATTAAGTTAAATCAAGTTATTAACCCAAAATAAAAATATATGTGAACTACAACAATCAAACTAATCATACGGAATTAGCATACAAAATAAGAAAAGGCAAAATAAATAAATTTATTTTACATTGCCTCTACTGAAAGAAAAAATAAAGAAATTGTCCAGATCTCTCAAATTTCCCCTTACCATAATTAAAGAATTCTATTGAAAGGTCGTGAATTGAAATATCACTATGTATAACAAAATTGTTGCCTGTCAAGTAATCAAGATTAAACATGCGGTATATCAGAGATCAAATAAATATTAAACAATATTTAAATATATTCACTGGGTATATACAAAATTAGATTAAATATAAAGTTAGAATAAAATCAAAATCAGTGTATAATTTTTCTTTAAAAAAAGATGGTTAAATATTAGTACAAGCTAATTTTTCGCAATGTCTAAATTATATTCAAATCTTTTACGCAAAAAAGCGGGAAATTCGTTCAAAAAAATTACTCTTAAATGACAAACCCAAAACTAGGAATGAAAAGCACTTCGACTACACCGAATGGCAGATCCCTGACCCTCTGAACAAAAGTGAAGACTCACACAACCTTGTACCCCCTACTACAGAGAGTCCAGAACGCATGGCCATAAGGCGTTATCAAAGGTGCGAAGAGTTTACATGGACGGACCAAAATATTGTAACAGTACTTATCTCCACACTACATAATTTTTAATCTAATTGCTACCATGACCATTATTACAAACAAACACAGATCCTTGTTGGGACAGAATCCCTGCCTGTTTACCAAGATATCTTGCGTTATTGCTCTGTTGTATTATAGAAATTATGATAAATTGATTACAAATTTATTGTATACGCTTGAAATTTCAATTATTTAATCAATGAAATCTTCAAGATTTACAGTATTTCGTGATCTATATAGACCTTTCTTCATTATATAAATTATCAAACTTTTCGTCACAATATAAAGGGAAAATTAACTATTCATAACAAAATCGTTTAAAGTAAATAGAATTAAAAAGGTATACGCTTTATAGATAATGACTCTTAAAAATGTTTTTCAAAAATTAACGATTATGTTCAAATTCTATGATCAAAATAAATTTTAGACCGTTCAAAGACGTCACCCGCAATATAATCCTTTTCTTTTCGTCAAACGATCTCTTATCACCTCGGTTCTTCTCAAATTTTCTCTTAAGCTCTTTTTCAACTGTACATCTGCATTCTAAAAAGCCGTGTTCTTTTGTAACTTTTGAATGTTTTGTTGTACTTTGTAACCAATTATATTTGGTTAGTAACGAGGTATTATAATACGTATATTTCACGGGCCTAGTATGATTTAAATAAAAGTAACGTATTTTTATAATACTTATTTGTAAAACTGTATGTGTTCTTTATGTGTCTAGCGCATCTTAAAAACCATAAGTTCCGTGTCTAGATGTAAGTCAACGACGTTCTTACGCAGACGCGTTGTTCTATACATTCTTCACACTTAGTTTCACCAGACTGTATATATGTATTAGCATTACATAACCTCTAAATATAACTCAAATTTGGCATTTGATTTGTTTATATTTATATAATAAATATACATCTTATTTATAGATATCAAATACCATATAAAGAATTATTTAAACATTGTACCTCGTATGTCTACATTAAAAATGAAAACAAATCCATATAAATTTATTAAAATCAGCTGTAGCAAATCTTAAAATTACTTGGAATAATGTGCACAAATAGTATCAGTTATAAAATTTCTATAGAAATTTCTCCATGTTCTCGCTATCTATTCACATAATGGCAGATTTCACTACTATGTTCAGTCATCCACCCATTATAAGCACACTGATTTAATTAAAACCATACGTTATTCAGAATCAGACCGGCAGTAAATACAAACAGAAGATAGAACGACTGAGCCGAGGAGCCAGGAACACGCTGATATGACTTCATCCGTCGTACGGTTCAGCGATTCCAACAATCAAATCCATTGTGTCGATTCGCTCTCGGAAATGTCATTGCTTTATCTGTAAAGGATCACGTACCCAATTAATAATAAAATAATTATACTCCCATAGATTCCAGTACCGTTAATTAATAAATTTATTACAAGAAATTATTGAAGCGTATATCCTAATCGATTGCAAATTGACGAAAATTTGATCTTCAAAACTAAACTAAAGTTTAGGGACAAAATTACTAAAATGACAAACAAGACGTATGCACGTTTCACTTTTTTTATTTTTATGTGTAATAACTCTTACTTTAGTGACTGATATATGTAGTGATATCAAGTCGTTACAAACATCGTTTTTGTCTCTAATTTAAACAACCTTTCGAAAAATATATATTTACTTCATAGATCTGAATTGTATATTTATAACTTAAAACGTAAAATGAAACCGTAAATATAATTAAAATAAAAATGTTCGGACATCTGGTCCTCCTCGCTAGATTTAAAATGCCCTACTAGTTTACGCTAATCGGGTATTATCATTACTTAACAGAAAAAGTTGAGTTCAATACATCTTTGCCAATTAATGAGAAACAATTTAAATAAATAAAATACCAAAATGAGTTTTTTAAATTTTACTTTTTTTTTGCGCCGGAAACGGTTTGAATTAATTAAGTTATGTTTCTTCAAAATTTAATATCGGACAAAGGATGACTTTATTTAAAGCAGATCTATTTATACATATCAAGAAAGCCGAAAAGCACTCGAATTTGTTGTGGATATGATGTTCTTTTCCACATATACTAATTTGTTACAGCTGAATGCACTTACAATATTAATCTTAAACCAGCGAACTACATCTAATGCATCGAGAAATATATCAGTTCCTTACATTTTACCTATTTTTGACATTAATTATAATAATACAATGCGTTTTGTTAGCAGATGAAACACGCATACATTTGACGAAGTTCTCTTTCTCTATCATTTTGAACAATAAGCTTTCCAATTATAAATAAACAAACAAATAAATATACTTTATCATCTTCAAACGTCATAGATGTGACAACTTATTTGTCATCATTGACAAGGTAAAAGTACCACTTTATCAAATTAAGCAGATAAAATAGCAAATTGGCGTACTTTATATGCCCAATCATATAAAATACAAAAATCAATAGTTATTTATGCACCAAGGGCATTATGGGTATTATATTTCTCCGAGGTCGACATTAATTTAGCCCTAGCACCTCTGGCCCGAGGGATGAATGTCGACCGAAGGCAATATAATTGCTATAACGCCAGTGGTTCGTACAAGATTTTATTTTTCACGAAGAATTAGTTTCTTAAGCGAAAAATTCAAATATATTGGAAAAGTTCCGAGATTTCTGTAACCTGTCATGTCGTTGACAGTCATTACGCATCTACCATGACTCCTTTAAGCAAGGATTAAACCATAATTTTATTTTAAATGACAGTTGTTGACACTTTGAAGTTTTAAAGTTGTCAATGTTTAGATACCCTTAATTTTAATAAAGAATGCTAAAGTGTTGCTTCTTTCTTTAGACTTCCTTAAAATTTCAAATTATTAGTTCTGTAAAATGTATATCCTTTCTTCTCGTGCCTTGTTTATACTCACACAACATTAAAAACTGAATAAATTAGTGGGCGATATAAGCCATATCGCCCGGTTATAATGCCCACGGGTGATATGGTAACCGTATCCAAGGTGTAATGAACAAATAATACTTAAGTGAAAAATAAACAATTTTTTGCAATGTAATTTTGTTTTTGTTTAGACCGTGACCACGGATAATTTGTATTGTGCATTACGATTTATCATGAATTACACTTCACTTAAATATAAATTACTACATTTTGTTCTATATACTTGCGTTGAAGATAAAATAGTATACAATATACAAACGAAAAGGCACGAGAAGAAAGGATGTACATTTTACAGAACTAATAATTTGAAATTTTAAGGAAGTTTAAAGAAAGAAGCAACACTCTAGCATTCTTTATTAAAATTAAGGGTATCTAAACATTGACAACTTTAAAACTTCAAAGTGTCAACAACTGTCATTTAAAATAAAATTAAGGTTTAATCCTTGCTTCAAGGAGTCATGGTAGATGCGTAACGACTGTCAACGACATGACAGTTTACAGAAATCTCGGAACTTTTCCAAAATAATTTGAATTTTCCGCTTAAGAAACTAATTCTTCGTGAAAAATAAAATCTTTTATTTCCATGGAAACTAGGTAATACATTCTTACATTGTCCCACGTAAAATGCAACATATCAATATAATTTGACATTAGTTAAGTCAAAAGTAGCAGTATTTCTATTTCGATATTAGCTTACTATCAATCTTAAATGATATACACAAAGGAAGAGAGAACTCAGTTAGTGACATGGTATCTTTCGGGATTCAGTTTGCAAAGAACGGCAGACGTGTTTCACGTTACCTACCCAGACAGGCCAGTACCAAATTTGTCAACTATATTAAGGTTCGTTTCAAAATTTAAAAGTGAAGGTTGTGTAGAATTAAGTCATCGAAAACGTAAAAGACCATATACTGCAAGAACTGAGGCACGAAGAAATCAGTTGATCGAAACAATCGAAAATAATAATCGTCTTTCTACTAGGCACTTGGCAAGACAGTTGGGAATTAGCAAATCCAGTGTATTCAGACTCTTGAAAAGTGAAAAATATAACTACTTTAAATTTGAAAATCATCAAGAACTTAGATTCGGTGACAATGAGAAGAGGATTGTTTTCTGTGATGGGCTATTTGAAATCATCAATAATAACATTGATTTTTTTAAACAAATTGTATTTACCGATGAAGCAACATTTTCTGTTAACGGTAAAGTAAATCGACAAAACACTCGATATTGGAGCAGAAGAAATTTACATTTGTTTAATGAATCTAGAACACAATACCCTCAAAAGGTAAATGTATGGGCGGGAATCACTAGTTCTCAGATTATAGGACCATTTTTTATTGACGGATATTTAAATAGTGAAAAATATTTACTATTACTACAAACAGAAATACTTCCAGCTTTAAATACTTTAAACCTTCCACATCAATTATGGTATCAACATGATGGCGCTCCTGCTCACTATTCTGCAAATGTGTGTCAGTATTTAAATGCAGCATTTCCTCAACGCTGGATAGGACGCGGCGGAGAAATAGCTTGGCCTCCGCGCTCGCCTGATTTGGCACCGGTTGATTTTTTTTATTGGGGTTATTTAAAGACACAGGTTTACAATGGCGAAATTGAAAACTTAAATCAGCTGAAAAATAGAATAATTGAAGTTTCTGGAACAATTACAGCAGACACAATAAATTCTGTTGTTACTAATTTTTATCATCGTTTAAGTCACTGTTTGGCAGTCAATGGGGGAATATTTGAAAATTTTTTGTAAAACAATTCAATAAACGATATTTATCGAAAATGTAGTTTTAATCCTAAAACACTACATTGAATTAAATAGGCTTTACTGTCAATAATTTGACAAAACAACCATGAAAGATATCATATCGATCATAACTATTACATATTGCATTTTATGTGGGACAGTGCAAGTGCATAGTATTTTCGTATCTATGGTTACTACATTCATATATTGCAAGTTATATGAAATTCTCTGTATGTTATTCTGCGTAAAAGTGTCTATGTGCCTCAGCTGGATTTATTATAATAATAATATAATTGTGCAGCTTCGTCAGATAAAGTATCACTTTTACGCCTAATGACATAATCTACTATTAATGCCCAACAGGTAATAGGTACCTAATAACAGGACAAACAAAGAATATATATTAAATACAATTCGTATACGTATTACCTAATATACGAGTATACAAACATAAATTTAAAGAAATGAAGATATAAAAATTAATAATAAAAATGAAAGTGACTATTATGTAAAATTACGAGGGCGATTTGTAAAGTAAGGTCCGTTTGGTTATTAAGAAAAATACTAATACAAGAAAAGATTTTTATCATATGTAACTTTAAGCTACCACTTTCAGCTATTCTTCTACATAGTTGCCATTAAGGTTGAGACATTTGTCATAACGATGAACCAGCTTCATAGAAATCTGCTGCCTGTGAATTAAAGCACTCTGTAACAAAGTTTCACAGTAAACTTGAGTGTTTATTGTCATCCCTCTTTCCATGTTTTTTAAAGGTTGATGTGACACCTTATATCTATAGTTACATTAATGTTTTAAATTTAATAATTTCTAATGTCTGTGTACGCCACTTTCATTTCTTGAACTCTACATTCTGTGAATATTTTACTAATGCTTTATACACTAATTTATTTAATGTCTTGTTCATTAATCGTTTAGTATCTCCCTAAGAAGCAACAAACACGTTGTGAAATATAGAGATAATAAATAAATGAGTTTCAATATAAGTGACAGTATATTAATGTCATACTTATACATTTGTAGTTGCCATTCATAAAATTATTCAAAGATACAATTGCCGAAACATGTAGGATTGTTTTAAATGTATACATTTTGAAGTAACACCAGACCATAAATCGCCAACAAATTGAATTTACCATAACATACAAAGGTCACGAAATGATTATATATATATATATATATACTTCGAAATGTTAAAAAAATTTAAAAAAGAATACAAATTGTAATTACCATAATCATATACAAATTTACATTTTACAAAAAACACCTAGTATTGTAGTAAAATGTATCTGATGAAGACAAAATAAAAGTCGAAACGTTAAAATCCGCATTTTTATTTAATTAATAGTTATCAAGCCGAATTCTAAGAAATAGTTAACTATATATATATATATATATATATATATATATATATATTGATATAAATGTTTTTAGGTTCTATAATGTTAATAACCTTATAACAGTAATAGCAATGGTAATAATTATATGTGCTGGTAATATTGTGATAATGGTATAAATATCCAAAAGAACTACAACGTTTGGCGACAAATGATATATAAATTACGGCTTAAATATGGTTAATACGAATTATAAATTATTAATCAAATATGATTAATTCGAATTAAGGATTGGTTTCAAATTTTCCATAAATTACAATATTAAGTATTTTGTTACCTACCTTATTATTGAGCTTAATTTGGTAGTAGAATGTAAGATGTCGCTCTTACAATATTATCTGGGCAAGTTTATTATAAATAAGTATTTTTAAATTATAATATATTAATACAATTGGGCGCCAGTTCATATTTTTATCTTATGAACAATATTATATGAATTTTTTCGGCTACTTAGCGGTAGAACGAGATCTTTCTCACAGGAGCCGGTCCTTCAATTCATTAAAGAAGTAAATATCAAATCTCATTTATGTGACAACATTCTATCTCGGGCATTAATACTAAATTTTAGTGAAAAGTATCAATATCATTTATATAAGTAACTTAGTAAAATAGAAAATAAATAAATGTATAAATTGTAGTTTGTGTTAAATCCAATTTAATGATTATTTTAGTGAGATATTCAATTCTATTGAATTATATATATAAATCAGCTGTAAGTGATGCGTAGATCACGTGACATAATTGGTTTATATATTTGTGCGCATCGGTAACAAACATATGTTATAATAAATGCAAATAAAATTTCAAAACTATGTGATATTATCTAATGATAGTTAGTTTAAAATTCTAATAATAATTTGAGAAGACCATTCAGTTTCAAGGTATGTTGTGCTTATTAATATAATTAATTTTAAATCTAGTTTAATTGTACAAATTGTTAGGTTATGTTTTACTGTATTAATATGGATATAAAATATTGGGTTTGATCGGTAATTACATGAAATCCTTTGTCAGTAATATGGATGTTCTAGGAGAAACGGGAATCAATGGATCTTAGGTTGAATTTGGAAGCTGGAGGTGTTACATGTAGCGGTTATTGCAGGTGACGCTAACAGTTTTCAGCGGTTTTATACCATATATTTCCACAATGCTCGATAAATTTATTGTTCGGATGATGTATACACACTGTCTTCTTATATTAAGAATATTTTCGCGTAAGTAAATTATTATTTTTAATGTTTAAATAATGTTTTAATTTACGATACAATTTTGCGTAGCTTTATTTTGCAACAACCCAAACGACGCTCTTTTCTGTTGTTTTTATTCCTTGGCTTCCATGCGATTCATTTTTACTTGATATAGTTATTTAACTTCCATAATTATCCCAATCGATTGATTTCATATCCAATATTTAATTGACATTATTATAAAAATAAAATTAATAATTATACAATTGTAATTACATATTTTTGAATGTTTATCAATATCATATGAGTGGAGTTAATAATAAATGATTTTCGCGGTAAACTAATTCAAATTCAAAAAATATACTGGTTGGTAAAATAGATTTCAATATGATATTAATTTTATTAATCAAGTTAATTATTTTCAGAATAATAAATAATTAAATGACTTTTGATTGTGAAAACTGATAACCATAAATAATAAAAATTCTTTCCTATAAATTTTCTTATTAAATGCGCGGTATTAACTTGTTTAATAATTTACGTTGTAATTGCATGGTCAACTTTCATCTTACTTAATCTAATGCTTATAATTAATTGATATGAATTGTTTCTTCCAGTTTCTGATGAGGTAGAGGTAAGTATGATTTACCAGTAACAAGAGATGAATTTTGAATTCTTGGGAGGATTTGCAATGCTTAAATTTTTTTACGCCTTTTAGCAGTAGCCGTAACTTTGAGAATCAATACTCTTTTTGTGGACGTGTTCGTATTTTACAGAATATATTTTATCTAATTTTTGATCAACTCGATACATGAAAATATATGAAAGTTAGCACGTACAACTCAAATCAACCTGATAATAATAATTTGTACAACAAACATTGAAAAATTTAAGACTTTAAAATAAATCTATTCATACACCCCCCTGTACTCGTCCTTAAATATCTTAGTAATGTCACTTGCTACGAATAAACCAACTTATTTATTATTTAATGCTAATGATTAAAGATATTTGATTTAATCAACATCTTATTTTGCAAGCTCAAAACATTTCTGCATATGTTATTTTAGATTATTTTCATGTTCATATAATACCAACTAAAGAAAGGTATTATTTTAAAAAAATACGTCGTGTATGTTTAATTTATGCCCTAACGTAAGTTATCACATTGTAGCATATTATATTTATACTTTATGATGATGCGTTATTAACTTTTAGGCGCTTGCTGTTAAAAACGTCTAAAGAAAGATAATACTATATCCATAAATTTTAAAATTGTTGAGTATAACAGTATCTTCTTGAAATTACTATTCTTCGGTATTGTATGTGTGCCTATGTGTATTTTATGTAATAAAATAATGCTGAAGTAAATATACATACGTGTAACAATGTATTTCTGAAGGCTTATCGACTTACATGAAGGGCATCTGACCTTCTGCTTTTCCTTGGATGTATTTTTTATATTTTGATATACTTATTACTGCTTGTATAGGCGTGCAGACGTTTTGCCTAATTTTAATAATCTGTTTATAAAGAAAAATTAAGTTACTATTTATTTTAAGGTAACTGGATATACGTACTTTTTATTTACACTTACTACTTTAATATTTATGAATTACGTGTGCATATTAAGGCGATATGCTACGATGCATGATGTTTAAATTGTAAAATTGTGCCTACAATGCCAAACATTCTAAGAAAATTTAAAGAAACAGAATACACTGGAGGAATAAATTCTCTTCGGAAAGTAGTAAAAGATATGGGCTTTCGTTGGAGAAAACCAAAAACCAACAGAAAGTTGTTAACGGAAAAGCACGACATTCGTCAGTTAAGAGTGTCTTATTTGCGTACTATTCAAAGCTACAGAAATGAAAAAAGACCGATTATATATATGGATAAAACTTACATCCACAGTTCTCATACCGTGGCTACTTGTTGGAGTGACAATTCCAATGAAGGAATAGCAAGGCCTATATCAAAAGGTCTAAGACTAATTATTGTTCATGCTGGCTGCGAGACGGGATTCATTCCGAATGCTAAATTGATTTTTAAGTCTAATACCACAACGGGAGATTATCATCACGAGATGAATTATGAAAATTACAAAAAATGGTTGTTAGAAAAATTAATTCCAAACCTGCCTCCAAAGTCTGTCCTAGTAATTGACAATGCTCCTTATCATAATGTCCAAAAAGATAAACCACCGAATTCTAATAGCAGGAAATCAGTTATGATAGACTGGTTAAGGTCTAAAAATATTTACTTCGACAATAACATGCTCAAGCGCGATTTATATAATTTTATTAAAGTACATAAGCCAACATTTAAAACGTTCGAGATAGATGAAATGTTAGCACAACGTGGCCATAGTGTTTTGCGATTACCGCCATACCACCCAGATTTAAATCCGATTGGGTTAGTATGGGCATCTCCTAAACAATATGTGGCACAAAAAAATGTATCATTCACTATTAGATATGTTCAACAGTTATGTGATAACTTTTTTGATGAATTTAGTGCTGCTGAATGGAATAAATGTTGTGACCACGCGATTAAGTGGGAGCAAAAGTTTTTGGAACTTCCTTTCGTTGTCGCGAAAGGGTGTGTTCTGCATACTGGTACAAACTTAGTTTGTCGGATTGTAGTTACGAACGCATCATATAAGTCGACATTTACATGTAACAATGTGATTTAATATTCATTAATTCTCACTTGCAGTAAGTTCCAAATGTTAAGCATTTCTTATGTTGAAAATAATTTTTATAAAAATATATTTGTATGTACTTAGCGGTTGTGTTATTTCTTCCATTCGTATTTTTTCTAATTCCAAAAACACAAAATAAACATACAAAAGAAAGAAATAAGCTTAAGAAACAACTTATTTTACTCAGTTCGAAGAATATTTTGAAAAGTAAAAGACCTGTTTCTGTTGCGCTGTTAATAGTACCTACTACAGAATGGAGTATTTAACTGTACAAGAGACACTTGAATTGGTTCTGGTGTATGAAGAAGCTGGCAGAAGTCTTGATAATGCGGTTAATCTGTACGCTCAGCGTTTTTCGGATAGGATTCGGTCACGTGCTTCATTTTACCCCACTACTAAACACATCGCTACTGATGGAAGTGTTCAGCCGAAGAAAAGGACCCTTCGACTAGCAATCACCGGAGAAAACAATGAAGTTGCTCTATTAGCTGCAGTGCCTGTTAATCCTCATGTTAGCACAAGAGAAATAGCCCGCGATTCTGGCTTGTCACACTAGTGCTTGGTTAATTTTAAAGCGTCATAAATATCATCTATATCATGTGTCTTTACATTAAGATCTTCATGACGTTGATTTCCAGTAACTTTTTGTCAGTGGACATGTGAACAATAACAACAAAACCCTATTTTTTTTCCTTACATGTTGTTCTTCGACGAGGCGTCTTTCACAAACTACGGAACGGTTAATAGAAGCAATACACATTAATTGAGTGTTGAAAATCTGCACTGGCTTCGCCAAGTTGAACACCAGCGCCCGTGGACTGTCAATGTGTGGTGTGAAATAACTGGGAGCAAAGTCATTGGCCCCCATATTATTGAAGGCCACTTGAATGGTGAAATATACCGAGCCGTTTTGGAAAATAAGCTGCCAGAACTACTTGAAAACGTTAGCTTCGAACTGCGACAGAACATTATGGTTGTCCAACAGACTATTCGTAGTACGTGAAGTACTTGACCGTAATTTCAATGGTCGCTGGATTGGAAGAGCTGGTTCAGTAAATTGTCCTGCTAGATCACCAGATCTTACTTCGCCAGATTTCACTTCTGATTTGTCTACACTCATTTGAAATGCTTATCAATAAGTGCATTGAAGTCGAAGGTCATCATTTTGAGCACTTAATTTAATTGAAATATGATGAGACGAGGGGAATCTAGTACTCTGATAAGTGAGAGGCAAAGGGACTTACATAAATCAAGCACCGTGACACGTGTGAGGCGAGGAGACTCATGTTAATCAAACACCCCAAGGTGGGGTACTGCGTACACGTACTAAGGTACTACGTACACGTCGTTGTTGCTGGGTTATGCTAAAAGTACTTTATTCACCAGCAATTTACATGTATACAAGTGACATTTTCCCAGTTATTCGAAATTTGTAAAATGAATAAATTTTTTTAAGACTAATTTTGATTAATTACAAAGAAAACGTATTTTTTTATAGCACGCGTGTTGCAAAATCGTATTGCATAGATTGTCCGTGCGAGAAATTGAAAAAAAGGAATTCATCGATTATAGCGCCATCTATCATGAATTAAAAAAGATGTTTCAGACAAATTCTATGTACTTTTTCCAGTAGAATTCGCATCTGTAATAAAATATACGGGTTCCAATTTAAGATTTCAAAGTTACTCCCGTCTCGCCTACATGGAGGGACGGAGAGGGACTAATAAATAGCACTAATGTATTTCCTGCATTAAATTATTAAATCTAGATCTTAACATTTTTTCATGTACTACTTATTTTTGGAGATATTTTAAAGCTTTAAGTTAAAAAATACCCTCGGTCTACTATAAGTTTATCTTTTAAATGAACGAGGTAAAAATTATGAAATTACATTATGCATTAGACATTTATGTAATTTTCTATATCATTACTTTATATTAGATTTGACATAATGAAACTCTTTTTATGTGTATTTATATGTCCTTATAGTCGTTCTATTACACATTTACATGCATGCGTTTCTTTAATCTTCTGTGATCGAATACTATATACAATGTGTCCGGGAAAATGTAGGAAATCTCTCGGATTCAGATAGAACATTAAAAAATAAGATGACGAGTTCCCATATTTTTTTTCCTAACTACTTATAATAATTTAATGAAAATTTAATATGATAAACAGTAGTAAGGACCTCTTAAAATACTGCCCTTAAATTTAAATTAGCTTGTTTAGTTTACCAGGGGCGGACTAGGTTGTACATTTTAATGCTTACATTTTTAACACCCTGTATGATAAGGAGTTAGCAAAAAAAAATTTGGATACCTTGAACATTAAGCTAAAGAAAAGGTACTCTTGTTCATTGTCGATAAAATGAACCGTTTTCGAGGAAAAAAAAATAAAATAATTAATGTTTTATTTCTATTAAAAAGAACCATTTTTTAAATTTTCTTTGTCTGCAACAAAGTGTGATACAAAAGTCTGAAATAAAACTGTTTTCAGTACTAAAAAACGCATTGTTTTTACAAACGTTACTATGGTACCCTCGAATTAATAAATATCTTGCATTGACGTGTAAATTTTAAATCTTGTAATCTTTCATATTGTTAACACGTTGATTCTTTACTTCGATATTAATTTATTGAATTTTGAATATCTTGGTAAATTTAATTTGGTAATGGGATACACATTTAGTGAGTATGCAGATATGCATCTTATCTACAGTCTTGCATCTTACAATGCTTTGGAAGCAAGAAGGTTGTATGAAGAAAGATATCCTAATCGCAATATTTCAAATCAGAAAACATTTCAGCGACTTGACCAACGTCTAAGAGAGACTGGTGGGAGATTCCAGTTAATAAGGTAACATTATTGACTTTCTTTAATGTTTTAGGAAGTTTTGCGAAAAAAAGTACTGATGCTGGTGTGAGAAGAACAGTACGTACGGTGCAATTGGAGGAAAATATTTTGGATATTGTAGGTGATACTCCTTCAATAAGCACTCGAAGATTAGCCGCGCAGCTTAATACGTCAAAAATGACAATTCATGAAGTACTTAAAGAACAGTTGTTTTACCCTTATCATCTGCAAAAAGTGCATCTACTACTTCCTGAAGGTTTTCCTCGTAGAATCCAGTTCGCAAACTGGCTGTTAGATCAGCAACGAACAAACCCAAACTTCATTAGCACTATTCTTTTTACCGATGAAGCAGGGTTTACCAAAAATGGTATTGTAAATTTACATAACTCGCATGTATGGGCTGATGAAAACCCTCATGCCACTGTCGTTCATCATTATCAACATCAGTTCCAATCAATTAATGTTTGGGCAGGAATAATTGGCAATTTTTTGATTGGACCATGCGTATTGCCGCCACGATTGAATAGTGAACTTTATTTACAGTTCCTTCAGAACGCTTTTCTGGATTCAATAGAGCATTTGCCACTTGCAACCCGCCAAAGCATGTATTTTATGCATATGGGGTCCCACCTCATTTTAGCGTTGCTGTACGCGACCACCTGAATAACGTCTTTCCAAACCGTTGGATAGGCAGAGGAGGTCCCATTGTCTGGCCTCCACGGTCTCCCAACCTAACGCCAATGGATTTTCACCTGTGGGGTCATCTTAAAACCTTGGTGTATTCCTCTCCGGTTGATACTAGGGAGGAACTTTTACAGAGAATCACATTTCATTGTGATGTGATAAGAAACAATGCTGGGTTGTTGTGGCGAGTACAGCAGTCCTCTATTCGTCGTGCCCGCGAGTGTATCAGAGTTCACGGAGCCCATGTTGAACCCACTTATTAAGTTTTTAATTGATTATTTCTAATTAGCGTATTTAGGTTCAATCGTTGCAAGCTTTAGTGAGTACATTTCTAAACATAATTTTTGTTAAGGTGCCTTTCTGGGACAAAACTGCATTTCTAAGAATCTTTGTAATTTTGTCGTATTAAATAACCTAAACTAAAACTTTTTTGTTCCTGAAATGACTTTTGTATCACACTTTGTTGCAGACAAAAAAAAATTAGAAACATGGTTCTTTTTAATAGAAATAAAACATTAATTCTTTTATTTTTTTTTCCTCGAAAACGGTTCATTTTATCGACAATGAACAAGAGTACCTTTTCTTTAGCTTAATGTTCAAGGTATCCAAATTTGTTCTTTTTAACTCCTTATCGTACAGGGTGTTAAAAATGTAAGCATTAAAATGTACAACCTAGTCCGCCCCTGGTAAACTAAACAAGCTAATTTAAATTTAAGGGCAGTATTTTAAGAGGTCCTTACTACTGCTTATCATATTAAATTTTAATTAATTTATAATAAGTAGTTTAAAAGTTATTCAAGAAAAATTTATTTCCAGTGGCGTCCTTTAGGAGGCCGTATCACCGTAGGGAGGGCCGCTAGGAGAAAAATTATGGGAACTTGTCATCTTATTTTTTAATGTTCTATCTGAATCCGAGAGATTTCCCACATTTTCCCGGACACATTGTATATATATATATATATATATATATATATATATGAAATATCAGATGAGTTAAAATGAAATAGAATTATTAAGTAAACATTTTCAATATTTCTTAATCTAATTATTATTAATTTAATAGTAGTATTAATTGCTTATTTTAAAAATAATTCTAGAATAATATTTCCTAAAATTAGCAGAAAAAGTCATGTTGTTTATTAACAATTATTCATTGGTATAAAAGATACATATTATAAACTTAAAAAAAGGTATATAACCCCTTACCACAATTATTAATCGTACCCTAAATACAACAGCTTACGCAACAACTTTACACGGCGTCCACTTATACACGTATACACACGTCCACGTATACACAGTGTATACGTGGACGCCGTGTAAAGTTGTTGCGTAAGCTGTTGTGCTAGCTTTACTGTGCCCCGTGTGCGACACCTTGATTAGTGGTTTTTACCTACTGATGATGACAACTTAGTTGTCGAAATACGTATTTAGGATACGATTAATAATTGTGGTAAGGGGTTATATACCTTTTTTTTAAGTTTTTACTTAACCACAGTCTCCTAAGGAATACTTTTATACATATTATAGTGAATTTATGTTTAAGTAGTGTTATTTTATTTCTAAGGGATTGTCATACGTCATACGCTTTGTCATACGCTTAAATGGACGTGAAAGTTTAATCATAAATCATATACGTCCAATAAAGTTATTTAATTAAACTATTAACTGATAGTAGATCGTATTTGTGGCGCCAAAGCGTACAACGCTTATGTAGGTTGTTACTACATATGGATATAACATCGTAAACGTATCCTTATTTAAATAATTTTCATGATTTGAATAAATCTACTAATGTTTGCACACATAAACCTAAATATAGTATTTATGTTAAGGTTTAAATTATTTCGCACTAAATCATACGTAATTAATATAATTATATACATAGCGTGGAAGCGTTATATAATAATTATCATTAATAAATGATAATGCCTATTAATTATAACTATAGCACTTAGTGTAACACACAGTAATATATGTTACAGTATTCAGAAACATATATAATTGCAATATTAGAATTTCCTTAAATAATAGAGCACATTATCTCGAGTTATTCCACTAAAAGGGAAGTCACGGATCTTACAATTATTATATTAGCCAAGGTCGAAATGAAAAGTACAGGATATTACATGATTGTTACTTAAATTGTTATTATTACATAACCACAAGGCAAAATTAACATACATCATTTTAGTACCAATTTTGATGGAATACGTTGTAAATCATTGTAAAGAACGAATCTCTAATGATTTAAAGGTAAGTTCTGCTGACATCTACTAAAAGTAATACATCTACTATACCTATGTATTCTAAATACATTCCGAAACCCGAAATATGTATTCAAGCCAGAATTAAAGTGCAATCGTATCCATTGATATAATTAAAACAAATTTCTTTCTTAATTAATCTTTTCCAATTATTAAAGTCAGCTAATCATCCGCCCGCGCCATTACAACATATTTTTTAAAAAAATCGCTTTATTTTTATTACAATTTTTTAAAAGAGAGACTATTGAGTCAAAATTGTTATACATATATAAAAATACTTGCTGTATATACCTTTATTTTAATTCACCGTATCTTGCAATGACTAACCTTTTTCAAAACTATCTTAGATTAAATATTCAGAATAAAACACTTGCCTATACTTCACTTAATTTATTAGAATAACATATTGCTATGAAGTTTTCACTGTTTTGTGAAAGTATAAAAATGTTGTATGGGCTGCTACTCACTTATATATAGAGAATACAATCCCGAGTATGTTTTTCAATCCCGGGATTGCGGGATTTTTGAAGCGTAATCTCGGGATCCCGGGATTAGACAATGTGGTTTCTAATTGGGCTCAAATGAAAAAAGAAACTTAAGTGATTTCTTAAAAAATATTTATTAATATGTTGCACAACACAATACACAATATACTCAAATAAGGAACAAAAAAGACAATACAAAAAACTATTTAGAATTTCGAAATACAATCGCAGAAATATCAAAGCATCCAATGTTTGACTCCAAGCCTGCTTCGTAGTTTATTGCTAACATAAGCAGCAGCTGAAAACGCTCGCTCAGGTGCTACACTGGTTGGAGGACTAGACAATAGATATTTATATGCCAATTCTAAGTAATATCCACAAACTCCTCCATTTTCGAACAGGCTCATTTCGCGTCTAATACTATTTACTAACCCCGATTCGTTTTGTACTTCAGGATCTTGGGATTCCATGCTCTTATTAATTTCCAGCTGTAACTTTTCCTTTAGTGTCAATTGGGGTTGGGAGGTTTGTTGCCTTGGCTCATCATCACACTTTTAACACAATACTCTTTATTGGCGCCCTCACTAAAGCCCTTTGTAGGAACTGGAAATAAGTCAAGCCATTCCAAATCCGATAATAACTGATTTTCATCATCTTTTCGTGGATTTTGTAAATAATTCAACACACCAGTTAAATCTTCATTTCGTAGTTGCTTTATACGTTCCACTAAGGATGTTTTCATTTTATTGGCGGGTGCTGAGTTTTTGCTAGACAATTGTTTTATAAGAAATTTCAAACCGGCATCAGCTGTGCATAAATTAGCATCTCGTCGACAGATTGCGTCTACTGTTAATTTAATTGAGGTCGGCACATCAACAATTATATTTACCAAGCAAAATCAGGATTTTCTAAACGGATTGGATGATCGAGATCTATAAGAGCTTTTTGAATGCAGGTTTTTAAAAGAGAAAATCGTTCCAGCATGGTTAAGGGACTATTACACCTGGTTTTACAGTCCAAAAGAAGTGACAGCTCTTTTTCATGTTCAATCTTCACATATTTTTGAAGTACTGTTTCATTTTGCAATGGTGATCTTTTGAAATACACTATAACTTTGCGGATTTTCTTTATCAGCTCATTAATATTTTCATCTTTCGTTAACTCTGGTTTGTGTTCTCGCGCAAGTTCATTTTGTGACATTAAGATTAAGCCGGATTCTGGACAGTCTAAGTCTTCTTAATTGTCATCATCATCATCGCTATCGTTCATATAATCAGCAGTCGCAGCTGGTTCATTTATAGTATCATCTGAGTTTGAGGTAGGGCTGTCTTGCCTGTCTTGAAAATAATTCTTTATTTTATAAAACACATCACAGACGGCCAAATTGATACCATGCTTAGTGCTGCGACACATAGTTGTTGATCAGTCCAAACAAGCTGTCGCACCTTTATCATAACGTTCGATACATCGGTTACAATAGCCACGATATCAGTTTCCAGTTATATATCAAATTTACTTAGACGCTCTTTCAATATACGAAGACAATTTTCAACCGTCATACTTCCATGTATAGGAACGAGTCCTAAGCTCCAAATTATTTTGCTTATTATGTGAAATGTAGTTTTGATGATAATCTGAGTAAATTGCGTTTATATCATGGACAAAATGCATCCACATCTTTTATTAGAGAGCTAGAAACTGATGTTACTTTTTTATATACAAATTATTTAAGTACGTAGATAGAAATGAAACTTTTAACTGACGAAGAGCGTGATAAATATGAGCAAGAGACAGTA
This sequence comes from Melolontha melolontha, assembly GCA_935421215.2. NCBI lineage: Eukaryota > Metazoa > Arthropoda > Insecta > Coleoptera > Scarabaeidae > Melolontha > Melolontha melolontha. Next base: position 123,400,722 of record OW285237.1, on the reverse strand, counting down.
TGCCATATTTGTGAAAAAAACAATAACAGTCCCTGAAGAAAAAGTTCGTGACCATGATCATATGACTGAATTGTAATATAAATTATAAAGAGCCCCGATATATACCTATTATCTTTCATAATTTATCAAATTATGATACACATTTGTTTGTAAAAATGCAGGCACTGGAAAAGAAGGATGTAGATATTATTGCATAAAATAAAGAAAAATATATTTTATTTTCAAAAAAAGTTCACGTGGGAGATATGATAGATTATAATGGTAAGAAAAGAAGCGTGTTCTACAATTTGAGATTTATAGACTCAATTCGATTTATGAATTCCTCGAAATTATCACCTTATTTAAATAATGAACAATGTGAGGAAATTAGAAGATATTATATGGGTGAGTGCTTTTATATTATATATATCAGATAGTGACATAAGTGATGAAGACTATTGCAGAGCTCAAGGGGTTTGGAATTTATTCGATTGTAAAACACTCGGACAATATAGTGATATATATATTCCGGGTTTTCTTCCGCGTTTCCACTGTTTGGTCTTCGTAAAGACCGGTGCTGGTGTCTGGACGACGTTTCGTCAAAATCACATTTGCCATCTTCAGGTCTGCGATAACTGTCTGCTTCTGCTTCTGGTTACTCGTAAACTGACGTAGTCGAGTTTAGGATAGTGGTTATGTACCCGATTAGCGTTCTGGTTGGTTATACTTGGTTGAGTGCGTGCGCGGTTCCGTGTCGTTGGGCCTGTAGCTGGAGTGTACTGGCTGGGTTGCGGTGTAGGTGTTTTGGTTTGTTGTTTGTTGTTGACAATTTCTTTGCTTAATACTGGTTTCCATGCTGTTGGTAGCCTCTGGGTATCATCTCGCGAATTCAAATTGTCCGGACGTTTCTCAATTTCGATAGCTTCCCTGATTATTCTGGTTTTCATATGTTCTATGTTCGCCAATAATTTGGTATTGCTGAAGTCTATCGTGTGTGACGAAAGATGAAGTGAAAGTGAAAGTGAAAGATGAAGTTTTCTCGTCTTTTCTTACTGAGTTTTGGTGTTCATCTCTTCTTACGTTTACCCTTCCGTTTGTTTGGCCGATATACGTCTTCTCACAATTAAGGCACGGAATTTCATAAACTCCCTGGTTTTCTAAAGGTATTCTTGTTTTTGGATTCCGAAGGACTGTGCTGATTTTTCTGTCTGCCTTAAATGTGGTTTCAATGTTGTGTCTTCGTAGGACCCTGGATATTCTGTCGGTGGTACCTTTGACATAGGGTAAGTAGGTTTAGGCTATTGATTCCTCTTTTTCCTCTTGTGGTGTGGCTCGCTTAAGTTTTAATGCTTTGTTAATTGCCCGTTTGCTAAAGCCATTCTGCTGGAGTGCATTGTGGAGTTGATCAATTTCTTGAATGACGCTGTCTTCATCTGCTAATCTCTTTGATCTTGTTACTAGGCTCTTCACTACTGCTTGCAACTGAGCTGGGTGGTGGTAAGACAGTGCGTTGAGGTACCGATCTGTATGTGTGAATCTCCGGTACACTGTATGCCTTAATTCTCCATTTTCTTTCTTAACCAAAACGTCGAGGAACGGTAGTTGGTTGTTTGATTCTACTTCCATTATGAATTTTATTTTAGGATGGTTACTATTCAGATGTTCCAGGAAGCCCTTAAGGTGATCTTCTCCATGTGTCCAAATCACGAACGTGTCATCAACATATCGTAGCCAAAGTTTGGGTTTATGGGTGGCCGTCCTTAGTGCTGTTTTCTCCAGGTCTTCCAATAAGAGGTTCGCTATTACTGGTGACAGTGGAGAGCCTATCGGTGCGCCTTTTATTTGTTTGTACCGTTGATCGCCGCAGATAAAGTAGGTGTTTGCCAGGCAGTGTTTCACCAGGTTCATTATGTATGGTGGATGTTGGTATTTTCTTTCGATGGTCCCTAGAGCTTCGGTTACTGGTATATTAGTAAACAGTGACACAACGTCGAAGCTTACCAATAGCCAATATGTTCCACTTTCTCTTTCTTCAATATCTCGATCAAGTGGCTTGCGTTCTTGACGTACGACTCGGCTTCTTCGGCATGTGCTTGTAGTTGTTGAACTAGATATTTTGCCGACTGTTGAAGAGGTGACCTAATGGAGCTGACTATGGGTCTTAATGGTGCACCTTCCTTGTGGACTTTTGGTAAGTCGTAGAATTTGGGACATCTCGATGACTTCTCCCTTGGAATGAGTCGTGTTTGGATTTCCTTGTTGATGGAACTCTCCTTGATTTTAATTTTAGTTTTCTCCAGGTATGTTGTTGGATCTGTAGTGATTGGTTGGTATGCCGGCTCTTCTAAGAGAGCTTTTATCTTGGTGTCGTAGTCGGTTGTGTTCATTACCAGCGTAGCATTTCCTTTGGCCGCTGGTAGTATAATTATGTCTTTGTTGTTCCTTAATTGCTTAAGTGCTAGTAATTCTTCGTGCGATAAGTTCTTCGTTGATGGTTTGGCTGTCCGTAGTATTTGCGATACATCTTGGCATACATCTTGGCGATACATGATTGCTTCGGCCGTATTCTTGTCAATGCCAGATATAGTTGCCTCTACCCCACAAATAATCTCTTCTACTGGTATACGGGCAGGAGCTATTGCGTAGTTAAACCCCTTCGTCAATACCTTTTGTGATGCTGCAACCAATGTGTTTGTGGATAGGTTGTACACAACTTTCAGTGGTTTCTTCTCCTCTCTGGTGTTTATGGGTTTCTCTTCTGCTTGAATACGGCCGAAGCAATAAGCCAAGATGTATCGCAAATACTATGGATAGCCAAACCACCAACGAAGACCTTATCGCACGAAGAATTACTGGCACTTAAACAATTAAGGAACAACGAAGACATTATTATACTACCAGCGGACAAAGGAAATGCTACGGTGGTAATGAATATAACCAACTACGACACCAAGATAAAAGCTCTCTTAGAAGATCCGGCATACCAACCAATCACTACGGATCCAACAACATACCTGGAGAAAACAACTAAAATTAACATCAAGGAGAGTTCCATCGACAAGAAAATCCAAACACGACTCATTCCTAGGGAGAAGTCATCGAGATGTCCCAAATTCTACGGCTTACCAAAAGTCCACAAGGAAGGTGCACCATTAAGACCCATAGTCAACTCCATTGTCACCTCTTCAACAGTTGGCAAGATACCTAGCCCAACAACTACAACCACATGCCGAAGAAGCCGAGTCTTACGTCAAGAAAGCAAGTCACTTCATCGAGATATTGATGAAAGAGAAAGTGGAAACAGATTGGCTATTGGTAAGCTTCGACGTTGTGTCACTGTTTACCGATATACCAGTAACCGAAGCTCTAGGGACCATAGAAAGAAAATACCAAACTCCACCATACATAATGAACCTGGTGAAACACTGCCTGGCAAACACCTACTTTATCTACGGCGATCAACGGTACAAACAAATAGGAAGCGCACCGATGGGCTCTCCACTGTCACCAGTAATAGCGAACATCTTCATGGAAGACTTAGAGAAAACAGCATTAAGGACGGCCACCCATAAACCCAAACTTTGGCTACGATATGTTGACATGTTCGTGATTTGGACACATGGAGAATATCACCTTAAGAGCTTCCTGGAACATCTGAATAGCATCCACCCAAAAATAAAATTCACAATGGAAGTAGAATCAAACAATCAACTACAATTCCTCGACGTTTTGGTTAAGAAAAAAGAAAATGTAGAATTAAGCAATACAGTGTACCGGAAATCCACACATACAGATCGGTACCTCAACCTCTCACCACCACCTAGCTTAGTTACAGGCAGTAGTGAAGAACCTAGTAACAACATCACAGAAATTAGCAGATGAAGACAACGTCATTCAAGAAATGGATAAACTCCACAATGCACTCCAGCAGAATGGCTTTAGCAAACGGGCAATCAACAAAGCATTAAAACCTAAACGAGCCACACCACTAGAGGAAAAAGAGGAATCAATAGCCAAAACCTACTTACCCTATGTCAAAGGTACCACCGACCGAATATCCAGAGTCCTACGAAGACACAACATTGAAAATTCAGGGCAGACAGAAAAATCAGCACAGTCCTTCGGAATCCAAAAACAAGAATACCTTTAGAAAACCAGCGAGTTTATTAAATCCGATGCCTTAATTGTGAGAAGACGTATATCGGCCAAACAAACAGAAGGGTAAACGTAAGAAGAGATGAACACCAAAACTCCGTCAGAAAAGACGAGAAAACTTCATCTTTGGCTCAGCATGCAAAGGAAACGTCCCACACGATAGACTTCAGCAATACCAAATTATTGGCCAACATAGATAGAACAACAAGATAGAACATACGAAAACCAGAATAATCAGGGAAGCTCTCGAAATTGAGAAACGTCCGGACAATTTGAATTCGCGAGATGATACCCAGAGGCTACCAACAGCATGGAAACCATTATTTAGCAAAGAAGTTGTCAACAACAAACAAAAACACCTACACCGCAACCCAGCCAGTACACTCCAGCTACAGGCCCAACGACACGGAGCCGCGCACGCACTCAACCAAGTATAACCAACCAGAACGCTAAGGGGGTATATAACCACCATCCTAAACTCGACTACGTCAGTTTACGAGTAACCAGAAGCAGAAGCAGACAGTTATCGCAGACCTGAAGATGGAAAATGTGATTTTGCCGAAACGTCGCCCAGAAACCAGCACCGGTCTTTACGAAGACCAAACAGTGGAAACGCTGAAGAAAACCCGGAATCCAGTTAAAACACATACTACTACCCGCGAAAACCTAAAAGAAAACATATATATATATTATCAAATGTATTATTACTTGCAGAAGTATTTGAAAATTTTCGAAACATGTGTGTGCACAATTACAAATTAGATCCTGCACATTATTTTACTTCTCCAGGATTAAGCTGCATGCTATGCTGCGTATGACGGGTATAAGTTTGGAATTATTAACGGATGCAGATATGTTTCACTTTTCTAAAAAGCGGTATACGTGGAGATGTGAGCAGGCGTTGCAAAAGAATGGAAAATAGCTAACAGTGAATTCATACCGGATTTTGATTCATCCGAAGCGAAAAAATATTTTCTATACTGAGATGCAACGAATTTATATGGTTATGCCATGTCACTCAGTTTACCAGTTAGTGATTTTCAATGGTTAACAAATGAAGAACTACCAATGATGGATATAGAAGCGTTGGAAGACGATGGAGATTATGGTTATGTTTTCGAAGTAGATTTACAATATCCTGCAAATCTTCACGAACAGCACAATGACTTTCCTTTTTGCGCCGAACATGTTATCCCACCTAATTCAAAATAGGGAAAATTGATTCCAAACCTTGTCGATAAATCAAATTATTTCATACATTATTTAACTTTGAAACAATGTCTTAATAATGGTTTGATATTACGAGGTATACGTCGAAGAATTATATTTAAACAAAGTAATTGGTTAAAGAAATATATAGATTTCAATACAAAAAGAAACGAAATGAATCTACCAACGAGTTTTTTAAACAGTTTTATAAATTAATGATGAATAATATATTTGGAAAGCCGATGGAAAATGTAGAAAATCGAGTAAATATAAAATTGGTTTCACATTGGAAAACTATTCATAAGAGACTTGGCGCCGAGGCGTATATAGCAAAACCAAATTTTAAATCTTGTAAAATCTTCTGTGACTCTTACAGCCATCGAATTAACAAAGGTACGTGTAGATTACGTAAAACCTATCGTATATATGTGGGATTCACAATTTTGGAACTAGCTAAGAGGGTAATGTATAGTTCTTTTCTATGGTTTCTTAAAGCCTTTGTATGATACAGACGTATCATTATTGTACACAGATAGAGATTCATTGATTATTATAAGTGTGCGAAATTATAATGTACATAATGATATAAAAGAACATTTACATATGTTTGATACCTCGAATTTTACTGTCGATAATATTAATGGAATACCTCCCACTTCACCCAGGCTGAGGAAAATGAAGGATGAATACGCTGGCAAAATTATCGAGTGTTTTTATTAAACAGGTGGTGAAGCTTATTGTCTAAAATTACTTGATAAAACTGTAAAAACTGCAAAGGGAGTAAAGAAATACGTTATTGATAAAAATTTATCAGTATTTGAATATAAAAATGTGGTGGAAGATGATGGAAATATAATGAGGAGAATGTACATATTTCGCTCTGAATTACACACAATATATACGGAATTGAGGAATAAAGTTGCTCTCTCATCTAAAGATGATAAACGATATATTATCCCTAATAAAATCAATACTCTGGCATGGGGTCATTATAAAATCGAAGGTATTACACGGGAAGAAAACTTACAAAATATACTTTTGGAACTAAATGCTCTGACATAGATATCTAATTATTTTTTGTAAATGTATTAGTAATTAATGTATTTTTGTAATGATATAGATTATATGCATCTTTTGTAAATGTGTATAATAAATAATTGTAAGTTATTTAATCCTATGGGATATTATTTAATTCTACCATTTGTATTAATTACTTCTAAAATTAAAAAACATTTCAAACTTATTTAGTACTTTTTTATTTTAAACTATATGTACAGCTAAACCTCTATAACACATTATCCTTAGAAATCCAAGAGTTGTGTGGTGAACGCATTCCAAGCCACTTTACGAGAACTTTACCCTTCTGTCGTCGTATGATTTTTTCAACAAGATATTCGCTCGGATGCTTCACTTTCAGCAACTGTGATTCGTAAAATCCTCCTAAAATATTCTGTTTTTGCGATTCTTGTAGTAGATAGGTTCTGGGGAAGGTGTTTTGAACCTTTCTTGCTGTGAATATCTCATTAGGCAAGTTTTGCATATACATTTTTGAAAACACGTGCCTATATTTACTCATACGAACAGAGTCTCCCACCTTAAAATTTGAAATTCTTGGATAACCTACTTTAATATTACTATAAACTGAATTAAAAATACTTCTAACATATCTTTGATTAACTGCTACAGGTTTGTGCCTTGTTGTTCGATGTACGGTGTTATTATAATCGTTAACTAATCCTTGTAACATATATATCCAACGATAATTCCCATTGAAGCTGAATTCCTTCCACATTTTATTTTTTAGGGTTCTATTAAAACCTTCCGCAATGGAACTTTTTGGATTGGAATAGGTAGTGTAGTGATTAATATTATACTGATCCATAAGCTTCTTGAACTGAGAGTTGAAAAATTCCTTTCCTTGATCGCTTTGAACATTCTTCGTAATATTTTTTTTCCCAGTTCAGAGTATGGATTTCATGGCGTTCATTACTTCAATCGCTGTATTTTTTATTGGAATTGCCCAGGCAAATTTCGAAAATGTTTTTTGCAAGAAAAATGGGCCAATGATTTGTGTATTTAAAATTCCGCACCACACGTTAACTTTCTGCGAATATTGCCTTTTACAATTGATAACCCATTTTGGGGTTTCTGTTGCCCAGTATCTACAATTCTGGGATGAAACAATACCATTTGTAGTGAAGGTAGCTTCATCACTAAACTTTTTTCTTTTTTAAATTCTCTGTCATTTAGAAAATTGCCTTGAGCCCATAGACAATACTGCATTCTTCTATTTAGATCTCCTTCTTCAAGGGCGTGTAAATATTTTGGCTTATACGGTTTCAATTTGTGACGACGGAGACATCTCCAAATTTTGGAGTAAGAGATATTTAAATGTCTAGCCATATCTCGTAAACTTGCGTGAGGATTATTACGATACGCTGCTAATATTACTGCATCGAAATAGTGTTCTCGATTGTTCAATTCATGTTGACGTGGTTTAGCAACATCTCCAGTAGTGTTGAAAATGTTATTCAAGTATGCAACAGTTCGATGACGGATGGGTGGACGTTCAGGATGTCTCGCGTTAAACTCTCTTACAGCCTCTCGGGTAGAACGTACATTATCACCAACAATTCGAATAATTTCTACTTTTTGAGCAATACTTAAATGTCTATTGGTCATTGCTCAGCAAGTTCAATAGTTTCAACTGAAACAAGCTGTTTAGTGAACTGACGTTTGACATTTGAACTGACAAATTATTTTCTTGCTTCATGGCACTCTTATTATTGCAATAACAAACTATTATCTACTGATGGCATAAAAATGTAGAAAAATTTAAAAATGAACATTTTTCCGCGAAATTTGGTATTAAGGGTTCTTAAGTGATTTGTAAATACTTTTCCTAATACTTTTTTGCTCTATCTTATTCGCTAGCATGACTTTACTTGAAACAGTACTTTTTATTTTAATTATAGTGGGCTAGATATTGACTTTATAAAAACTCTATTCATACAAAAAGGTGCGTTGTCGGGGCCTACACAACTGATAAAAATTTTATTGTTATTTAGGTGTCCCCATGAAAAGTGAAACACACTGTATATGAAGGTATAAGTCGACCATCATTAGTTGTTTACTTTGAGAAACAGTTTACAATACTTAATGAGAAATGTCAGTTTATTTAGAAATAATTTTCAAAATTAATACATTTTTCAAAACTTATTTAAAAAAACAACATGTGACAATGAGTGCAATGTCAGTAGCCTGTGGGGCCTCCACGCCTGTTGACTACCTTTCTACACCTGTTTGGCATACTGATAATCAAGTGGTCTAGCTCTTGTTGATCGATGGCATTCCACTATTCTACAAGACACTGATGCAATTGCAAGTCCCGCAATCCTTTTATGATGACCCGACGTCGAGTAAACCTCCTCCGTGCTGGTCTATGTATTTCATTTACGACATCTCTCCTAATTGACGACATTTCCTTCGATGACTATTTCCGCAAATACTGCTTTTGTTTTGACGGTATAGGTTTGGTACCAACGTATTTCAACTAAAACGTTGTTCCTTCTGTCAATACTATCGGTTTCTTGGGATCAAATAGTTCCTTATCAATTTGCAGTGCTGTTAATTTCTCGTTGGAATAGTGGACATTTATAACCTTCCCACGATATAATTTATTTTTATATAAATAAGTATATTTCGAAAATGACATTCTTTCATAAAAACCCATGAGGTTAATGGAACCGTCACTATGTATTTGAATAATATACTTCGAAGTTGCTGTTGCACTGGGTGGAGGAATATTTTTTCTATACTTCTTGAAATCTAGGATGTTTGAGAAAGTCTGAGACTACGTCTACATCCATTAAATGTCTCTTAAGAATATGCTTCTACTTCTTCTTCTATTTTTGGTTGGACGCCAGCGCGTCCAGGAACTTGAGCACACTGCTCTTTGTACTATTCCCAATAGATCTCTCAATTCCACTCTGTCAGTCTTGTGTCCTCGTTAAAAGCCACTGTCCTCATCAGAGGATGTTTGAGTACACTCAAAGGATCCAATAGATCTCTCCTGAAATATTTATGTCTGAGTTCCTTCAGTTCCTCACACGTGCATATTACATGAAGGCTAGTTTCCTCCTGTTTTTCACATCTCCTACACCAGGGCTCGCTAACCAAGCCCATGCTATACAAATGCTTCCTTAAAGGACAATGTCCGGTTATTAACCCGGTAATTATTTTAATTTATTTTTTGCTACTACGAATTAGATTGGCTGAAAACTTTCCGTCCAGCTCCCTTAGTAGTGTTTTGGTATAGAGTTGACCTTCCGTTAAGCTCCGCTCCATTTATTTTTATGTTTTTTTTTAGCCATAACCAGATCTCTCTTTTAGCGGAATCCTTAGTGATTCCACATACAGGATCTGGTCCTATGAAGTTTCTATTAGTACCTTCTTTGGCCAGTTCGTCGGCTATCTCATTGCCTTTAATTCCCTCATGTCCTGGCACCCATATCAGCGACACTGTATTGTCTTGTGCCAGTTTATTGAGTACCTGTTCACAATATTTCACCAGCTTAGACCTGGTAGATGGGTTCATAATGGCTTTAACAGCTGCCTGACTATCAGTCATTATGTTAATTTTTTTGTTTGCGCAGCCGTCTTCCCGAATTTTCTCGGCGCAGGCTGCGAAAGCATACAATTCGGCTTCAGCTTAGCTGTAAACATAATCTCAGGTGCCATATTGTCCGCATCTTCTGCATCGCCAGAAGAGCTGCGTTGCTCTGTCTGCCACGTTGACTAGGTGTCTGCTCCAATTCAGTTTCGCATCAAGTATTATGCCTAGATACTTCACTTCATTGGTTAGTTCTAACTCTTCTCCAAATAGCCTTACGCCACCCAGATCATTTAGTTTTCTTATATTGGTAAAAGCTACCAACTTCTTTTTTTGAGGATTGGCAGTTAATCCATCCTCAAGACACAATATTTCCACAATTCGCGGAACATTTTACATGATGCTCGCCATTGTCCCCGGAAATTTTTCCTGGTACACAATGACAATGTCATCAGCGAACCCCTGCGTCCATATTCCCTGGTCATTTAATGTTCTGATGAGATTATCCACTACTAGACTCCATAGTAGCGACAATACGCCTCCTTTAGGACACCCTTTTGTTGTCCTCATGGAGATCGTTTTATTTTGCATTTGGGCATGAACTACTCTGCTACGCAACATGTTATGAACCAGTTGCATGTGGTGCTTGTTATTTTTCGATCTATTAAAGATCCAAATATGGAAGACATCGAGGTGTTATCGAAAGCTCTCTCTATGTCTAAGAAGACTGCAGGTGTAATTTCTTTGTAGTGTAGGCTCCTTTTGCGCCCTCTCACCAGGCTATGTAGGGCACCCTCACCTGATTTTCCCATCTGGTATGCCCATTGCAGTGGGTGTAGAGGAGATCTATCCAGAGCCCCTTCTTTAATATTTAAATATATCATTTTTCCCATAATCTTCAACATAAAAGAGGTAAGACTAATTGGCCTAAATGATTTAGAGTGGGTATGTTCCTTTTCCGGGCTTCGGAATAAACACTACCCTAGTTTCTCTCCATGCCTTAGTGATATAACCCATAGCATGACTAGACCTGAATATCTCCAATAGAGGCCCCATAATTTCCCCAATTCCCTCTTGAAGGAGCTGGGGAAACACTTCGTCTGTTCTGCGGATTTATATAGTTCAAGATGTTCGAGATCTTCAAGCCCTATTTAATTAGATGGGCGGTAGGATCGCCCATCTAATTAAATGGGGCTTGAAGATCTCGTTTGATATCTCCAAATCATTCCTAGTCACCCTCCAAGAGGGTCGGTTTATCACCTTGATTCAGTCAAGATCAGTACCACAGAGATAGCTAAAGAGAGACTTACCCCTATAATTGTTATCCTTGCTGCCCCAAACCTTATGATGAGCATTGTTATCTGCGCCGATAATCAATTCCAGGTTATTCTTACTGATATATGCCACCAAGGCCTCAAACCAGGCGCTTGTAGCTCTGGAGAATGGTCGTCTCCAATATCCCCCCATCGACACTCAGTCTGATCCTGGCTGCCGTCATGTCCCCACTGCATAGCTCCATGATGGGCATCACGTCCAGGTCGGCTTTGAAACAGATACAAGTTCTGATTTTAGTGTCTGGGGCACCAACCAACAGCTCCCTTCCCCTAATATGTAGTCCTCCCATCTTACCTCTACTTATCCATGGCTCTTGGATGAGGAGGATATCGATGTCTTCAGCCAGAGTCCTTTGATAAAGTGCCGCTGTGGGTGTTTTGTTATGTTGAAGATTTATTTGGAGAATCTTCAACATTTTGACCATTAAAGGTTGATGCCTGAGGTTCTCCTAGAGTACCCTCATCCTGCATGACCGGTTTCTGGTCTTTCCTGGTTTCGAGGGTAACAAAGCTAGCCCTCTAAAAGCGATAGTAAGGTCTCCAATTAGCCCTCACCGACGTCCCTCAGACTCCTTGGCCGAAGGCCCACATGTAGGCCCTTTTCGGAAGACCTGGAACTGAGGGTAATCCATCGGTCCACTTTAAGCCCTGTATTTTGCCTCTCGAGTCTTTTCAAGCCCACTGTCAGATCCTCTTTTTTAGTCTCTGGTAAAAACGCTAAAACTCGTTGCTGTTTTGGCAGGCCCTCGCTCTTCACGAGTTTCCAAACGGTTTCCTTTTCCAAGTAATCTCTCGTATTGATGTACGAGTCTTCATCTGCACATATGACGCCATAGTGCCTTATGAGGATTCAAACATCGGCGCCTTCTGCCCCTTATCTATGACCATCATCAGGGCCTCTTGTATAGCTCCTACATTTCCCTTAGTCACTAAGCTGACCGGGTAGTCCTTAGGAACTAATGCAGCCTTAATACCTTTAAGAGCTGCTTTGTAACTCACGCCCGAAGCAGAAAACTTCGTGCGCTTAGTTACTTTATCCGCAGGAGCGCCCCTAGCCGACACGGTTCGGCACCTGTTGGCTTAAGTTCTCCCTGAGGTTTTTTTGGGGTAAGGGTGAGCCTTATTTTACTCGTATCCACCCCCTGTTTCCTCATCTTATTTAATTTCTTTCTTTGTGCCCCGGAAAGATGTTTTCGGTCCTTGGGTGCACCCTCTGTTTTCGCATCGTTCTCAGTTTCAGTCCGTTGCGTTTCAGTTTTTTTTTGAGTCTTATCAGTCTCCATTGCCTAGGGAGTCTCTATAGACTCCTTATGTTTTGGATTCTCTTCAGACTCCATCTTTTTAAATGTTTGTTTTTTGTCTCGGTTCATTTAATTCCCACGAGTATGGAAGAATTATGAAGTCAATGCCCGCAGATTTTTCATTACGGGCACAAGGCGTAAATACAAGGGGGTGCCGCCTAGTGCCCCCAGGGGAACGTTTGAGACCACATATACCCCGTGACCATTCAGCTCTAAGCAGCCTTACACCGTAGCTTGGGAGAGCTATTCCGCGGTGACAGCTTTCGCTAAGGATTTTAGACCTATCCATATCGCTTATGACTGCCACTAATCAGGTCCCCCAAGAGAGTCTTGACCGTGCCCTTATCCGCAACCTAGGGACGCGCCTGGTGGGTAGCTCAACCCCCGCAGAAGAGGTCCGCGAACAGAAAGAACATGCTTGTGTATGTGTCTTCAAATGTATCTATTGTCATCGTTACCTATCATTGGTGTCGAAATGTAAACTCATACAACTATTACTTTACTGAGTATACAGAGAGACTGTTTTATAATTTTTGACTCTGTCAACTCCTCTATTATTGACAATATCTCGCTCTGGTGCCCTGAGTGACCAGCATCCTTCGATTCTACAATCTATCACACAGATCATTTACATCGTCCCCCATTGTCATTGTCATCCACCTCCACTCCACTAATCACATATCTGATATTGCTGAACATGAAGGCTGCCGCATTATTAATTAAACACGCCGTAACACTAGCCTTACTTTCATTACTATACAGTCGTATCTTCCCCTCAATTAATAATCCTGACTCCGATGGTAAAGTATACTTATCTATTTCTGGTACCACAATTCTAATCTCGTCATTATTTTCATATCTTGGTGGACCAAACGGAACATGATTATGAAATTCCAACTCCACAATAGAATTATCTATTCGAACCTTTCTTAAAATTTCACAACAAACTTCATCCAGATAAATCTCTTACTACAGTAAATCATAATCCTTTTTTTATTTCTTAATATCCAAAAATCAGCATACCAAAACTTCATCTCACTTAAATATATCTACACCAAAACTTTGTATCCCATACCTTTCAGAAACCTGCTATTCTCATTTGTTAAACGATTTCGTACTCTTACCCCACCAACAATCCTCCACAACTTATTCACTAATTTCCGTGAAGAATTTCTATTCCTCCTCCACATTTTATTAACACTACTGCTCCTCATTATTCTCTAATTTATAACAATATCAATAATTCTTAACCTTGTACAAATTCGTAAGTAAAATACAAAATATCCACCTTTTACATCAATTACTACACACCCTACTTAATCAACAACTGTACTATAGCAATTTGAGGGAAATGATTGTATACATTAGTGAATATTTAAATAATTAATGGATAGTGTCATTAATTATTTAAATATTCACTAATGTATACAATCATTTCCCTCAATTTGCTATTCCTAAAACATAAAACATTTATTTTTTAAAACCTAACGTCTCCTAATCCTCAAATATATTGTCATCACTTCACCTCTTAAATCAAGCGATTGACCTGTCTGATCTACAGCTCGTATAATAATATCAGATAATACATTAGTATTTACAGGCATATAAATTTTCTCTTGCGGAACCTCTATAATTTTAAAACCTTGTGAAACATTTGGATAGAAATGATACAAAACTTGTGATAATTCACCATTAATGTATGATTCATATAAAATATTACACATAATATCAATAGCACTAATTCTATTTATATCAACTATTTCATCACTATGAATCGGTATGTTTCGTTCTATTTTGTGAAAACATAACAAGGAACCAATTGAACTTTCCACTCCAAAATTAATATCTACTGAAGCCTTCATAAACACTTTCATAGTATTGCTTTTGCCAGTTAATAAAAAAATATATACTTTTCCTTCCGCAACTCGTAATTGCTCATCGATATATTTCTGTAAATTAATTATATCATAAGTATCCTCCAGAATAATTATCTCCATCTACACACTTTATTTACTTTTTGACTTCAAAGAATATTTAAAAACATTATTTTTGCTGGTAAGATTAGGTATAGAATTATAAGTTTGTAAACTTAACATGCACATCTCATATTCACCATTTAAGTATTTAGGTGGATACAACATGCAACCCACCTCAGATCCCTTCTCTGTTAAAACAAAAGCCAAATTATGCACACTTCGATTACCATCTGCTTCCATTTCTAATATAAATTCAACTTTCCAATATCTTTGCACTAATAATTAGTAGAAGAATCACAACAAACTCATTATTTAATAAATCCTTTCAAAAACAATAAACACAATGTCCACAATTTTCACTGTTACTGTCTTGATATCTTTCATAGTTATACTGCATAACACCACCACCATTCGATAATAAATACCTTTCAACCTCAATCGGAGGTCTTAAATCACCATAATTATCAAAATACTTTATTACAGCATTACTTTTCTTATATGCTACCCAATGAGTACCTTCCCCAGCACCATCATCCAAATTTACTATTCCATGCTCCCTTTTGCGTATAATGCTCGGTAACACATCCTTACGAAAAATACCCAGAAATTTACCAATTCTCCACCTTTGAACATACATCCACAAATCTTTTTCAGTTAAAGGTCTTCGAGGTAAACTGCTTATCAGTTCTTTTAACTAGCACCATTTGGTAAATAAATACCACAACCAGATTTATACGGTTTTACATATAATCCACTTCCAAAAGATACACCACACCCAGACTTATATGGTTTTACATATAAACCACTCCCAGATTTTGATTCCATAACAATATTATGTTGCTTCGCTTCCTCTACTTAATCCCTTTCAGCTTTTGTAGAAGTTACTGCTTTTGCAATTGCTGCTCCACCACCACCTAATGATCCTAAAGCACCTAACGCTACAAGCAATGGGATTAACGGTAAAAACCCACCTTTTTTGATATTGCTATTACCCTGGATCGCGGATATTTTATTCTCCTTCCAGATTTTATTAAATTTTGATATGTAACTCTAGCATTCTCTAAAACACCCTTTTTCTTACCAATTCGTCTTATTGCTTTCTGTGCTTTCTTCATTGCTTGCAAAAATGAAATAGCACCACCTAATCGATACCCCTCCCTGCTCCTCCTGTAACTTCTTCTACTACCCTTCTTTCCACTTTTACTAATTTCTTTCCGTTGTCTACTCCAACCCATACCTTTTGTTTTAGCTTTCATAGCAGCTGAAACCATAGTTGCAGTTATCCTTTCTCCTATACCTGCGTCTCTACTCTTCACTCGTCCCACAGCCTCTTCGTACAATTTCTCATCCGCTTGTTGCCTTTTTAACAATTCACTTGATTGTGCATATGATATATCGTGCTCTTTACAAGCCTCATCCATAATATTAACCTCCTTATCACCTCACTTCAATCGTTCTTCTAACCTCGTTCTGGACCGCAAAATCTAAATCCCGGTATGTGAAAGTTTACTGGGAGCTTATTTATCACAGTATCCAACAATCCACCATCTTTCCTTCTACGTGCCTTATTCAAACTAGCACTTGTAAATACTATCACAGTCTTGATATTTTGATATTATATTAAACTATCTCAGTCAACATCAACAATCTAAATGACCAAAACCGCATCTGCAGTTACCATATATTCAAATACTTATTAGTCGATTTCACTTAACCCTAAAAACCCTTAAACTTGTCTTGCGGAATTAATTCCTTACAAATTTCAAAAATAAAACACATTAAATTAATTTTAGTATTATATTTCATAATCATATATGTATAATTTTTCCTCAAATAATTTACATAATTTTTAATTTTCTAAGGCCAATACATTACTAACTCCTTCATTATTCAAACAAATTCGGATATTACACCATTATACATTCGATCGATTTCTGCATTCACTTCTCCACCAGTTTCAGCTACACATCGGACCATATCATTATATTTCATATCTTCTAAAACCGCTAATCGACAATTCAATGTATCCTTCAACCGCCATAACTTCGTTAAACTTTCAGACTCTATCTCACTATACTACTCACTCTATCAAATAATCCAGGTGATATTCGAATATTCACACCTCTAAAGCTTGGAAATATGTAATTATTATAATCAAAATATTGCCTTAACTTTGCAGTCTCCACCATTACCCACTTCCACTCCTTCGAATTAAAGCAAAACATTGTTTTTTACAACAACAATTTTTAACTTTGGTTCAAAATCTTGATTTGGTAATAAACAAATACATATCCATTTCAAATGACTTTTATTCAGAAAAAAAAAATTTTCTCCTACTAGAGTTACTAATGGTAACTCCCAAATTGGCTCTCTCACATATTTTTCTACAAATCTATCACCACTTAATGTATCTCGTGCAAAATTCTCTGCAGCTGCATCTACATGTTCCTTAATTTATTAGATTCAGACATTTTAGTAAAAAATTCTTCAATACCCAAATCTACATAAATATCTCCAACCACTTGTAAACCTCTATCAATACTATTATATTTTGCCAATTTACTTTCTTCCACTATCAAGGGATCACTACTATCTTTTTCCAATTTAGTTTCTTCCACTATTAAGGAACATAAAGAACTCTGTGGTACTTCACTAAACTTCCGCTTCAACATATTCTCTAATACTAGCATCTACTTAACACAAGCAAACTTTATATACCCTAACATTGTCCCCACCCTAACATTCTTCTTTATTCTTTAATATTCAAATGACCTTGGTCACCCCCAATCAATTCTAAATCCTCCCTATTGACCTTGTTCGCCAATATGATTCTGGAACCTCCTATTTAACCTTCACCTCATATTCACCACCTATTCCTCTTCACCACGTTTAGGAAGGTCAATTATCCTCAGCCGATTCTAACACCTCCTCATTAACTTTGATCGCCAATATATAAATCAAGGTCAATGAGGAGGTGTTAGAATCGGCTGAGATACTCTACTGATGTAGTAAAAATATACGTATTCTTTCAATATAAAATTATGCTATCTGGAGAATATGTTTGCAAAGCTCTTTAGATACATACACCATTTATATGCATAATTATAAGTAGTTTTGATATGTATAGTAAATTCTAAATTAATTAAGGTCCATTTTAATGGCTTTTAAAGAGAGAGTTTGAAAGATAGGAAAAGTAATGTGATCAACTGACCACGTTTACCTATATTTTTTCTTTATACGGAAAGAAATCGTATAACAAATCTTGCAAAAGAAAGTGCGAGCTTGATAAGAAATGAATATTCATAATTACCTGAGAAAAATTTACCTTGCTTTGATATTATAGTAGTTTAGTGTATATGAAATGTCGGATTTGATCAATAAAATTTAAAACTACAACATAATTTCTAGGAAACGATTGTTAATTAATCCAAATAACTTCCACCTGTTTGAGAACACTTCTCTTAACGGTTAACAAAAGAAAATATCAATTTGGGAAAAATTTTTAATTCTTTTGCCTTTAGGATGGTTTCAAGGCGAAAATCTGGTAAAAATGTCTTATTCGCCACACTTTGGTGGCCCGTGGATGCTGTAAAATGGATTCTGTATTTGTAATTTATTGTACATTTGTTCAGCATATAGCTAGACATTGTTATGCTTTCATAGTTGGATAATGAGGGAATAATCCATAATGTGCGTACTCGGCCAAATTGTTTTGAGAATTCTCGATGAATTAAGTGTCTTTCTTACTGTTAGTATTAAAATATTCCTCTATGCTTGTCGTATTATATTAATTTTTCATCACCTGCCATCAGTCAATTTAGAAAAATGTTTGGATTATCTCAATACAAACAACACACATTTAATCGATACATTCATATTTCTTTACTGCCATAAATAAAGTTTAAATAAGTTTTCCAGTTATCCATATAATTGTAATACTTACAAGTGTGTATGATTTGTTAATTTTATATACACAATCCAACAAAAAGTTACATTTGTCGCAATTTATGACTATTTTATTATTGCAGGTGTAGTAGACCCACTTGTTCCACTCTGTCATCGTCTTAGATGATCTCAGATTTGTAGTAGGCGCATTTTATGTGGGAGAAAAGCGCTCTATAGATAAATGTTAATGTGCCAGACATTCTTATTGCTAAATTCTTTCTAACATTGTCGCATAAATAAAAAAAATATATATAATACATTAGCATGTATTATTTTATTACTAAAAAACAGGGTAAAGGTTAATTTAGGAAAATTTTCTCTAGTCGCAAGAAAAAATTAAATATTGTCATAATACAAAATATAATAATGGGCGATGACTCATCGCCCATGGTCATACTATTGAAAATTTGTATTTTTAAAGAGCTTTAATTTTATTTATATAATTGGAAAACAAGCGGGTGGTGATCTATAAAATATGAAATACATTTTTACTTGTTCATTTTGTAGTTCAAGATGAGTAAAGGAGTAATAATATTAACTTGCAATACTTTTCCAAGGTTCTCTTCTGTAAAATTTGTTCTCTGAAATGCATCCTTGTAGATAGAAAACGCTCTTTCTACATCGCAACTGGTTATAGGTGCATACTGGAAATATTTTCTTCATTTCGGCGTATTTAGCATTAGATTTTAAGGCATTGTCCCCATACATAGTTGCCGCAATGTTATTAAATCCGGATTTCTATTAAAAACTGCGTTTAACTTTTGCCGAAGGCCACATCCGAAGTCACATGGAATATTTTGCAAATTATTAATAGCCATATCTAATGTGGTTAATCCATCATTTAATTTGAGATTTTGATTTTCAAAATAAGTGATTAGTTTTGGTAAGTTTCCAAAGTCTTCCTGAACAAAGTACAACAAATTTTTTAAATTTGAAATTTGTATTAGTTCCTTGCACTCAGAAATACGGTATGCGCCAAAATAAACAACACTGAAATGCGTGCCATTGTAATATATTAATTAATTAATATATTTCAAAGTTTCCTAGACATTCTTAATGTAAAGCAATACAACAATATTCTTAATAGTGAAGGTAAGATGTTGGACCGGTTCTTCTC
Organism: Melolontha melolontha; assembly: GCA_935421215.2. Classification (NCBI taxonomy): domain Eukaryota; kingdom Metazoa; phylum Arthropoda; class Insecta; order Coleoptera; family Scarabaeidae; genus Melolontha; species Melolontha melolontha. The sequence continues at coordinate 123,381,094 of OW285237.1, read as the reverse complement.
TAATATTACCACTAACTTCGAAGTACAGCGGTCCGAATCCCCTATCGTTAGAGAAGATTTATATCGTCCTAGTCTTGAAATTTTATTCTATCCTTTACATACATCTTCTGAAAAACTATAAAAACATATTCACTTGGAGGGTTACATCAATAAACAAACAACTCGCTTCCTTGGTTTCGGTAAGCCAGACGTGATTATCCAAAAACCGCTACATAGTGCCCGTGTGACGATATGGTGTGCAGTGTCAGCACACGGTGTGATTGGTCCGTATTTCATTGAGGATGATGATGGCACACCTCTTACTGTTACCCAGGAACGTTATAGAAACATTGTGGTAACGCCATTTGTCCAAGATCTCAGAGGGTTTTGTCATGCCAGGGACCTTCGGATGGAAGAGCAGTGGTTTCAACAGGACGGGGCGACCAGTCACACTGCTCGACAATCGATAGCATTGCTGCAGGAAACTTTTGAAGGACGCATCATTTCCCGCAATTCTAATTTCAACTACCCATCACATTCCCCCGATCTTACACCACCGGATGCCTACGTATGGGGTATGTTAAAGGAGCAAGTCTTCAGCGGTACAGACCCACCCAGAACTGTTAATCATTTACGTGAGAAGATCGTCTCCTTTTTCAGGAATATGCAGCAACCTGTGTTCTCGAATATGTTTGACAATCTGCGTAACCGTTATGAGCAGTGCCTACAACGCCATGGCGCACATTTTGAACATGTATTCTATAGACATAATAATGTATAAGTAATAAATAATATACTTCAGTAATTTCAGTGTTGTTTATTTTGGCGCATACCGTACTTCGAGCATCGTCATTTAACAGTAAAGAAATTCTCTGCATAGAAACTAGTAGCTTCCACCGATGTTCCTCGTCTAGTTATTACTGGAGAGGGAGGCAGTGACAAAGATGGAAGTTTATTCCTGTAAAAAGCTTCTCTCAATGGTACTTTCCTGAAAAATTTTTTAAAAGCGAATACAAGCCTATAAACTTCTGGAAAGATAATATATTCACAGATTCTGTGGAAAGCGTGTGCTGCACAAGTAATATACAGCGTATTCAGATATGTTTCCTTTAATAGTCCGTCTGTTTTTAACATGTATGCAGCACTGTTACTGACAAATAAAAGTATTTTTTCTTTGGATCTGTCGTTCGAATAAAGCATATGGTGCATATTCTCGTAAATAGTTTTAGCTACTGTTTCCGCATCGAGTGTATTTATAACTTTTGTTGCTATTACATATGCGTTATATGGAACAGTTTGATGTAGTTACACCAGCTACAACATTTACCATACAACGTCCTAATATATCGACAGTTTCGTCGGCACTTATCCAGAGGTACTGAGTTTTTTTATAGATGTCTTCTAATGTTTTCTACTGCTTTCGTGTAATACTTAGAAACATAATATTTGCGTAAAGTGGATTCATCAGGAACATTTCGACCAGTATATTTGTGGAGAAATGTTTTGAAGGTGAGATTGTTAAGTTCATTTAATGGAATATTTGCCGCCATTAAAGTTTCACAGAGTTCTTCGTTAAAATTGTCAGATTCTAACGGGTGTAATTTCTATATATGTCTTTGCGATGCTAAGTGATGTTTTACGTGCGATTTGCTGGAATTTTTTAACGATATTTTACAGACTTTGCAATTAATTTCGGAATCACTGTCAATGGACATACAATCACTATGACCCTTAATCCAACTCGCCATTGTTTGACAATGCCATTCTCGACGTTGTTCCATATAATATCTGAAAAAGAAACTTAAACAATGTTCTAGATCTAAATAAATGAAAATTAGAAATGTATGCGTAAGTTATTGAAACTTAACGAAATTCACTGGACACTAATACTAATAATAACTTTATTAGCAACAGCTTTATACATGCACAAGAAATTTTGAAAAATGTAAATCATTAGAAAGTTAGAATAATAATGTAACCATCCTCAGAAGACTTAAACTATAAGTTTTTCCTAACATACTCACACTGGATTTCATGTTTGTAGGTAAACTATTAAAAAGTTTCAGTCCGTTTACAAACACATTGTTGGTTGTTTGCACCCTATTATAGTTTTCAATATAGAAATTGTTGGTATTTCTAGTTGCGTAGTTGTGAATTTTATGACATAAGTAAGGAGGCATTATTCCAATTTTAATTTTATAGTTGAAGACTATTGTCTTATATACTATGTATTGTTTTACACTTAATAAAGTTAAGTTTCTAGCATTAGATTAATGGGGTATATCTATTACATTTTAATACTATTCTTAAAGTCCTATTCTGTAGTATTTCGAGTTGCTGTTTCTCATTCCCATTTATACTAAATAAATTGGCAGAGCAAAAATGAAAATGTTGTGCTATCAAAGAATAAGAATAAATAAAATAGAATAAAACATATTTAAGATAATTATTATGATTTATTATCACTTTTCAAAAAAGATTTAAAAAACACAATGGCTCCAACACTATAAAATGATTGAGCACTAGAATCATATTTAGCATCCAAACATAAAATAGCTATAGAAGATTTTAATTGGCGAGAGAATATAATAACAAAGTTACAGGAACGAAATAAACTACAGACCCCATTTCAGAAACTTATACACCAAAGTAAGTATATTATTCATTCATGTTGATACTTCATACTATATTAATAAATTAATCTGAAAAGTTTTAAAATTATATTGCTAACTCATCACAATACAACCAAAATAAAACACTTTACCTATTCCCATAATTGAATACATTAATGAACCAAAAATAATAAATCAACCTTGATTGTGACAATAATGTAAAACTTTAATTATTATATTTATTTACAATAATATACATGAAATATGTTCTTTCCTTTTTGTGTCAAAAGTGTGGTTAAAGTACAAAATTTACCTATAAAAAAAATAATAATTTATGTTCATAATAAACACATAAGCTACTAGAGTCGATGAAAAAGTGTCGTTTATTTGTGCCACTTGGTAGGAAGTCATATTTATGCGCTCGGTGTTGTACCAGCATTTGGCATTTGGACAAGCAACCAGAAACCTAAAAGAAACTATTTAAAATTTAAACCATAAAAAAAATAAAATCGACTTGCCATATACAGACGAACAATTGAATTTGAAACAAATTTGAATAGAGCATATATCTTTCTTTCTTCGCATTGATAGTAGTAAATAACCAGAAAAATAAATCTGAAGCTTCTGTTTAAGTAGCAAATATTACGTACAGTAACGTAATCTACCAGGGAAAACATAAATTCAAAGGGGACAATGGTCAGAAAATCAAGCCAAAATGTAGATCTTGCATATCTTTTCCTAATAACGTAAGGTTCTTTTACTGTCCTCCCAGATACAGGATCTAGATACGTCTTATGAAAATGAAGATACATTTTCAATGTGTGAATAACATCCAAAGTATAAATAATAAATAGTATCTTCGTTGTATGTTTCTTGTTTATGTTTATAAAAACTAATAGAAAATAACATTGTGTTTAAGTTTTGTTATGGTAAGGGTTCGATAAACTGAGTCAGCTGTTAAAAATTTATAATTGTGAATGTTTAAAGATGATATATTAAAATAACATGTAAGATGTGTGTTCTACGGGTATTTAACCTCCTATTTGATAACACTATTGTGATAACTTAGGTGGGACACCTATTTTCACAAATTCAATGTAATACTTGTTTAACGCAACATATTCTTCTTAGTTACTACATCTTTCGGCATATTAGTTTAATGTATCTAGGTTAGCATGTTATTAAGTAAACAGGTATGTAAACCAGGTCACATTAACTAGGTTAATAGGAGTAGGGATGATATATGAACTAAAAACTGAGAAGTATTGTCAGTCAGTCTGGTGTATCAGATCGTAATGTTGTTATACAAGTGACTATTGTTACTTGTAATGATATTGTTACTGGCCTTAGTTAATCGTTCTCGAATGTGTCAATTATTCTACCCATAAAACCGGTCTCTAATGATTCCGCCTCAGATACGAAGCTGCAATCAGGGCCAGGAGACATCACATGGCAATCCTGCCTCTCGTTAGCTGAACCGACCCAACATGGCGATCCTACCAGCCACTCTGACATTACACTATATCTTTAATCGAAAAATCGTATCGATCATACGTAACGAACGACAACTGAACGAAACTTTGGAAAAATATTTTGGGTATATATTCTATATAATTTAATCTTGCTAACTATGTAAATTGTACTCGTATGTTTCTTACATTAGAAAAATTGTCTCAATAAACCATAATATTTCTTTACAATCTCTTGTACTATTTCTGTAATTATATATTCCCTATTCGATTCTAAGCTTTATAAAAAAAAAAACCAAAAATCCTGGATAAGGCTTCGTAATTAAGGGTCTTAAAAAATATACAAGCTGCGTCAACAACTTAAAACATGAAATTTTTCTTTTACTCAACTAATTCAGTACACAGCAATATGTAGCGTTCAGTTTTGTTGACGAACCTTATTACGGTCGACCTGTGAAGATTGATAATCAGGCTTTACGACGAAAATTAGAACAAAATGCGCAGCAACATCACATCACGTTCTCATCAATTCTGGAGCATATTGATAGTTTAGAACTTATTTTGAAATATTTAGTATTCCAATTCCAAACGAGAAATTTGTCAACCGGATATTAATCAGCTGCCTGAAAGATCGTTGCAAAAACAATGGAAAATAGGTGATTTTAATAATTCTGTCCCAAATTTACATTTTATTTATTTAAAAAATATGATAAAGCTGTTCAAGTCTAATATTTCTAATTTTTATACACTTTATTTTACTAATTTAATAGTAAAATATTTATTAATTTTGGTTAATCATAAAATGTTTCTTTTGTTAAAATTTCTATAACTGTATGATTTCTATAACATTTAAATTAGAAGTATTAACGGAAACGTGTTTTGTCGCTGGAATCTATAATTTCGCCTTTGTTAGTAAATGACTTTAATTATTTAATTCCTGTGAAATACGGTAAAACTATTCACACTTGCCTCGTAAATAATATATGGGGATAGGAACGTGGAACGCATTGAGCCACGAATTTAATCAAAACTTTTTATAAGATTCAAACTTTGTTCAGAGATAACCCATGAAGTTCAAAAGGTAATTTCTCTACGGACTATCTAAATTTACATAGAATACAAGTTCGTTTCACATAGGTATTTGTTTTATGTACGTGTACTGGCATCTATTCTCTAACCACCTAGACCTAGACCAATAAATAATTCTTTAAACAGAAACCTATATAACTTGCTATAAGTAGTTCTATTATTCATTTCGTAAAACGTGAGATAACATATACATATATGTTTTCATATTTTGTTGCTAAGAACATTGGTTCGTATTTCAAAATGAAGCAAAACTTACAAGTTATTCTAATTTGAGAAAGCAATAAAATACGATTTACGCTATCCATAAAACTATTTAGGAATTTATATATTATCCAAGTACATACTTTTTATGTATGCATATACATACATACTTATATGTAGATATTATTTTGTACGTGGGTATGTGAAACTGAATGAGATCTATTAAGATAGGTAATAAGAAGTGTGTCGAAAATGTACACATATTTATATGTATTAATTTGGGACTGGCAATTGCGCCCGTCATTTTAATTTAAATTATTTATTAATTACTATTAACCAAAATGTATGAGAATAAATGTTCGTATACTATTGCTATAATATTATACTCAGGGTCTATAGTTCTTATTTTAGGAAATTAATTCCTTAGCAATAACTGATTTTATTTAAATATATTAAATTTATTATTTTTTTTAATAAATATGAATTGTCTTGTATTTATCAGTTAACAATATTAAAGATAACTTCTTCTAAACTAAATAACCTGTTCGTTTCTAATAATGTTCCTGTCACCACACTTTCCTGTAATTGCTTCAGTACGTTACCTATCAAATAACTCAGTCTTCCTTAACTTTTAAAAATATATCAATTGTTTTTCCTTTCCAATTCTTCTATCTTAGCTTGAATTCACATTCACAACTGTATTTTCTTTACGTGATCCTTGTTTCAAACTTTATAAACTTTTATTTTAACTACTATCCATTACAATTTTTCTATTTTTTTATTCTTACTATTTTGCATTTGCAATTCACTTATTAGAACTTATTATATACTTTTTACCAATACTTCTTTATTTGCAATTATAATAAAATAATTAACTAATATATATTTAATATTAATATAAATAATTTTAATAATAAGATTGAATTACTTTTCTCATTTAATACTTTTAAATTATGAAAGCCGTGCCTTTTTTACGATTATATTTCTTACCATCATAATTTTTCTCTCGTCGCTAAAAAAAAATAATTATTCAACCCTCTCTTTTCTTTAAAAATCCCAGGTAGTGGTTTAATTTTTTTTTAATCTACATCTCATTAATTAATTCACTTTTCACATTTGACAATCTTCTGTCATAATTTTTTATAGATCTTCCTGACATTTACATTTAACATATATACATTACTTATACTTTTCATGTAAGACAGTTCATTCAAGATTAAATTTACTTATTTTCCCCTTATAATTAATATTTCATTACAATATATATGCATATATAGTGTTAGAAAATAACATATTTATAAAAAAATATATTTTTCCAACTACAGACGAATTTAAATATTCCCACCCTAGGAAAATTGCTTCTTTGAACTTTCAATATTAATTTCATATATGTACACTATTTATATATGCACATATATGAATTTGATACATAAGAAAACCTTTACATGTTCTATTAATCAGTATCGACGTCATTACTCAATCCAATTTCTTAAAGTTGCGTAGCATCAAATTTAAAAAGTAATAAGATAGGATACTTTATTTTAATTAAAGTAAGAGCAATTAGAAAGCAATAAATATCATCGGTATTTACTTTTAATTAATGCTCCTCAAATGACGAAAGCCCATCATCTCGTTTAGAAGATTGATATATGTCTTTAGTTGATGTCGGACCCTTATTTTGTTCCAATTAACTTTTTAACCGCTGTACTTTCTCGGATCCATTTATGTGCATACTTATCTCTAAAGTATGATAATTGAGCACCACCATTTCGAACAATAAAAAAAAATCTGAAACAATACGATGGCAGTCACACAGCAGACGTTAGAAATATCTACGCAACTTACATACGCATAAATCATTGTTAAGTTTAACTTTGTTTCTCTTTCTCTATTGATCTTTCTCTTTCATACATTAGAAGTTTTGCTGCCGAACAAGATTTCGTTCGACGCCTACCGACACGATTGTATATTTCTCAATTTGTGTCACGAACAAGTGAAAAATCGTTGCTTTTACTAACCTCAAAGTAGGTGTTGCTATAAATAACATTTATATGTGATAAAAAAAAAATATTGTCGAATGATTTGTTGAGGGTTGGATAAATTTTACGCATTTTTTGTCTTGTGTAATATGCGGATCTCGTTTGGGAAATATAAATATAGTATATAAATGAAAAATTGATATATTGTATATGTGTGTAAACTTGACTGAAATCCTTAGTTTTAAAATTTAGTTAGGTGCTATGCAATCCTAACTTATAAAATAATTCGGTAGCAAGATCTTGAAAATGATAATAAATTCATAGATATTGTTTGCCTCAAAATTTTGAGTGTCTTGATGATACCTTTCAATATATAAATCATGAATATAAATGCCACGATAATTCACAATTCATTATGCTTTTTACACAAAACCAGCGTACTTGTCTCTATTTTTGGAGAACTTAATAGTATTAAAAAATGTTAAAAAAATTATAGGGAACAGTAATTCCTTAATATATCAGATTAGGAAAGCCATCGTCTGAACGCTTTAATTCATGATGACCCACGTATAAACTGATGTGCATCTAGTGAGACAAAGAAGTGGTCGTCTACTATGAATTCCAAGGAAGCTGGCGATCACTGCTGCTGAAATGTACTATCAACAACTCCTTTGGATTAAGGCCACATTAAAACAAAAGAGAATGGCCGAGAAAACATTTTTATTTATTTACATAATTATTTTGCAAAAACATTTGTTGAAGAACTCGATTGGGAGATCATTCAACATCCACATTCTCTTGGTTGAGGATACATTTAATATCCTTTCGTAATATTTTAAATTCAAGCATTTTTTATTGTTAAATATAAGTAAATTTAGGATATAGAATTCAATTTTCTAGATTTTATAGATATTTAACGTTCATTTTCAAGTTCAACACACTGTATAATATATATTTTACTAGCAAATATAATTACAAATGAAACAGACATGCAATATACATGTCTGTAACTGTACACATGGACAATACACCTCGTATTTTCAGCATTTACTTCTGCTTAAGACACGTGTTTCTGCCATCTATAGGCGTCGTCAGTCAAGCTAGTGAAGCAATGTAATACAAATGATACAAATCTTTTTAAGAACAGATTTGTATCTGTATATACATTTACGCTGAAATCGCCTACACGATATAGCAAATTTCGTCCTATAAGGTGGCACTATTTAATAAGTGACATCTGGCGGACGAAAGAGACTATGCCGAATATATATAGATACAGATACAAATCTACAGATATACAGATACAAATCTGTTCTTAAAAAGATTTGTATCATTTATATTACATTGCTTCACTAGCTTGACTGACGACGTCTATAGATGGCAGAAACAAGTGTCTTAAGCAGAAGTAAATGCTGAAAATACGAGGTGTATTCTCCATGTGTACAGTTACAGATATGTATGTTGCATGTCTGTTTCATTTGTAACAAATGCGTAATACGTGCATAACGTATTGATATACTTAAACCTTTTTGTATATTTACAGCCATCTGGCTCGTGTTAATGGACTACACCTATACGTATTTTTTCGCTTATGTACAAGCTTAGCAGGTCAAGCGAAAAGTCGCCTTTTTCGGAATAGTCTATTTCGTCCGTCAGATGTCACTTATTAAATAGTGCCACCTTATAGGACGAAATTTGCTATATCTTGTAGGCGATTTCAGCGTAAATGTATATACAGATACAAATCTGTTTTTTAAAAAGATTTGTATCATTTGTATTACATTGCTTCACTAGCTTGACTGATGACGCCTATAGATGGCAGAAACACGTGTCTTAAGCAGAAGTAAATGCTGAAAATACGAGGTGTATTGTCCATGTGTACAGTTACAGATATGTATATTACTCCTCCATGATTTTCTGTCTATGCCTTTAAGTCATTCATTTTTATTGATTCCATTTTTTAAATGTCTTTCTCGTCTCTTTTTCATTCCTATTAAGATCGCGTGTTTTCCATACAAATTTGATATATTTGTCTTAATGTGACCATTCCTATCGTACCCTATTCAACTACATACTTCCTTCTAATTTTTAATATCGGAAATAATTTTAAATCACACCAGATTAAGAAGTTTTCTTTTACTTCTAAAATGTTTTTATAAGTTCCATATTGATTGGATTTGACTTGCTTTCATATGTCTTTTGTAAAATACAGACTTAACCAGAAAAAGTTATTGTAACCATAACGTTGAACGTGAATTGTGATCGATTAGCTATAAATTATCAGCTACATGTTTTTACAAACTTCCTTTTCCCAAGAATGGTTTCGTTTAATGTGTTGTACAATTTTGTAGCTTTATTCGTTCTATATATATATTCATTAATGTATCTATTCCTACTAGTCTTATGAAATCGTTATAAATACTTAGAACCAAAAGAAATTTATTGTGCTTTTTTTCTCTTTTGCAATAAGTATTAATAACACAGGCCTGCGTTTTTTAACTTTCTAAAAATTGTTTTAAATTTGATAGCTGATTCTTATGTGTTTTTGGGCGCTGAATCCAAATATAAACTCTATTTTTCTCCATCACGTCAGGATTTTTCACAAAAAGGCTTCAAATTATATTTTTTAAAAATTAAAAATAATTTTTAGTTACATTTTGAACTTATTTACAAAGGATATAAAAAACAAAATTACTTACAAATATCATTAAATCTAATGAAAAGAAACAGTAAAATACTATTTTTCTACAAACACCGTTAAAAGTTAACATTTTGACACGGCTAACTTTAATTAAAAATGCGATATTATAGCGTAGCGTATTAAAAGTAGTACTTTTAACACTAGTGTTAACAGTAAATTGACATGACAGTTTGTCAAAAATGACAACATATATTAAAGTGATTTTTATTACTAAATGAAAATTACATATTTCTTGGATAATTAATATTAAATGTACAGTTTGTGTAATTCGAGATATTTATTACCTGTGTTGCAGTACTTTCAGAATTATTATTCTCGCTATTACTTCATTTTCTTTACACGAACTTAAACACGAACTCATCTTTTGTATGAATTGTGACAAATTAATTTGACGTTATTTTTACGGTTGCGTCCAGTTGTGTCAAAACGTATTCATGAGCTGTCAAATTTGGTCAGTGGATTTTCATTACATTTTATAATAAAAATTGTGTTTGTAGAAAAAATATTGTACGATACACATGTTAAAAATGCTATTTTATTTCACTCGTAAATTGCGACAATCGCTAACGCTCGTGTCGCAAACTTTTACTCGTGAAATAAAATCGCACTTTTAACACTTGTATCGTAAATAACTATTATGTCTTTAGAAGTCCTTATAATATCTTTTTCTTTGTCTTTCCATACTCCTTTTGTGCTTTTTCTTCTGTAATCTCGTAGTGGACCATCCCTTTTTAACATCCAACAATAATCAGCTATCATGCTTATATTCCATCTTCCTTGGTATCTTCTCTCCATCTCTTTTAGGTCCTGGCGGAACCTTTCCCCCTGCTCCTCACTTACTGCACCAATATTTTCAGGGAAGTAGTGGAAATGCGAATCTAGAAAATGCACCTTCAAACTCATGTTACAGCCTAAGGTTTTAAATTCTTCTAACATATTTTGCACAATATTTTTATAATTTGTAACCACATTTTTGAAGGCTATCCATGCTTGTTTTTCTGCTTCCTCCATTTTAGATTCAAAATTTTCATCTTTCATAAGCTTTCTTATAGCCGGCCCAACAAAAACACCCTCCTTTATCTTTGCTTCTGACAAGCGAGGAAACTGGCTGCAAAGATACTTGAAGCACTCTCCATATTTTTTTAATGTCTTCACAAATTGTTTCATTAACCCTAGTTTTATATGTAATGGAGGAAGCAAAACTTTGCTCGGGTCTACTAAACTTTTTCTTTCAATGTTTTTCATTCCAGGTTCTTCGGATTCTTATAAAAAATCAGTCTTTCTAGCTGTGTAAATCCAGGATTTTCTTTAAAAATAATCCTATGTCTTGTTGTGATTTGTACGTGTCCCAGGTCGAGGTTGATCTACCTGAGACATCATTTACTATCCTTGTTGGTTTGTATCAATTAATTTATAATCTTGAAAAACACTCAAGCCTTACATTTTGGGGCTGCATTTACGCCATTTTTTCTTCACTTCAAAACCTATACTGAACACAATTTAACATAAAATTATATAAAACAAACCTTAATATATATCAAAACCCTTTTGCCCTAAAGGATATCGGGTAAGTACATTTCGAATCTAAATTATGAACAAAATTCTTCTATAATCTTCGGTTACTGGCCAGTTTTTTTGCTTCTTTCCAGCTCTTTCCCCTCTTCTGGATGCTATTTCCAATGGCATCCTCCCATACTTGTCGCGGTCTTCCTCTTTTCCTTTTACACTGCACTTTGGCTTCATATATTAGCTTTACTGGTCTAGTGTCCCCCATTCGTTGTAGATGTCCCCGCCAATGTAGTTGCCGCTTTTTAATAAAGTTCATTAACGATTGTACCTCAAGTTCCTCTCGTATTTGTGAATTTCTAATTTCGTCCTTTCTAGTTACGCCGCTCACTCCCCTGAGATATCACATTTCTGCAGCATGGGTTTTGCTTTTTTGTCTATTATTAAGTACCCATGATTCACATCCGTATGTCAGAACTGCTCTGTAAACTGCTTTGTATACTTTTATTTTGGTGATTGGTGATATTTATTTTTTCATAATGAAGTTCTTATTCATTGCGTAATACAATTTGGTTACCTTTTCAATTCTTTCATTAATTTCTGACTCATTTTCCCAATGTTTTCTATCAGGACACCTAAATAATGAAACCCGTTTACTACTTGAATATGTATTCCTTCAATTTCAATATTTAGTTGTTCTTCACCTGTGGTCACTACTTTTATTTTATTTTTAATACATTTTTAATAATACTAAAAATATTGTTAAAAATCAAGTGTGGGAGGCACAATACAGGTACATATTTGTGTGAAAATTGCTATCCAGACATACAGATACTTGTTTCGTGCTGCTATAGACGCGTTAGTGCATGATGCTGAAATAGACAAATTTCGTAACAGCAACTCCCTTAGCGCAGACAGTGAAGTCATCAAAGACAGCATAGAAGAACACTCGGCGCCTCTCATTGAGTAACGTTTACATAACGATTACCAAACCAACCATCGTCGTCCTCGTGACGTGTGTAAGACTTGGCTTAGGGTTTCCCTCGAACGATGACAGTTGTAACAGAAGGAAACTGAATTAACGTGTTTCCAGTATAAGTCAAACAGGTTCGACAACATAATAGCAAAACCAATTCGAAACATACTTGAGTGGGTAAAGCTCCACTGTTTGTATAAAACAGAAACATTTTAAATAATATCAAAAATATTCTTCAAAATCGCTTGTGAAGAACATAGTGCATGTAAATACATATTACAAAGGTATTTTTAATAATATAAAATATTATTAAAAATCTGGTGTGAAGAACACAAATGCAGGTTCACTATTAATATTTTCTGTGAACGTGTCCGAATATATCCTATCCCCAGAGACGTAGATACGTATTTCGCTTTTCTACAAGCTCATCGGTACGCCCCTGCTGGAGAAAGGATATTTCCAGACATATTCACAGAAAAGAACCACCCCTCCCTATCACCGTAATTAACCAGACCGAGCGCAGAAGTAAATTCGGCGCTACCTGTTGTCAGACAGCCGAAGTACCTCGCATACCGTCCACATAATTAATGTGAAGTAACGACGCCATTCCAAAGGTTAGCACAGCCAACTCTCTAGAAAACTCGATTTTGTTTGTGCCTTCACTCATACTACGGCTTAACCGCATGTGTAATGTATCAGAATAATAGAAACATACATGAGTAGGTAAACCCCACCAGTTTTGTATAATACAAAGGTATTTTTAATAATATAAAATATTATTAAAAATCTGGTGTGAAGAGCACAAATGCAGGTTCACTATTAATATTTTTTTATATTAATAGTGAACCTGCATTTGTGTTCTTCACACCAGATTTTTAATAATATTTTATATTATTAAAAATACCTTTGTATTATACAAAACTGGTGGGGTTTACCTACTCATGTATGTTTCAATTATTCTGATACATTGCACATGCGGTTAAGCCGTAGTATGAGTGAAGGCACAAACAAAATCGAGTTTTCTAGAGAGTTGGCTGTGCTAACCTTTGGAATGGCGTCGTTACTTCACATTAATTATGTGGACGGTATGCGAGGTACTTCGGCTGTCTGACAACAGGTAGCGCCGAATTTACTTCTGCGCTCGGTCTGGATAATTACGGTGATAGGGGGGGGGGGGGGGGGGTGATTCTTTTCTGTGAATGTGTCTGGAAATATCCTTTCTCCAGCAGGGGCGTACCGATGAGCTTGTAGAAAAGCGAAATACGTATCTACGTCTCTGGGGATAGGATATATTCGGACACGTTCACAGAAAATATTAATAGTGAACCTGCATTTGTGTTCTTCACACCAGATTTTTAATAATATTTTATATTATTAAAAATACCTTTGTAATATGTATTTACATGCACTATGTTCTTCACAAGCGATTTTGAAGAATATTTTTGATATTATTTCAAATGTTTCTGTTTTATACAAACAGTGGAGCTTTACCCACTCAAGTATGTTTCGAATTGGTTTTGCTATTATGTTGTCGAACCTGTTTGACTTATACTGGAAACACGTTAATTCAGTTTCCTTCTGTTACAACTGTCATCGTTCGAGGGAAACCCTATGCCAAGTCTTACACACGTCACGAGGACGACGATGGTTGGTTTGGTAATCGTTATGTAAACGTTACTCAATGAGAGGCGCCGAGTGTTCTTCTATGCTGTCTTTGATGACTTCACTGTCTGCGCTAAGGGAGTTGCTGTTACGAAATTTGTCTATTTCAGCATCATGCACTAACGCGTCTATAGCAGCACGAAACAAGTATCTGTATGTCTGGATAGCAATTTTCACACAAATATGTACCTGTATTGTGCCTCCCACACTTGATTTTTAACAATATTTTTAGTATTATTAAAAATGTATTAAAAATAAAATAAAAGTAGTGACCACAGGTGAAGAACAACTAAATATTGAAATTGAAGGAATACATATTCAACTAGTAAATGGGTTTCATTATTTAGGTGTCCTGATAGAAAACAATGGGAAAATGAGTCAGAAATTATTAAAAATACCTTTGTATTATACAAAACTGGTGGGGTTTACCTACTCATGTATGTTTCAATTATTCTGATAAATACATATTTGTGTGAAAATTTCTATTCAGACATGCGGACACATGTTTAGTCGTGCTGTGTGTTCTCCACAGCCTAATTTTAATAATGTCTTCAATAGTACCAAAAATAAACATTTTATATACTATTTGTTTTATACAAATGGTGAGGTTTTATCCACTCAAGTATGTTTGGATGTCGAATTGTTTTTGTCGCAATATTATATGCTTCGCACAAGAGAGATTATTTATTATTACGTTTTAAAAATTTATCATAACATCCTAAAACGCAAATAATGAAAATTCCATTGTCTTGTAATATCATCTAAATCTTATAAGATTTATTAATCTAAGTTTGTAAAGAGCGTAATAGTCGCCTTCAGTTCATCGATGCAAGGAATTTTGTCTCATATTAGACGAGAACTTCTTTCAATGTACATATTTTTTAATTAATGTCGAAGTTCACACTGTTAATATACATACATCAATTAAAATAACTCTTAAGTATATGTTATAAATATTATCAATCATATTTGTAGATTCTACGTCAAAGAGAATACAAAAGTATATAATTTTCTACTGATTTAAGTCAAATAAAACAAAAGTTAATAGTAACCATTAATAATATTATATAATAAACATTAAAAGAAGAAACGAAAATAACACAATGTCCTGACCATTCAAGAATAAATAATAATAATTTATTTTTTCCACAATATATTCCTGTATATGAAATGCATGAATACATATTTATTTTATATATATAGTAGATTTAGATAGTCGGCGATTTAAGGTCTGTACTTTAATATGTATATACATATTTAAAATAATCTTAGATGTTTCGGCAATTACTGCTTTTTTCAAAGGATTTAAATTATAAATAATGGTATATTAATGTTATTATGAAGAGTTGTGATTATGAGTTATTATGTCTGCGCCCGTGGAGTGACTTAAGATGTTCAGCTGTAGGCATTCGCCTAGAACGAGAAGGAAATCCACGAAAACCTACTCGGACAATCTAGTCCCAGAGCTAAACTCAAAGGTGCCAGCATGATAAGCCAGTGTGCAGATATTTAAATAACTTATGATAGATATTTATATAGCAATTGTATATGAGGCATTTCTTGGCACCGCGACATTGTGCAATTACTATTAATTACGATATATTTTTACATATGTATTGTAAAAATATAGCTTAAATAGACGTAACTGAATCACAGTAATAGCTTTAAGAATCGAACATATATTATGCTATACACAAGTCGTGTACGGGGATCTAGTATCACCCTAGTCAGATGCTTTCAGTTATTTTCGTAACTATAGAGTTCTAATTGCATATTGCTTTAATTAAAAGGAAAAGCGAAAGTGGTCGGAAAAGTGAAAGTGGTCAATGTGTGTGCACACACATGTGATTTGCTCCGTAAATTAGACCGAGTTCTTGGGACTCTATGAGCGATATTTACACGTTATTCAGGCAAAAGTCATTGAAATATATAGGGAAACTAGTCACTGAATGGGATAAGGAAAATAAATAGAAATAAAAAATTAATTATAGAAAAGGTTATCATTTCCGAAAGGTCGACTTGGGTGATAATACCTTACGATGCTTAGACGCCCGATTAGGCAACCAAAACAGCAGACAAGATAAAAAGATAGTATAAACAGCAATATAAATAAATTAATATGGATAGTGAAGATTATTTTACGGATAAGTAAAAGAAGTAAAAAACAATGAGAACACCTATTAAGACAAAACAGGGAAATACAAGCGGGTCCGAAGATCAAGAGGAAGAATTAAAAACGTTTATGAAAAAGGTCCTTAGCGAATTAAAAGGAAATCGAAAGGAACAAAGTAAGAGTATCGAGAAGAGGTAAAAGAAAGAGGAGAATCAGAGACTACAGAAGGAAATAACTGAGCTAAAATTAAAAATAGAGAATATGGAAATAAACGAAAACAGAATAGAGAAAATGGAATGGGAGAACAGAAGAAATAACGTAATAATCACAGGAATGAAAGTAAGTAAAGGCAATGAAGAAGAAATGGTCAAAAACGCTGAAAATATTATGAAGTATCTTAAAATAGAAACCAAAATAAAGAAAGCGGTGAGAATTAACGAAAGAGTGGGTGTAATAGAATTGGATAACTTTCAACAAAAAATGCAAGTTATGAAAAACAAGTACAAGTTGAAAGACAAGAAGGATGAAAAAATATACATTACAAGCGATTTCACGGATAAAGAAAGAGGGATACAAAATCAAATAAAATCAATAAGAGATTCAGAAAGAAATAAGGGAAACGCCGTAAAAATAGGCTCAGAAGTTGTTTATAGAAGGAAGAAAGTATACATGGAACAAGAAAAATAACCGTTTGGAAGATAATAAATGTAAAGAAATTAAAGGCACAAAAACTGACAAAAAAAATAAGATGACAAGAATGAATTAAAGAAGACAACACGGCATGTTTATGGTTTATGGAAACTCGGCGTATGGAACATAAGAAGTCTGAATGGGAAAGAGAATGATGTGACCTATGAGTTTGACAAGACAGGACTAGATATATTAGTGGTAGCAGAAACAAGGAAAAATGGAAATGGAGAGAAAGAATTAGCAAATGGACATACGTTGGTATATAACGGAGTATCCGAAAATAGAAGAGCAGAAGAAGGAATAGGATGTATTATCAACAAGAAACTAGTAAAGTATATTATAAACTGAAAAGGATGGGCAGAAAGAATACTAACGATAGAGTTTCGATAAAAAAGGAGATAATAACAGTAATAGCAGTATATGGACCTGACGAGAATGAGAAAAAAGAAATAAAAAACAAATTTTGGGAAAACTTAACAATAATAGTGGAAAGCAGTAAAGGAATTTTTATAGCCGGCGACTTCAATAGCAGAGTAAGAATAAGGAAAAATGAAACAGAAAGGGTGATAGGAAAATATGAAGAAGAAAAAGAAACAACAATGGAGAGAGACTTATAGATTTCTGAACTATAAATAATGTAATAAATACACTAGAGTAGCACCAGGCAGAAATGAGAGAACAATAATAGATTATATATTAATAGAAAAAGACAACAGAAGCAGAGTCGAAGATATAAAAGTAAGAAGAGGAGCAGTAATATACAGCGACCACTATCTTCTTGTAGGAAAAATTAAAAACATAAACGAACACTACGACGAGGCGAAACATGAAGATAATAAAAGGCAGCAAGAGACAATAAAGGCATACAAATTGCAAGAGATAGAGGTAGCTGATAAATATGAAGAAATAATAAATGCTGGAGTACAAAAGGGAAAAGAGAATATTCATCAACTGCCTGTGGAAGAAATGTGGCAAAGAATCAAGGAAATCATTATAAAAGCGGCAAAAGAGGCATGTTGGAAAAGTAGAATAACCGAACAAAATAAAAGAACAGCATGGTGGAGTGATGAAATAAAACTGCAAACACGAATAAAGAAGTACAAATGGAAAGAGTACTTATCAAATAGGACAGAAGACAAATACAACAGTTACAAAGAACAATGAATCCTAGTAAAGAATATGGTCACGCAAACAAAGCATAAATCATGGCAAGACTTCGGCGAAAATCTAGAAGCCAGTAGTAAAGAAAATAAAATGCTATTCTACAAAGTATTGAAAACAATAAGAAAAAGTCAAACACACAGAGCGACAACAATAAAAAACAAAGATGGTGAATAATAACAAACAGAGAAAATATAATGAAAAGATGGAACGAATATTTCCGAGAACTACTGTGTGGCAAAACAAATACGAGAAATGATGAAGAAACAGATATGAAAGAAGAAAAACAGAACGAAGAGGAAACAGCAATATCAGAAGAGGAACTGAAAATGGCTATAAGAAAAATTAAGAAAGGCAAAGCTCCAGGCATTATAAGATCACGGGTGAAATGGTCAAGAAGATGGGCGTCGAAGGAACAAAATTATTGTTACAAATGTATAACAAAATATGGAAAGAGGAGAAAATACCCAAGGATTAGGAATTAGGGCAGAGAGTTCCAATATATAAAAAAGGAGATAAGAAGCAATGTAACAACTATGGTCGTATAACCCTATTAAAAATATATGAACAAATGCTGGAGAAAAAACTCACATCAATAATAGAACCAACAATGTCAGAAGCACAAAATGGTTTTCGGAAAGGAAGCAGTGTACAGGATAATATATTTCCAGTCAAACAGATTATTAGTGACACATTGCAGTACAATAGAAAAGTATTATTCGCCTTTATAGACCTAGAAAAAGCATTCGACAAAGTGCCAAGAGAAGAAGTATGGCATAGCTTGGAAATCAAAGGCGCGAGTCAGAAACTCATAAGGGTGATAAAAACCTCTACAGAAATACCAGAAGTCGGGTCATTAGAAACAACTGTCAGAAGAAATCATTACCGAAGAAGGACTGAGACAAGGAGGATCGTTGAGCCCTGTATTTTTTACAGTATTGATGGACGAAATCATAAGGCAATGTAATAATAAAAGCAAAAAATTACACGTAGGCTACAGGAATTTGCAGCTGATATATGTATCTGAATGTGCATTTGCCGACGATGTTATTATAATGGCCAGAAAGGAAGACAAAGTACAAGTAAATCTACAGATATGGAACGATATATTAACACGAAAAGGAATGACAATAAACGCAGACAAAACTAAAGTCATGGCAGTAGCAAAAGAACCACATAGAATGAAAATACAATTAAATGAAAAACGATTGAACAAGTCAAAGAAATCAAGTACTTAGGTGTGATAATTGATGAAAAGGGAAGCCAATAAAGGGATATAACGGAAAGATTAGAGGAAAGTAATAAAATATATTATGCAATGAATAAGTCCTTTCTTAAGAAACAAGAAATAACATTAAGAACGAAATTAAATGTATACAAGGCAATATTTAGACCAAAACTAACATATCGATGCGAGACATGAATACTGTCGACTAGGATGAAAAGAAGACTGGAAGCAACCGAGATTAAATATCTCAGACAAATAAAAGGAGTCACTCTGAACGACCGAATATGAAGCAACCAAATAAGACGATAACTGGAAATCATATCGGTGTCGGAGTTTATAGAGAAAAGGCAACTAAGCTGGTGGGGGTATCTACAAAGAATGGGAAGAAACAGAATGGTAAAACAGATATGGGAAGCTAGAATTGTAGGAAGAAGAAAACGAGGAAGACCACAGGAGACCTGGGATAATGTAATAGGGAAAATACTTACAAAAAAAAAAGGAAAAACATGGACCAAAGCAAAAATAATGTCAAGTGACAGAAAGGAGTGGACTGAGTTTGTGCACGAGGAAATAGTTAATTCAAATTAATGCAAAGTTAAATGTTAATTTTATTATTTTGTATACCCTTCACCAGGGGTCGGCAACCTGCGGCCCGCGGGCCGCATGCGGCCCTTTGCAACTTTTTGCGCGGCCCGCCAAAGCACCAATATAATTTTAGGAAAAATCAACAAACTTAGAGTGTGAGCGTGCCGAAATGTGGCCGGTGACAAAAATGCGTGCTAACAGAAGCATAGTGGGAAACCTATTTTACTGCGTAAGTTTAATCCCCACTCCCCAGCGAATACTACGGCTCGCTTAGCAAGTATAGCATTCTTTCATTTCGCCAGTTTGCTACTTTATGTTCATATGTGCATTTTGCACATAAACACATTCATATTGACAACCGTATGACGTTTCACTACAATAGGTAATGAGAAATACATGTTATTTTTAATTTATTGGTAAAATAATTCATATTTTATCGTAGGAAAAATGAATAAAATACCAAAGAAAAGAAAAATTAATGAGGAAAACCGCGAATTTAATGAAAAGTGGACTTTTGATTATTTCTTTATTAATAATTGCAATAAAGCACTATGCTGAATTTGCAAAGAATCTATAAGCGTTGCTACGACCAGTACGTCGCGCTTAAAAAAAAGAAAAATTCTATATACACCCCGGAGCAGACCCGGTCTCGGGCGACTGAAACCGCCCCCTGCTCGTTCTTGCCAACGTCCAACGGCCCACCCGGCTTCTAAGTCTGCCTCAGCCCAGGGGTGTGGAGACTCAGAGGTAAGTAAAACAACCTATAACGATGGTCAAGGGCGCCACCGAATTTATGCCGCTGGACGTCGCAAACTCGGAAACAATGATATTAAGATAATAAAAAAAAAGGCAAGTAGCGTTGGGTAGAGGGCCGGTTCCGCGACCGAGACTCGCTCCACTCTCGAGGATTGAGAAACGAGAAAGAAAACTGCGCTATTTCCAACCAAACAAATCCTATTTATTATCACACTCGGTATATGAGATGAAAAAAATTTTACAAATCTTGAAATGGTGTACTTATATGATTAAGTTAAAAAAAATTACTTAGAAAAAATGTGTAATATATACTAAAACAAAAAATAAATAGATGTGGTGAATTTACTACAATGCGGCTGATGGCCAGTCAAAAAAAAATAATTTGGAACAATGGGTGATGTAATTAAAATAAATAGATATATTGAATTTATTTCAATGCGGCTGATGGTCCTAGTTCGCCCTAAAAAAAACCAATACGTATTCCTTTCTTTTCTGTTGGTTCACAATGTATTTTACAATTTCAACAATTCATTGAAATAAATCAATCTTAATCTAGGAAGTTTTTAATTAAAATAAGTTGGCAAAAATATGTAATGCATGTAACTAAAGTATTCAAATCATATACATGAATAAAAGCAAGTTAATATTGAAAAGTTTTACATCTGATCGTGAAGCGAATGAAGAAAAGTATTAAGAAAAGACCCAAAAGAACAGGTCAGGCAACACAGGTTATTTTGTTTGAAAACACCTGGGAATTTATTAAAACGGTCGATAAGTTAATTGCAATAATTATATATATATATATATATATATATATTTATATATATAATATTTTCGCGACCTTGGTATGATATGGTAAACTCAATCAGTCGTCCGAGTTAGTATGACTGAGTTGTGGCAAGTTGTTATCATTACGTCATTCTCACTGCGTCCTCTATTCGAGCAGTACACCAGCTGAGAGAACATACGACTAAATACCGTCATACGAAGCCGGAAGCAATGGCCGGGCGAATTATTACTATAACGAACCTAAAACTGAATCCTAACGTCATTGAACTCTGGCCGCCTGAATTACTTCAACAGGCACAGGCTATAATCGATGAAACACAGAGCGAAAGTGGCATTCAAGAACTTTTACGGACATCACCGAGTTTATTCATTGTAGACCCGGATCAACCGAAGATACAAGTAAAAATAACAGACCCCAAACCGACCAAAGAAGAAAAACACCATAAAATACAAATGAAGAAACATCCAGAAAAGAAAATTGAAGACTTCATTTACCCTAAATTCACAAAGAAGATGAAAACAGACCAAACAACTACAACAATCGAAACAAAAAATTCCTACAGTCCCCTCGAAACCAACAGCGAGGAAAAGATGGAATAAGAAGCAACTGAACTCAATCCACAACCGTCAACATCATACAGTACACCCAGGGTAAGTGACAATATAAACATTACACATAACACAAAAACAGAAACACGAAAACCACACAAAATCGCACCAATAATAGTCACGGAAAAAGACAAATGGACACACATACGACACATACTTAAGACAAACAACATTCACACTGAAGAAAACAAACTTGTGAAACCTGGTATTCACATCGAACCAAAAACTGACAATGACTACCGCACACTTAAACAAATACTCGACAAAGAAAACACAATACTATACATTTCAACATAGAAGCGAAAAGACACTAAAGGTAGTTAGCGTGGCATTCCTACCTTTATCACAGACACTGAAATTACCGACGACTTGACTGACCAAGGCTACCCAACACTGAAAATTAAAAGAATGAACGGTAAACACGGTATACCGGCACCACTGGCACTAATCGAACTAACGAGACAGTACAAGTCAATTTACAACTTACGCGACTGCTGCGGACTTGCAATTAAAATAGTACCTTTACATAAACGGACAGACATTATTCAGTGTCACAAATGCCAGACTTTCGGACATCACCAACGGAATTGCAACGTAAACTACAAATGCATGAAATGCGGAGACGGACATTCGACACTCTTATGTACCAAGACCAAAACAACCCCACCAAAGTGTGCAAACTGCGGTGGCCCTCACCTATCTACTTTCATAAACTGTCCCAACAACCCAAACAATCCTACAAACAAAACCACACCTCAACCTAAATACATACCAGCACCACCCCCAACAAGTAATCCATGGACACAAAGACAAAACAAAACAAAACTTAACACAGTTGACGAATTAGCACTTGCCTTAGGCAATATGCTAATAACACTACACTCGACAAACGCAACAAACGAACACATTAAGCACACACACAACTGAAACGCAAAAAAAAAAAAAATGTGATGACCAACAAACGAACACACATGACAAAAACGCGACTGACGCACAGACTGCACACACAAAACACACCACCCCACAACACCGCACAAAAAACACAACAACGCACGATATTAATCAGACACAAACACATCACAACCCTGGGAGATACGAAACAATGGAGTGGAAATGGAGGCAATCTTCGACCACGAAACAAAATTCAAGGACTCATACTACCATTACGTAGCTTGTGTGTAATCTGCCTGTTGAGCAAGGCCGGCTTCCATGTGTCAGGCAAACGCTGCCCGTCGTCACGTTTGTTCATACAGTTTTGCCGTTTATCAATTTCTATAGCTTCTCTTATAATTCTATACGTTAACATCGTACTGCGTGCTATAGTTTTTGTACCGTCAATGTCGATGGTGTGTCCTGTATGTAGCACATGCTTAGCTAGGGATGATGTTTCTTTTCTAGCTACCGCATTTCTGTGTTCTTCCCTCCGTACGCTGGTTTTACGGTTAGTATGCTCTATGTATGTTTGTTCGCATTCATAGCACGATATTTCGTAGATCCCTTGGTTTTCTAGTTCTATCTTGTCCTTTGTATAGGCAAAATGTCTCAAATGTCTCAAAATGTCGTATAAACGGTGTCTATGTCGTGTCGGCGTAATATTCTACCTATTTTCTCAGTCGTATCTTTCACGTAAGGGAGAAATGCTCTCCGTGTAGATCTTTCTTTCTTTTTTGGTTGATTCTTGTTAATTCGTGTCGCTCTGTTAATGGTATGTTGTGAATATCCGTTCGCTTGTAATATGTTTTTTATTGTTCCCATTTCTTCGTTTCGATGTTCTGCGTCGGACAGAGTTTGAGATCTCTGGATTAATGTTTTTACTACAGAGTTTAACTGTGCTGGGTGATGATGTGAAGATACGTTGAGAAACATCATCCCTAGCTAAGCATGTGCTACATACAGGACACACCATCGACTTTGACGGCACAAAAACTATAGCACGCAGTACGAGGTTAACGTACAGGATTATAAGAGAAGCTATAGAAATTGAAAAAACGGCAAAACTGAACAAACGTGACGACGGACAGCGTTTGCCTGACACATGAAAGCCGGCCTTGCTCAACAGGCAGATTACACACAAGCGACGTAATGATAACAACTTGCCAGAGCCCAGTCATACTAACTCGGACCGAACGCAAACCGATCGACCAATAGTCGAAAGCGACAGAACAACCGACGGACCAATCACGAGGAGTCAGACACGCGTCCCCACTACGACGGGACCATATAATACGAGCGGCACAGGAAATCGACGCACTCTTGAAGTTGCCATCGCAACGAGAAGATCCTCTAGAAAAAGGTGAAAGTGATGTCACCGAAACGTCAGGAAGAAAGTTGTTCTCCTCAGGACGAAATCATTCAAACGCGGCGAAATATCCCGAAGAACAACGCTTCATATATATATATATATAGATAATTATTTCGTGACCTTAGTATGTTACGGTAAATTTAATTTGTTGGCGATTTAAGGTTATGCGACATATAGATCTGATATTTCTGTTTTTGTTGTCTATTTTAGAATACTAAGGCATGATTTATTATTATTCAATTGGAATGTATCTTTGAATAATTTTATCCATAGCAACTCAAATATATGACATTAATATACTGTCATTTATATTTTATATTCCTTGATAAAGGCATCATTTGCCGAAACATGTAGGGTTGTTTTGGATATATATATTTTGGGGTAAGGGGACCTTAAATGGCCAACAAATTGAATTTACTATATATATATATATATATATATATATATTTATATTAAAAATAATAGATTTTTTATTGGTTTTAGCGACCTTTTATTGAATTTACATACACCATTTTGAATTACTTAATCACAGACACTGTAAAAAACATAAACATCCTACAGAAAGAAATAAACATTCATTACACAGAACTCAAAAAACTAATAAACCTTAAAACATACAACAGATTAATAGAATTGATAAAGCATTAACATATTAATTCCTTCAATAATATAAAAACAAAACAAAAACAGAAACTAGAAACACTAAAACAAAATACAAACCAAAACAACAACACACCAAACTTCCTAAAAAATTACACATATAACAAAAATTGGATAACAAACCTAACCAATGACAATATACCAAACAACGTTATGAAAATTTTAAGTCTAGGACCAAAATTCACAATACCATACAAAACTGACAATAAAAACCAAAGGATATTACCTACAGACGTAATTATTGCAAACATAGAATCTTCAATAGATATCATCAAAGAAATTGACAAAAATCATATAAGATCTAAAATCTGTAATAGCCTCCTAAATTACAAACAATCAAACAAAACAGCTGATAATAACGAAACAGAAAAAGCATTAAATAAACACATAAAAGAAACCAAAACCTTCCTAAAAAACAACAGTCATTTAACAGTACTACAATCAGACAAAACAAACAAAACAATAATAATGGAAAAAAGACAATACACGGAAAACATGGAAAAACTCCTAAATGACGACAAAACAAAATTAAAAAACGACCCCACAACAAATTCTCAAAAAATAAACATCACACTACTCAAAAAATGGGAAAACAAACAGATCATCTCACCAAAAACAGCAAACAAATTAAAAATACATAATGCACAACCACCCAAAATATATGGCTTACCAAAATTACATAAAAAGAACATCCCATTAAGACCAATCGTATCATGCATACAAAGCCCGTTTTACGAACTATCTAAATATTTAACAAAAATACTAACAAATGTCGTAGGTAAAAACCAATATTATATTAAAAATACTTTTGAATTCAAAAAACATATCGATACAATAAAAACGAAAAACTAGTTTCCCTAGACGTAGAATCAATGTACACCAATATACCTTTAACACTGGCCAAAAAAGTAATCACAGAAAAATGGAACTCCATCAAAAATTTCACAGACTTACCATTAATAGATTTCCTAGAAGCAATAGAACTAACTTTAACTTCCACATATTTTCAATTCGACAACAAATTTAACAAACAAATTGAAGGACTAGCAATGGGAGCACCTATATCCAGCATAGTAGCCCAATTAGTACTAGAGCACATCGAAGAAAATGTTATAAAATCCCTGAAAACAAAACCAACCCTTTTCAAAAGATATGTCGATGATTGCATAATGTTATTACCAGAAAATGAAATAAACAATGTATAAAATAGTTTCAACAATTTCCACCCAAATTTAAATTTTACCATTGAAATAGAAAAAAACCAACTCCATAAACTACCTAGACCTAACACTGATAAGAAAAAACAACAACATACAAACAAAATGGTACACTAAACCAACTGCATCCGGTAGATATGTAAACTTTTTTTCTAACCAACCCCTAGCCCACAAAAAAAATGTAGTAACAGCGCTAGTAGACAGAGCCTTAAATCTCACTAACCCAATTTTTAGACCAACAATACTAAATAAAGTAAAAACAATTTTGTCAGAAAACAACTATCCACCACAATTCATACAAAAAATTATAAAACTTAGACTCAATAAAATTTATAACAAAACAAACAACCAAAACAATAACAAAAAAACCAATGAATTCACATATATCCCCACACCCTATATAACTGGATTATCTGAAAAATTAGACAATATATTCAAACCATTTAATTTTAAAATAGCACACCAAAGCGGTAATAACCTAAAATTCCTACACACCAAACTTAAAGACCAAACACCTACACTAAAACAATCACACACAATATACAACATACCCTGCAAAGACGGGTACAAAATATACATAGGCCAAACAAAACAGTTACTACAAGAAAGATTGAAAGGTCACAAATACGCAAAAAATCAAACTGCTTTAAAAAAACACCAATCGACACTTAAACATAATTTTGATTTTGAAAACACCAAAGTAATAACACAAAAAAAGAACACAAAAGCGAGAGAAGTCTTAGAAATGATACACATTTTCAAAAATAGCAAAACAATCAACGACAGAAACGAAATTGATGGTCTTTCAAAACTCTATTACCCACTCATAAAACAATAGACTAATCAACCCCCCCCCTGCACACACAAGACACAACAGAAAAAAATTAGCTCCTATTAGAAAAAACAACGTTAACTATATACCCCTAAATACGGTCCTGCCACCTTGTTAATTCCAAAGAACAGAAATTAAAACCCCGCAAACTAAGACTTAGTTCACTTACAATATCCACACAAGCACGGTCGTTTCCTTAAGAAAATAGGGTCTCGGATGTTAATATTAAAAAAAAAAAAACACATGTGTCACACAGAATGCGTACCCTTGTAAAACCAAAACGAACGACAACTGTGAGTTTATTTGTCTTTCCTTTGTTCTCTTTACTGTATTCGTAGTGTATTTCAACTTTCCAATTTATTCATACAGATTTTAATCACTTTAATGTCTCCCTACCTATTTCATGTAAGCTATTTTTTATTGTAATTTTATTTAATTTTCAATGTTAAACGTTAACTTAATTTTGTAATTCATTGTTTAATCTAATCTTAAATTTAAAATTGTTAATTTAATTGTTATGTCCCCAATTCATTCACACAGATGTTAATCACTTTAATGTCTCCCTACCTATTCATTTAAGCTATTTTTAATTTATTTATTTAATTTTCAACGTTAAATGTTAACTTAATTTGTTAATTCATTGTTTTAATCTAATTTTAAATTTAAAATTGTTAATTTAATCGTTATATCTATCACACGAAACAAACACAGTTTCTCATGTTTTCATGTAATAATTCTTGTTTCCAGTTACTTGAAAAAGACTGAATTAATAAAAGTCGAAATGTCGTAAAAACATCGAAATTCAATAAAAGGTCGCTAAAACCAATAAAAAATCTATTATTTTTAATATTAAGACACGGCCAATAAAATAAAAAAGAAAAAGAAAATTCTTATTAAACACTAAATATATATATATATATATATATATATATATATATATATATATATATATATATATATATTATTAATTAGTTAAATATTAAATTCATTTATAAATCTATAAAATGTTTTTAAATGATGATGACTTCAGACAAAATAAGTTTGATATTCCTTGTTTTCATACAAGTTTTAAAATTCTGCCTTGTATGAATTCTGTTCAGACAAAGTCTTAAATATGAAGGAACAATCTAAAAATTATTCAATAGAAAAATGCTGGAAACATTAAAAAAATATAACAAAATATATAAAAGAAATTTCGACTTGGAGATTTCTTTGTAAAGTAAAAGGTATGAAAATAATTAAGAAAAACCTTGTATTTTGGATTAGTATTGGGATTATTATGAATATGAAGATGGAACGCGTTAAGTTTGAAAACGAATGCTTTACATTCGTAAAATTTTATTAAAAGCAAAATTTTAACGCCCCTAAAAATGTCTTATCGTCATTGCGCGAACAAAATTTTAAATTTACGTAGACGCGAAACATTGGGGAAAAATACGTGTTTCTGTTTTCTTAGTTAAAGAATAATTGCTATCCACAGATAATCTGCTCACAAATATAAACGAAATCGTGCTTAGAGCTCATGACTTCACCGAACACCAAACACAAACGAGAAATATCAGAAAAAATGTATAGAGTTAATTATACATTTCTAAACCATAATAATCGCATAAAAAAATCAATAAACTAAATTCAAAATCGTATTCAAAATTACATTTCCGAATTCCTCAAAAGAAAATAATGAATATAAATATCTATAAATTATGTATCATACTTATGATTTTACTAACATTGAGGTAAAATAGATCTCTAACTAACAATGATATCTAACTTGTCATAGAGATGATAAATATAAATAATATATTGTAAACAAAACCTTAAAAATTCATGTTACATAGAAATGTTATATGTCGCATAAAAATGAATTGGTAGTATTGTAATATATGTGTAATTATGTAGTCTCTAATATTGTTCATTATAACTAGGCACTTAAATACTCATAGTACATTTTATCACTTTCTTTTAAATATAATACAATATAAATCGAATGTACCGAAAGTATATATGTACATATTCCTTATTTCTTTAATATATTAGTAAATTGAATCAAATTTAAGTGGTGTGGGTACTGTGGAGTAGATTGATCACATCCATTAGCACATAGTCATGCATATATCAATATCTCAAATGAGGGAAAGGTACGAAGCAAATATGTATAATAATTTCAAATAATAAATAAAATTTTCAAATACATAATTGTTCTTGCTATTTTAAATTAATTTAAAATTTCAAAATATCAAGCGAGTCATCCGTTTTTTAAATAGCTCACTGCTGGTAAAATGTACAGTTTATAACACAAAAAGAAAAAGTTGTACCTTAGTTTATCTTTCATAGAGTACGTATTTGAAATGACTTGAAGTCACCTTCTTGTGATAGCTGTGAAACGAATCCTAAATATCAATTTAAAGTATATAAAATTATTTACCTCAATAAAAAACCTTTAAAGAAGTTGCTTAAAATACATGAAATTATAATGTGGGCAATTTGTTTAGGTCTGAGCTGGAGATCGGAGAAAATATGACGCGGTTTTGTTATTGTAATGCGACCCATTACTGATGCTAACAATAGCATAGAGACAATTAAAAAACAAAATAGGCAATACTACGAGAAATACTTGACGGCAACATCACTTTTAAGCGAAAAGTATTGTTAATACAAAAAAAAGTATTGTTCTTTTACATAATCCCCTGTCAACTCTATACACTTGACCAGCGATATTCCAATTTTTTATGCCTTGCAATAAGTAAAGTCTTTGGAACTCGGTAAAATAGACTTCTATATCAGAGATGATCTCGTTCGATGCGAATCTTCCGTCAGCTGAACCATTTCTTCAGGTTCGGAAATAAAGAAATCACACGGGAGCAATTTAAGCGAATATAGGAGTATAAAACAGCAATTTGAAAGGTAATTCGATCAATTTAGCGGTTGCAATTGCAGATAATTGAGCAGGTGCATTATAATGGCAAAAAAACAGTTTTGCTTTCGCCAAATGTGGTTGTTTTCCTTTAATTCAGCATTGAAATGGCACAATTTTTTCGGTACAAGAAAGCTCTATTGCCTCTTTTGGTGTTGGTTCACGAACGAAAATCCATTCTTTCTTATATAATGCCGCAGAAGCTCTTTTCGATTGTGCTTGTACATATTAAAACATTGCAATTAAATTGCCCCACAATTTCGTTCTTGGTCGTTTGACAGTAACCACGGAACCCATCTTACCGATAACTCTATTAAATGTATGTTCAATAGAGATGTTTGGAACTTGGGCTATATCACGTACCTTAAATCTTCGATCTTTCAACACCATATCACGGACTTGTTTAAACGTACTTTTCACATGCAGTTTTTACAGGTCCCATTCTACAGTTGAAGAAACTCCAATATAATTTCGCAGTAAATATACCGTATGCTATTAAATAATATATGTAGAGGTGGGAAGCTCGATTCACATGCCAGCGGTGTACACATGAAATTTAATTTAAGTTATAAGAAACAAGTTATAAAACGTGCACAATTTGCAATTCAAGATTCCTTTCATTCACACGGCTAGCTGCCGATATTAAACCCGATAAAGTCCGCAATATGTATGTGGCTATGTATGTGGCATCACTATGCTATCGCTAAATATAACGGGTGTTTTTTTAAGAGCTTGAGAACTTAAAATTATAATACAAGACAGAAATATTGTTGGAATGAAATTTTTTTTATTATAATCTGGTAGATAATTTCATGGCATTTATTTTTTAAATATGATTTCCGGCATATGTCCGCCGCGGCTACGAGTTACATGGTCCATTCGATCAGTCCAATTTTTGACTACTTTTTCCAATAAATCTGGCCGTATGGCGTCAATGGTGGCTTGAATATTGGCTTCCAATGCTTCAAGAGTTGCTGGTTTGTCAGCATAAACCAATGACTTAACATAGCCCCATAAAAAGTAATCCAGAGGCGTTAAATCGCACGAACGAGGGGGCCAGTGAACAGGACCACTTCTGGAAATAAAGTTGTCACCAAATTGATTTTGCAATAAATCGATTGTTAAGCGCGCTGTATGGCAAGTTGCGCCGTCTTGTTGGAACCAAATGTCGTTGATGTTTAGCTGATTAATTTTTGGAAACAAAAATTCAGTCAGCATGGCTCGATAGCGCTCGCCATTCACCGTAACGGCAGCTCCTTGCTCATTTCGAAAGAAATAAGGACCGATGATGCCGCCAGCGTGTAAACCGCACCAAACAGTCAATTTTAATGGATGTAATGGTGATTCGTTAACGGCTTGAGGATTGTCTTCGCTCCAAATACGGCAATTTTGCTTATTGACGTAGCCATTTAACCAGAAATGAGCTTCATCACTAAACACAATTCTTTGATAAAAATGCTCATCTTCGGCCAGTTTCAAATGAGCCCAATCAGCAAAATTGCGACGCAAACGATGGTCGTTTGGCTTCAAATCTTGCACGAGCTGTATTTTATAGGCACGTAAGCCTAGATCCTTACGTAAAATTTTCCAAGTAGTCGAAGGACAAAGGCCAACAAGTTGTGAACGACGACGAATCGACATTTCGGCGTCTTCTTCAATACTTCGCGCTACAGCAGCAATATTCTCTTCGGTACGCACATTTCTTTCTCTTGTTGATGGTTTTGAATCGAGAAGAGTAAAATTAGTGCGACAACGATCAATAACTGCACGAATTGCTTGCTCACTAGGCCGATTATGTTGACCGTAAAATGGACGAAGTGCTCTATGAACTTCGCGAACAGATTTATTTTTTTCAAAGTAAATTTCCACAATTTGGAAGCGTTGTTCTGGCGTTAACGATTCATGATGACTTGCCAAACCTTACTGAACAGAAATGTCAACACAGTTTGACATTCTCAGCTGTCAAACCATAGTTATCGATATCGAAAGTTCTCATGCAGCTAAAAAAACACCCGTTATGTATAGGTCGTTTAACGATGTCGGGAGGGTATTACTAACATGATGAAACTCTGACATTCTACTCGCATAGTGTATAAATTAAATCGTTTCTGGTCGGAAATATTCGAGAACATTACCTTTTCAATTTTTACCAAGCAAAGTCGAATG
This sequence comes from Melolontha melolontha, assembly GCA_935421215.2. Classification (NCBI taxonomy): domain Eukaryota; kingdom Metazoa; phylum Arthropoda; class Insecta; order Coleoptera; family Scarabaeidae; genus Melolontha; species Melolontha melolontha. The sequence goes on along the minus strand of OW285237.1, from coordinate 123,348,898 downwards.
CGTAAGAAGAATTAGCTAGTTGCATTTTAGATACTAATATCCGTATAAAGAAATTGCTGTCAAGGAGACAATATACCGTCTCAGAACACGAATTTTGAGGGGCATAACGTTCGCGATCGATTCTTAACTATTAGTCAAAGGACCACATATAATGGCAGGAATGATTTATTATTATTTAATAGATATCTATAAAAGTAAAATATATACAACATAAAAGCCATGATGGTATAAATTTATTTTGCCATGACGTATTAAGCGATCGTCTCCCAAAAATGACATTTTCTTCTCACTTACTCTGTATAGTATTTTAATTTAAAGTATTTAACTCGTTTCCCTTATTCTTCTTACTAAGTTGATATTTGTAAATCTCTTGTCTAGAATTAATATATTTTTGTAAATATAGGTATAATAGCATGTGTTATTGAATACACGTGCAAATTACCTGTACAATCTACAACTTTTTATTGCCGTGATGTCGATAACAATATATTTTTGTACGATTGACAGGTGATTTAGATCGTTTGATGATCTGTCGCTTATTTAGATTGGAACTCAATAACAACAGTTAGTGTATAGAAGACAAAACATCGAGTAAGTGCATGCAGTATTACGTAACGCAACTGTTGTAGATTGTTTTTATACCACCACATGCTATAATACATTTGTTTGTAATGGACGCATACGCTCGACGCAAAGTGGATATAAAATAAATTCGGTTGAATGTTGCAGGATGACGCCATCACTTGTTTTCTGTATTTTTAATTGAGTCTAAACATTTTTTTTACGTGGGTGATACCTTTGTGAGATTTAGTTAGGTGGACGTTCCATCTTTATCTCTACCTCTACCATCACATAAAAATTTTAATTATGCAAATATTGTTGTATACCAGAATTTATGCATCATGAATATTCTGATACTTTTCGTAAATTCTTCTTCATACTTCTTTATTTATGCACTTTTTAATGAGTCGTTCATGAATTGTATTTGGTAAAGGAATAATAAATTACTAAAAAGTTTCAAGTGAAATTAGGTTCATAATAATATTAGGTAAACTAACATATACATATATATATATATATATATATATATATATATATATATATATATATATATATACATATATATATATATATATATATACATATATATATATATATATATATATATATATATATATATATATAGATTATGACTGAAGTTTCCTTTTGCTAACTTAAATAACATAAAACAAACTTAAAACCAATAATTTTTTAATTTAAAATAAAAATATAAATTAATCATAGTAACAAAAACGATATTTTTAGGATAGTTAATACGTACTTTACATGTCTACAACAGATGTTCGAAGTTTCCCCCACCGACTCGCATACACAATTCCGCGCGTCGAATGAGTGATTCGTAGACACGCTGAAGGACATTTTGCTCCCGTATGAAAGTACTTGCTTCATTCACACGATTTTGCAGTTCATCGATGGTATTTATTTCATTTACAAAAATCAGTTGTTTTAAATAGCCCCAGAAGAAAAAGTCCAGCGGATTTAAGTCAGGAGAACGCGGTGGCCATGCGACAGGACCTCCGCGTCCAATCCAATGATCTTGATACACACTATTTAAATGTCTACGAACAGTGTGTGTAAAATGTGCCGGAGCACCATCATGTTGAAACCACATCTGATATCAAATATTAAGGGGGACATATTCTAACAGCGGTTGTAAATTATGTTGTAAGAATTCCAAATAAGTTTGGCCATTAACACGAGCAGGGAGAATAAACGGGCCGACGATAAAGTTATCTATGATTCCCGCCCATAAATTTAGCGAAAATCGTTGTTGATGATGCACACGAAGGACCGCTCGTGGATTGTCTATTGCCCACTGATGCAGATTATAAGTCCCTTCACGTGTAAAAGTAGCTTCGTCTGTAAAGAGAATACTAAATACAAAATTATCGTCCTCGCGATTTCTTTGAAGCAACCATTCACAAAATTGTACCCGAGCCGGATAATCACGAGGGTTTAATGTTTGCACTCGTCGTAGTGAAAAGGATATCGTTGAGCTTCTCGTAAGGTTCGCCGAACAACAAACTGTGATACGTTAAACCGATGAGCAAGGTGTCGTGTGCTTAATGTTGGATCATTTTCTATTGCCTCCAAAATCTCTTCTTCAACAGCTAAAACGTTTTCAGCACGTTCTGGACCAGTATATCGACGTCGAGGTTGTAATTCTCCGGTATCACGAGCCCACTGAACAACTGCTATAAACGTAGGTGCAGACGGTAAATGTCTATTCGGAAATAATTCGGAATATCTTCGACGCGCAGCATGACTATTCTGTTGACATTCACCGTAAATCAAAATAATATCAACTAACTCACAATTGGTAAAGTGGTATGCCATTTTATGTTCATACAAAAATCTTTTTGAACTAGCACTAAAGTAAAACTATAACGTCTTATTACTAGAGCTGAGGATGTTTGCGGTACGGCAGGACCGTATGTAGTGCATCCCCACATTTAACTATTTATCTAAATATTCTCTGAAATGATTTGCCGGATCTCATAAATTAATAGAGTGATATTTTAGTATGCACTGGATATTGTTATTATACAAAATCATAATAGCCATTTGTATTTATGGATCATAAATAATAATACGCATGTATTTGTATTTGGTTGTGAATTCAATTTAAACTTAAAACGAATCGTAATATTTTAACGACAAACCGTCCTTACAATACATGCATTCGAGACAAAGTGTGCAACTCTACGAATAACTTCCATAATTGATCGAAAATGGACATTTTGGAGCTGAAGTAAAGCCCCTATTCTTAGAAAATTTTATTACTGTCGTTAAGAACTATTATTATAAATAAAGACGGCAGACTATGTGCCCGAACACTAAGTAAACTAACTGCCTCGGTATATGTATTTATATGATCGTCTCTTTGTTCTTTTCTGCGTTTTTTTTTTATATTTAACAATCAATAAAAACATCCATACATATATGTGTGTTTATTTAGGTTGTCTAACGTAAACGAATTTCAAACGCATGATGTTATTGTTATATATATATGTATGCATTAATAAATGCTTTATATTTTCAAAATATTGTATTTATAAAATTGTATTTATTAAAATGTTTTGAATTTTTTATTGGCGTTGGCAAAATAAAAAAAAACGCAGAAAAGAACAAAGAGACGATCATATAAATACGTATACCGAGGCAGTTAGTTTACTTAGTGTTCGGGCACATAGTCTGCCGTCTTTAATTATAAACAACAAAGGCCTTTTATTAGTGTTGAAGTTTTAGTTTCATTGAATTTCCATGCTCTAAGTAGTCAATTGTAAAGTGTTCATTCACAATATTCTAAAACAAGGTGTAAATTTAACTAAAATCCAGAAAAACACATTCTGATAATATATTACTAGATTAGAAGCTGTGTTTATTACTATTTATTATATTATTTTTATAACCAAATGCAATAAAAGCTACGAAAACAAAAGAAACCTCGATTTATTAAAATCTTGTCACACAGCCTTTCAAAGCTGGCAGCACATATTTTGCATATATTTTATATATACTACCTACTTGAACTAGGTGAATGAAGTTAGAAGTTATAACTTATAACTTCTAAGTTCATTCACCTAGTTCAAGTAGGTAGTATAACTTATAACTTCTAAGTTCATTCACCTAGTTCAAGTAGGTAGTATATATAAAATATATGCAAAATATGTGCTGCCAGGCTTTGAAAGGCTGTGTGACAAGATTTTAATAAATCGAGGTTTCTTTTGTTTTCGTAGCTTTTATTGCATTTGGTTATAAAAATAATATAATAAATAGTAATAAACACAGCTTCTAATCTAGTAATATATTATCAGAATGTGTTTTTCTGGATTTTAGTTAAATTTACACGTTGTTTTAGAATATTGTGAATGAACACTTTACAATTGACTACTTGCAACATGGAAATTCAATGAAACTAAAACTTCAACACTAATAAAAGGCCTTTGTTGTTTATAATAATAGTTCTTAACGACAGTAATAAAATTTTCTAAGAATAGGGGCTTTACTTCAGCTCCAAAATGTCCATTTTCGATCAATTATGGAAGTTATTCGTAGAGTTGCACACTTTGTCTCGAATGCATGTATTGTAAGGACGGCTTGTCGTTAAAATATTACGATTCGTTTTAAGTTTAAATTGAATTCACAACCAAATACAAATACATGCGTATTATTATTTATGATCCATAAATACAAATGGCTATTATGATTTTGTATATTAACAATAACCAGTGCATACTAAAATATCACTCTATTAATTTATGAGATCCGGCAAATCATTTCAGAGAATATTTAGATAAATAGTTAAATGTGGGGATGCACTACATACGGTCCTGCCGTACCGCAAAGATCCTCAGCTCTACTTATTACTATGAAAAATTCCATTAAACTAATATTGAATCTACGAAACATTGCACGCATTGTTTCGGTTGACGTCACTATGCATCCAAACAAACCGGACATTTCATTCTATCACATGTAAATTAAATGAAGTTAAGAAGAGACTATTTCAGTTTTATACAAATTACATATTTAGAAATAGCCTCTTCTTATTTACATGTGATAGAATGAATTGTCCGATTTGTTTGGATGCATAGTGACGTCAGAGAAAATGCGCGCTATTAACCAGGGGAAAACCAAGTAAACTGCAATGTCAATAACGTCTCACATCCTAAACTTGACCCTGACACAGTTTGTTATCGTTACGGTCACTCAACGGTCAGTGACCTAATATGTATGAAATGTGTACAGTGACACTTGAAAACGTTGGGCTGTTATAAACAATTTTTTTGGCATTTCTAGACAACTTGTATTAGAAAAAAATTTTACTATTTTATTTGTTATATTTTTTAGAATATATCCCCCAAAAAAACAAAATGAAACTTCAGTCATATTGAAAAAAATCGAGAAACACATTGCTGTGAACTTTGCTTTCAAATGTAATTTATTTAAATGAATGATTTGCGTAGGGGTTACCCAAGCATAAATTTTATTGAGACTCTCAGGGCTATCTTTTTGGTTCTGCACAACTATGCCTAGCGTCCAAAGTGGATGCAAAGAAATAATACAACAAGAAGTACTAGTTTAAAATATTCTATTGTTTGCTTATATTTTCACATTTCATTATTGTTGTAACTTAAAATACTTTATTACTAACCTATATCTTAACCTATCAATGCCACCTTAATATACAAATATTCCTTAGTGAGTCATACGCGGATAGTATTAGCGTTTTAATTCTGATTCAAAATGAATCTTGCAAACAAAGACTCACTCGCAAAGTGGGTATTTGCCTTCCAAATGTTGATATTTGTACTCAAAGCATATTTCTCACTGAAATGTGTATTTCTGGTCTCTACTGATAACTTTCTACAAAGCGAGTGTGCTATTCAGTGCCTATTTAAGTGAAAACGAGTCCATACAGAATACGATGCTTATTAAGTATTTTCTTATTTTCGCGCTTATCGCTGAACGTTTTGAATTTAAGATTTTAAAACTGCACATATATTTCGAGAATATTCAGGGAAAACTACTTATTCTTCGTCAAACACAGATATCTGGCTTAAGATATGACATTTTTCGGATTATATATGGTGCAAAAAAATGGAACATTAAAGTCTTAGTACTTTAAAGTAAAATATTAAAGTGCAAGTACTTTAAAATTATATAATAATTTAATAACAATAATAACCTTACCTCATTAACTACTTGCTAATACAATAGACATTGTGCAGTCTCTTGGTTTTTAGAAATTAGATCTGCGTTTGAAGAAGGGTACATATTTATTGTGTTTTCTTCGATTATTTCAGACACAGACGATTCAGAGATGGGCATTGAATTTCCTAAATTGTAACTTGCTGTACTATTGGTTTGCACAGCAGGCGTATTCGAGGTACCAAGAGTATTGTTCTCTCCCTACAATATTATTTTTGAACATTTCTTGTTGTTCTCCGTCGAATCTTCTAGATATCCTTCAGCCACAGTTGAGCTTTTCCAGCCTCCCATGTCTTCTAATTCTAATCAAATCCGCGCCGGCGTCTGCTAGCATAGTTGCAGAACTGCGTTGAAAACAATGCCTGGTGTATTGTTCTGCATTTGGCAAGTTTAAATATTTAGCTATCTGAGATGGTACGTTCGCTATAATTATGCACATTGATGCACTGAACACTTAATTTATTTCCTTTACAGTATATGAATAGTTTATCGTGATTAATATGTCCCGGATGCAATGCTTCTGTACTTTCTATACAATTCTATGGAATTTATACCATTCATTTCATTAATTACCGTGAAAACTCTTTTCCGATTTATTTTCGTAACGAGTATTGTCACGATGAGAATATCATTTTTATCATGGATATCGTGAACAGAGATATTATATAGTTCAACCCGCCTGAGAGCTCCACATAATCCAAATTAAATTGTACTTTGAAATAAATTAGTAAATTTAAATTGTTTCTAAAAGAGTATAAATTATACTACCTTCATAGCGAGATACATTTCATCTGGAGTCCCCACCATGAATTTATTTGGGTGTTCTCTTGTCACAATCAGGGATTTCTTAGCTCCATATAACCAACAGATTTTCGTTTCAAGAACGTGTTTAGTTTAAACAAATTTGCAATATCAATATCCTTGGCACGTTATATTGATTTCAATATCGAAAATTTCGGCCACAAGAAAGAAGATTTCAACATTTTTGACTCCTATAATTATTATAATTTTTGATATTTTATTTCTATACATTTTAACTTGCCTTATTAGGAAAATAAACTAAAACGACATCTTCATTTACAGTGATAATGCGTTTTTTTCTTTTTTCAATCACAAAACAACTGGTATTCCTTTACGTATTGATTTCGGGACTTATGTGGCATCAAATGCTCCATCACGCGATCAGCTTCTTCCAGAATATCTTGCGATATCTCATTTGAATCAATTTTAAAACGAATAATTCAATAAATCACACAAAATTGACGCAGCTTTTTCATTTTATTTGTAACAAACTTCCATCGCTATGGAAATATTAGTTACCGCTTACTTAATTTTTACGAATAATTTCTGCGAAAAATAAATGTCATTTTTGACATCAGTATGAAATAAATTCATTTCTTTTTATTTAAAATTCATTATTCGCTTTCAGTATGAAATAAACCGTTGTATTCACCATGAACGAAAAGTGTTCTTAAAGGTCCTCGCAAGTAATTTCGTTCTCGGCTGACGCCTCGGCGGTAAATAATTATCTCGTCCTTTAAAATGTCATTTTTCGTTCTTGATAAATAAAATACTATTATGCGTTTCTTTACAGAAATTGTAAAACTAACAAGTGCTAAATAGTTTTATAAAATGAACGAAGACAAATGACGCTCTTCAACCACAGAATCTCTCAAAAGTGTATAACAACTTTCTATCGTAACGATAATTAACTAAAGTATGTCATTTCATTCACCAAACAAAATTGTTTTAATTAACTCTGATGTTCCAATTATTTAATTACAAACTACGTTATATTTAGCTCTACTTCAATTTTCATCCGCAATGTAATTTACTGGTTAAATTTAGTATGTCGCTTCAAACAAACATTGTCTGTACCCGATGTTTCAAATTATTTTCTTGTTTTGCGTAGGATGTGAACACGGAAAAAAAAACAGTAATTCTAGTAAAGAAAACTCTTCAACGGAAGATGCATGTCTCTAGATATAATAGTTTTGGTTAAACGCGTTTAGTTATAAGTTATAACTAAGTGTCGGTTTAATATTGCTGCAATATACACAAGTATTTTATCTAGTAACTTATAACTAGAGCTGAGGATGTTTGCGGTACGGCAGGACCGTATGTAGTGCATCCCCACATTTAACTATTTATCTAAATATTCTCTGAAATGATTTGCCGGATCTCATAAATTAATAGAGTGATATTTTAGTATGCACTGGATATTGTTATTATACAAAATCATAATAGCCATTTGTATTTATGGATCATAAATAATAATACGCATGTATTTGTATTTGGTTGTGAATTCAATTTAAACTTAAAACGAATCGTAATATTTTAACGACAAGCCGTCCTTACAATACATGCATTCGAGACAAAGTGTGCAACTCTACGAATAACTTCCATAATTGATCGAAAATGGACATTTTGGAGCTGAAGTAAAGCCCCTATTCTTAGAAAATTTTATTACTGTCGTTAAGAACTATTATTATAAACAACAAAGGCCTTTTATTAGTGTTGAAGTTTTAGTTTCATTGAATTTCCATGTTGTAAGTAGTCAATTGTAAAGTGTTCATTCACAATATTCTAAAACAAGGTGTAAATTTAACTAAAATCCAGAAAAACACATTCTGATAATATATTACTAGATTAGAAGCTGTGTTTATTACTATTTATTATATTATTTTTATAACCAAATGCAATAAAAGCTACGAAAACAAAAGAAACCTTGATTTATTAAAATCTTGTCACACAGCCTTTCAAAGCCTGGCAGCACATATTTTGCATATATTTTATATATACTACCTACTTGAACTAGGTGAATGAAGTTAGAAGTTATAACTTATAACTTCTAACTTTCAAAGCCTGGCAGCACATATTTTGCATATATTTTATATATACTACCTACTTGAACTAGGTGAATGAAGTTAGAAGTTATAAGTTATAACTTCTAACTTCATTCACCTAGTTCAAGTAGGTAGTATATATAAAATATATGCAAAATATGTGCTGCCAGGCTTTGAAAGGCTGTGTGACAAGATTTTAATAAATCGAGGTTTCTTTTGTTTTCGTAGCTTTTATTACATTTGGTTATAAAAATAATATAATAAATAGTAATAAGCACAGCTTCTAATCTAGTAATATATTATCAGAATGTGTTTTTCTGGATTTTAGTTAAATTTACACCTTGTTTTAGAATATTGTGAATGAACACTTTACAATTGACTACTTACAACATGGAAATTCAATGAAACTAAAACTTCAACACCAATAAAAGGCCTTTGTTGTTTATAATAATAGTTCTTAACGACAGTAATAAAATTTTCTAAGAATAGGGGCTTTACTTCAGCTCCAAAATGTCCATTTCGATCAATTATGGAAGTTATTCGTAGAGTTGCACACTTTGTCTCGAATGCATGTATTGTAAGGACGGCTTGTCGTTAAAATATTACGATTCGTTTTAAGTTTAAATTGAATTCACAACCAAATACAAATACATGCGTATTATTATTTATGATTCATAAATACAAATGGCTATTATGATTTTGTATAATAACAAAATCCAGTGCATACTAAAATATCACTCTATTAATTTATGAGATCCGGCAAATCATTTCAGAGAATATTTAGATAAATAGTTAAATGTGGGGATGCACTACATACGGCCCTGCCGTACCGCAAACATCCTCAGCTCTACTTATAACTGAAATACTAAAATTTTTGCATTGCCTACATTTGTTTCATTATATTGTACATTGAAGAAGTAACTGTTTGGTTGCGCACATTGATATCGAATTCTGTAGACTTTCACGGCCCATTTCCCTAATAATACAATCCTCTTCTGGGTTTGGGCGTTTTCTGTTAGAGCAGTTAAGCATTACTAAAAAAACATACGATATTTAATTGAAAAAAATTACCTCATTAACTTGAACCCTAAAAAAGCAGCGTTTCACAGTGGAAACACAAAATAATAATCATTATTTTCAAAATTTTAGTGTATAGTGTATATATAAGTGTATAGAAGTCCTCAAGTATATGTATACAAGTAGATATAAGTATATAAAAAACAAATAAAGCGTGACACAAACAACACATTAAAATTTATTGTTCAAATAAAATTCATCTAAAGAATAAAAAGATTGTGTATATAACATATTTTCTAATGTTTTTTTTAAAGCACTTTTCCCTGCTGTACTTTGGGATATAATTATAAATATTTAAGACTTGACTAGTTGCGTTCTTTTGTACCCTAGTCAGAGTTGTTTGTGGCACCGCAAAATAGACACTTTCCGTCCCGCGAGTACTGTACTTGTGATTTAAGACATACCTATCAAACGCACTGCTCATACCCCTTCTCGCACACAAAGTACACTCCAGAACATAGACCGTAAGCGTATGTATTTTTCGTGTTTTAAATATATCCCGACACGAGTCAGTAAGTCCCAATTTAAAAACTACACCAAGACATTTCTTCTGTAGAATAAAAAGCCATTTCCCATTGTTCCTCCAGAAGACCAAACCATACCGCAACCGCGATTCCACGTAAACTCGGCACGCATACAAACTGACTTCAATATTTACTGAGCCGAAGCTAACCCTAAGGGGATAGTTAAATGGACAAATCCTTCGAAATAGATTGTGTATATGGAACTTCCAATTAAGTTGTGAATCGACCCCTATGCCGAGAAGCACTACCTTTGGTGGCGAGGTGAGTACTCTGCAGTATACAACAAGATCTTCTCGCTGAGAAACAGCGAAATGGATGATCTTGGTTTTGCCCATGTTCAACTTAAGATCGTTCGCTCTGAACCATGCACTCACAGAGGACAATGCTGGTACAATGCTCTCCCTTAAGATGTTTTTTTTCCATTGATCTAATTGCCAATGAAACGTCATCCGTAAATAAGGCCAGAGGATGATTAAATCCTAGCGGTAACCCATTTACGTAAATTAAAAATAAAAGAGGCCCCAGCACGGATCCCTGTGGTATACCTCTGGTAACATTGAGCCGACCAGACCCTCTCCTTTAACCGCCATCGCACTTTGTCTTCTGTTCTCTAGATAAGATTTAATAAGATACCAACAACTTCCTCTAAATCCTAAATTCTCTAATATCTCCAAAAGCATTCTGTGATTAACACTATCAAAAGCCTTGGAAAAATCCATAAAAGTTTCCGCTATTTGCTCTTTATTCGGTCAGGCATCAAGTATTTCACAAATTACCTGAAATATGGCCGAGCATGTCGATTTTACCGTTGAGATCCATTGTGTCTATCTGTGATAACTTTATGTTTGTTAATAAACGCATTCATTATTCTATATATCAGTTTTTCATATATATATATATATATATATATATAATTGAAACGAAATTATCGACCGTGATATATTATAAAAAATTAATTTAAATTCGGGTAAGCGGTCTGTCAATTAAAAGACTCCCTTATTAAATAACCCTATATTTCGCAACAGAATTTGTTGCTTCTTCTGGGGTAAATAATGTAGAGTTGAAAAATAATAAAATTAACGCACAATAATAAAAATGATTAGATATAAAAAATTTATAGATTTATAGACTTTCATATCTAGTCATTTTTATTTTTTGTACGTCAATTTTATTATTTTTCAACTCTAAATTTTTTACCCCAGAAGAAGCAACAAATTCTGTTGCGAAATATAGGGTTATTTAATAAAGGAGTTTTTTAATTGACAGACCGCTTACCCGAATTTAAATTAATTTTTTATTATATATATATATTATTTCATTTTGCAATAACTGCAAATACAGAGCCGAAGTTAAATTGCCATTGATGAAAAAGGGACCGATAATATGACCGCTTAGAATGCCAACCCAAACATTAACCTTTTGGGGGTACTGCGTATGGTGCTCCAAAAACCAAGAGGGATTTTCCGTATCTGCAGTCATGTCTGTTTACATCACCGGTAAGGCAAAAAGTAGCTTCGTCAGAGAAAAGAATATTGTTGACAAAATTTTTATTATTATTGCAAATATTTAACATTTCTTCAGAAAATTGTAATCTCCTATCAAAATCATCTTCCGTTAATTCGTGTACAAGGTGTACCTTATAAAGTTTATACTTTTCACTTTTTAAAAATGACACGATCGATGACTGTGAAATATTGAAATTGACCTCTAATTGTTGGTTGATAAATGGAGATATTCAGATACAGTCAATAAAATATCCAGTTTGTTATCATCGCTTTTTGCTGTTCTAGGTCTACCACTCCTTGGCAAATCTTTAACGCTACCCGTTTGTTCAAAGCGTCTTAAAGTTTTACCAACAACGGATTTAGAAATTGGATTTCTATTTGGATGCGTATCATTAAATAAATTAGAAACGTCTTGTAAACTTCTGCGTCTATCTCCATAACCCAACATCATAAGTATTTAAATTCGTTCATGTTCACTTAAACTCGCCATTGTTAATATTAACAGCAGCAAATTGCACAAATGAATTATTTCTGTCAAAGATTTGACGTACACAATAACCACTGATAAAATTATGTCGCTCAAGTTTGTTTATCGCTACGCTTCTGTCTATCTGCGATGTACCGAACATCTGTTAAACACATGAACCGGCATTTTCTTATAAAAAAGTTATTAAAATGAATTTAAAAAAAAACAAAAATATTATTGTAAAGAGAAAAAAATTCTCTATCGAATGGTAGAGTAAAATTTACTAGTACCCATTTAAAAAAAACTGCGCGAACAGGCGTAACTAAAAAACAATTGAAGAAAAAAACAATCAAATATACTCAAATGTAGATCAAAATATCCTAACAAACTTTTATATTGAACATAATTCCCTAAAATGAATATTAACGACAATAAATCGCTGTCTCCATACTTTTAACTAACCCTGTATATATATATATATATATATATATATATATATATATATATGAGCCGTTGAAAGCGAAAGTGGTGTAAGTCAAAAAAATAAAAATTATAAGTTTTCTTCACAAATGGGTACTATGTAGTACATAGTACCCATTTGTGAAGAAAACTTATAATTAACTATGTAGTACATAGTACTAACTATGTATTAACTATGTATTAACTATGTAGTATTAACTATGTAGTACATAGTACCCATTTGTGAAGAAAACTTATAATTTTTATTTTTTTGACTTACACCACTTTCGCTTTCAACGGCTCATATATATATATATCATAGGCGATTAAAGGTCTGTATATTACTTCAAAATATATGTATTTAAAAAACTCTACATGTTTCGGCTGTGTACGCCTTTATCAAGAGAATACAAAATATGAATTCATATTTTGTATTCTCTTGATAAAGGCGTACACAGCCGAAACATGTAGAGTTTTTTAAATACATATATTTTGAAGTAATATACAGACCTTTAATCGCCTACTGATTAGGTTTACCATATCATACCAAGGTCACGAAGTTATTATATATATATATATATATATATATATATATATATATATATATATATAACATTTGATAAATTATTGGAGTTTTTCGGCTTTTTTTATATGAAATATTTACAAATATTAAATTAGAATGTATGTAATTGCAGAGTAAGTGGGGATGTAAACATTGCTGTCTACAATTTACAAAGCAAATCATACGAAATTTTTTATTCGAAAAAGATGGTCTACGTTGGGACTCGAACCCAAGTCTACAGCTATCCGGGCTGTCGCCTTTACCACTAGGCCACAATAGACCCAGGTTCAAGCCATATAGAAATGCATTATAAAATAACAGTGTTAATGAATCAGGTGTCAGTTATTGAATGTAGATGTCAAGCTGAAAGCAGAAGTCAGTTTTGAAAGCTCATGTCAGTTTTGATAGCAGATGTCAGTTAGTGAAAGCAAATGTCAGTTATTGAAAGCAGATGTCTGTTTTGAAAGCAGGTGTCAGTTATGAAAGCAAACGTCAGATTAGAAAGCAGATGCCTATTTTGAAATTAGATGTGAGTTACTGAAAGTATATGTCAGTATTTTGAGAGCAGATGTCAGATTTGAATGTTTGAAAATGCTAATTATTACTCCATAGCTATATGAGTGTTTAGATAACTTCTTAGCCGTTCATGATGAACGGCTAAGAAATTATCTAAACACTTATAGATATATATATACAATATATATATATATATATATATATATATATATATATATATATATACATATAGTATATATTTGATAATTCTTGGATCATAATTTTCGGCTTATATATATATATATATATATATATATATATATATATATATTTACATAAGGAACAAATATTAATATTCGACTTACTAAATAACTAAGGATGAAATATTAGCAATTTCCATCTGACAGAATATTAACATCTGTTCCTTATAAGGCGTTTCCAATAAACTTGAAACCAAGTCCTCGTAGCTCAGTTGTTTGAGCGATGGTCCAGCAAACCGTGGACGTGGGTTCAAGTCTAACCTAGGTCCAAATTTGTCCAAATAAAAATTTCGAATAATTAGCATCGTAATTATAGACAGCATTGTTTACATTCACATTACTTCGCAAAATACTAATCTAAAAATATTTAATATAAAGCCGAAATCTCCAAGAATACTAATATAAATTCACTAATGTTTGGGTTATCGGTCTCATTAAAATTTAAATGTTCTATCTCAATATTTCGTCATTTATTAATTGCCATACACAGGTGCGGTCGTGATGACGTACTGTTGGGGCACGTACAATGATGCGAGTGCTTCGTGTATTCTCGTGTACTAACTGTAGCGTTTTCTTAGTAAACACCTAAAACACACGAGGCACTCGCATCATTGTACGTGCCCCTACAGTACGTCATCACGAGACGCGCCTGGCAATACACACTTTACTCTTATACTAAATATATTCAAAAAAGCAAACTTACAGCTTGAGTTAAGCGTTGGCAGTCCTATTAATTAATTTATACATAATTGTAACTAGCAACTCACAAATAAAACATGAACATTACATTTTTTCTCATGTAGCTTGCATTGCCATTCGTTAAGATATATTGTAGTTTGTTGGCAATATCAATTTATAACGTTATTAGTACGGTCAAGCAATTTTCTATAATTAGTTATGAAATGGTTTTTTTCCAAGACATATCTAATACCTATATCGTTGAAGTTGCAATAAATTTGAGAAGATGATCATCACTAAACAACAATATCTCCTAATGGATGGCAATGAGATGGCAATGGCAATGGCAATGAGATGGCAATGGATGTCATAAGAAAAATGTAATGTTCATGTTTTAGTTTAAGAGCAAAGTGTGTATTGCAATTTTATAGCTTTTCCGGATGAAGTCATTAATAAATCACAAAATATTGAGAAAAAACATTTAAGTTTCAATGTAAACAGACCGATAACCCAAATATTAGTGAATTTATATATATATATATATATATATATATATATATAAATTCTTGGAGTTTTTCGGCTTTTATATGAAATATTTACAAATATAATCAAATTAGCATGTAATTGCGAAGTAAATTTGGAATGTTAACATTGCTGTCTACAAATTACAAAGCTAATTCTTAGAAAATTTTTAATTGAAAAATTTTGTCTACGTTGGGACTAGAACCCAAGTCTACGGTTTACCGGACCGTTGCGTTACCACTTAAGCTACGATATCCACATAGCGACTACAAATGTATACGTATGACATTAATATACTGTCATTTATATTTTATATTCCTTAAAAAAGGCAGCATTTGCCGAAACATGTAGGATTGTTTTAAATATATACATTTTGAAGTAAAACCAGACCTTAAATCGCCAACAAATTGAATTTACCATAACATGCAAAGGTCACGAAATAATTATCTATATATGTATATATATATATATATATATATATATATATATATATATATATAATAACTTCGTGACCTTGGTATGATATGGTAAACCTAATCAGTAGGCGATTAAAGGTCTGTATATTACTTCAGAATATATGTATTTAAAAAACTCTACATGTTTCGGCTGTGTACGCCTTTATCAAGAGAATACAAAATATGAATTTTCATTCATATTTTGTATTTTCTTGATAAAGGCGTACACAGCCGAAACATGTAGAGTTTTTTAAATACATATATTTTGAAGTAATATACAGACCTTTAATCGCCTACTGATTAGGTTTACTATATATATATATATATATATATATATATATATATATAATATCTTCGTGACCTTGGTATGATAAGGTAAACTTAATAAGTCGGCGATTAAAGGTCTGGTTTACTTCAGAGTATATATATTTAAAACAACCCTACATGTTTCGGCAATACGCCTTTGTCAAGAGAATATAAAATATTTTGTGGTATTGTGGCCTTGTGGTATTTCGTTGGTAATATCTGTTGTTATTTATATATATATATATATATATATATATATATATATATGTATGTATGTATGTATATATATATATACATACATACATACATACATACATACATACATACATACATACATAATCTTTACTTCCATATACCGGTTATACCAGTGTTGGATGACAAATTTTATACATTAATTACATTATGCATTCTACAGCATACTCTATACAATACTAATATAAATTTTATATAATATAGATGTGCTTATAACCTACTATATTGACTCCAATATTTTATCTAAATTGGGGGCTCTAAATTAGGTCTTCCATATATGTCCTTTTCCATCTCTTTCTCTCACCAGCTATCCGTATCGCCTGTGTCCATTCTAAGTTTCTCTTCCTTAAATTTTCGTGTATATGGTTGTTGCATGTTTTTTTGGGTCTACCTCTTGCTCTCCTTCCTATAGGTTTACTTCTCCAAATTGTTTTCGCCATTCTGCTCCGTTCCATTCTTATCAGATCCCGAACCATCTCAATTGCGACTGCTCAATCGTTACGTTTAACGAAGTTACACGGCTTCTTCGTCTTATCTCGACGTTTCGTATTCTATCCAACCTTGTCACACTCTCTATTCTACGTAAATACTTAATTTCAATTGCTTGTAGTCGAGCCTTCGTTCTGTCATTTATGGTCCAAGATACGCAGCTATATGTTAAAGTTGGTATACAGTAAAAACCTCTTCCCTATAGTCACTTATAGAAACGTGTATTACGTATGTGTGCGTTCGAGAAGCGAGGAGTGGGGATGCACGTGGCATACATATGGATGTAAGCACATACATAGTATAAACGTCAATGAATGTGGAACTAGCGGCAATAATAGGGACTTTATGTAATAATTAACACAAATAAGTGTGGACTTTTTGGAAGATTTTAATATTTTTAACGTTTAAAACAATGTCAGATATACCTATAACAATAACAATAAGTAAAGCGGTAAATCATAATAACTTCTATTTTCTATACATAATAAATAAAACCTTCGTATGTTTTAACGGATTTAAACAGCCATATTTTTCAAAATTTTTAATTATGTGTCTTATCGTTTCAAACGCAATGGTACGTTGAAAGTTAATTTGAAATACCCGTGCAATTTCTCTTATGCTGCGACCAAGATGATACTGTTTTACGACAATTTTTTTTTGTTCAAGGGTAAAAATATCCATCGTGAATACCGACACAAGTTAGCTTATACGTAATCAATAGCCATAAATTTAATAAAACCAAGAAAACAAATACTGGAACTTTGATAGAATAAATAAATGTAACTGAAAACTATTCGCAACAGTTGACCAAACCATCCACCTTCGCAAGTAAACTGTAACTAATGGAGATCTTTTCGAGAAAGGCGTGCATCGCTGCTCGTCTCCGCGCTCCCCATCCCTACTTCTCACTTCAGGAACACACACATACGTAATACACGTATGTATGCATATTCTACTGACTATAGGGAAGAGATTTGTACTGTATATATAGCTTTACAAACCTGTAGCTTGGTATTTTTGGATATTTCTTTTTTATTAATCATTACTTTCCCCAACGCAAAATAAATCTTCTCCGCATTTCTTATTCTTTTGGCGATTTCCTTATCCATTTGTCCATTTGCCTGTATTACCGCACCCAGATAACTGAAGCTATCTACTTGTTCTACTCTTTTATTTTGTGTTACTATATTTAACTGTTCTTGGTGTTCGGAGATTACCATCGCTTTGGATTTGTTTACGTTTATATTTAAACCTCTTTTGTGCAAAGCATCGTCCCATAAGTTTATATTATAATTTAGGGCGGTTTCTGATGGTGCGAAAATTACTAGGTCATCAACATATGTAAGTGTTTTAATTATTTTTCTTTAAATTATAGTATCCCACTTCCCATGGTCTCATAAATGGGTGGCATTCCTTCATAATATCATCCATTGCCAAAACAAAAAGAAGGAAGCTCAGGATGCTACCCTGTCGCACTTCTCTCTTACTTTCAAAGATCTCTGAGTTGTTGTTATTTTGTCTATTGATATATTTAGAGTCTGTCTGTACAAACTTTTAACTCCGCCTATGATATTACTTGCTATATTTCTGCTCTCCATTGCTTTCCAAATAGCATTCCTACTTATCTTATCAAAAGCACTTTCTAAATCGATGAACGCCAAATACGTCTTTCTCCCGTATGCCAACGTCTTTCCAATTATCTGTCGGATGGTAAAAATTTGATCTTCCGTACCTCTGCATGGACGAAATCCTCCCTGCTCGTCTTCTATTTCACCTTCGACGTAACTTCTCAATCTATTTTCAAGTACTCTTTCATAGACTTTACTTGCGACACATAATAACGAGATTCCTCTATAATTTTCGCAGCTTCTAGGGTCACCTTTCTTATAAATTGTCCAATTCACTGTCCAATCATAGGGTACTTCTTTTGTTTTGAAGGCCATATTCACGATTTTCGTTATGATCTCCTTTCCTTTATCTGGCAAGAATTTAATTGTCTCCGGGGCTAAGTTGTCATATCCCGCAGCTTTCCCTAACTTAATTTTACTAAGTGCTAAGGTGACTTCGCCTCCGTTACGTCGTCTTGTAGGTCCAGTTCTTCTTGTACAACATTACCTAATGTTATGCCTAGTCCGTTTACGTCTATATCCATTTCCGCCAGAGCTTTTCCGAAATGATCTTTCCAAATTTCCATTTTTCTGGTATCCTCATACACAAGGTTCTTATCTTTATCGTAAAGTCCCCTTGACATAGGTGATTTATTGTCTTTCCTTACCTTTTTAAGTACTCTATAAAACTTTCTTTGGTTTTCGTGTCTGTTTCTCTCCATCTTTTCTCCGAATTCCTCCCATTCTTTCTTCTTAGCTTTTTGGATTAATGCTTTTACTTTCTTCCTTTGTCTTTTATATTGTTTATTGTCCGCCTCCTTTTTTGTTCTCAAATATGTTGCCCATTCCTTTTTCTTCAGTTTAACTTCGTTTTTAATTTCTTCTGTCCACCAAGCTGTTTGTTTGTATCCCGATCTTATTATGGATTTTCCACAGACTTCCTCAGCTGCGCCTAATGTGATGACTTTAAATTTATTCCACATTGTGTCTAACGATATTCCTCCTTTCGTGTTATCCCATTCATCAAATTTTCTTTCTAGGATTTGTTTGTAGTTACTTTGGTGCTCAGCCTCCCTTAGTTTATAAAAGTTAATCCTAACTTGAGTTATATTATGTTCTTTCTATTTACATAAACGCATACATTTATAGGTCCTTAATATTGCTCTTAACATATAGTGGTCCGTATTTAACTCTGGGCCTCTCATAACCCTTACATCTTTGACAGCACATCTATATGGTCTCTCAATAATTACATAATCAATTATCGATTTTTCTTTCCTTGTTGGTTGTTCCCTAGTAAATTTGTGAATTGACTTGTGGCTGAAGAAGGTGTTTGAGATTAGCATGTTATTATTCTCACAGAAGGCAATCAATCTTTCACCATTGTTATTAAGCATATTTTCACCATAGCGTCCTATAGCTGAATTTTCATCACTGGGGTTATTACCAACTCTGGCATTCGGATCACCCAGTATTATAATCTTCCCTTTCAGGCTCTGTATTATTTCTTGAAACTTATCATAGTATATATCTTTGATGTCCTTCTTCTCATTTTCCCCAGGGGCGTATGTAATTATTATGTTGTAATATTTTTTATTTGGATTCGTCCAGTTTACTACTAGGAATCTCTCTGATATTTGATCCCATGAACTTACTCTGCTCTCAAATTTTTTATTTATTACGCATCCCACTCCACTCTGAGCTCATTCATTTTGTTGTACACCACTATAGATCAGTATATGCTCATTTCTGAGATCTATACAACCTTTTCCTTTCTTTTTTGTCTCTGTTATTGCTAGTACATCCATCTTGATTTCTTTTATTTCCTTCACCAGCTCGAATTCCTTGCCTGCTAAACCTCGAACGTTCCAGGTACCAATAAACAATACTTCCTCATAATTTACCGTTTCCTTAATTGATTTTTTTTTCCTTGTGTTGGCCTCTTTATCTTCTTTATCCATCTCGTAATATCCATTTTCCCGCCGTGTCGTCAACCTGACATCCCGTCCTTCGTTTATCATTAGTTTTTTGGGTTCTGCACATTTGTGCCCTTCTTTTTAATTATTGCTCTGTCATATCCCATACCATTTCCTTCCCATTAATTATAAGTTTAGGGTGTCCGATCTTGACTATCTCTCCGTGATTTCTTTTTGCTCTAGCTATCTGTCTCAGTTTGTATTGTACTTCACTTTCCTGTGGTGTTAAACCACTATCAATGTAGATGCTTTTTTCCTTTTAGTATTTATTTTCTTCTCAATATATTCATTTTCTCGTCAATATCGCTCATTTGTATCAATATTCGTTTTCGTCCAATATTTCTAGCTGTCTGTATTTTACATTCCATATATATATATATATATATATATATATATATATATATATATAATATTTTCGTGACCTTGGTATGATATGGTAAATTCAATCAGTCGGCGATTAAAGGTCTGACCTTTAATCGCCGACTGATTGAATTTACCATATATATATATATATATATATATGTATATATATATATATATATATATTGAGGCATTGCAAGAAGGGCTCTTTCTCTGAAAAGAAATACAAAGAATACATGTAACTGTAATGTTTATATTTACTATGTAATTTAATACCAAGAAGGGGAAAGATTGATTCAAAGTATAAATACTTTATTATGACGACAAATTTGCCTTGAAATAATTAACTTATTTTTCTTTTTTTTTATTGTGATGTTTATATTCATTTCTATTTCAAATTAATATTTAACGCGATTTTATTCAAACAAATTTAACGTATTTATATTTAAATGTATTTGAACAATTAAGCCCCGCCCACAATTTTAACGGTGCAATAACCCGCAAAGAAACAGATGTTGACAGAGTGATTGTAAACACATCAACATATGTTACCTAACTAAAGTTATTTTATAAATCAAAATTTAATTTTTTTAACTGTTTCACACTGTAAAAATGTTTAATTTAATAATATTCAAAAAGATAATGCAAGTAAATAATGGAGCGATTTGCGGCAAGTTACGCAATTAGAAACAAATGAAGAGATTGGCGTCGGTAATTAGTAGTTGCAACGAGAGGTCACGTTTTTTTGTGCTCCGGCTTAATTAAAATAAATTGGCGAAAATATTAAGTGCTCGAGATTTTTAAGTCTACCAAACGTTTCACCTACCTACGAACTACCTGTAGACCAAATTTAACATCTTCCGACCAAACAGTTCAAGAGTTAAGAAGTTTTAAAGTTTTCGATACGAAAACTACCCGCCTAAAAATTTCACCGTACATCGAACACCATCTTTGAACGCTCGAGATCGGCCATCCGCTCAAGCCGCCGTCGGACTTGGAGATTTGGAAAAGTTCACATCATCCCGAGGGATAGTAGCCGAAATATTCTCCAGTTCCCGCTGTGAAGACTTCTCCAGAACACAGGCGCAGGAATCAACAGAGGTTATATCCGAAGATTCAGGTTTTTGCTATTTTTACAAATATTATACGCGCCATTTTTAACTTGCTCATGAACACTTCTAGAACCTTTTTTTGTTTATTCTCTAAATAATTATTTGCATTGCTTTCACCGATATTCAACCACTGTAATTTGTATTCAACATTATTTAAAAACTTAGTATTCACTATTTCTAATATTAAACTTGATTAGATTTCACTTTTATAAAATATTTTAATAACGCAACAATTATTTGCACTTGTCTTACACCATATTGCATTTGTACTGTAAGAATACCAACTGCTAAGTGTGTCTCCCTTATGATATATGTGTGTCACGAAACTGTTTATTTAAATTCTGAAATTTTTCAAGATGTTTTCTTATTAATAAAGTTAATTGTCAATATTTTACTTTGGTTTTTTTTGTTGTAAAGTACTTGAGATATTGTTACATTTCCAATTAAATAATAATTTCCGTAAATAAATTCAAAGTGGAGAGAAGTGAACCTACCTTAACCCTGATAGAGAAATAAGCTAGCCGATAAAAAAAAGTATTGAATAAGCCCAATTTAAATAATTTTTTATATACAATCTACGTTCACAGAAATATAACTTTTGTCATCCCAACTTTTGGGGAAATATAATACACATGTCAATAGCAATATTACTTTATATTAAATCAATTATTCACATTTTACATTCATTCATTTATTTTACCATACTAAGAAACATAACATTTGCCAGCCCAACGTGAGGCATCGTAACGTAACAATATATATATATATATATATATATATATATATATATATATATCTAACGTTAAATATTTATACATAAAAAATGTATTTTCATGTAAATAGAAACACTATTGGATATATAGATAAGTACCAGTTATATGAATATATGTAGTTTCATATCTCTAGCTACATTATCGATATCAGGTGTCACTTTCTAGCTTGCTCTCCAAGTATATGCGAAAATAAATTATTTAACATATACAACAACGAAATTTCTAAATATGTCAAAAGTAAGGTTTTTGGATAAACAAGATAAAGTGTAAAAATGAGAGTAAAAGTTAAAATGAAAAAGAGTCATTATAACTAGAGCAGAGAAATTGCGCGTCAGATGCGGACCCTTAAAAGTTGACATATAGAATAAATAATAAAAAGTAAATTATAAAACGTGCTCAAACACTTACCGTTTTAAGAGTCTTGCGTTAAGTCACAAACGGCATAACATCTGTTAAATATTTCAATCATTAGATATATTTCCACAGTTTTTTCAGCCAAGCTAGTACGACGTGCTCAATAAATGTTAATGCCAAGAAAACGACAGTTCTATATCTAGTGATATTATATTTGTATTTTTTAAATAATCTTTGAAAGAACATAATGAATCTCTAGACGCACATTCACAAATTTGTCTTAATATGAGAAAATCAGAATTGTTTGTGCGACAAGATTTGAGGAATGTTAAATGTAAGAAGTTATCCTGTGTTCATTAAAGAGCTTGCGGCACCATCACTCATAAACGTTATAGCATAGTAGCAGTATGACTTAATTTAAGCACCTTCAATCATTCTAACATTATATTGGCATTATAGACGGAAAGTTAAAAATTCAAAGTTCTGGTAATCATAGAAGCCAGAATTAATTATTATTTGGATTCAAACTATTAATAAAAATAACATTTGTTACACAAGAGAGATTGACATTCGAAGGATATACCGTTTGTTCCTTATTGATATGCAAATATTTAAGGGTGTGAATCTACATGGAAAATAAATGACTTGCTTTGTAAACTATGGTACAAAAACATTTAGTTACGAAAATACAGGGTGTTTTAGAAAGAAATGGAAATTAATTATATTATATTATATTGTATATATTATATTATCTATATTTAAGTTAAATTTAATACGTAGCGACTGTTAATAAAGGTACATATTAAAAAATATATATTTTTTAGCTTTAACAGTGGCCTGGGTACGGGCACATACTTTTATATTTTTGAAGAAAAAAGTGGTACGCCTATGGTTTTTCCCAAAATATAAATTATTTTTGAATTCCCCGTTCAATTTGAAATAAAAGAGCTCTCTTGAGTTGTTTTTGTGTAATGCGCCGTTTTTTGAGTTAAAAAATAAAAATCGTTGTATTGTACGACAAAATTAAAGTATTAACGAATACAACTTCGCAATAAATCTAGTTGCCCTGGAATATGCTTGCTTTTTACTGACATTTGTTAGTAAGTCATTCAAATCTGTTTCATGTGAATTATCTTTGTCACTTTTTTATTATTACAATCTTGTTAATAATGGTGGTAAATTTTTTTCTACCAAAAATTCGAATAAATTAGCGGCGTAATATGTAGAAAGCATATTTACACATTAAATAGATTTTTCAATTTTTATTGCCTTATTTAGTTAAATTTTAATGTTAGAATAGAAAAGTATACTCTTTGCTTTGAAAATCTATTTCGTTTATATATTTACTTTATCTCTGCTAAAATAGTATATTAAAAAACAAGTTTCATAAGGCACCATTTTGCCGCACGAGATCAGTTTAGAAAACGAGCCGCGATAGCGGCGAGTTTTCTGAAGAAGAAGCTGAAGAAGTTTTCTAAAGAGCGAGTGCGGCAAAAGGCCTTATGAAACGAGTTTTTTATACTATTTTTTCTATTTTGCGTTTTTTACATTAATAAATTGCTTAAATTGGAATTATTTAATTTGAAAGTTCAGAGTTTAATTTTTATATAAAGCATGCAGTTGGTCACATTGATACTTGACATTTTCAAATTTAAATCTTGCTATCCGCGAAGTATATTGTATTACATATTATTTATTAATTTTCGTTAACATTACTTGATATTTCATTTAAAAATATAAACATGAGTGACATAGAAACATATATATGTTGTTGTCAATTGTATACAATATACGTTGTTTGTATAAAATACAGACATATATCATATCTGTCAAATGTACATAAATTCTTAGAATCAAATGACAGCAATGATATTTATTTCTGTATTCGAACAACGCCAACATTGAAAAATGAAAAAAAGTGTATAGAAATGAAGCTCATTTCGATACTGTTTTGGGTTTCATAATGAGTTCATTTCGAACGCAAAATAGAAAAACATATTTTTCTTTGTCTTGTTTGTTAAGTTGATGTAGGTACACCTGCGGGTATATATGTATACTTGTTTCATAAATAAAGTGCTCCTATATTTTATTTGAATTTCCGAAAGTGTAGAATGTAGTTATTTCCTTTTTCTACCGTGACCCTATATTGCTAAACACCGGAATCAGACACCTGGGTGTGAAGTAAGTGTTCTTGTCTTATCCTGATTCCTTTTGTTACCACTTCTTCCTTCTACACATAATACCTATATTCTATTTCTCTTTGTACCTTATATAAAAAAGCGTTGCTTCCTGTTACAGAAAGGTTAACGGTCAACTTAAAAGTTATTATTTTATTGTATAATGTAATATGTAATTATTAAAAACAAAAATGTATAAATACACAGACTGTTCCAATTAAAATATTAAATTCCATTACATTTCTTGTGAAACCAAAAGCGTGTTAATATAAGGAAGAAATGTATTTTATCTACCATATTATAAATTTTATTTGAATAGCTAAAAAATAAAAAGGAAGCCTACCAAACATCCGGTATAAATATATTTTAGATTATAATTAAAACGGAATTATATGCACACGGAAACTGAATTATATGCGCATATATGTTTCCAAATTCGATAAAAATGTGCGATTAAAATATGCAAAAATATGAAAGGTTTAGCAAAAACAAATTGCATGTCGATGCGACAATTCACATCAAGCTTTGATACAAAATAATACAAATCTGTATAAAAACAAATTTGTATCTGTATATACATGGACACACAGTACGTATTTACCAGCGTTTGCTTCAACCACCAGCCGCATGCATTTCTTTGTAACCACTTTGTCAATGATGGGTTTACGAAGACAAACGACTGTAGGTACACTTCGCGGTCATGTCTGTATAAAAATACAGATTTGTATTATTTTGTATCAAAGCTTGATGTGAATTGTCGCATCGACACGCAATTTGTTTTTGCTATATTACGCCACCTGGCGACGAGTTAATGGACTCACAGTAATATGCGTATTTTTTCTTTTCCTGTAATAGCTTAGCTATTCGAGAAGAAACACTTTGCACCGGCGTGGTCGGTTTTGTCCATCAGATGGCTTGAGGTTTTCTGATGTTATCGGATAGGACAAAATTTGCTACATGACCGCGAAGTGTACCTACAGTCGTTTGTCTTCGTAAACCCATCATTGACAAAGTGGTTACACAGAAACGCATGCGTCTGGTGGTTGAAGCAAACGCTGGTAAATACGTACTGTATGTCCATGTATATACAGATACAAATTTGTTCATATACAGATTTGTATTATTTCGTATGAAAGGTATAAGTGATAGTTACACAAATAAATTATTGTCAAAATATTAAATAATGTTAATATAATTTTAGAGATACCACAATCAATATTTTATTCGAAATTTTACAAAATACATGTACAATAATAATAAGAACAAGCAAGCTAAACAATGTAACTCTTTGTATTTATATTTGCCTTTTTAGAGTATTGTAAACATTTACAATTAAATGCTTTTCTAAATTTTCAACAAAAAATAATTTTCTGCTATATGTCAATAATAGCTTGTATGCTGAAAAGCTTTGCTCAACGTCAACTGATGTGATTGGCACATACTTATATTTGCAGATAATTGATAGACTCATTTCAATAGTTCCGTAGTTTCCTTGCAACACACTGAATATCCTACTAAGCTGATTAAAAAGCCCTCGTTTTTCTCTAGAACTTGTGTTAATTTAATTTTGAACCGCTCTCCTATAGTACCTCTCACTTTATAAATTTTATTCTTGAAACTGTGAATCAATTTTATAGATTTACTGAGTTCAATACCTTGAGTTTCAAGTTTTCGCAGTGCTGCATTAATAAAACCATAATTCGCTTTGATAAAAGCTAACTCTTAGCGCGTTTGCGGTTTATTTAGTATATCTTTGCAATCTGCAATTGGTATCGAGTCATTTGAAAAAGAGAGAATTAATGTTCTTATCTGTTCAAAGATATTTGCATAAAATACAGTGGCATCAAGTCACGTGCCCCATCTTGTTATTATGGGTTGTGGTGGCAGTGCCACAGCGGGTAACTTATCTTTGTATGCTTGAACCTTCAGCGGTGTTCTAATAATTAGTTTTTGGCAAATTGATCGATGAATTAATATTCGGAAATGTGTAACGTATTTCTTCTGCTACTTGGCTCTACGGGCCAAACGTGTTACGTGCATCTGCTTCAATTATCACTTTGAATTATCCAACTTTGAAAGTGGAATGTATGCACTTGAGAATATGTTACACAAGTCATAATGGAAACTATTATGTTCTATATTTTTACTTGCTGAAGTAAACGATTAATTCAGAGCAGCTTGTGGTGCATTTTTAAATCTTGTGATATTTCTTTTGTGCAAATCCTACGTGCTGCCTTATTTGAAATTTTTTGTCGCATCGAATATACATATATTGCAGGTATTAAAATATGAAATTAAACATAAACAAATATAAACTTACAATTTTACTGCAATACTTACAAAACACTGCCATTATCTACACAAAATTCGGGATAATCTTGTATCCAGATCGACACATCTGAATATGATTTCGACATATCAAATCAAAAATAATAATGTAAAATTACGTGAACGTATACTTTCCAGAACTAACTAAACGGAACTGACGATATAACTGACCCTCATTGCTCGTAGATTCTTGGAACTTTCCCGACTTGATAACACACAGTTAGTGTAATTTTGATATACTGTGAATAAATGGTTTTATATATTTTACGGTGCACTTTAGAAATAAATTATAAAATATGAACAAATATGCAATTTTATATGAAATATGCAGTATTTATATGCAAGATATGCAAAACAAAAGTAGTCGCAAATGCTTTCGTTTTGCCTGACCCGTATAGATCTGCAAGAATTTTGGTAAACATATCATAATAAATAATATGCATTTACATATAATACCAGCTTTAATTATAATCATAAGAGCAAAATTATTTTTTTCTAAGAATTTATTTTTGCAAATTAACACATACGTTTAATAGATTATTAAAAATAATGGATCGAAAATTAAAGTTACAAGATTTGTGTGTAGAAATCCTCTACAATGGAAAAAAAGGAAAGAATTAGATTAACTCAATTAAAGGAAACATCACCGCATATGGATTTACAAGTGTATAAAATATTTATGCAGAATCTGTCAGTTACCTTTTATATTCGAGCCTCTTAATCCCCACATAATGACCACTGCCTGTCACTCACATTTACATTTGCACATAATCATATAATTAATGTGCTGTACTGGTACTGGTACATAAATTAATAACATTAAATTATCCTATTGATAAAAAGCAGCTTTATATGCAACTACATTCAATGAATAGCAAAACATAGTTACAAATCTAGTGAAAAGTGCAAGTAACAATACTGTGATTTATGAGTTCTGAGAAATTTATCTAATGGAACAGAACAAATTAGTTACATTCTTTTTAGGAAAAATCTCAATTAATGGTTATCTCTCCAAAGCAATTCCTTTAGCTCGTTCTTTTCTACAAGTTTTTCTGAAATTGTCGCTATATTGGACCTACATTTTGCATATTGTCTAAGAAAATATTATTTTGAGTTTATTAGTTAAATTAATTCAATTAGTTATTTAATTTTTTATGTAGGAAATATTGCTATGTATTTTCGATCAATTAGATATAAAAGTTAGAAGAATGTACATTAAATAATTGAGATTTGTACATGAGAAAAACTTATTTACACGACGTTCAGATTCTTTACGCAATTGCAATATATATATATATTGTGTGTCTATTGAATATGACTGTCTGTCCTTATGGATATTTTTAATATACATAGTCTAAACTATAATCTAGAAACTAAATAAAACTGATCTATTAGTGAAATGAAATTTATATTAAAACTGAACTTCCATAGTTTATGTAATCATAAGGGCTAAAATAGTTCATGCAAGTTTTTAAAAAACGTTTAATTTCATTGCTAGAAATACAAAAATTTAACTAAAATGCCTTGCGTACAGTAGGGCTGGGCGAAGTATCGATACATCGTCCAATAACCCGATACCATAACTGGTATCGATTCCCCGATACCTCAGATAACGAAGGTATCGATTTCAAAGTATCGATTCCAAAGAATCGATACCTATCGATACTTTACCGATTCCAGTACTCGCTAAGTATCGATGTCTCGGGTTAGCGATGTATCGGGTAGCCATGCATCGGGTAGCTTACCTTTGCACATTTATTTAAATGGATAACTATAGCATATAATAACTATAATTATTACAAAAAAAAACAAAATATCACAATATCGCAAATTTCATACTGTAGATATGGTAGAATCGATAAATTAATTTTGTATCTCTTGAAACCGAACAATCGATACCTAAAAAACGGGTTATGAATACTGATTCCTAGGTATCGAATCAAGGTATCGATTCCAAGGTATTGATTCCAAAGTATCGGTACCTATCCATACTTTACCGATTCTGTGCTCGCTAAATATCGATTATCAGGTAGCCATGTATCGGGTAGCTTATAGAGCAAGAGCCCACAACGGCCAGACCTTCGTTATTTTATAAAAGCTGAAAGTTTTTTGTGCATGTCCCCTATACAGGTAAGAACGACCAGCGACTATAGAGTTTGGTTTGTGGTTACTTGGGTAGGTAACAGGTAGTAAAGGTGTATAAAATAGTACCTTAAATTCGTTAAAGTATAAAGCTCAATTGTTTTATATTTTCTTCGGGATAACTTTAGAAATCTCGTCATCCATTGCCGGACACTTATGACAGTTGCTACCCCCTGCCAGACACCCCTAAAATTTAATAAATTATAATTTATAATTATACTTTCGTTATAGTATAAAAGCTAAATTTTATATATGTTACTGGGGACCTATAAAAAAATGTTACCTCAATAGCCGGACAGTTTTAATGGTTTTTACATCTTGCCAGACACATTGAAAGTCCGCTGTAGGTACGAGCGCGAGTGCTAAGTCGATTGCGATCTTTTAAGATATCCAATAAAAAAATAATTTTATTACGTTCATAGCCATGTTATATAAAGTAAAAAAATGTTATTTTAATATTATAAAATACAAAAAAAAAGTATTATTACAAGTAAAAAAAATATTTAATCGTTATTATAAATTTCATCATTGTCGTCGATATTTCATTTTCTTCGTCACTACTCCTCCGGTCGATGGCATGATCATCGTCAATATCGCCTTCTTCGTCAGTTTCTGAAAAAAAATAAGCAAGTTTATACAATTATGAATAATTAAAAAATTATGTACAATAATTTGTCGTAATAATTACATACCTGATTGAGTTTTGAGCGAATCACTAACATAACTTGGTAGTTAATCCCCTTCAAACCATTTAAACTGGTATTTGTCATCTTTCAATACCCAGCCGTTATTGTCTGGTTGATATGTGGTTGGATTTTTCAGATGAGTATTATTCCAAATGGTACATATATAATTTGCTCGCAGAAATTGCTGCAATAGCTCGCTTTTGCAAGGTGGTAGATTGCTAGCGTCAAAATTTCGCAACTTCTTTCGGTCAAAAGCTTCGTTTACATCGGAGACTGTATACGAGTCGATGAATATTTGAAGTCTAGCGGCATCAACATCAATTACATTAGGGACATTGTAAACAGTGCATATAAATCTCTGAATAATATTGAAGATGTTTTGTTGATGATCTAAATTTTCAATTAATTCGCTGTTGCCGAAGTTCTTGAAAGCTTCCTGGGACTTTGGATAATTTTTTAATGTCTTGTATGGTTTTAATTTTCCTTTTCTGAAGAACGCAGGATTAAAATCACAACCTCTGATGGCATGAAATCCAGGTAAGCTCTGACAAATTAACTGTCCCAACTCTGCATGTATTTTGGTTAGGTCCACATATCTTAAATTATTGCCAGTACCAGTAAGCATCCGAACAACCGAATCACTTTTAAGTATTTTTTTATGGTTGCTGTTACAAAACACACAAACAATTTGATAGTCGATATTATTAGCTTCCCTTTCGGTTAGAATATTTGCATGAATCATTATCTTCACTAACATCTGGTTAAAAAATTTCAATATTTTCTTGAGAAGTTGTAGATTGAAGTCCTATTGATTCAGAAGTTAAACTTGATTGCAATGTTATTGAAGATTCTGTAGAGGAAGACTGTAAATGAGATGGTTCTGTGGTCAACTTAGGTATCAACGACGAGGTTGTTGAGCTATTGTCTGTAGGTATACTGGCTGATTTTTGTTCTTAACTGTTTTTTGTCGAATTTTCAGGTTCAGAAGTTAAGTATTTTTTTTATAAGTCCTGTAAATGCTTTATAACATTCCCGGTGATAACCATTTTCTGTATACTCATCAGGCAAAATAATGTCTTTATATTTAAGGTTATGTTTTTTTCTGATTTTCAAAACAGTTTGACATTTTTTTAACGTTTCCTCCGAGAACAATATTATTTTACCATCACTTTTATTACAAACGAAACAAATTAATGTATCTCCCATGATAACACTTTTTACTAAAATTATACTTTTATTTCACAAAAAAACTGCACAAATATCAATTATAAAACGTTGGTTGTACCTACGCATAATTGTTCAATACATACTAAACGACAGATGATGCGCAGTAAAAGATCGCAGTCGACTAACCGCCCTATCTCACTCGCACCCTCTTGAACAGTTGTTACCTCGCGCTCGCACCTACAGCGGACTTTCAATGTGTCTGGCAAGATGTAAAAACCATAAAAACTGTCCGGCTATTGAGGTAACATTTTTTTATAGGTCCCCAAGTAACACATAAAATTTAGCTCTTATACTATAACGAAGTATAATTATAATTTGTTAAAGTTTAGGAGTGTCTGGCAGGGGGTAGCAAGTGTCCTAAGTAGAGTGGACCAATTCGGAGCGAAAGCAGAGGCGTGACTAACCAAATGGTTCCCGCATGCGAAACATTATTAATATCTAGAGATATACTATCACGAACGGTGCTGTTATTATGTTATTAAGTAATATAATAAGTTATTGTTATTATATTACTTAATACTACATATTTGTATTATATTTTGTTTATTTTAGTTCCAATTTACAGTCGTGTATTGTGTATTGTGCATTCCATAGAACAGGAAAGTGTTTTATATTTATATGAATATGAATATCACCTATATTTCTCTCAACACTGCTTTATAGAAATTATGTGTCAACAAATTTTTGCTGTTCCCTAGTTTTGATTTATTATAATTCCTACCTTTATCCGTCGTCTAAAGTTTAATATAAACACTTATATAATATAAGTGCTTATATTAAACTTTAGACGAATTCCAGTGCATTGTGTAAATAGATTTTTAGTAATGGCCTTAGAGTAAATTAAACAATATTGAACGTTGTTAAAATAGGTTGTATTTTGAGTACACCTGTATATTTAAAAAAATCATTAAAAATCATTTTTAGTATCTCAAATTCAATATCTAGTGTGCAATTTGTAGGTTATTCTTTATTAAATGTTTATGATATAATTTTTAGTAATGTGTGATCTATTTACAAATGATTGATTTATAAACGAGAATAACATATAATAAGAATCCTGTGAAATGGCTTTCATAGTGTAATCTGAAAATAATAACACCTGCAGCAAACAAAATATATTGAGAAACATTTTTAATAACACCAGAATTTACTTACGTTCGTAAATATGTAATATTTTCAGTGAAATGGAAATTAAAGAAAGCAGGCTCAATAAGTTATCGTAGTTATCGTTTGATAGGTTATTAGAATATTAGTCTTATTAAACGTATAGAACATTTACGGGATAGTATGTAAGAAAGAGAACATTAATGACCTATTTTGTTTCACATCATAAATTCACACATTAGAGGCATAAAGGACATAAGGAGAACAGCTTAATAGACAGAAAACACAGATAATATATTAGAATATAAAATATCTGTTTCTGCACGACAAAGAACAGCCAATCAAGAATTTATATAGTTAAATTTTGTTGCTACCCAGGGTGATAGGGTGATACAGAAGAGAAAAATACGGATATCAAACACAAATTAGAAAAACAGGTGTACATCAAAACATATATGTGACAACTTTCGCCACTTGAAAAAGTATATGCGTTACCGAGGTACAAAATAAACGGCAAGAAGAAAGATTCTAACGCGAACAACGGTTCTGAAGAGATATAAAATTTATTTTTGCATTTAGGCGGTACATTTTACATATAATATTTAGTTTGAAGCATCTTTAATTTTTAGTCATTTTTTAGCATATGTTATATTTTCTATTTATTTAACGCTTCCTTTTTGATTCATAATTATTATATTTTATTTAATTGAATTAAACATACATCATGAAGAATTCGATAATATGCCTGTGGAGCAAAGGTCAGTGTAAGTAAAATGGCTGACAATAATTTGAAGTTTGTAAAAATTCAAATTGAATATCTCAAAGGGTATATGGACCATTACTTTAAATTATTTAACAATAACTTCAGCATTGTAAATGAATATTTATGCAAGATGTCTAAGTACAAATATGCATAGGAATTGATTTCCACAAACGACCTTACGACGATATCTGCGTAATTGAGTTTCGTAATCAAAGATTCATAAATTAGAGACCAAATTAAAGTATTTAAGGTATGGAGATAGACGTTTTGTTCTATAGGGACTAGACTTCCACTCAACAAGCGTTAAATAACACACTTTCTTTGAAATTAATATATCAGCAAAATCAAGATATCCATAGAAACTTATTACAATGAGTCAAACCAAACACTTTGAGTCATAACTTGGCGTTTGTAGAGTTTAGATCCCATAGGCTGAAATACATAAGTGTGGTAATTTTAAAATTCTACCTGAATTAAAATAAAGACTTCAAAATTATATATGCATGATTTCAGAATATATTTACAGATTAAACAATAAAAGAAGTTTTATTAACGTCTTGTTGTATTATTTCTTTGAGTTTAAATTGGATGTAGCCTAGTTACATAGAACTTATAAACAAAACCCTAAGACTTACACACAATATTTTTATTTTGACTCTGTATAACTTTTGGGTAACTTTTGGGCGATCCTCTTGGGTTCTGCGTAACT
Organism: Melolontha melolontha; assembly: GCA_935421215.2. Taxonomy (NCBI): domain Eukaryota; kingdom Metazoa; phylum Arthropoda; class Insecta; order Coleoptera; family Scarabaeidae; genus Melolontha; species Melolontha melolontha. The sequence goes on along the minus strand of OW285237.1, from coordinate 123,314,909 downwards.
ACGCCTAGCGTCCAAAGTAAACGTAAAGAAATAATACAATAATAGATAAATTGTTAATAATTCTTTTATTGTCTGTTTGTATGTTCACAAATCATTTTGGTTTAACTTAAAATATCTCATTCTTAACTTAAAGACTTAAATTATCAATAGAAAGTTTTGTACAAATTTTATTTATGAACAGCACACGTATAGTTTTAGAGTTTTTGGTCTTGGATTCTATGAAATTTCAAGTTATCACATTTAAGTATTTCACTCACGAAAGGGAGAATTTGCTATTCAAGGTGATCCTCTATTTTTAAATATGAATTTCTGGCTTCTACTGATATTTGTTTCAAAATCGAGTGTGCTATTCAGCGTCTATTGAAGTGCAAGTCTAGTTACTACAGAATAGTATGCCTATCTTCACACTTAATATATTATTTTATAACCATTATTCAGTCTATTAATGAATGTTTAATTAAAAATTTCATTATATATTTATATAGTAGATTAAATTAGTTTGCGATTTAAGGTCTGGTTTACTTTGATATGTGTATATTTATAACAATCTTAGGTCATTTATATTTTTAATTTCTTTGAAAAAGACACTCTGTGTCGAAACATATAAATTGTTTTAAATATATACATATTGTCATGGACTTTCCTTGGACAAGTAAGGAAAAAGATTGAATAATTTGTGAACTCTGTAATAGGGACATTCTAATGAAAATTAGCTATTTCAGTTGTATATTTATTTATTTCAGACGGGGTTCGATATATATATATTATTTTATAAATAAAATAAATTTTCTGATGTATGAAATTATGATTAGCCCTTGTATATAATTAGGTGGACCAAAGGATTGAATTTGCCGCTTTTTCGGATATTGTATTTGATAAAATGTATTGTCTGTATATATTTTGATTTTATAGATGGTAGGGATGGCCAGGCGGATGTGAATTTTTCATTTTTGATTTAGAGGTATCTTGACTGTTAAAGTGTTTAGTTCATTAACGAATAAAATAATCAATTTTATTCTTTGTTGTATAAATTCGGGCTGTATATTGTTTTGCATTTAGTGTAAGGTGCAAGTAAATCTTAATTCGATTTTTGCGAAGGTTTAATGTTTATTTGAAATTTTGTGAAAAAAGATGCCTCTCGTGTATTTTATAAAATCGCACAAAGATTAATGTAAGTTGATAAAAATTATTTTGTTTATATATTTGATATCAGGATTATTTTCATTGTTATAAATTTACGTGTTTATTGTAATAATTATATGTTTGAAAGTAGTATATGGATATTAGCGAAAGTTGTCATGTTTTTTTTTGTAAGGGAAGTTGTTTTTTCTTAAAATAATATTTCGAGAACATTTTTGAATTCAAGGTTGGAGGTATTGTAGTGGGGATTGACCTTGTCATGTTATTTGGTGCATGAAAATTTCAACTAGCGTGAGTTTTGAAAACTAATTTGTTTTTGATATTTGTTTGTGGGGGACACAGTAGAGGTTAAACTTGACAGATTTCACTAATATTTATTAGTTTTATATTTAATCGTGATTTAAAAGAGGTTTTTCTCTTTGTGCGAGTCAATATTCACAAAGAGTGTTTCCTCGTTGCTACTGTTTAATGATGCTTTAGCACCCTATACACTTTGTAGAGGGATTTTTTTTGATTTTTTAATATATAGACATAAACGGAATTGACTTGTGTTTTATTTGTGTTTATGGTTTTATTCTGGAAAACAAAATTACACCCATTCCCGTGTGGAACGATTCATGAGATGGCAGTTCGTGGATTCTACTAGACTGAATAGCCGGCTATATAAGCTGTAGTGTGAATTAAAATTAAATAAGCAATTTCAAAGCAAATTCCAATATCAAAGTAAACTAGATCTTAAATCGCCGACTAATTTAATATACTATAACATACAAAGGTCAAGAAATAATTACGTTTATATATATATATATATATATATATATATATATATATATATATATGTATATGTTGTCTTTGTTCATATAGGAAACATTTATCCATTCATCTCCATTGGTCAAGCAATCCAAATGGTATATCAGCGCAGACCTCACAGTTGTAACAATTCTACTCAGTTTACAACTAGCGTATACAGAGATTTTCTGTTTTCGTTACGAGTGGGATAGTCGATTAAGAAGTTCCCACTACATTGTTAAGGACTGGTCGTCAGTTAGGGCTCACTATATTCCAGACAAAAGAATATACTTCATAAGTCACTAGTTGAGCCTGATAAAAATATTGCCGTGGATTCCAATAACTTAAACAACAATTCCTACAGGGAATTCTTGTAGGACCCCAAATTAAACTTCTAGAAGATAAAAAATTTGAAGAAACCTCAAGTGACTTGGAGCATGCTGCTTGGACTGCTTTTAAAAATGTGACCCACAATTTTCTAAGAAACAGAGTATCTGACAATATACCAGTTGTAAATTTGGCTGTAACATGAGCCGTAAAATAATTTTTTGCACTCGTTTCTGAATTTCCTTCCTCAGAACCTCAGCGACGTGAGCGATGAATACGGCGAAAGACTTTATCGGGGTTAAGTGGAAATGCTTGCTTATTATTGTTGGACGTTGATATCAGAAAGTGCCGAAGAACAGTGTAAAAGAAAAACATTTTATACAGGACGATACCATTCAGCTGTATATAATGTACATACCTATTTAATGTTATTACATTTACTTTTTTATTTATTTTTTTCCAAAAGCTGATATGCCAGAATAAATTTGCTGATATTACTATTGTTAGAACTATAAAAGAAACGAAAATTGCACCTAGTTTCCAAAGAAAAATTTGTTGACTAGTGTTATCACTGATAACTTATCAGTAAGTAGTTTTTGTTTGGTTTCTAATGATGTAATATGTTTGTCGACCTGATAAATTATAAAATGGAGATATCACTTTAGCAAATCTTAGAAAAAAGGAGCATAAATCCCCTAAGTATTTATTTTGCATGTGCATTTACGAAAAATAGAGAAAATATTCATTTGTACACTTAATAAAAATTTTGCATATAATCGAACTGAAAAATATAGACATTTATACAGAATTAGATTTGAGTATTTAATGTATTTATGCAATACAAACACTGATCATACGTTGCACATTCATTCGGTGTACAAATATGTACCTATATCCACATATTTCAGAAATCGTACTAGTTTAACAAATGCTACCATGTAACTAATACTTGTTTGGAAACCATTATTATAGCCTTATTCTTCTTTTTCAGGTAAGCGGTGTCTTGGACCACCTTTTAGGAAAGTTAATTGAAAAAAGGTTGCTTTAAAAGGTAAATAAAAGAAATTAGAACGTAGCAGTTATAATCGATAATATTCACTTATAATTTAGAAATAACTATTTTTAAATAATAATAATAACAACAATATTTATTAATTGTCCAACAGGTCACCCCAATACAGACAATATAAACAAAATAAATATAATACATATGTGAAAAAGAATTAAAAACAAAGTATAATTCAATAATATAATCCAACTACCTAAATATAAAAAAATAGTGAAAGAAAAGAGAAAAAAAAACATTAAACGAAGAAACAAATTAACGAAACATGTCTGCAGAAAAATTATTTAAACTGTTGAAGTTCTTGGCAGAATGCACCATGGGAGCTGTCGGCAATATATTTGTTCTAACAGTTGGAAGTAGAAGCGCTTCATTCACCCTTGAGTTTGGACGAGGCACTCGAAAATTCACTTCTGCAAACAAATCAGCTGAGTCGATCTTATAAAGAATTACATTTTTAATAAAATTTGAACTAATTAGGTATCGTCTTGCTTCCAGCGATTCAACTCCATGACGATCCAAGAGTCCCCTGTAGTCCAAACCACGAGGAGGATACGCTCCATCAACTTTATAACTTAAATACTTTATAAACTTGCGCTGTATAGATTCAACTGCATTAATATAGCAGTCATATATAGGATACCACAGGACAACGGCATATTCTAACTGGCTAACAACTAGCGCGTAAAAAAGTGACTTGAGTGAAGCTATGTTGTCGAAGTCCTTACGTGTACGGATAATGACCATTGATCGATATGTTGACGCAGTGGCTTGGGAAACATGATCAGCGAAGATCAGATTTTCATCAAAAATAATTTCAGGATTATTGGCTTGTGTTTTTCGGTTGATTGCGATATTGTTAAGGGAATAATTGGAAAGATATCTATTGGGTTTTCTGGTGAAAGATATGAAACAACATTTGTCGATGTTTAAATTAAATTTGTTTGAAGAGCACCAATTTGCGACACGATCCAGGTTCTCTTGAAGAAGGGCCAGCATCTTGAGCACCACCAATTCGATGAAAAATTTTTAAATCGTCCGCATAAGCCAAAACACGACAATTAATAGAGCTTATTAAATCATTAACAAAGATGTTAAACAATAAGGGTCTAAGATTGGAACCCTGGGGCACCCCGGAAGTAGAAAAGTACGTTCTAGATTTGTAGCCATTATAGTATACAAAATTCCTTCTATCAGTAAGGCAAGAAGTAAGGAGCATTATTAGTGGGTCGCCGAAGCCGAACAAACTCATTTTACCCAGGAGAGCAGCATTGTCAATGGCATCGAAGGCACAAGAAAAGTCAGTATAAATGACGTCCATCTTTTCTCCCCTGTCAAGTGTAGACCTTTTAGCCATAAAACCTTGTTGATTTGGCGACAAGAATGATTTGATGTTAGAGTAAATATGGTCATATAGTATAGCCTCATACATACACCTTTGCAAAGTTGGATAGGATTTATATGGGCCTGTAATTGTTAACATCAGAGTTATCTCCTTTTTTGTGTACAGGGCATATACTGGCGACTTTCCAGATAACAGGTTGCAGCGATAAATTAAGTATCTTGCAAAGAGGCCTAGCAAATTTTCATGCACAATCACGAAGAAGGGAATGCTATCATGCCCGGAGATGAAAGTATTCTTTGATTTTTTTAGTTGATTCAGTACATCATCATATACAACACTCAGAATATTCAATGATTGCAAATTTGTATGCAGCCCTTGAATGTCACCACTGCTATTACCTGGCAAAAATACATCAGAGAAAGCTGATGCAAAAGCATCAACAATTCGGTGAAGGTCGTAGAATTCAGAATCGTCGTTATAGAGTTTACCAGGAATTCTGGAGCTACCACGTTTGGATCTTACAAAGCTCCAAAAAGATTTAGAGTTATCAAGAAAGGAATTCTGAGTACAGTCAATATAATTTTGATAGGCCGTAGCTATATTATCCTTAGGAATTCTACGCACAGCCTAAAATTCACGTTTGAAGATATCATCCCCAGTCCGCTTCCATCTTCGATGATAGTAAAGCTTCAAATCCAATAATTTTGTCATAGATGGACCACGGAGGAAAACGTTGCTTCTTACTATTGTGACAGGTATTAGGAATACAAGAATCCATCACGGAGTATATTACACAGTATAACATATCAACAGCCGTGTCAACATCCAAAGCGGCATCAAGGAAGGAGCAACCAATAGAGAGTAATTCAGAATAAAATTTTTGAAAATTTGCCTTCCTGAAATTGTAACGCCCGTTGTTATTTATTGGGAAGCTAATTGGAGTAGATAGAGAGTGCAACAACAAATCAACTGCGAGAGCAGGATGAATCATGTAATACATTCAGCTCATAATTCATATTAGATAGGACTAAGTCTAAAATTCTATTATTCGCATTGGTATAACATTGTACTTCGTCAAACCAAGAGATTCCATAAAAGATAACATAAGATCGCATTTAGCGTCATTACGCATGGAGCTGACACAAAAAGTCGGAAGATTGAAATCACCGACTAACAGCACTGGCTTATTTAACAAAGAGTATCTCAAGCATATCAAGAAACTGTACACCAACACCAGTATCTGGTGGAATATAAATAACAACAAAGAACGAAGAAATATTGCAAGCAAACTTTGCAAACAATTACATCAAATGAAGGCACCGCCATCTTAATATCAGCTTCATGTTGAAAATAATCACCTAATGCCAGCAAAACACCACCACCAAAAGATTTACCAGTTACGGTTGCTTCTCTGTCACATTTTATAACACTGTAAGTAGGTGGAAAAAGTTCGTTATTTGAAATAAAATCACATAACCACGTCTCAGTCAAAAAAATAGCATAAAAAATGGATGAATATACACTGGTCAGGATTGTATGTGTTTTACTTCGGAGCCCACGAACGCTCTGATAGTAAAAATGGAGAGGATAGGTCCTGTTGGTTTCAATTAGTTTAAACTTGAAGCAATCTTAGGAATGCCACTTATATATTTAACTCTGATATCCATTTCTCCTCTCGACTTGCGTTTATTGAGTTCATCCCTAACATTTTTATAAAGCTGCGACACCATTGGTGTACGGTCGCGAGTTATAAATACCCTAGCAAATATAGGGTTATCTTTCAGTAGTCGACCCTTTTTCAAGACCTTCGCGACCATACCGGGCTGAAGAGCAACCTTAATAAGACGCTTATTCGCCAGTTTTGAAGTTTTGAAAAATAACTATTCAAGAGATGGTGCTAAGGCATATTGTCTTAGCATATGCCTTAGCACCATCTCTTGAATAGTTATTTTTATTGAACAAGTGTCTTAGTACCTTTTTTAGCTATTAGGCCATAATATATATACAAATCAATGTAAACTTTATTAACGCAAATCTTCTTCTTTTTCTGATTCTTTGGGTTGGATGCCATGGCACTTGCGCACATTGTGTCCTTAATAAAAGCCATTATCCTCCTCAGGGGAAATTTAATATTGGAAGTGATCTATTGGATCCTCGTAGAAACCAGTAGATCACTTCTCAAATATTTCTGTCTGAGTCCCTTCAGTTCCTCACAAGTGCGTATTACATACATAAAGGCTAATTTTCTACTACACCAAGGCCTACTAATCAAGCTCATGGTGTAGAGATACTTCCTTAAAGGACAATGTCCGGTTATTAAGCTTAATTTCTTTTTTATTATTACGAATTATGTTGGCTGAATACCTAACGTCCAGTTTCTCTAAAAGTATTTAGTATGGTGTTAACATTCGCCTCCATTTCTTTTTATGTTCTCTCTTCTAGCCATAACCAAATCTCATTTCTAGCGTAATACTTGGCGATTCCACAAACTGTCTGGTCCTATAAAATTTCTCTTAGAACCCTCGTTTTATGTTGCATAAATTATTGTTGCAAATTATGTTGCATAGTTACAAGATTTACACATTATAAATTTATGTCGTTAATGAAGTAGAAAATGTCAAAATATATAAAACATTTGACATTAAGTAAGTAAATTAATCGGACATTAAATGTTGAAGGCGTTACTGGAGTAGCTTCATAGTTATTAAGGTAATAACTACGAAATGGTAATCAGCTTTAAATGTTTAACTAATCTTTAACAAAAGGTTAAAAGTTCGAATCTCACTCGGGAATGAATTTCTAGAATAAATGTTCCTTGGTAACACCAACACTAAACGTAATACAATGTGTCCGAATTACTTTAGTGAGTAAATCATTGTACTTACAATTAGTATATCATTTTATAACAGATAATAGAGGTTCGGCAAATTCGTATTATTTGTATTACATTCAATTCTAGAAGAGTTGATATTTAAAGAAATAAATTGATTCGCCAAGAACTTTAGAACCTATGATTTCATTTTCTTTCTATTCTGGGGTAATTAATTGCGTTTCACTACGACAGATGAAATTATTGTGTTCTTTTAATATAAATAATATAATTTTCAGAAACATTAGTAGGTTTGAAATGTTAATGCTTGGTAAGCGAACAGCGAACAATTTATAGTTCAAAATTTGCCAAGAAATCGTATTCTTTTTCAATTGTTAAAACACTACAGCGCGTCTATTCATTGTTATAACTACTTTGGATATTATTATGCAAAAATAATGACATTCCCATTTTGCTTCGCCTTCCTTCTAACTGAAAGCGCGTTTAATTAAGTGTAATTTAATTTTAAAATAATAAAGTTGTCCCTAAGACTATCAACTTGCTTTTGTTACAAGAAGTTATTCCTTTATTTCTTATTTTCTGTTTCTTATATTATCGGTAAAGTAAAAATCTTTCCAATAAGAACTTTAATCCTTTTATGAATAAAATAACAGAATCCAGTCTGGTAGCGTATGCTACAGTCTTCAATATAATTATATAATTTTGCATTTTTTTGCATTCAGATGAAGTTAAAATGTCCTTAACTCTAAACTAGTTTATAACTTCGTGTCGAAATTTGCATTTTTACACTTGCAATTTTCATGAAGGTGGATGAAATAGTGAATGAAATACTTTCATCCATCTGATGAAGCCATTGTATGACGAAACAATATTGTAGTGAATTTACAATAAAAGAATTTTTGAAACTAGAAGTTTAATACTTATTTCATAGCGTTATAATGAAGTTTCAACAAGTATCTCCTTCGTCAATTAACTATTTTATTAAATGTATAAAATTTCCAACACCCTATATTATGCAAGAATATTATTACTACAATTTCAAAATGATAGTTTAACCTAATATCCGCCGGTTGATTATAAAAGTTACAACATTTTCGAATTTAGTAATTATTATCGAAATTTGTGATGTCTAAACAGTGTAGTTTTCAATTGATAATTTTTTTCACATCTTGTCTGAAATAGTAACAGTGAGCCTATTTAATGACAAAATTTTCGTTTTATGAGTTTAAAAATGTTTTGTGAAAATTCGTATATTATTTTCTGTTAAATATTGTTGTGGTTTTATCTTTTAACATAGCATGTATATATGTATAACACATATGCTGTAGAATTAATTTAATTGAAATTTAGCTGGAAAATCAGAAGAAATATGGAATTAGTGTATTATTTCAATGCATTTTAAAATATGTAGTTAATATTTTTTTTATTATTTTTTAAATTCACTAATAACTTATAAGAAATAATTTTTTTAACAAAATTTAACTTTTGTCATTAAATAATACTTATAAGATTCAGGAGTCTAAAGACGGCAGACTATGTGCCAGACAGACAAGAATCATTTCACCATGTGTGCTAAATATTGTTTTGGATACTATAATATAAATATGTTTTGATGGTGCATCTGTTATTGCCAATAATACCACTTTTTCTTTAGAATAAATGTTTCGTTCATTGTTAGAAATACAAAATAATGTTTTTTTTTTATTTTGATTTAGAACTGTAAAATATATGTTCAAATTCTGTTACCTCTTTGATAAATGCATGTATGGAAATATTTAGGAAACTAAATATAAACTATAACTATAACTACTAAATATATGTTTTTCTGCTCCGATATGTAAACAAAGCGAGAGGAATGAAAAATAATATTTAGTACAGATGGTGAAATGATTCTTGTCACCATGCACCGGGCACATAGTCTGCCGTCTTTATCAGGACTATCCAACGACCTGCGCAAGAAGTTTAAATTATTCGTAAATGTGTACTGTTTGGAATTTTCTTTTAATTTAATTTGAAAATAATTTTTCATTTTTTTAACAATATTAATGAGAAAGAAAAAATCCTACTGTATGGCAGTTCTGAATAGAATTAGAAAAATATATATATAACATTCAAAATCATAAAATTAGATTTGTATATAAAAAACTTATATTTCATACACTTAGAACATAGAACTCAATCCTTGAGAATAAGTTAAGATAAAGACTCTAAGAGGTATTTATCACGGTAATATGTACAAAATTTCGTGAGTGTTTGCTCCATTATATTGAAGAAATATTTTATTATCTCCTATATATGAAACTTTCCTAAACAAGATAGAGTTTTGATTTATATCTCATACAAAATATCCCAGGGGATCTGCCAAATGTGTAATATATATAGGTAAAATTCCTTAATTTAAGAGATTTTTAAAATGGTCGCCACCTACTTCCTGACAGTAAACTGTCGCTATTATGTCTAATGGTATGCTACGTATCTTTTCATTAATTTTCTCAGCCAACTCTCTAGGTCGGGTAAGATACACTGTCTATTTTAGATAGCCCCATAAAAAGTGGCTTAGTGGATCGAGATCGATAAAACGTGCAGGCCATTCAATTTCGCCTCTCCTTCCAATCAATGTGTGGGCAAAACATCGATCTAATCGATCTCGAACGATAAATGAATAGTGAGGAGACACCCCATCCTGCTGAAACCAGATGTGTTGTGAAAGTAAGGCATTTCCCTTCAATGCAATAATTATCTGGTTATTTAAAGTTCTAAATATCTTTGACCATTTAGAGTTCCTTCTATAAAGAGGCACTATTATTCTGTTTCTACAAATAGTAGCACAAACGTTAAGTTTTCTAGGGCATTGCGCATGCGTATCTTGTATCCAGTGACGATTACTCTGTGCCCAATACCGACAATTATGTCTATGAATAGTACTGTTGAAATAAAAGTTTGCTTCATCCGAAAATACCATATTATTTACAAAATTGTTATCAAGATTACAAATGTTCATCATTTATTTAAAAATCTCTTGCCTTTTGTCGAAATCACCATCAGAGAGTTTTTGAACTTGTTTGTAGATAAATGTGGATCTTCCTCGACAGATATTGCAATATCTCGCGCTTTAATAGCATTTGCAGCAGAATTTGTACGCCAAATTCTTTACAAATTGTGAACGTTGTACTTTTTTATAGTTTTCTTAACAACAGAACGTAAAATTGGCTGCCGACTGTGATGTCTAGTATTAAAAATGTTACAAACCTCCTCATTAGTTCTTGTCCTATCACCATAACAGAGCATTAACATTTATATTTTTTCCATTAATTTAACCATTATTGACAAACAACAATTATTTAATGCCACTTTTAAATGCCACAAACTACTAGACGTTGTGATAAAATATAAAATTTAAATATTGTAATACACATGTTGACTTTTTGTTCGTCAAAGAAAACAACTTGTTTAGTCGCCACAACAAAAGAAAAAATAAAAGAAATTGTAGTACTTACATTTGAATTGTAAATATTTTTATGTGGACGATCTGACCTAAGTATCAGGCAACACTGATGATTTTGAAAATACCGAGAGATAATTATTCTAAAGATTCTGATTTTGGTTTACATCTAAATCTAAAGCTAAATATTTTGGACCTCAAGTGTTGTTGTTTATTGAAATCGTGTTGTGAAATATATATGATGTAATGGGATTTTATCTTATAACATTAATTTCTGGTATACGTTAATTAATTCTGAATATAAAATAATTTAAGATACTTCAATTTTTAGTAACAGATATTTTGAGATTTAAAGGCTTATTTTATGATATTGTTAGTGTAGCATATATACGAATCCTGGTGGATAACATTAGTTTGTTATATTTTTGAAAGTATACTCATTATTTAAAAAAAAGTAAGTAATGATAATATTTAACAAAGTAATTCACAAAATTATAAAAGGAAGCTAATGCTTTGGAACGAGAGTACTACAATTACTTTGATTATTAATAGATGTTCAAATATTAATCTAGAAAGAAATGTCAAAAGTCACTCTATATGTGTTAAAATGACAAAAATGTCTAACATCCTTGATATATGAATTATAACAAATCTCTAGGGAGATCTATTGAAAAAATTGGGGATTAATTCGTTTTGACTAAAAAAAAGAATAGACACATTTTGTGGTGTGTTTTGAAAACAGTTTTTAAACCGATATCAATATCTTATTAGTATATAAGTCATCTTATTTGATATAATATTCCTTGTGATTTTGGAATATTCAACATTGTCAAAATATTAACCATATAAATATAATATACAACTTAACCAAGATATAGTTGTGATTGAAGTACCGAAAGAGTAAATATTTTTGGATTACCTTCATATTTACCCCAAGCAAATTGTAACGAGAAGTATTAGTTTGTATCCAGAAGGTTAGACAACTTATTGAGTATCGTGCAGGAAAGTTAATTGAATCACATTTTCATAATCGAGATTATCCACTAAGATCTGCAAAAAAGGACTATTTTTTCTTTTGTTGGATTTATTACATAAACATCTCGAACCTGTGGTAGCTTATATAATATCTGGAGAAGTTTCAAGGGTGTCTTTGGTCCAGTCCGAATTCTCGACAGACTACATCCAGTGGACAAGAAAATCTTAAAAGGATTCAATTCATAGTTAAAGAAGATAGTATCATATATGATATAAGGTAAGGTATATATATATATATATATATATATATATATATATATATATATCAAAAATTAATTTAAATTCGGGTAAGCGGTCAATTAAAAAACTCCTTTATTAAATCACCCTATATTTCGCAACAGACTTTGTCGCTTCTTCTGGGGTAAAAAATGTAGAGTAGAAATAATAAAATTGACGTGCAAAATATAAATAATAATAATATAATCATTTTTATATTTTGTACGTCAATTCTATTATTTCTACTCTACATTTTTTACCCCAGAAGAAGCGACAAAGTCTGTTGCGAAATATAGGGTGATTTAATAAAGGAGTTTTTTAATTGACCGCTTACTCGAATTTAAATTAATTTTTCTATTTTGCGTTCGAAATGAACTCATTATGAAACCCAAAACAGTATCGAAATGAGCCTCATTTCGATACGCTTTTTTTCATTTTTCAATGTTGGCGTTGTTCGAATACAGAAATAAATATCATTGCTGTCATATGATTTTAAGAATTTATGTACATTTGACATATATGATATATGTCCGTATTTTACACAAACAACGTATGTTGTATACAATTGACAACAACATATATATGTTTCTATGTCACTCATGTTTATATTTTTAAATGAAGTATCAAGTAATGTTAACGAAAAGTAGTAAATAATATGTAATATAATATACTTCGCGGATAGCAAGATTTAAATTTGAAAATGTCAAGTATCAATGTGACCAACTGCATGCTTTATATAAAAATTAAACTCTGAACTTTCAAATTAAATAATTCCAATTTAAGCAATTTATTAATGTAAAAAACGCAAAATAGAAAAAATAGTATAAAAAACTCGTTTCATAAGGCCTTTTGCCGCACTCCCTCTTTAGAAAACTCGCCGCAAGCGGTTCGTTTTCTAAACTGATCTCGTGCGGCAAAATGGTGCCTTATGAAACTCGTTTTTTAATATACTATTTTGATATTATATCACGGTCGATAATTTCGTTTCAATTATATATATATATATATATATATATATATATATATATATATATACATATATATATATATATATATATATATATATATATGTATATATATGTATATATATGTATATATATTTAAATTACCATTTTTTAAATTAGTATTTAAAATATACTGTCACATTTGACAACTCATTAAAGAGTATTTTAAACGTTGTAAATAACTTATTATCGTCATTTAAACCAAGAATTCTATTGTCAATTTATATAAATACGTTTACCTGTTACGTTTTAGAAACTATTATTCAATTTGGTAATATTTTTAGGTACTCGCTCAGAATCAGCATAATTTTCATCTTGCCTATATATCTGTATTAATTAACGTATATTTGTCAATGTTTAATAAAATTAAATATAATTGTCCATATATCCATTTAAAATATTGAATAGTCTTGTACAATAAGCAAAGGTTTTAGTAGAATACCTTCTTTCAATTAATATCAAATTAAATATTAAAACATTTATAACCTTGTTAAAAAGAAATATCTACTTACAGATATATCTGGTCTTTCCTGTTGAAGCACACCTTGAGAATAAGACAGTTTCGTGACTCACCGTTTGATTTAATATTAAGGGCACACAACATTATTAATGTTCAAAGATACCTCCATTATTATTAATACACAAATTGCATCTCTTCACAACAGAATTTGTAGCATTGCGGACTTTACGCCTATCGATATTATTAAAAGCAACTAAGACAGCTTCTCTTAAATCGTCGATTGTTTCATATGTTTTTTTGTATACTGTGTCCTTTAGTACACTCCACAAGAAAAAATCCAAAACTGATAAATCAGGGGATCTAGCCGGCCATTCAATGGGTGCATTTCGTCCTATCCATTGATTAGGGAAGTTCAAATTTAAATAATTTCTAACATTCAATTGATTGTGCGCAGGCGCTCCGTCATGTTGAAACCATTGCAGCATTGCTCGGGTTCTTAAATTTAAATTATCTAACATTTTCTCGAAATCTTGTTGTAAAAAATTAAGACAACGATTGCCAGTTAGTGATCCATCAAAAATAAAAGGAGGAAGAACAGTTAATCCTATAACACCACACCAAACATTAAACCCAAATTTAGTTTGCGGTCTCCTATGTTCAACGTGAGGTGAATTTGTTTGAGACCATATGTGCTCATTGTGCCTATTAAACATTCCACAATTTGTGAAACGAGATTCATCAGTCCATAATATTTTCATTGAAAAGTGTGGATCGTTTTGACACTGATCTTTAAACCACCTACAAAAAGCTATTCGTCTGATGTTATCACCTTCATGTAAAGTTTGTGATACTGATAATTTGTAGGGACGAAATTTATGCTTCTTCAACACTCTGACAGTGCGTTGAGAGGAGCCCATTTCTGTTGAAATTTGTCGGGTCGATGTAGATGGATTCTGAGCGACACTTGCTAATATGTTTATTTCTCTATCTTCATCCAGCCCTTTTTTTTATTTTGGTTTAATGAGCGAACCATAATCTGCTAAATTATCCCATAATCTCTTAAAAGTAGGTAGCGACGGCTGACGTCGATCAAAATAATTTTCAAAATAAACTTCAGCAGCTCTAGTAGAATTTTTCTGGCACTGAATGTAACATTCAACCATATCACGCTTTTCTACGTTAGAAAATTCCATAGCCAATGCAAACTTATGATTAACGGCCGTTTGCACCGCTTATATTTAAGTTACAATTAAATTAATTAATAGTTAATTGTCAATGTTTGACAATTAACTTGACTTAAAAGTAAAAATTAACAGCTCTCACTTCTGTGACTCAACGTGAAAGCAATGTTAGTATATTTATCTCGACTGCACCAACGAACACTGTTGTAACTCAGATTTTTCGTTTTTTGAATTACAAAACACCAAACATTTTTTTTTAAGTTTTTATTAGTGCTGTTATCCGGATCCGGATAATTTTAGATCCGGATAATTTACTATCCGGATATCCGGATCTTGGTGTTATCCGGATCCACTATCCGGATCCACTATCCGGATCCACTATCCGGATCCTAGGATTCCGGATCCACTATTCGGATATACTATCCGGATTCCCTATTCAGATATCGGATTCAATATCTGGTTTTCAGACCCAAGTGAGTTATCCAATTCTTTGGATGGGAATTCGTTGTCAAACGCTTCGCTTCTAGATTTACTATCCTATAGTTCGGTTCCGTATGTGCTATTTTGAAGTAGGTCTTGCTATATAATCTTAGAGACAACGATATGGATGTATATGTATTCAAATTTATAAATCTAGTTTACACTGCTGTGTATATTTTAATGAATGTAATATAAATTTAATAACGTTCTGTTGAGAATAAAATATTCCGTATCTTTATTATTAATAATGATTATCAAGATTTATTCGCAATAATTAGTGTGTAGATATTGTAGATAAGTGTATACGGCAAGCGTTATCCAAATGATATTTAATAAATTATAATAGTAAATTATAGTGCTATTTTAAAGAGGTAACTGCCTGGCAGTTTGACTTAACATTTTCGCTTATTGTATTTATCTCAAACGTTTACGATTTACTAAGACTTCCTTTGCATGTTCGTAGAAGAATTGCGAATTTTTCACAACCATTTTGTTTGAATGAAGTCAGCTCATGCATTCACCTTTCTATTTTTTTGCCCTCGCTTATAATTTTTTCTGGGTTACCTATCTTTAATATAACTACTTCAAGTATAGAAAAAAATCTTTTCTGTATTAATATTAGGTATATAAATAATTAGCACTTCTTACTGTTACCTTGTGGTATTGCACAATGAATGAAAAATAAAGAATAACTTCGCCGTACCACTTTATGAATCCCACATTCATATCATTATATCAATTTGTTTAAAAAATAATAAGAATTTGCTAAACTACCTATATGACAAACTTTAAAAAAACTTGCTTACATCAGTGTACAGTTAAAATCCCTGAAATTGCCAGAAATGTATACAATATGTATATGCATACCTATATCTGTATATTTAATACAGACATACAACAATAACAAATAATAAGACAACATCGTTGTCTTATTGTTGACGTTTATTTTGACATGTAACTTGTGTATATTTTCTACCTGAAGCAGCCACTGTGTGGTGAAACAATTGTAGTAGTTTACTATAAATTTAGTGAAACGTTTTAGTTCTTGGGTTTATTTATATAAATATGGAGTTTCGCCATGTATCTGCCAAATCTATTCAATATTCTACATATTTGTTTGTGATATATTTCTTAAATATTCACATCTGCAAAAATACACTACAATAAGTGGTTTCAAAATTATTTAATTAAATAATTGAAAATAAAATAACATTTTATGAAAAAGAAAACTAAACAACAAATAGGTACTCCCAATTTAAACAATATTACTTTTTAAATTATTATATATAAACACCAACATATTTATATTCTTTGAAGAAAGACAACTTCTCTTTGCTCTAATCAAATCACCAGCTGACGAAAATATCCTTTCCGAAGGTACTGATGTAGCAGGAATCGTCAAATACTTTCGAGCTAATTGATTTAGTACTGGATATTTATTCTTATTTTTCTTCCACCATTCAAATACGGATGCGCTTTTTGCAATTGGGTCCTCTCGCATATATTTATCTATTTCCGATATTTCTTCCGATAACAGGGATTCATCTGGAAATATATAATTAAAGACCTCGCTATTCGACGAGGTTGGTGGATTTATATCTGTTCCAGGTTGGAGATTTGCTAGTTCTGTCGATATAATTTTCCGAACTTCATCCTGTTGCGATTCATATCGGATAATTGATCCGGATAATGAATCTGGATAATAGATCCGGATATCCGGATAGTGGATCCGGATCCTAGGATTCGGATATCCGGATAGTGGATCCGGATCCTAGGATCCGGATATCCGGATAGTTTTAGATCCGGATATCCGGATCTTAATTTTATCGGATATCAACAGCACTAGTTTTTATCTTATAAAGTGAACAATCATAGAAATGTCTATATCCTCATTATTTTTTAAAATAACCATATCAAACCTTACATCATTGTAATCAGCAAAAAATAAGCTTTTTAATGATGTCAAAACCAACTATGGTTTCCATTTAAAAAAACACAAGTTTGTGTCATAACTCGATAATGGTGAACGAAAAAAAAATATTAGCTACATAGTTTTATTTGGCGTAAAATTATCTAAAACTTTTGTCTGAACACATTTTCTCTAAAATTACTATTAACGATGCTAAGCATGTTTAAAGAAAATCGTAAAATTTAGTTTTCTTTGAATATCTAATAAGCCATGAAAGTTATCGGAGAAACAAAAGCAGTTTTAATCAAACTCGTAAAACTGCGCATCTTTCCCCATTTAAGCGTTTTTCTATCTCCAGTAGTTTCTGAGATCCCAATTCTAAACATTCAAAAAAACTCACCCTATACCTTTTGAGGCATCATTTGCCGAAACATGTAGGGTTATTTTAAATATGTATATATACAGATTGGCCGGGCGAATGCTTAGGGATAAGTAGTGACCCAAAGAGTGCGAGTGAATAGAGCGTACATATGTGTGGATATTAAACAGACGAGGACGGGAAAGAACGATCACCAGCGTTGATGCCAATAGCGCGCTCGCTGTTCAAAGATATCCGTCCAACAGTCACCCTAGAAGCATACGCCGGCTTGTACAGACTGTTCGTTGTTGTCGCTTTTGAACTAAATAATGCGTAAAGGAAGTAAAATTATTAGAAAATAATTAATCATGTTCAAGAAATATTGATATACCTATAGCTATTAATTTTTTTACAAAACAAAACTAATTCTGATAATTTTTCAAATTAAATATAAATGAAACTTTGTTGTATAAATACAAAAAATGAAATTATTTAATCAACGATTCAAAGAGTCCTCCATGCTGCAATTCGCAATAACCTAACCGGTTATAAAATGATGTCCGCACATTAGCCAGCATTTCAACAGGAATGCTATTGCATGCCTGTTCTATTTTATTGCGCAGCTCGTCTAAAGTTTGGGGCCTTTCGTGCGGATGTCTAAAGATTGTCTCTTTTAAATAACCCCACAAGAAGAAGTCTGTCGGCGCTAAATCGGGGGCTCAAGGTGGCCAAAGTATGTTACCCCACGTACTAATGACATGTTCAGGGTAATTATCAATTAGACATTGTTTAACTACCCTTGAGTTGTGAGCCGGACACCCATCTTGCTGAAACCAAATATCCTCCAGATGATCAGTTATGTTACGTACAGCAGGGATAACGTCATTTTCAAGAAGTTGTAGGTACCTTTCGCCATTTAGGTTGCCGTTTAGAAAAAATGGTCCTACAATCTGATCACCCAGAATACCTGCCCAGACGTTCAGTTTTCTAGGATACTGTGTTTTGGTGGCTACAGTTAGGTGTTTGTTTTCTTGGGACCAATATCGGACGACAGAAGGATTATGGTGACTGTGAAGTGCAAACGATGATTCGTCCGTAAACAAAATATTCTGCAAAAGAATTTCGTTTCTGTCAAATTTTTCTCTCATAGTTTCACAAAATTCCAGACGTCTTGCATAATCCCCTATGAGAAGTTCTTGACTTTTATTTAATCTAAAACATTTATATTTATTTCTTCTTAAAATATCCCTAACTGTAGTCTTTGGAATGTGTACAACTTTAGAAATTTGACGGCTCGAACATGGTTCATTAGCTTAAACAAAAGCACATACTTTGAGTTCTCTATCAATTCTTTCCTCAGAATGTGGTAGTTCTCGTCGATTGCCTTTATTACATTGTGAACAACCTGCAATACAACCTGTATTTTCAAAATTATGTACAGTATTTAATATTGTTTGATTAGTAGGGACTGGTAGATTAGGGAAAGAAAAGATAAAACGCCCAACAACCTCATCGGTACTACTAAATGAATAATACCATTTAATCATGTTAATACGCTCCTCTTTTGTATAACTCGACATTTTCAATATTTTCATAAAGATAATATCTTCATTAGGCATTAGAAATTGAAAACAAGAAACACAGAAAAAAACACTAACAATAATAACAAAAATAAACGAAATTCTAACAGATCAATCGACGCTACCTCTTCCGAATCTCTGAGAGAACTGATATACTGATACATTCGACTGTGCACTATAGATATATTAATCCTCGCATCCCCACGAGTTATTGATTTGGCAACGTTAGTACTGGTACTAACGAAGAATTAGCGATACACAAAACAAAATGAAATTCAAAATTAATACAAAATATGTTTATATAAAAATTGTTATGTTGTGAAAACAGCTTTAACAAAGAAAAGTAATAGTAAAAGAAAATAATGATAACTGCAGAACGGGTCCAGAGCCAGGGTGTTGCAATTCCGCATCATGTGTACTTTCTTTAAAACGTTAGATCTAGCCATTGGCAATAGAAACGTAGCACACGAACGCGTATGGTAAGTCGGCACAAAAAAAATCAACCTTAGACAGCTAATCAGATGAATCCATGGAGTTGTTGACCAGTTTCGAGGAAAGGCACTTGCTTATTCCCTTCTACTAGTCAGAGAGCAAAAACCATGTCTATCGGCCAAAGCATTATGGTCCGTCCCACGCATTGGATAAATTCCATCACACTTGAAGGTGAGGTATTTAAGGAACCGCTTCTGAATTCTTTTCAAAGCGATCTGTTGGTAGACTTAGATGGATACCACACAACTGCACCATACTCAAACACACTCTGCACATAAGCATAGAACAGACACTTCAAAGTCGACGGATTACTGAAGTCACGACCGGTCTGTATCAGGAAGCCCAAAAACCTTGAAGCAGCGCTACAAACAGAAAAAATGTAGGTGGTAAATTGAAGCGACACATCAAATAAAATCCCCAAGTCTTTAACTTCAGATCTACGAGGCATCACCATTTGGTCTACACTGTATTGAAAGTTATATGAATTAGCAATCCTTGAATATGTCACAATGGCACATTTGTCAATATATAAAGAGATGTTTTTATTACACCAATTGTACAAAAACTTCAAGTTGTTATCAAGCTCGTGACAATCTTCAATGCTAGCAAACCTCATATAGAGTTTTAAGTCATCTCCGGAAGCCAGAACTCCGCAATTCAGTGAACAGAGTAAATCATTAAGAAATATATTGAAAAGTAATGGCCCCAAATTAGAGCCTTACGGTACACCGGATGTTGGATGGAAATGTGGAGAGTGGAAACCATTAAAACAGATATAACATGAGCGAGAAGCTAAGCAAAAAGAAATAAGATTCAATAACAAAGGAGAGAAACCAAACATATCTAATTTAGATATTAGTATTGAATGATCGATGGAATCGAAAGCTTTGGCGAAATCCGTCTATATTACATCGACCTGAAGGCGATCATCAATAGCTTTGCTTATAAATTGCGTTATTTCTACCAAATTAGTGGTGGTAGAACCGCCAGCAAAAAAAAACATGTTGGTAAGGAGACAGCAGATGACGTGCCTCAGACACTATTCATTCATATATGTATTAAAGATTCGAAATTTTTGTAAATAATATGGTATATTTATAAACATAACTGTCGGTATTGAGCATAGAGTAATCCTCACTAGTTACAAGATATGCATGTATTTGTAGAAACAGGATAATAGGGCCTTTTTCTAGAAGGAACTCAGGTCGAAGATATTTAGAACTTTTATAAATAACCAGATAATTCTTGCATTGAAGGAAAATGGCCTATCTCCACAACACATCTGGTTTCAACAGGATGGGGTGCCCCTTCACTATTCAGTTATCGTTTGAGATCGATTAGATCGAACTTTTGGCCACAGATTGATTGGAAGGAGAAACGAACTTGAATGACCTGAACGTTTTATCGATCTCGATCCATTAGACTACTTTTTATGGGGTTATCTAAAATAGAAAGTGTATCTTACCCCACCTAGAAATTTGCAAGATTTGCTAAACATAATAGTGACGGTTACAAGAGAATTTACAGACAGATTGGTTTACTGTCAGGAAGTAGGGGGGCGCCCATTTTAAAAATCTCATAAATTAAGTTTAATTTTGTTTGTATAACCAATTTATTTTTCCTTACTAATTAGTAAATAAAAAATATATCCCAAGCGTTATAGTTTGTTGAAATCGTGTGATCGACGAGACCCCCAAAATGTAAAAAAATATAGGGCGGCATTAAATTTAAAAAAGTATAACTTTAGTGCGTTACATTTTTTATAACACTCTGTATATTTAAAAAGTACTTCAAATTATGACTCTTCGTCCGTAATTTTCGTGTCTAAAATTTTATTACAATATCTCTTTTAATTTAACAGATATTTACATGGTTCCACACATTTGCCCATCAATGTGTAATTTATAATATAACACAACTGAGAACAGTAAAATTAATAAACCCTCACAAAATAATTATTGCCTCGGACGGTCGCTATTTATAAGAATTGAATTTCCAGTAATTTCATTTATATATTGATTTTCATTCTAAATAAGCATACATGAATTTTCTCCAAATACTCAGTTCAAATGAAGAGCGCTTAAATTTTATTCGCTCTACTTATTTTAACATGGTACCACTTCCTTTCAGTGTGATATAACGTTTTATTTTACAATACACAGCCTATATTCAATTGATTCATTCCCGTCAAACAATATTCTTCTGGACGGAAGAGGCAAAAGAAGAATAGTGCTTCTATAAATTGAAAATGCTTTCATGTAGACCAATAATGTGCACTAGAGCAGAATATGTGCATTCAAAACTCTGAAAGTTTTCATTTTAAAGCGTAATTTCACCGAATATTTAAATTTTTACCGGTAATGAATTTCAAATATCAAGTGTGGTCAAAAAAATCGTTCAAATAATAAAATACTTGTTTGGATCGATTATAATTATTGAAGAATTCCATGGTTAAATGTGTAATAATATCGGTAGTTTTTTAATTTTACACATATAAGATACATTATTAACATTTAAATACCTCAAATATATTGTAAAAGTTATCGTTTTGTATAAAGATGTACTTACATGTCGTTAAGATACATTTAGGTTTAATTAATGGCAATCATTAACAATATGCAGATAAAATTAACATAATTACATGTACTTTCTTAATACATTTCCCAAGCAAGAAGCATAGCTCTTTTTTGTTAATGACACTTAATGACACAAAATACTTATATCGCGATTATAATACTTTAGTAGAAAAACAGTTCTAATTACGACATTAATTAATAAAGGTTCTAATTTTATTAATAATGTACTACTATGACTAAAAAATATCAAGGTTTATTTAAATTACGCTAATTAGTAACACTATAGTCTTTGGCATCTGTACAAAATTTCAAGTCGTTGATGAGTAAACAAATGACTTTCAACTGACTGACGAAAACGACCTCAAGGAAATAAAGGATCTTGTACTCAAAAATTAAAAATCACGAATTAATAATAGGGGACGTTGTAGTTATTACTTGGATTAGATTTGGAGTGTTCCGAGCAATTTTGGACTCATTTCGGCCACAGTCGACTCTCTTGATTAGTTATCAAATCTCTGAATTTTTTGAAAAAGAAAAAAGAAAAAGATTTGTTTATATCTGTGCAGATATAATTTCTTGCTATCAGACTTCCGAAATATAATTCCGAAAGAGCCGACCAATCCCATGAATATACCAAAAGTGAAGCAATACTGAAAAAACTGCGTCAACATTGTTAAAAAATCAAAGTCATCTTAATAGTTTTCATTTATTACCGTCATGATTTTTTTCCAATCGCGCAAATTGTTAACAAGGAATAATGTTTGAGTACTATGCGTCATTTGGGCGAAACTGTACACCTAAAACGCCGCGAATTACGGCAAGATAATTCATGATTTCTGTATCATAAGCTATATATCACGTTCCATTGCTTGTTTAAGATTATTTGGTCAACCATTCAACACGAATTGTTCCATAACCATTGTGTTCGCCTGATTTAGCATTGATGACTTTTTATACTTCCACGGCTTAA
Organism: Melolontha melolontha; assembly: GCA_935421215.2. NCBI lineage: Eukaryota > Metazoa > Arthropoda > Insecta > Coleoptera > Scarabaeidae > Melolontha > Melolontha melolontha. The sequence goes on along the minus strand of OW285237.1, from coordinate 123,291,712 downwards.
AAGACAACCACCATAATTTTGAATTGATTAAAGAGATAAAAATTCTAAGCGCGAAAAATATAACGAAAACTTACTTTTAGAACTATGGAGATTTAAAAAAAAAACTTGAAATAAGTGTTTTGTTTCGGAAGGTAACTAACTACATTGAAGATGATGAAATACATTTGGATGAAGAATAAATATTTTGCCTTTTACTTAACCAGTTAAAATCAACTTAAATACATAATTACAAGAAAACAAAGGATATAATAATATAAACAAAATTAACAATATTATTGTAAAGCAACAGACAGTTGTCCAGAATAAGAAATAATAAGGAACCAGCAGAAAAAAGAAAGTCACTACTTTCTAAGGAGCAGTGATGGTTCAATGGAATCTAAGCCAAATATTATGTTTCTCAAATTTGAAATATCACATTGGCAACTTGTTGCCTGGACATTCGCCTTTCTGCTAATTTAATCTATTTTGAACCACCGATAATTAAAAAAGTAAGGCAAAAATCTCCTAAAAAGAATCAAAACCGTTGCTATTTTATAAAATCAATTATTTTTCGTTGTTTTATATATTGTAATTTTAATACCTGTAACTAATACTATTTATCAAAGTAAATATGATCGAAATGAATAAATTTTATTCAAATATGAGAAGAATATCAATAAGAAACAATAATGAAATACATGTCGTACAACGATCGCTTTATTCAAGACATTTGTTACGTGTATTTGCGTACAAACCAAACAGTAACTAAATCGTCATGACGCCCAACTGTTGCCTACAACGATATCTGAACATATCTACCGTCTTAATCATGCTTAATCGAAGAAAGCACATGCCGCGGAGTTTGCAATGTTTAAAGCACAGTTTACATTGTTAAAAAAATACTTGATTTTACTAAGCTTTTCATTAAACTATTTTATTAATTTGTCCATATTTAAACGGGAATGGATGGATTACAACTCACATACGTATTACAGCTTATCCGACAGTAATAGACCGGTGTCGAGCAGGTGAGCGGGTTTAGATTCGTAAAATTCTATCTTAAAACTGTTCTTTCTCTAAGGTTTTGTAGGAAACCATGGTATTTTGCTGCAAATGTTTTCGCCAGTTTAACCTAGTTCTTTTCAAGCTTAATATCAGTGACGGCTGATAAATATACTTGAATATTTTTAAACTGCAAAGATTTAGAGTAATAATTTGCATAAGAAATCATATAATTACACAAAGAGCATTATCAAGCTATGACTTTTTACAATTTCAAACATGGCTTAGAAAATATTTTGACAAAATCAATTGGAATTTGATGACGAGCTATGATAAAGGGGTGGTAAAATGAATTTCAACGTAGTCGACTTTGCTTAAACGACACGTTTCGAATTCATTAATAAAATATGACTGCTACCAAAAAGAATATTTGTCTTATGTGGGACATGATTGGAGAGGACCGGCATGTCACTGCAGAGAGTATTCATGTTTCCCTAAAGATAGGTGTGAAGGCAATTAACTTAATCTTACACATCTTGTTCCTATTGAATTCTTCGAGATTTCACTCGAATTCAAAAAGAAGACTGTATGATATGGTGCAGATCTACATTAGATTACTTTGCCAATAGATCATTTCATATAGTATATAGCAATAATAAAACTCTATATCTAATAGATTTATCATTCAAAGGGTAACAGCAACAAAAAAAAATGTTATGCATAACTAGATCTAAGGATATTTTCTAGTATGTTAAATCTAGCAGTTTGTTTGTCGAAAATAAAAATAATAAATAAAAAAACACGAAATCGAACTTATATTCGAATTAATTAACTAAAAAAGACTAGTGATAAATGGATCTTTCAAAAATATTATCTATTAAATCCGTAGCAAAAGGAACAAAGTAATAGGTAATAGTAATAGTCTCTAAGGTTAGAAAATACCCTATGAATACAATAACTTTGGATTATATCTGATAATTACTGGAATTATTTATATAAATATCACTACAAGTTATATTTAATATAAGATTTTTATTAAAATAAAAGAGATAAATATAATTTTTAACTTGGAATAACTGGCATAGACTCTCTCTTTCTCTCACTCTATATATATATATTACTCGCTTGTGTAACAAGATTGTGTTTACTATAGTAGTATCAATAGTCCGAAATTCAGTTTCAAATTAATATTATAACATTCTAATTCTTGCATTACAAACACTGTCATTGACTATTTTCTTTGCTTCAGTGCCATATTGATAATAATTAAACTACAAAGCCTATATCTTTTTCCGAAAGAAAATTATGTATACCGTACGTCCGCCTAATGGTGTCAGGTCAACAGTTGTCTTAAACAGTTTGCATTATGAACAGTTAATGTTGCGACATGTTAATAATTAGTGCCCATAAGAGGCAAGATTCATTCGTTGAACAGCGTTGGGTAACCACCTCATGTATAAAGAATAAAACTAGAGATCCAATATGTACACGTACAGATTTTCCTTCCAGTTCCTTCATACACATAATATATCCATGCATACTAAATATACATATATTATTGGTTAGAACATTTCGACCATCTAATTTGGTTCTATAATTATATTTTTTGAAACGAGCCGCATTAATGTGACCGTTCGCTCTACCGATAGACACGACCGATGGGAAACGAAATAAAGAGAAAACATCTGGCGCGATGAAATGAATTTTGCTTTAACGAGCGCACATATGAATCAGTTCATATGATTGAATTTCAAATGATATAAATATTTGGTAGTAATGGAGGTCGGTACACAATTTGAATACAATAACTTTAATGTATCAATTATGCTACACGCTAGTTCCGTGGCATTTCAAGACACTTGAAATACACTTTGGTTTTTAGATTAACCTCGTTTTCGCCACATTGTTCTTACTTGATATTTTGTGCTTGAACTTGAAAGAATTGAGTCAATCAATTAGAAGAAGTAAATAATTGCGTAACATACTTACGAAGTTACGAATGTAAATAATTTAGTAGGGTAATTTTGTTTTACCAGCATTATATTATTAATAATAATAATAATAACAATATTTCTTATTACCAAACAGGCCAAGGTCTAATTACAGATATATTCACATATTAGATGTATACAATATAAGAAGTGAAAACAATAAACAATTGAAATAATAAGTGTTTCATAATGAACAAGGGAAAAAAATAAATTAAATAAAACTAGAAAAGGTACAATAATTAAGAATATGAATAATCATTATAACAAAAAATAGGAAGAAACATAATATGATTATATTAACGAAATATATCTACATATTTATTTCCAATCCTCTAGAGAGTATGAACATGTGCTTCTTTCATCACGTTGGATCTCGCAAATGAAGCTGCAAAAGTACTGGAATACCTGAAGTTATATCGAGATACAAGAAAACACATTCTATTTAATAGAAAGGGACAATCAATGATGTGATTCATTAGTTTCAGTAAGAATTTTTCACGCAGAGCATCCCTTCGTGCACTGTTGAACAACATGTGGTGGCGAGATAATAATTCATCTCGAAGGATGCCTCCCCCAAATAACTTCCATTGATGGTAAAAGACGTGAATTTGAGGAATCTGCCATGAATACGATTCAAAGTAAAAGATTCGGAAGCATACAAGGGACGCCATATTAAAGCAGCATACTCCAGTCTACTTACGATGTAAGCAAAATATAAAGCCTACGACATAACATTTTTGAAGTACTTAGCGTACCCTTATGACAAATTCAAGATATCTAAATGCCTAGGAACATATTGCTATGAACTGTGATTTGGAAATTAGCTATTCCACCATTCACGACAAATCTATCCAGCTAGGATATTCAGTCGGCTTATTTCCAAAATGGAACTGCTTTCCTCTCAGGGTTCCAATCGGAAAAGTGGAAAATTATTGAATTAGTACAATAGTTTTATTTGGACGCCACTCAAAATTCGTTTGAGAAAAATTATGATAATGTCTTTAAGTTACTTATTAAAATGTATAGAAAGGATAATTGAATAAAAGAACACAATATAAAATTTAAATGAAAATTGAATACAAAAATAAAATAAAAATCAAAAAAAAAGAATCTTTATAAAGTATAAAGATTAATATTTCCTCATTAAACAATATTATAAAGGTAAAAATAACGCATGGAAATGACAGCTGCATGCGTGCAAAAACCCTTAATGACAGCCGATCAAAATTAAAAATAATAAATTACAAAGAAACTTCTCCCAAGAAAAACAAAATCAAAATAAACCAACTGATTAGACAGACCGAAGCAAACTCTAACGCATGTGCACCCACATATAACAAAAAATGCTCTTGAGATACCAAACGAATAAAATTTTACAGTTACAGAATTTTTTTACTAGAAATTTTAAAAATCTTTCTTTTTTATTTATATCAAATATTTAAGACTAAATCTCAATACGATAATAATAATACAATTAGAAAATACAGTATTCATCCAAAATAATAATAAGATATCTTTTAATAATATATTACTTACGTAAAAATATATTCAAGACACGTGAGTAAGAAAGTGTAAAATATAACAATTACGAGATCAACAAACTCGTATAAAATATCGGTAATGAAATAAAACAGCACCAACAACTAATTAAATCAAAAATAACCAGAAGTTAATATAAAAAGATTAATATAATTAATTAATTAATATAATTAATATAGAAAGATTAATATTTCCTCATTAAACAATATTATAAAGGTAAAAATAACGCATGGAAATGACAGCTGCATGCGTGCAAAAACCCTTAATGACAGCCGATCAAAATTAAAAATAATAAATTACAAAGAAACTTCTCCCAAGAAAAACAAAATCAAAATAAACAAACTGATTTGACAGACCGAAGCAAACTCTAACGCATGTGCACCCACATATAACAAAAAATGCCCTTGAGATACCAAACGTATAAAATTTTACAGTTACAGAATTTTTTACTAGAAATTTTAAAAATCTTTCTTTGTTATTTATATCAAATATTTAAGACTAAATCTCAATACGATAATAATAATACAATTAGAAAATACAGTATTCATTCAAAATAATAATAAGATATCTTTTAATAATATATTACTTACGTAAAAATATATTCAAGACACGTGAGTAAGAAAGTGTAAAATATAACAATTACGAGATCAACAAACTCGTATAAAATATCGGTAATGAAATAAAACAGCACCAACAACTAATTAAATCAAAAATAACCAGAAGTTAATATAAAAAGATTAATATAATTAATTAATTAATATAATTAATATAAAAAGATTAATATTTCCTCATTAAACAATATTATAAAGGTAAAAATAACGCATGGAAATGACATGCATGCGTGCAAAAACCCTTAATGACAGCCGATCAAAATTAAAAATAATAAATTACAAAGAAACTTCTCCCAAGAAAAACTAAATCAAAATAAACAAACTGTTTTGACAGACCGAAGCAAACTCTAACGCATGTGCACCCACATATAACAAAAAATGCCCTTGAGATACCAAACGTATAAAATTTTACAGTTACAGAATTTTTTTACTAGAAATTTTAAAAATCTTTCTTTGTTATTTATATCAAATATTTAAGACTAAATCTCAATATGATAATAATAATACAATTAGAAAATACAGTATTCATTCAAAATAATAATAAGATATCTTTTAATAATATATTACTTACGTAAAAATATATTCAAGACACGTGAGTAAGAAAGTGCATAATATAACAATTACGAGATCAACAAACTCGTATAAAATATCAGTAATGAAATAAAACAGCACCAACAACTAATTAAATCAAAAATAACCAGAAGTTAATATAAAAAGATAAAGATTAATCTTTTTATAAACACGACTTTCTTATTTCAGAGTACACTTGTGTCTGTCTAAAGGTCAAAGCAAGCGCGCAGGCTTAGAATGTAAAACCAGTTTCTCTCACAAAAAATAAATTCAAAAATATACACTTGCGTTCAAAATAACTGTTCAAAGATAAATACATAAGTTTTAATATTTTTATGGGGAAAAGTCCACAGCAATATGTTTATGGTACGAGATTTAAAAATAAGGCCAGAATCAAAAGTTCTTAAATTCTGGTCTCGGTATTATTTGATTACCATCAATAAAATACGATGAAGCAAAAGTTTAAAGTATTAAATTTGAGTTTAATTTTTTTTTGATCCAAGGCACCATCATATCTAGACTCTGTTGAAGTTTATGAACATTATTCATGGAAGAAATTTTGAAGAATATTTTAATATCATCTGATTTCAAATTATATTAGATTTTTTCAATAAATTTAAACATCGTTGATATTACAACATATTTTTATTTAGGGCTATTTTTTCTACTGTTCGTGATCGTCCAGATGTTTTGTGTTTAACGATATCAAAAAAATTCTAGACTCTTTCAATGTATTAAAATTTGTCGCTATCTGTAATTTTGCAATAACAATTACACGGTTATTTTTTCTTGCATATAATTTTAGCACTGCTGCATCCAATCAGTGGTAAGTAGGTAAGGGAAGTAAAGTGTTTTTGAACGCAGTAATGAAATTTTTTTAAAGTTTTAATTATTTATTTCTATGAAAGTAATATATTTTACATTGTTTATTCTATAAAAAAATAACTTAATTTGAATTTACGATATCGAAATCTGATCATCTTCTCTTATCTAGAACTTTTTCAACAAATAAAAAATTTCAGAAGGCAAAACGATATTTAAAAATGCCTGAAAATACATGAATTTTACGAAGAAATGATTGTGAAATGAGATAAACGAAGAACCATAGAGGAAACAAAATAAAATTTGTATACTGATTTGTTATTGCAGAGTAGATATGGTAGAATTAAATTAATTACAGTAAATAAAATGCTAGCTAAAGTCTTTACCTATCTCGATTTAATGAATGCTATACGATTGTTCAACAGAAACACGTTTAGACTGGACAACCGCAACTTCATCGCCATGACAACGAAATTCAACTGTTTATGTTGATTGTTTACTACTAGTGGCGCGTCTGTTAAAAGTATTTCCTTTTTTATATGCATTGTGATTAAGTTGGAAAATAGCCTTTGTGGCAGCAAGACCCTTCAAAGCTAATCTGCATTTCCTCAATTCAAAATTTATACAAGAATGAAGCTCTATACATGGTGACTATGGGCATTTTCATAGAGCAGTGGTTGAATAGCATGTAGCAGGATCAGATGGAAACGTGCGACAATTAAAATTGTTTAACATGCATATTCATAATAGTCCCCGTCTTAACCTTTCGGGCCTTTGGGGTAGTAACATGGTAGGCTTGTTACAACTTGAGCCGTTCGGTACACTAGGATCGTAACGTGGCTAGCACTACGCACTGACTGCTATTATTGCCCCAGTGTTTTAACTCCAGGTACTTACTTTTTGTCAGCCTGAATCCAGCTGGAACCGCAAAATCGCTATCGATAGAATTGGCTATAATTGGTCATACAGATTCATAGTTAATGTGCATTAAAGTTGGATAATTTCCTTAAATGTTAAACATTAACGAGGAAATTACATTATCTATAGTCTTAACTATCACAAAGTAGCTGCTCAGTGAATTTCACGATTGCTTGTTGGCGATGAATTTGCTATTGACCTTAACACTATAACATTTGATACTAAAACAGAATGATACCTTTTTGCGTCAAATTGTTCTGGCGATGAATCTTGGTGTTAACAGTACGAACCCGAATTCAATGACTAGAGTATACAGTGGAAGCGTGCAGAATTTGTAAATGGCAAAAAATATCGATCTTAGCTTTCAAGAATAGTAATGATGATCATATTTTTGGCTGCTTTCAAATATTTTTTCAGTATCTGGTGTCAACATAAATGCTGAATAATATGCACTTTTAGCTGTTTGCGGGCCAACATAAAAAATAAACGTTCTGGGAATCTCACAAAAGGTGCCATTCTTGTACATGATAAATATTTGCTTCTGCTTTAAACTGAGAAGACTTTGAACAGTTACTTTACAGTTTCGACTTATCTTCGTAAAAGTTTTATGTGTTTGGTTTGGTGTGTGTGGCGTGGATTTTACCAACAAGGAAAGTATAAATTAGTGCAAACAGGAGCTCGTGCCTTAATGTTAATGAAGATGTCTTTTGAATTTATTAAATGGGAAACCTCTAGACGTGTTTCTACTGAACAAGTCTCGTATGTTAACGTAATCTGAATAATGTACGTAGAATATTCTATAAATATTCTAGGTAGCCTTTTAAACCCATATTCGAAGTCGTACACAGAATAGCCTTTTCCTAATTATAATATGCAATTACGGAAAATTACATTATAATAAATCATTAGTTTATTGTGTAAATTAAATTTGTTTAATTTACTTTTGGAACACCATACTATAAATTTAATATTAGATTATCTAATTTTGCCATGAATTTACCGTAATGCTTCCTTCTAAATTCATAATTAAATTAATATCATTTTCGTTAATTTCAAATTTGTATTAAATTATATGTATTTTGAAATTTGTAACATTTATATAAAATAGCAGCTAAGTATGCGAATAAATAAATATATATATATGTTTTTAAATAAACGATGTAATTAAAATATTTCCACTTAAATACAAAACTTGGTATTTTAATTTATTTTTTTAAATTCTAATTATTATTATGATATATTAATTTAATAATTAAATTTCAAATAAATTATAGGATTTTTAAATTACCTTTTATATATAGAATAATATGCTTTCTTTAATTAAATATTATTTTGTGTGGTTACTATCAAACATTACGAAATACAAACACGAGTAGGTGTTGAGAAGAGAAATCCAAAAGAGGTCGGCGGAATGAAGAAATCAATAGTTCTTATTTATAAAAATATATAAAACATAATTTTGATAGACCTAAAATGTTAATATAACAGAAACTACCTCGACATCAAATTAAACCCTGTTTTATTCATAATGAATTCCTACCAATTTGAATGAGAAAATCAACGGTAGAATATTAACATGTTCTACGGTTTCTAAAACAAAAGAATACTAAAGAGCTCTTCTTTATATATCAACGAACACATTCAATACTCTGTTAATATTCAGTAGCTAATTATAAAATATAAAACATTTATATATTATTAATTTAAAATAATTATTAAATTAATCTTAGTGCAAATGAGAATGAACAATTATTGAAACCTGATTTTATATGCAATGTCGCTAAATTTACTACGTTAGTTACTACAATCCGACAAACTAAGTTTGTACTAGAATGCAGACGCAACACGCCGCAACGTCAACCTTCCTTCGTTATGAGGACAAATGTAAAAAATGCGGGGAAATCACGTCCATCCGAATATCGTCTTTCTAATGAGAATGAACTGCTAGTACATACGCGTTTCGGAATGGACGTGGTTTTCACGGTTTTTGATTTGTCCTCATAACCAGGGAAGGAAAATGAAAATCATGTCTGTTTCCGAATAACGTGTACTCACGATTTCTAAAGAGAATGAAATGCTAGTATATACGCGTTTCTGGATGGATGTGGTTTTCACGCATTTTTTCAATTTTTGATTATTAAATGTATTCTTATTTCAGTTTTTGAAGATAGAAGGTCGCATATAAACTAAACCAATTAATAATAAAACGAGTGAGATTATTATATACAATTATTTTTCTAAGAATCATTAGGTATTAAGAGTTTACACTCAAGCCGTAACTGAATATGTCTGCGATCCATAAACCCTTTTTTATACTCTAGGGTTTTAAGGGGGCTCTGAGTTCCTACGCGTGTACTTCCCAGATTCTGTTTCCTATCGTTATTTTCCCATTGTTCCAGTCCACACCTCTTTCTTTTAAAGTTTCCGCCACTACAATGTTCTAGGATTTCTTTGGCTTTCTTTTTGTTCATTTATTTGTTAAATTCGTTTCGTTTGACTCAGGTCCAATATATTCAAATAATTTCAAGCACTGTTTTCTATATTCTTTTAAATCAGTTCCACTGTTACCTCTTTTCTCACTGTTTCATTTCTTATTCTATAACTTCTTATAGTGTCTTTAACTGGTTTTACGTATTACATCTCCTTCGCCTGTGTTTTTTATTGTGCTGCTCTTATACAAGTTTCGATACCATATGTTAACATCGGTTTAAGAATTACTTTGTAAACAGTGATTCTTGTTTTTACTGATATCAATTTCTTTCTTATAAACTTATTATTAAGTTCATAATATAATCGGATTACTTACTCTTTTGTTTCCTTTATTTTTGCCTCGCTTTTCCATTCTTATGAATATTCACTTCTAAATATTTAAACGTATAAAACAAATAAATACGTTTTCGTTGATTGAATCAACTAGTACCTATAGATCTTTTTATATTATAAATTCCTATTTTGAAGAGCATGAAGTCATCTGCAAAGGCGTACTCACTTGTGGTCACTTATACGATTTTATATCTTACTGTTAATTTCTCTGCATTTTCTTTTATTTCTTTTATTACATTATTCAATATAACGTTAAATGGTGTCGGACTCAGTACTCCCTTTTGTTTTAAACCGCCTTCAGTTGCACAAACTTCCACCTGCAAGTTCCTTGTTCGTATGTAATTTAGTGCAACTGTGTACATACTGTCTATATATTTTCTGTTTTCTAGATACTTCTTTTCTTCCTAGACCATTCTTATTATTTCTTTGGTATACTGTCAAACGCTTTTTCCAAGCCTATAAAAGCCTTGTACGTGTTGTTGCTTACTCTTTTTTCTAGTATTCGCTTAATGGTAAATATGTGATCATGCACTTTTCATCCGCTTCTAAAACCACAATATACATAACAACATATTTTCTTTTAATTTCAACTCATTGTAATTACGAAACGATAACTGTAAATTTAGGTGTCATAATAATTTTATAGAAAATGTATTTTATTTGAACTAAATAATTTCAAGCGGTTTCCCTGTAGATCGTATAATTAAACAACATGTAGTGTAGCATTAGTGTGACAGTTATAATATAACTGAGGTTCACATATTACACCTACATAGATATTTAATAAAAGAAATAGATACATTTTATGTAGCAAGAAGATATTTTACACATATCTATAGATATATATGACAAGTATGTAAGAATAATTTCAATATATATATTCACATCTAAACAACTAAATTCAAAAAATTGAACTAACCATAAATTTTAGTAAATTTCTTATATTTTACACTTTAAACAGCACACATACTTTTACTTTCGTATATATCCAGTTCAATGACCGAATGATGCTTGACCATCATCTACAGCACTATAATCTTACCAGTAAATTATTTTAGTGGTAATCGATTACATATTTTTAATATTAAACGATAGTTAAACTCAAATTAACTAGATAACACTGTAAGAGTAGAGTTTAATAAGCCAGGAAATCTCCAATACATTTATTATACGTATATTTAATTTAATAGGCAATTTGTACAGTCTTAATTCAAATAATTCAGCTGCTCTATAAGGTATACAGTTTTAATGGTTTTCATTTCATTACATTAATTTACCCTATAATATGTAGCACAGTACGAGATTCGTGTCAATTTGAATATAACAGATTTTGATAAATGTTATTGCTTATTGAACCTGTATATTTAAAAATGTATTTGTTTATTATAGTTTATTATTCAAGGTTTTAATAAACCTAAAAAGATGATATCACAATTAGTTCAATTCAAATGTTAGATACATAATTATATAACACAGGCTTGCAACCAAAAAATTGCATAAGATTTTGATACTGTTTATTATAGATATTAACTCACTAATTCCAGGAAAAATACTCTAAACATTCCATCACATCAGGTTTTCATACAAAACCTCATATTTGTACTTCATTTAGAATGAAACGCCCGTTTAATCCGAAATCTGGTATTCTATTCTTGATTCTAAAAATCCTATGCCAATGTGATTAACGTACTTTTATGTAACATGTATTAGAGTGAGACTCAAGAATAGGAGGAAATGAGCGAAATGTGGGGAGAGGGAGGGGGGGCAGTGGAAGGGTGGCAGACCGAGGATAGTGTTGGGTGTGAGGAAGCTTAGGTTGATCATGTCCCAATCGGTTTAATTTATTTACAGCGAAAAGTGAGGAATCTTCCTGATTGGGTTAAGCATATATATATATATACATGTTTGCCAAGATATTCTAAATGAGTATAAACAAGCGTATTGTCAGGATTTGATAATAATTCAACATGATAAATAAATTCATGATCTTGTTTGCTCTTTAAGCCACACTCAGTACATTTCTCATTCAAACGTGATCTGTACTCGTGTTTATAGTTACATACGAGAATTATGGCTCCAAGTGTTATTTCTTCTGACAACTTTTGTTTTACATAGAGTGAATATACTGTTAAAAGTAAACAAGGAAACATAAGTGATTGCATGAAAACAGTGTATTTTGCTTACTTCAAGTTAAAACTTGGGATAAAGACAAACCTTGGGCTCCTCATAAGGTGTGCAGAAGGTGCAAGGAAGATCTTCGTTTGTGATTTAAGGGTAAAAAACACTCATTTCGTTTTGGCATTCCTACGAGCTGGTGTGAACGGCAAATCCACACTACCAACTGCTATTTTTGTTTGGTTAATGTAGAAGGTTTCAATACAAGAAAATAAAAGGTAGGCAATAGTTTTTAGATAATACTGAAGACCCTCACTACGGAACCATTACATAACGCATGTTGGATACGTAAAGCTCAAGGATGCAAGATAATGATTTTGAAATTATTTTTGAGAAAATATCAAGAACATTGCTGGCTGTTGTGGTGACTTCAAAATTCTAACCATCACGTTGAGCCAGTAGGCAGGTTATACAAAACATTCCTGGTTCCTTTGCTCGTGCGACAGTCAAGCTAGAGATTTTTACTAAACAAAATCTTATTGGTCACTTCGAGACGTTTTAACCCCCGGTGAAAATAGCGTCATTAATACGATCTTGGTCCCTCCTGAAAACGTTTTATTACTGCCTCTTCATATTAAATTGGGGTTTATGGAGCAATTTGTTAGATCACTGTCAAAAGACGGGGAATTGGCCCAAGTTCCCAAAATTGTCTTAAGACAAATTGAAAGATGGTGTTTTTACTGTCCCCGACATATGAAAACTGCTATTCGATCCCCTCTTTTCAGAAACAATGGAAGAAAAGAAAAAGAAGCGTGAGACTCTTTCAAAGATACAAGCACTAATTTTTTCATAATGCTGAAGACCCTCAGTACGGAACTACTACATAACGCATGTTGGGTGCATATACATTTCAAGGATGCAAGATGAGCTTAAGAGTCATTTCTTACAATCCCGTGCCGACTACTTTCTTGAAAACTTATGAGCCTTAAGTGAAGAGCAGGGCGAAAGATTTCACCAGGATGTCCGCTATACCGAAAGACGCTACCAAGGAAGTTGAGGCGTCAATATACTAGCTGGCTACTGTTGGATGCTTAAGCGGGAAACAGGAAATGGAAAGCAGAGCCATGTTCGTGCAAGTATCATTTTTCTCTTCGATACTTCGCCGAACATGATACTTGTTCGAAAAGGTTTTATAGGCAAAAAGAATGAACACGGAAAATTTCGGTATCTACTTAGACTTCTACCATAAAATGTGTAATAAAATTTTACCATCCCAAAAAGGTTTCGATACAACTGATATCGAAGGAATTCACGCAGAAAGTACTGACAGTAATATTGATGACGTCACGGCAAAGATTTTTTTTACCAAGCGCATCGCAAAAGCCTCATTTAATAAGACCTGAATTTATTAACGCCACAATCCGAATTTCTAAAATCACGCCTTAAACAATGAAATCTTCTTCATTAGGACAGTAAAATAAGCATATAATGGTAATAATTTAGGGCTTGACATCCTGCAACAATTTAACGCTAATTACAGGGGACACTGGCAGGCCATGAGATATTATTATGCCCGCGCCAGTGTAGCGACTCAAGATATTTGACTGTCGGTATTCACCATATGCGAGAAGAAAAACCACGAAAACTTTATCTCTGACTCCGATTTCCTCTCAAAATGATAAGTTAGTGTGTTACCACTAGGCTATCGGCCAGTTATCAAGGCCAAGGATGTATGAACGTTATGTTTTATACAAATCAAAAGAAAAACGCCGCCATTGTGGCAATTTTAAATTGGTTTACATTAAGATTTTGGATTTAAGGTAATGGTTATGCTTAAACCAGTATTGACATTTTAATATGCGTACCAACTTCATTAAATAAAGGACAAATTTTTTTTAGCTTGGTTTACATTTTATTACCACCAAAAATTAAAAGGTATTAAAAGGTATTGAATTTATTACTGTACTAAAACTAATTTGTTAAATCCAATAACTTTTACAATATCCTCAGTATTGAACTATATACTAGCACACAGAATAGTATATTAAAAAACGAGTTTCATAAGGCACCATTTTGCCGCACGAGATCAGTTTAGAAAACGAGCCGCTTGCGGCGAGTTTTCTAAAGAGGGAGTGCGGCAAAAGGCCTTATGAAACGAGTTTTTTATACTATTTTTTCTATTTTGCGTTTTTTACATTAATAAATTGCTTAAATTGGAATTATTTAATTTGAAAGTTCAGAGTTTAATTTTTATATAAAGTATGCAGTTGGTCACATTGATACTTGACATTTTCAAATTTAAATCTTGCTATCCGCGAAGTATATTATATTACATATTATTTACTACTTTTCGTTAACATTACTTGATACTTCATTTAAAAATATAAACATGAGTGACATAGAAACATATATATGTTGTTGTCAATTGTATACAACATACGTTGTTTGTGTAAAATACGGACACATATCATATATGTCAAATGTACATAAATTCTTAAAATCATATGACAGCAATGATATTTATTTCTGTATTCGAACAACGCCAACATTGAAAAATGAAAAAAAGCGTATCGAAATGAGGCTCATTTCGATACTGTTTTGGGTTTCATAATGAGTTCATTTCGAACGCAAAATAGAAAAATATTATTTAAATGTTCAAGTGAATATTTTATATAGATACGTATGGAGAAAGTTTAAAATTTAATTTGTTATACTTTAATTGTTTGGTACTTATATCGTGGTTTGTAACTACTATATTTTTATATACTAGTCGCATTCATAAATAGAATAATATTTAAAAAATGTTTTTAAAGGAATAGAATAGCTTTTAATTTTTTGAATGATTATATTTTAGCAATTATAAACAAATATATACAAATTTGTTTAAAATGTAAAAATATTGTCGTAAAGAAGAAGCACCAAGGAATATTGAGAAACTTCTAGGACAAATCAATATTCAGTATGTGAAAGTACTAAGCAAAAATTATGTCACTACGTGATTTATTTGTGACTTTTGCAATATACATTATCTGTGTCACATTATTATAGAAACAAAAAGCAGCACAAGTACGAAATAAATGAGGAATATTAACACGTTAAACTATAATCTCTCTTAATAATTATTTTGAATCCGTTAATGATTCTCTTTTATTTACACAAACTTGTTTATTTTGTATTTGATATTTAGACATTATTTGGTAGCCTTTTTTAACTTGCATGTTGTGTTTTATTAAACACAACATGCAAGTCTATCAATCTACTCAAAAATATCGAACCAAAGGAGCACGAGCAAGAAAAATTTCAGTATACAATCAGTATGTTAGTAAGTAAGCAAGTAATATCTCCTCTAGTCTAAGATTTACAGCTGCAATTAATCTGATCTACTGTCACTAACCTAGCGGAAATTATGCAGTTCATTAGCAAACATTTGAATGAACAGGAGTAAATTGGCACTAAAATTGTTAATACTTTGGAACAGTTCTTTCTTTAGCGAAAGCTCTTTTTGGTCCTCCTCTACAATAATTTGTTTAATTACATCTGAGCTAACAGATTTACTGCGTCAGATATTCCTCAGGGCACCAATTAATATCCCTTAATATTTAATATTTACATAACCAATCTTTTATCTTAAATTATTTGTGCTGTGTTTCTGAATAACGTGTTTCCGATTGCATTGATATGACTAGAACATAAACTTAAATTTAATTAATTAATGCTGTAAATTTAACAAGATTAGCTTAATATCATTAATTGATGTTGCAAACACTTCTTGGCGAAACATTTTGATAATTATTATCAATAATTGGGATTAGCGTAAATATAAACAAATCAGCTGTTGATTGCTATTGTCTGTTTGAAGAGCAACAATCCAATCATTCATACTTTTGCTCAAATAATATTCATAAGCAATCCAGAATGACTTGAAAGTATTATTTGTTACTTATTAACATTTTGTCATCGTCCTCTACATAATATAGTCCATTTTTTTCTTATAACTTGCAAACTCCATTAGGCTAACTTTAAAAAATTACAATAATAATATATATCTGAAAAGCATAGAGCATAGAGAATATAGATGACGATTTAATTTAATATGAATTTAATATGCCACCAAATTTTTTATTTAAAATTATTGCTAGGAATATAAGTAAGATTACTATAAAAATGAATCAGGATATGTCAATCATTATTGGTTATACGAAAGATAAGCTGTATTTATTGAGAATAAGAAAATCTAGTAGACTGTGAAAAACAATCATTACAGTGCTTACCTAGAGCAAATCTTTATCTGTTATTATTTGACGTTTTGTTGTTGAAGTTACGTTCGTTATGACGAGAGAGCACTTTCGAGTCATAATTTATTATGATTTTAAAATATGTTTAAGCGCTTATGAGTGCAAAGAGAGTTTAGATTCAGTTTTTAGTAAACAAGCACCTCCTTGGCTACAACTTACCGATGATATAAGGATCGCGAAAGGAATTGTATTCAATATCAAACAGGAGCAGGGCCTCCTCTTATGGCTGTTACAGACGCAAACATTGCTGCTGTTAAAAAAATAATTGAAAAGGAAAATAAAGCCCCTTATTCGGAATAGAGTATCAACTTAAGCTTGGATCCTCAGCTGTTAAAGCAATCATACACGGTCACCTGCATTAAAAAAGTGGTAAGTCGTTTTGTCCGCATCACCTTTCTGACTTACAAAAAGCAGAGCGTGTAAGAAATTGCCATGAAACTTTAAATTTCTTAAATAATGGCGAGTACGAAATTTTTTCCAAAATAGTGACAGGTGACGAAACCTATATTCCCTTTTTCGACCCTCCTACCCGCCAAGAGAGTCGTGTATGAATTTACGAAGACGAGGAAACTCCCACGATGCCTAAGAAGTAGCGAGCTATGAAAAAGATTATGTATGTGGAATTTAACTATTCAGTTTTTGGTTGGAAAAAATACAAAAGTAATAGAACATCCGCCGTACTCACCTGCTTTAGCAATGTGTGACTTTTGGCTGTTTTTTGGGGCTTAAACACAATTTCAGAGTGGAAGGTTTTCGTCTCAAGAAGAGATTGATACCGTAGTTCACGTTTATTTTGAAGATATTCCAAAGGAAGACTGATTGGAAGCTTTTAAAAAGTCGAAAGAAAGAATGGTTAACTGTATCATTGCTGAAAGGAATTACATTGAGCATATTTAAAATAAAATTCTAGAAAATATTGACCGTGTTTTTTATTCTCAATAACTTTAGCTTGTCCCTCGTATTCGGCGTTTACCTGTAATAGATGATCATAAAGTATGAGAAATGTATGATTTAACTTTTGAGATGTAGTTATTCGTGGAGTTTAAAAAGAATATTTATTATTAAGAAATGCTAATATAGTGCAAAGGAAGATATTTAGATATGTACCGTTGACCATATAAGCCGCGAATAGTTTAAGCCAATTCAAGTACCTGTAATTTTGGCTACCTACAGTCAAAATTCCAGGCTCTTGGTTCCAGGTGCGTTGGCTGGGTCGATATACAGATACCCATACCCAGAACCGTATTCGAACATACATGTTACCACTATCTTATAAAATTTAAGGCTACAAAAATAGGGATATTGAATACATAATTTGATATTTACTAATCATTTCAAAAATATTTCGTGGAATTTTATTGTGTGCAGGTACACTGTGCATTAGAATCTTATTAATTGATGCTATTACTTAATTACTTTTTTAATACATACAAATTTAAACTAAGCCCGACCCTGGTACGCTAATGTATCTCTTTCTGTTAGGGTTAGGCCTCATGCTGCGTTAATTATAGTGCAATGAATAGGATTTAAATTTTACTTAAAAGTCGACAGTATATATCTGGATACACTATACTTCAGGTATGAATACACCTTTTATAATTCATTTCATATTATAATGACCTGATTTATTGAGATCGACCAGACCATATTAGAGTAAAATTACTTTCGGATGAGACTAGCGCAGAAACACATTTTAGTAATTAGAAAGAGAGCCACCTCATAAATGAGAGAAACAGCTAGTAGTATAAATCGGTGTACTATACGAGCCACAAACGTTTATCGGTTATTTGTCAGTCGATACCAGGCATTTGATCTGTGTGTTTCGTAGTGGTCTTGTACGTACATTGCTCCCGCTGCCGACTGCTCAATGTTTTTAAGGTGGTCAGTATTTTTGTAATGTCATCGCTCGCGCATCTTCAGTCTCATCCGAAAGTAATTTTACTCTATACAAATAATGGACAGGTATATAAAAACCTTTTAATCCTCTTGAGATGCCGATCGATCACAATTATTTTGCAGAGACGAATTAAGCTCCTTTCTAGCATGCTAAATATTCTGTATTTAATGTGTAGTGTTATCAAATGTTTATATACATTAATTACATATGAAATATATAAAATTGGAAATAAAATAATGTCCAGTGATTAGAAATATTATGTATTTTGTTCGTAAATGACAGGATACTATATAAAATATAACAGAATATGCCTAACAAATACAGATAACATTTAAAACAATAATTAGTACACACATTATAATAATATATAATTAAAACAATGCTCCAGAAACAATTGGTTATTATTACTATTACATATAAGTAGATTGAAATATTAATTGTGAGAATCATAAATTTCACCATAACTTGTGCTCTCGCTATCATCTAAATGAATTATAAACAGCTGATTTGTGTTCGCGTACCCTAAATATGTATATTCTATATTAATCAATTCCTCCAGTTTTACGATGATATATTAGCAATTGAACAATATTTTACTTTAATTACAACATAACTAAGCTTAGGATTCGTATTATTGCGTTGAAGATTCTTCTTGAACTGACTTCCAATAATTTCAATCGGATTCAAAATACTATGGAGGTAGGCGCAAAATTGTAAACGTCGCAATAGCTGGTTTGTTATTAATACAGTACTTTTATTGATATCTCCTAATTTAAAGAACTTTCAGCTTTCTTACTTGCGCTACCCTGGTTTAACACCCACTTTTAACTTTCACAGAGCACAATTGATGATAAGTTGTTTTTTATTGTATTGAGAATTATTGTACTTTTATTATTGCAATTACCTGCTTCCGAGAAAATATTAAATGAAAGGAATTTCCAAATGAAAAGTATAGATATTTTTCTGTTGCGGTCCACCTCTCATTTGCAGAAGTGACCGCTGTTTCAAGTAAGGATTTGTGGCAATCCTATGTACGCCTTACAAGGCGGGTCGTTATAATGTGAAATGAACTGTACCTCATCGCTGTACTAGGCTGAACAACTTTCCGGAGTCATGGTATAGAATAAAGTTATTTATTATGTACTTATAGTAATATAAAAAAAAATATTCTAACTTCATTCTTGTTTAGTCCGAGTACAAGTAAATATAATTTTTATTCGGTAACCTTCTCAATCTTCTTTGATTCAGAGTGCAAGTAAATATAACTTTCGTTCTGCATCTGTTTCCTCTCTTTTGTAGTTTTTTTAATTACGCATACTTGCTATAAAATTTATTTTACAATAATAAATTTCGTAAAAAGTACGAGTAAAATTTTTAAAGGGAAAAATAATTCTTGATTTTGGAAATGCTTGTCTTTGAATTATTCTAACAACTTTTTACATTCTGCGCTTTTTAAATGTACATTAATATATATATATATATATATATATATATATATATATATATACATGTATGAAAAAAACCACATCCGTCCAGAAACGTGCAGATATCGATATTTCACTGTCGTTACAGATCATCAGTACACGATATTCTGACATAGACATGATTTTATTTGTATACTTTCGTGTATATATACGACTTATATTGAATTTAATTGGAGTGAGAAATAGCAATTATTCAAATCTCCTCTCACATGCAATTGTCGCTAAATTTGTTGCGTTGATTCTACAATCTGACAAGATTACACCTGCCGAAGAATCTAGACGCAAACACGTCACGACGTCAGCCATCCAGCTGTGCGGATAATTAACATTTGTATGAAAAAAACCACATCCGTCCAGAAACGTGCAGATATCGATATTTCACTGTCGTTACATATCATCAGGGCACGATATTCTGACATAGACATGATTTTATTTGTATACTTTCGTGTATATATACGAATTATATTGAATTTAATT
Organism: Melolontha melolontha; assembly: GCA_935421215.2. Taxonomy (NCBI): domain Eukaryota; kingdom Metazoa; phylum Arthropoda; class Insecta; order Coleoptera; family Scarabaeidae; genus Melolontha; species Melolontha melolontha. The sequence goes on along the minus strand of OW285237.1, from coordinate 123,271,189 downwards.
GGAGTGAGAAATAGCATGTGAGAGGAGATTTGAATAATTGCTATTTCTCACTCCAATTAAATTCAATACAATTCGTATATATACACGAAAGTATACAAATAAAATCATGTCTATGTCAGAATATCGTGTACTGATGATCTGTAACGACAGTGAAATATCGATATCTGCACGTTTCTGGACGGATGTGGTTTTTTTCATACAAATGTTAATTATCCGCACAGCTGGATGGCTGACGTCGCGACGTGTTTGCGTCTACATTCTTCGGCAGGAGAAATCTTGTCAGATTGTAGAATCAACGCAACAAATTTAGCGACAATTGCATGTGAGAGGAGATTTGAATAATTGCTATTTCTCACTCCAATTAAATTATATATATATATATATATATATATAGTATATAACGTCTAATTCGCACACTGTATAAAATCACAAAGTTTAATTAAATATCAATTTTTCCGGTGTGCATTTATCATTAGATCGATCCAAATATCTCCAGCAACTGCTTGCATTGTGCTCCCTCTATGAAAATGACGATAAAAGTGATTGATTGAAGACTCTTCAGCGTCTCATTTCTTTTTAAATTTCCACATTCTTACAGCATCTTTTGTTCCCACAAAGATTACTTACAGACTTTTGTATACATATGTGTGTAGTACATACATACTCACGTTCGCGTTGGGCAAACTCGCCTTGCGTGGGCATATTTACTTTTTAGGATGGCTCCAAAGATACTATTGAACAGTTGCGCGTCTTCTTATGTTAGAATTTATCGTTCTTTTTCCTTATACTTGTACTTCAGCTTCTAGTAGAATGTGTACTAATACGGAGAAAACAACGTATTTGAGAAAAGAGAAGGAAGTCTTTATTTGTCTTACCTTCAGAAGGAAACATGGTTATTATGTTACCATTAAATTGGTTTATTTAGCTAGCGCCAGATTTAAATTAAGTTCATAGATCTTACGTGTTATTTATGTATATACGAGGGAGAGTCGAAAAGTTTCGAGAAAAATTATTTAATACCCAAATAAACGGCTTTATTGTTTCACGCAATATTCACCAATAAATTCTATCTGCTTTACATTCGTTTAAACCAATGATTGAAGCATTTACACCATTCTGAAATTAGCTTACTCAAAATATGTGACTTGAATGCAGTGATGGCCTCTTCTGGACAGCAGAAACGGTGGCTCCGCATTTTTTTCTTTATTGTCGGAAACTAAAAAAATCACTTCGGGCCAAGTCAGGACTATTGGCTGGATGAATCATTAATTCTATGCCTTTATTTTGCAAACAATCGACTGTTGCGCGAGCGATATTGGAAGTAGCATTATTTTGATGAAGGATTATTGCACGTTTCCGTTTGCTTTTTCGCCATTCATCAATAACTTGAGGCAAGAAAATTGTTGTATACTATTCCGCATTTACAGTTCGACGATTTTCCAGAAGTATTTGCAGCTACGTGAATAGATTTTGCTACGAAACAAGCCATCATTTGTTTAGAAGTGCTTCGCGAGCGAACAACTTTTTTTGGAAAAAGTTTCTTTTAAAACACCTAAATTGTCGATTGTTGTTTTGTTTCCGATTCATAAGAATATATTCACGGTTCATCATTTATAGTGATGTCATAGACATGTTTAGAAGATCCGTGATTGAATTTATTCATCATTGCTTTGCACCATTTTACGCCATTGTCTTTTTAAGCCTTGGAAAGACTATGCAGTATCCAACGAGAACAAAGTTTCCTCACGACTAAATAAGTATGCAAAATTGAATGTATCGATGTCCTAGAAGTGTGCAACCATGCCTGAATCTCATCATTTGTTACATGACGATTTTCATCAATCATTCGATGTATAGCATCGTATTTTTCGCAACAATAGATATTACAGGACCCCCATCCCTTACTTGATCCTGAAGCGAAGTATGACAAAACTTGAATTCTTACAACAAGCGATATACCGTTATCTATGATAGCGCCTCGTCACCAAATGCAAATTAAACGTCGTATATTAAACGTAGTGAGTTAAACTGGAACAGAAATCATAATAAATCATAGCGCGCGTACATTTTCACGAGTTCACTTCGTTTTCAATACGATTAGCAAATTTAGAAGTTGCACTATGCACAAACTGACTGATAGTTTGGCAATTAGACAAAAATGTCAAACTTTTGCCACCTTACAGTATATTAGTGTCAATGTATCATTTATCAAACTGAACAGCGTTACCAAATTCCTGAAATATTTCGTTAACTTCATGTACGTATAATATAATTAGAGCTTATGCAAAATAGAATACACAAATATATATATATATATATATATATATATATATATATATATATATTGTTATGAGGCAAATAGCACCATTATTCCAGCCATCTGCAAAGGGAAAGGCAGTAATTAACACAGGAATTACACTCAATAGAATGGCTACATTTGGCGGACATAATTTGTAAAATTAGTATCGAAATGTTAATAAATTAATATTAGGATAACTTTGTATATTTCAGATTAATTTATATTTATTTCAAATTTACTTTTTATATTTTTTATTATCATTTTCATAATTCAAGTCATTTACGAAAAATTAACAATATAGCTAATTTATTTACATTCAAATTTTATATCGATACTAATTAGACACGCCCACTTTTTGAATGTGTACAAACCCGCGAACAGGTTATTTTCGTTCTAAACATTTAACATGACCTAACATTGGAAAATCCGATGAAACTATTTGTAAATTATTATTTTAATTTTGTTTTCAAGTTTGAATTAATATTTCCTTTACATTTAAATTATTATCAATTGTAATTAAAGTAAAAATCGAGGCTATTTTCATAATTTCTTACAAGGCTTTGAAAAGAAATAATTGCTAGCGAGAGTCAGTAGAATTTTTGATAACGATTGCCAGAAAGAAAGTGCTACTCCGAATTTAAAATTTACGTTCTAGGACTTCACGTGGTCCTTACAAAAAAACTATTATAACAAATTTTACGGGAATTTAGTCTCGTAAAAGGAATATAAGACAAATAATAGTACTCTCCACACTACCTTGCGAGTTAATATGCTTAAAGTTCCAATATTTAGTAATTATGGGTCCCAGTACCTCGATGTATGTAGGAGCGTTTTCGGCGGGAATGCGGCCAATGATTGATTTCCCGCGCAGACAATAATTCAGCAATTTTCGTGAGCCGGTAACAACAGCCCTAAATAAATGTGAAAAGGAAAAGAATAAATGGAAACCCAAAAATAACAAAAAAACGGAGAACGATGCTGCGGTAAAATTAACAGCCGTCCCCATGTCTAGAAACTCACCTGAAGCACACGTGGTCGAAAAAAAACTATCAGAACCAGGGAAACGTCCCCGAATTAACACACTTCACCAGTGAATTTAATATTATATAGTCAAGATTGACAAAACCTGCATAAGCAGAAAATACACTACGTCATATTGACACAAAAGCTATTCAAAACTATTCAGGACGAAATATTAGAAAGAAAAGAAAATAATTACCCAAAAACCCTAACAAGGTTAAAGAGTAATTGCGGAAGCTATCAAACAACAATTCGGAAATTAATTAATAGCAATAACGGGTAAATAGACAATATAAGATTGGCCCAACCGTCAAGCGATCTGTAATCGGAAGTAAACTAAATCGCGAAGATGTCGCCATAAGCGAAAGAATAGGAGTACGCAAAATCAAGTTTAAGCAAAAGGTATACAAGCAAATTAAAGTATCCTAATGAATTTACAAAATTCGAATAAAAAAATAACACAATATTAGAATTGTTTAAGGAGAAACAGAAATTGAAATAATAATAAAAATATACGAAGCATTTAAAAAAGGTATATAAGCCCTTACCACAATTATTAGTCGTATCTTAAATACGTCCGTATCCTAGTCGTATCCTAAATATATCCTAGTCGTAACGTATCCTAGTCGTATCCTAAATACGTCCGTACTATTATTTGTCTTATATTCCTTTTACGAGACTAAATTCCCGTAAAATTTGTTATAATAGTTTTTTTGTAAGGACCACGTGAAGTCCTAGAACGTGGTGTGCGAACCACCATTTTGGCGATAATAGATTTTCTTTTTTTTTATCACTTAAATTTTCTTAATTAACCAAATCACTTTTCTTACCTTAATTGTTGAATAATTTTCTTTTCATAATATATTTTTAATATCTTACAAATTGATCTGAGTGGCTTAATAGTCAGTATTAGTGTAAATTTAATCCATTATTTTATTTATTCAGTAACGTATATTGTAGAATTTTTTTTTTAAATATATACATATCCTAACTTTGTTTAATTAAACTATTTGCCACAGTCGTAGTCATTTTCACCGCTTATGAAACTGTTTTTTTTTGTAAACTCAACTTATACATTTTACATATACAGGCTGAGCCTTGAAATAATTGGAATTTCCAATTATGTGGATACTTTACGTATTTTAAATTGTCATATTATTTTTCACTATAATTATATAACTGTGTGTAGCGTAAAGATTGTAAGGTATATCAAAGCTTTGTTGGACTACTGACGCAAGAATTATTAACTTAATACACGTTATTCGATATTGCCTATTACATTCCAATTTTGTAATCTTTATAGTTGAAATTTTATTTCGATACAGTTGACTTGTACCTAATCAGTTTGTATTATATTTTTTTTGTTTTATTTATTTGATTTTCATAATAAATATTATTGTTACTGATTAACTTGGTGTTTGAGTTTGATTACTTTATGTCTTAACGAGCAAAAGTGTTAGTTTTTTGTGTACCAGGCATACGAACACCCTTTAGTTTTCTTAAGCCCTTTTGGCCCGTGGGTGTTCTACGTTAACCAGGAAACTTGTCAGACCGAACGTAGTGGTGCCCAAATAATATCTATGCGTTGTGTTGGCCCACGACGCTCCCGCATTTTAATACTGAGCTGGCCGGTAAGTTTTTCGAGGGGCCATTGTAGACCAGGGGCGGAATTAGAGCTCGTCCTAATTCCAACTGTGGTATTGTTGCCTGTACAGTTTTAGGCGTAACAAGAGATAATGGCAACAGGTCTATAATTCTGAATGGCGGAACAATCACGCTTCTTAAAAATAGGTGAGATTCTGGCAACTTTCCAAGAATCTGGAAATACAGATGCTCGAATAGTCAAGTTAAAAATCTTGCATAAGGGATCGGCAAAAATATAGGGGCAATTCTTCACCAAAAAACAGGGAATACCATCATTGCCAGTAGTCAACGTGTTTTTTAGCCCCTTAATAGTATGTATAACCTCAGACGGTGAAGCAGATAGTAAACATAGAGGTGGTAAGTTATATGTTAAATCAGGGAGTGCAGAATTTGCAGATTTTGGCAAGAGGACATTAGAAATGGTCGTGGCAAAAGCATTGACAATACAAGCCGGATCATTGTACTCATTAATAGAATCATGAAGTCTGCCGAGAATTCTAGTAACACTCTGCTTGGAAGGAACAAAGTGCCAGAAGGACTGTGTATCAGTGATAAGGCGTAATTAAGTTCTATGAATATATGACTCAGAAGCTAAAGTGATGTCAGCCTTTACCAGTCTTCGAACTCTTTGGAATTCATGCTTGTAATAATTGGATTGAGCAGATTTCCATTTTTTATGATAATCAGATTTTAACTTTAATTTTTTTAATAGTAAAAGAGAATCAAGGCGGATAATGATGTTCGTGGTTCATGGTTAAACGGAATTTAGGAACAGAGCAGTCCAAGATAGAATACGTTTTACTATGAAAATCCTGAACAGCCGTATTGACATTACTATGGTTTTCAAAAAAGGACCAATACGTTGTTGAAAAGTCAAAGTAGAGCTTATGGTAATCAGCTTTGCGAAAATTGTATCTAATATTGCTGTTGGAAGGGAATATAGTTTGTTTAGGAGGCTTTATATTAGGTATAGTGATGTCCAGAGCAGGATGATGAATATCTTCGGCAATAAGTGGTGAAATCTCAACGTCATACCCTAAGTTAGACAGAATCAAATCAAGGGTTCTATTATTTGTATTAAAAACATTATTAAATTGACGTAGATCTGAGGATTCCATAAGAGATAAAAATAAGTTTAGTTTTGGATCATGAAAAGCAAACTCAGATGTTAAAGTTAGACAAATTTAAATCTCCAAAAATGACCACCCGCTTATCCGATATGAACACTTCAAGCAAATCTAGAAAATATTCTAAGGAATTGAAATCTAAGTTTGGAGGAATATAGGTACCAGAAGTAAGTGGTAATAGTTCTGAACCTCTACAGTAATCTTGGTGACCAATAAATCAATTAAAGGTGACATTGTGTTAAATAGACTAACATCAATAACGTCCTAAGTAACATCATTTGAGAAAGCCATAATAACACCGCCTCCTACAGATCTGCCCGTTGCGAGAGAATCATGGTCATGTCGAACAACAGAATATGATGGAGAAACAAATTCGCTGTCAGATATCGAATCGCACAGCCAAGTCTCGGTAAAAAGAAGAATATCATATGACAAAGAGTAAGTAGCATTTAGTAAAGCGTGAGTCTTACTACAAAGACCACGGACATTCTGGTAATAAATATTTAGTGACGAGCATTTGTTAGGCATATTCGTCAGCATTCACCTTAAACGCAAAGAAAAACCAAGAATACATTTCTCGGATAGCTAGCACAGGATTCGATTCCGGTACCCCCGGCACGATAAGCGGACTGAAAAAGACTTAATTAATGCAATACTTGGAATTGTAGTACGCGTACTACATAGTACACGTGCACCTACATAGTACACGTGCAATAAGTAGGGCAAATTTTATTATGAATCTGCAAAAGCAAAAAGTAACATTTCTCAGTCAATAAGAAATTGTAATCGAAGTTTATATTGAGATATATACTATTCTTGAAACTAGAAAATTTAAAATCATCGTTTGTATACATTTACAATAGATACATTCTATGATATGTATCGTTTGCACGCCACACTACAGACACATTCTACAAATTACTGCGAACCAAGCATTCATAATAGATGTTTCTACGGTGCTAAAAAACGGCTTATATAAAAAAAAAGAAGAGAGAAAAGAGAAAAGAGAAGAAAAGAGAAAAAAAAGTTTCGGGCTACGTGGATTGCCTCACCTACCCGCTCCTACCGACGTTTAGCGACCCACCCGTCTTCTAAGACAGCCTCAGCCCAGGGGTGGGAGACCCAGAGGTATTAAGAAGAGAAAAAAAGAGGTGGAAAAAGGGGCGCCACCAAATTTGGTAACGCTAGACGCCGCAAATTCGGAAATTAAGATAACAAAATAATGGCAAGCCACCGGCGGGTAAATAACGGAACCAAGCCGTCCGAAACGAAATCAAAAGAAAAGAAAAGAGAAGTTTCGAATTCAACTAAGACTACGCTTTCTTTAAATTGCAATTAGCGACAAAAACAAAAAAAAAACTAAATAAAATAACAAGAGAAATATCTAATATAACTCTAAATCTTATCAGATGCGATGTCTATAAAAAATGCGTACTGCAAATATGTAAAAAATAAATCACAAGCTGTATACTATACCCAGAAAACTATTAAACCCCGTTAAAATACGCTTTATCTGGTTCACATTTATAAATACAAAATTATAAGCCAGATCTATTGGGCAGACCTGATATATGTCTAAATGTTTTTCTTAAGTTAAAATTTACAAAGGTGAATAGTGGAAATAAATTAAACAAATGTTTGCGGTTTAATAATCTTAAAGAAAAAGGAATGAATGATTATAATTAATTATATAATTATATAATAATTAATTAAAATGGCAAAGAATAGAGAAAATGTAAATCTTAATTTTTAAATCACAAATTTAAAAAAACTAGAAAACTCATTTTTATTTTTAACGTGAAACACATATCCTTATACACGTTTTCGACTTAGCGCAAAACAACAAAGCGCAACTCAACAAAAAGATCTTGATATATTTAATGCAAAAGTGTTTTTTTGTTGAGAGTAACGTGTGTGTAATTACTAGAGCTGAGGATGTTTGCGGTACGGCAGGACCGTATGTAGTGCATCCCCACATTTAACTATTTATCTAAATATTCTCTGAAATGATTTGCCGGATCTCATAAATTAATAGAGTGATATTTTAGTATGCACTGGATATTGTTATTATACAAAATCATAATAGCCATTTGTATTTATGGATCATAAATAATAATACGCATGTATTTGTATTTGGTTGTGAATTCAATTTAAACTTAAAACGAATCGTAATATTTTAACGACAAGCCGTCCTTACAATACATGCATTCGAGACAAAGTGTGCAACTCTACGAATAACTTCCATAATTGATCGAAAATGGATATTTTGGAGCTGAAGTAAAGCCCCTATTCTTAGAAAATTTTATTACTGTCGTTAAGAACTATTATTATAAACAACAAAGGCCTTTTATTAGTGTTGACGTTTTAGTTTCATTGAATTTCCATGTTGTAAGTAGTCAATTGTAAAGTGTTCATTCACAATATTCTAAAACAAGGTGTAAATTTAACTAAAATCCAGAAAAACACATTCTGATAATATATTACTAAATTAGAAGCTGTGTTTATTACTATTTATTATATTATTTTTATAACCAAATGCAATAAAAGCTACGAAAACAAAAGAAACCTCGATTTATTAAAATCTTGTCGCACAGCCTTTCAAAGCCTGGCAGCACATATTTTGCATATATTTTATACCGATCGTTTTGACAAATAGGATAAATAAAGCCGTGAAGAGGTAAGGGGTATGAAAATTCGCAAAGAAGTGGGGACGCGTACCTATGAGTCTAGATACCACGGTCTAGTAGCGCAAGTTGGCGACACAATACGCAGTTAGTTGCAGTCAGTAGTTCACAGCAATCGGATCGAAGTGTGTATAACAAGGACAGGCCGCTACGTCCATAATGGATTTATTTTTAGTAAATGAGAAAATTGAAATTATAAGTTGGAATTTTCAAGGGAACACGTATGAAGAGATTAGAAACTTATTCCCTTTGTCCTTTCCTAACAGACCTGTGCCATCGATATCAACTATATCCCGCGTTATTAACAAATTTAAAACCTACGGATGTGTCGTTAACTGCTATCGATGCAGACGTAATAACCCGCCACGTGATGAGGATACGGAGGTAGCAATTTGTGCTTCTGTGGAAGAAAATAAAAATAAATCTCTTCGTGATATTGCCGAAGAATTAGATATTAGTAAATCAACTGCGTACGCGGTTTTGAAAAAAAACAAATATCGGTCATATAAATATCAAAACCACCAAGAGATTTTTGAGGATGATTATTTTCGTAGAATGGAGTTCTGTCAAACTATAATCGAAAAAAATATTGAGATAAATAATTTTATTGAAAACATATGTTTTACGGACGAGTCCTCGTTTACTATTCATGGCGCACAAAATCCAAGTATTTGCCAATATTGGTCTCGAGACAATGAGCACAGAGTACTTCAAACTCGTACGCAATATCCACAGAAATTAAACATCTGGGTGGGTATTTACAATAATGACATTATAGGACCATTTTTTATTAACGGCAATTTGAATGGACAACGGTATTTGAATCTGCTACAAGAACATGTTATACCAGGTCTTGAAGAAGTCTCAGACAATATCAATAATGTATGGTTCCAACATGACGGGTGTCCTGCACATGAGCATAGGGATGTTCGGCAATATCTCCAAAATGTATTCCCAAATAAATTAATTTCGAAAGTGGGCACCATTCGATGGCCTGCAAGATCCCCTGATTTGGCTCCTCTTGACTTTTTCCTTTGGGGTTATATTAAAAATAAAATTTATAGTCATAACCGAGCTACAACTTTGCCAGAATTACGACAAAAAATTATTGAGGTTTGCCAAAATATTACTCCCGGTTTGTTGTCTAACGTTCGAAGAGAATTTTACGATAGAATGGGTTACTGTTTAATGCAAGAAGGGAAAGCATTCGAACACTTAATTTAATAAATTATAATTTATAAAATTAATTATTATTATAGTTTTAATTTGTTTAGATATTTTCAGAATGAGTTTAATTTATATTTTAAAGAGTACGCCCTGTTATTTAATTTTTAGAAGTCTTATTTAAGTTTTTCGTATAATAATATTCAGCTCGAAATAAATTTTATGTTTTAAATGGTACGTAGTTTTATTTCATTTTAATTTAGAGAAGTTTTTCCACTTAATTTGATGTTTTAAAAAATAAGTTGCCTTATGTTAATCTACTGTTAAAATTAAACGTTTTTACATTGCATATTATCATAGTTTGTGAAATGTCTTCAAGCACAACACGACGCATAATGCACCTTCTCAAACCTTATACGCGCATGATATGCACACAGCATTCGTCGTTATCTGAATAAGCGGTGTGCTCTACAATATTGGTGGGGACGTACTTCCCTTGACCTCCTCCCCGCTTTTAATATCTTACAACTCAAAACGATCGGTATATACTACCTACTTGAACTAGGTGAATGAAGTTAGAAGTTATAACTTATAACTTCTAACTTCATTCGCATTGATTCGCATGATCCATAAATACAAATGGCTATTATGATTTTGTATAATAACAATATCCAGTGCATACTAAAATATCACTCTATTAATTTATGAGATCCGGCAAATCATTTCAGAGAATATTTAGATAAATAGTTAAATGTGGGGATGCACTACATACGGTCCTGCCGTACCGCAACATCCTCAGCTCTAGTAATTACGTTGTACTGTTGAAATAAATTTAGTCGTCTAAATATAGCCAACCAAACAAAAAGGATTAATCAGGGATGCTTTTAAATTAATTTAATAAAATTGATATGATGCTTAGAATTACGTACTAACAAAAGGTAAAGAAAAATTGAATATATATAGAGAAAAGTAAATCTTAATATTTCAACACGTATAACCTATACGATGGCCTGAGCATTCAAGTACTCGATAGTTCGAGTGATATACCGGGTGCGGCAATAGTGTGTCGGCTACAGTGCATTTTCAAATTTTATTTATATATTTACAGGCTGTTCTAAATTTCCGCAACCACTTTCAATTTTTTTTTTTAAATAGATTACTATACTTTCTTGTTATTATGATGATAGCCACCCAAATTATCTTTGCAATGATATATGACAATGTGCACTTACAAAAGTTAGTTTTGGTTTTATTGCAAATTTTGTTAAAATCTTGACAGTTGCAGCGTCTAACATTTTAAGTCTTAGCCTGAAAATGGGTGCAGTGTCTCACGTAACTTTTTTGTTACCAATTTATCGACTAACACGTTATATGTTTTGAGGGTGAACAACGTGACAACATATACAGAGTGTTAAATATGTCGTGCCAAAGTTATCGAAGTTTAAAGGCTATTTTCTCTTTTTTTTTAAATTGAACCTATAATTTTTTTATTAGTCAGCAAATTCCTTGGAAAATTGCCGTTAAAATGGTACCAATAACATAGTACTTATTTCTAGTATTTTCGAAGTTATACTTATAACCCTTTAATGGGATATACCTATGTTTATAATATTCAATATGCGGTGCATCTAATAGTTGGTTGGCCATGAAATGATATCAAACAAAGTAACTTTTACAAACACCTGTTTCTTAATTCTTTATTATTAGTTTTAGAATTACATTTTGTAATTTTTCGATAATAAAACAAAATTAATTTGAAATGTGTTCAAATATATTTCCATTCTGCTCTACACATGCTCTTAATCGCCTCTGCATTGACAGACTTACATTTTGAGCCATGTTGTTTTCACTTACTTGAAGAAAAGCGTTTCTGATTCGTTGCTGCATGTTCTCTGCCGTTGTAGGAGGTGTTTCGTAAACTATATTTTTTACAGTAGGCCACAGAAAAAAATCACAAGGGGTTAGATCTGGTGACCGCGGTGGCCAGCTTATAAAGCTTCCTCTCCCAATCCACCTATTGGTGAATACCCTATCTAAATGTGTTCTTGCAGCAGCACCGTAATGTGCAGGTGCACCATCATGTTGGTACCATAATCTCCTTATGACGTTATCTGGTAGGTCTTCTAACAGCAATGGTAAATTATTTTGTAGGAAATTTATGTAGATTTCACAATTTAAAGTATTATTAAAAAAGAATGGACCTACAATAGTGTTTCTTATGATGCCTCCCCAGGTGTTAACACTCCATTTTTGTTGGTATAAAATGAGTTGCACAAAATGAGGGTTTCTAGTGTCATAATAATGAGAATTTTTCTGTTTGTTATTCCTCAATTAGCAAATGTTGGTTCATCTGTGAAAAGCACATGATCTAGAAAAGTTAGATCTTGTCGTAATTGGAAAAGTAGCCATTCACAGTAAACAAGTCTCCTTTCAAAATCCGTTTGTAATAAGCCTTGATGATTTTGAATTTTGTAAGAGTGAAATTTATGTTTTTTTAAAATCCTTCTTACAGCAGTGACTTCTATCCCGTGTTCTTTCGAAATTATCCTTGTAGATACGCGCGGATTTTCCACAACGGACTGGACGACTGTCACTTCATTATCTTCTGTAACCATAGACTTAGTTCTTTCATGTTTGACATAATTCACTGAACCCGTCCGAAGAAACCTTGTCAACAAATTTTCAAACGTCTTAATATCTGGTGCTCTTCGGTGAGGATACTCCATAGCATATGTTCTTGATGCTAAAAGTGGATTTCTATTGCTAGCGCCAAGAACAAATACAATGTCTATTAGCTCCTCCTTCGAAAAATTCATTCTAAATAAACACAACTATAAACTATTACGGCATGGAAATAAAAAATAATGACAACAAAACGATATAACTGACAACAAGATAACAACTAATAACGAACAAACGGAAATTGATAATTAACTAGCCGAACTTAAATTATAACAATTAAACGCGATTACAGTAAAGAGAAACTATTGAAAAACACTTCATATGGAAATTTTAAGTAGATATTTGACGTTTGGTTACACAGCAATTTTTGCTTAATATCATTTCATGGCCAACCACCCAACTATTAGATGCAGCACCGCATATTGAATATTATAAACATAGGTATATCCCATTAAAGGGTTATAAGTTCGAAAATACTAGAAATACGTACTGTGTTATTGGTACCATTTTAACGGCAATTTTACAAGGAATTTGCTGACTAATAAAAAAATTATAGGTTCAATTTAAAAAAATAGAGAAAATAGCCTTTAAACTTCGATAACTTTGGCACGACATATTTAACACTCTGTATATGTTGTCACGTTGTTCACCCTCAAAACATATAACGTGTTAGTCCATAAATTGGTAACAAAAAAGTTACGTGAGGCACTGCACCCATTTTCAGGCTAAGACTTAAAATGTTAGACGCTGCAACTGTCAAGATTTGAACAAAATTTGCAATAAAACCAAAACTAACAGTTGTAAGTGCACATTGTCATATATCATTGCAAAGATAATTTGGGTGGCTATCATCATAATAACAAGAAAGTATAGCAATTTATTAAAAAAAAAAAATTGAAAGTGGTTGCGGAAATTTGGAACACCCTGTAAATATATAAATAAAATTAGAAAATGCACTGTAGCATACTACATGTGTACGTAAAATTTCATTGTTACAACTTTATTAGTTTTCATGCTAAGCTCTGCCGACACACTATTGCCGCACCCGGTATAGTGATGCAAACTGATCCTCGCTTCGCAGACAACTATAGTTTGCTATTTTACATTAACAGCGCATTAGTCCTCCAACGCTGCAGTGGAAATATAATAGTAATAAAAAAATAATATTAATAATAACAATAATAATAATAATTCACGCCTTAGCATCTCTTAACAGCTGGGCGCCTATTACAGGGAGCTTGGACAGCCTGGATTCGATTCCGAAGCCCGGGCATGCGTTAATTAAGCGTCCATTAAGCCCCAAAAAACTGTGGCCGTTTTTTTGTTTCAGTTTTTTTCCCTAAAAACTTTAATTGGAACCAATTTATTTACTATTATTTTACTATTTTTTTTTTCCGGATTATAGCAATAGACTCAAATTTACACTAGATGAAGAGATCCATTGACAGATCTAGTATAAATCTGCACCATTCACGGTCTTTTTATTTTTACTGGAGTAAAATTATGAGGAATCCAATAGAACAAAATTCACATACCTTCAAATGTTTATTTAAGATGGTATTTAAGGTTTGTTGAATACTCTTTACAACCTGTTCAATCATGTCCCGAACAAGGCCAATCTCCTTTTCAGTAAGAATTGCTTTTGGCTAAGGAACTCGAAACGATTCATTTGTTGTCGGTCCTTAAGCTTGTAAATAATTGCGTCGAAATTTCAAACAAAATTTCTAGAAAAATATAATGGCCTGTTAGAGGGGCTCAACGGAAAGAGAACAACTGTATTGTTTAAATCTTTTAAAATAATGTATATATTTTTAATTGACTTTTCATCATTAATTACCTAAGTAACTTCAATTGTTTTCTTTTTTTTATTGTTAAAATGCTATTCCAGTTTAGTATTTCTTTGGATGTTACGGTCTTAATAATTGTCTTTTCTAAAATTATTCGTTAAAGAAATAATAAAACGAAAAGGTAAAATTACGTTTAAATTGTTTTCTTTTTTATGTGTTAGGGTAGTTTGTGTTGGTGGTACACGATTTTTTTTCTTGGACATCTTAAGTGATCGATTTTTCTAAAAGAACGACACTGGCCCTATGACCCTATCTTTTATGGTTATTAACTGAACAGATCTTCGTGTATATATTGCTCCCAACTACTTTTCCTGCATTTACATTTTTTATTATTATTTAAACATAATACGAAAGGAGGATACGATGTGAGTAATTTTAATTACTGACACAGAAACGTCTAAAGAAACTCAAAACTAAAATACGCAACTTGTAAATGAGACTTTACTGACATTTACTATACTTTTGTAATTCACACAAAAAAGTTTTTCACTCCACAAAAGTTTCAATGATTTGGTTGACTTAGTCTTTACAATGCGTACCTGATTATAGTAATTCATTTGTACAAATATTTACATTAAACTCGCAATAGTCTGCGGAAACCGACCTAACGTACTTAAAAAACTAGTATTATACGTATTTAGTCACCCAATGTTATAGTTTCCTTATTCGATATACCCGTTCAAGAGATATTCCGTAATAGGATTAAAAGATAAACCTCTTACTAAATGACTAAATACATTAATGGTAACCAAATTATTATTTGTACTACTGTTATTATTCGAAACTCTTCCTAAAAATGGTGCTAGTTCCACACCTTTAAATAAGGTACATAAATAATATCATTGCACGTATGTAACTAATAGTAACGATTTTATATGAAAGTAGTACAATGGGCATAATTATAAACAAATTATGTAATCATGTATATAATATTGGTTACGTATCACATGTCGTACATATTGCTATGTAGTTTGACTCTAAGTTGGGCTACAATTATCTAAAACGTAAATTATTAAATGCACACGCATATATCTCTTTTGACTCTTTGAAAATGTATAGCTCCTGAGGGTTTTGCTTTCGGGTTCTCTCTAACTATGGCTAGCATTCCGTGGATCTTTTGAATTTACTGAGATTCTTGTACAAAAAGAAGTGCGTTATTCAATATTCATTTAGTTGAAAATAATCCCTACCGAATGTAGTATCTGTCTCCACACTATGTATATTTTTAATAAAATCCCTAATTTCTGAATCTTGGACAAAATTAAAATATGTAGATATCGTATCATTTGCAGAACCATTATTCTTACGCGTGACTTGGATATCATGCTTAAATATTCTATTACTAATATTGTAATTATAATTAATTGATTACGAATTAATTATCCATATACGCTTGAAACGTTCAATTTAAAGTTTTATAAACTTTAAATTATTGTACGCCAAATTTTATACAGACCTTTGTTCCTCGTATAAATTATCGAACTCTTCGTGATTTTTTATTCGATTTCAAAATATAAAGTAAATTAATAATTAGTAACAAAAATTAACGTTTAAAGTAAAGAAAATAAAAATTTATACGTCTTACAGATAATTAAGCTTAGCAATGTTTCAAAAATTAACTATTATATACAAATTTGTATGGTAAAAGTAAATTTTTAGACAGAAGTACACTACTATATTAGTTAGAGATAGCAGATATCATTGTAATATCTATGATTACTACTTGATACTTAAATGAGATTTATATTAATAAGTAATTATTTAATTTTAATTACTAATCCTAAATCTATTGAAAACTAGTTACACTTTAACACAATTATGGATATTGTATTTGTTTCTAAAAATGAACCAGTGACGACAGGCCCTAATTGTATTTCAGTAGGAAAACTTATCGCTTGTGAAATTGTTGGACGCTATTAAGAAACAGGAAGTTTGGAAGATTGTGCAGTGCCAGTACACCACCAATTACTATGCATGCCGATGATAAACTAATTAAATTAATAAGTACATGTAATTGAAAATTATCAGCTCCAGAAATCACCATAAATTGCAATCGTGAAACGCCAATACTAATTAACCTTGTAAAACGACCTCCCATAGTCGGGTAATGGTAAGCAAGTGGCTACCATGCAACCGTCTGAAATATTTAAATTTGAACAAACACATCGAAATTATAATAGAGCATAATAATAATAGGACACTGTAACCGAGTGCCATAGACTGAAGATATTTGAGTATTTCAATAAGAAAATATGTAATGATATCGTAGCCACAAAAAGCCACGATACGTAGTACTCATTTGAGATTGTTTTATTCTGCAGACACTATTTATTTATACAAATACATTAAATGTATAACAAGACACCACATAATCCAGATCTGAACTTAATACAATACAATTACAGGAAATATAAAAATGCATCTCACTTCCATTACACACTTATTGTATAGTGTGAGAGAAAATTGAAACATTTCAAATACAATTTTGGAAAAAGTAATACAAGAAATACCGAAAAAGAGTTTAATAAATTTTATTGTATAATGCTCTCAAACTTTAAGTCTAAAGAAGCTGTATACGAGGATTCGAATTTTAGTAATGATATCTGTTTATTTATAATGCCTTATATATATATATATATATATATATATATATATATATATATATATATATATATATATATATATTTATTAAAAATAATAGACTTTTTATTGGTTTAGCGACCTTTTATTGAATTATGATGTTTTATTCTACGACGTTTCGACTTTTATTATTTTTCAGTCTTTTTCAAGTATCTAGAAACAAGAATTAATACAATGAGAACATATTTTTGTGTTTTCTTTTGTGAGATTGAGTTAACAATTAAATTAACAATTAAAATTAAAATTAGATTAAAGACTGAATTACCAATTAGATTAACAATTAAAGTTAAAATTTAAAATTAGGTTAATAATGAGTAAGGACAATTAAAGTGATTACATCTGTATAAATGAATAGAAAATTTGAATTAAAATACAATACAGTAAGGTAACTAGAAGCAAGAATTACTACAATGAAAACGTGAGAGCTGTGTTTGCTTTTGTGAGACTGAATTAACAATTAAATTAACAATTAGAATTAAAATTAGATTAAAGACTGAATTACCAATTAAATTAACAATTACAGTTAAAATTTAAAATTAGGTTAATAATGAGTAAGGAAAAATTACAGTGGTTAAATCTGTATAAATGAATGAGATGTTAAACTTTTGATGTTTAACTACATTACAGTAAGAAACAATGAATGAACAAAGAATGACAAAACTCACCGTTTCATTTGGTTTTTAAAATCACGCATTCTGTGTAACATGTGTATCGGGGGCCCGAGACCTTTTTTTGTAACGAACCGATCGCACTGTTTGGAATATTGTAAGTGTTTGTGGCTTTGTTAAGAGAGGTTAATTTCTGTTATGTTTTGGAATTTAGCAAATTGGTCAGGACCGTATTTAGTGTGTGTGTGTGTGTGTGTGTGTGTGTGTGTGTGTGTGTGTGTGTGTGTGTGTGTGGGTGTGGGTGTGGGTGTGGGTGTGGGTGTGGGTGTGGGTGTGGGTGTGGGTGTGGGTGTGGGTGTGGGTGTGGGTGTGGGTGTGGGTGTGGGTGTGGGTGTGGGTGTGGGTGTGGGTGTGGGTGTGGGTGTGTAGATAATTTCTTAGCCGTTCATTTAATATATCATTTGATAAATTCTTGGACTTTTCGGCTTTTATAATAAATATTTTCAAATTAGTATGTTATTTTGCGAGATAAATGTGAATGTAAACATTACTGTCTACAAATTACAATGCAAATTATACGAAATTCATTTTAAAAATTTTGGCCACGTCGGGACTTGAACCTATGCCTACAATTTACCGGACCGTCGCTCTAACCAACTAAGCTACGATAGGCCTTGGTTCAAGTTTATTAGAAACGCCTTATAAGACGACGATGTTAATAATTCAGATGTCAGTTTTGAAAGTTTGAAAATGTTTAATATAAAAGCCGAAAACTTCAAGAATTTATCAAATAATATATTAAATGAACGGCTAAGAAATTATCTACATATATTAATAGCTAAGGAGGATAAATTAGCATTTCTAATGTCATTGATATTTGATTACATTGACAATTCATAACATTCAGAGAGATGAAAACAGAAGAACTTCAGATGGATGCTAACCTTAGAGCAGCGCATTTACTTGATCATGGGTGTGGTATTGGAGAGGTGTCCTATAAATACGAAATTGATATTTTTCATCGAAGATTTCCAGATATTCAGGTTTGGGTAAATACTTTAAGAAATTTAGTACGTAAATTTGATCTTTATGGTGATGCAAAAGATGTGAGAAAAACAAAAAAGGCTTCTGATGAAAATGATGCTCAAACAATTTTAGTACTAGAATCACTTCGTAATAATTCTTCCTTTGAGAACAAGCGCGAATCAGATAAGTGGTACATATATCTAAACCTCATGTACAAAAAATTCTGTCCACAAATAAATTTCACGCATTTAAACCAATCTTTGTTCATAACTTCAAGAAGGTGATGATTCGTACCGACTAGAAATCTCTTTATTAATTGGCAATCGTATTCTGAAGACCCGTCATTTTCACCTGATTGATCACCTGAATTATGATATGATATCATATTCAGTGATGAAGCTATGTTCACAACAAATGGGTTAATCTCTAGTTAAAATTGTCGCTTTTGGGCAAAGGAAAATCCCCACTTTAGGATGTGTACAAATAGCCAGAAAGTCAATGTATGATGTGCGTTAATATTCGATAAAGTTATTGGTCCATTTTTCCTGGAAGGAAGGCTGAATGCTGAAGGCGTCAATGCGCCGATAAGTTTAATTATGGTAAAATGTATACTTTTAATTTTTTGTAAAACGGACATTTAAGTTACAATTTATTATCTTTAATCGAAAAATTGTATTGGACGTACGTAACGATCGACAATAGAATGATACTTAAAGGTAACAAAACAATATCATGGGTCAGCTTTAAAATACCTTGTCCACTAGTATTTATGATGTATTCAGTCGCACAGTGGCGTAACAAAATTTCTTTAAATATATTCGTCATTTTTCATCTGGCTTACGAGGGGGAACTTTGAGAAAATATTCTATATAACTTAATCTTTTCATTTTTCATACGTTGTTTTTTTATATCAAGGACACCCGGTATATATATATATATATATATATATATATATATATATATATATATATATATATATGTATATAGCCGGTCACAATGCATATTGTTAAAAGTCCGAATGAAGTACCTAAAGTGTTTATGGAATACTATATTGTAAAATGATTCATTTCTAAAGAAAATATTATGACCGCTTCATTCTCAAACTTTATCGCAGCTAAGTTTCCAAAAACATTCGGTAATATTATGATCTGTCCTCGGAGTTTTGTACAAGTTAATCTAACACTATCATGATTATGAAGGTGTTGGATTAACAAAAATTGCCATAACTTCCATTGCTGAGAGTCTTAGTAAAAGATTCGCATTCGATCGGCATTTCAATAGTACCTCTTACAATTTGACCTATATCTTATCCGAAATAATGATACGGTGTAAAAAAGCCTAGACACACTAGTGGAAAAATAATAAAGATTGTTTTTTGAACGAATAATAGATTTTCAGGTAATTCAAGATACGTGTGTGTGTGTGTACGATTTTTTATAGCTCGCGTATATCGTGCTCGGCTGAATAAAAGTTAGGATCATCCGAACAATGCCTCTAACATTAGCATGCAAAAAGTGTTAACAAATGAGAATGAAAATTTTAATTATTTCAATTTATATAAGGCCATAGCACCTCATTTATACCTAGACTTTCGTACACACTCAGTAACTCTTACGAGCTTGCTCTTCTTATTCAGAAAAATCTTATGTAAATATTGTATATGTTTAATAATAAATTCACCAATTTAAACAAGAAAGTAATTTTTAACTTTGGCTAATGTCTACGTAAATTTATAGAACTCTAGAAATTTACATTTATTATGATTTATCAAAAGTGGCAATATTTACGGACACAAGAAAACAAGGATCAATTTTATCTAATTTTGTCATTGACTTAAACTAAATCTCATTTCCACATGAGATTTAATAGTTACTAATTCAAAATGTTGACTATATATACATGAAGTATGGAAGTGAAAAGTTATGTCTGTCTCCAGGATACCGTGTGTTGACGAGCTTCAATAAGAGCGAAATTCATCCACACGATCCAGGGATAGATGTGGTTTTTCACGAATTTTTAATTATCCTATCAACCAGAAAGGTATACGTTGCGACGTGTTGTGTTCTGTATACTGGTACAAATTTAATTTGTCAAATTGTAGTAATTAGTGCAACACATTAGGCGACATTTGCATGCGGAATTGAGATTTAATAATCATTAGTTGTTATTTGCAGTAAGTTCAAAATGTTAACTATATATACAACAAGTATAAAAGTGAAAAGTCATGTCTGTCCCAGAATACCGTGTGTTGACGAGCTACACTAACAGCCAAATGCATCCACACGTTGCAGGGATAGATGTTGCCGTTCACGAATTTCGACTTCAACACACTTTCTTTATACGTCCGATAGATCTTTATACGTCTGATAGATCTTCGCAGAAAGAAAATGTTTAGGCTTTGATATGTCACTTGAATCTAGATCTGGCGAATAGGGTAGGTGAGGCATAACCTGAAATCTCATTTAATCTAACTTTTGGCTAACAACTTGACCGGTGTGAGAAGTCCCGTTGTCGTGATGAAAGATAATTTGATAGTCCATTCTGAATCATTTTTTAGGAATTTCTTTCTTCACTATAGTAGAGCGACGTAATACGATCTGTAAAGAATTTGACCTTTTATAGGATGGTCTACCAACACTATTAACATCGAATTACAAATAATCGTAGGTAGCTATTACCTTACACACCACTGGAACTACCCTAACATTTTTGGGGAAAGGACTACCTTGATGCGTCCACTGTTGAGATTGCCTTTTGAATTCAAGAAGATAGTGGTGAAACCATAAATGACAACTCATATTCGCAAAGAAATCTGCTTGGTTCCTCTTCAACAACTTCTATTTATTGCTTGGCGTTGACATTCTTTCACATTGTTAATTCTAATTCACGATTCGCCTCGAAAGCGACATATTTTAGTTTTCAAAAAAGCATTGCGTCCCAAAATTTGTCGTATATCAGCCAATATTTTAGATGTGTTTAGTTCTTAACAAAATAAATATTGGATTGGAAATACCAGAATTGACAGAATTTTCCAAAAGAAGGTGTCCCAAATCATTTTCGTATATTGAATATGTAAAAAAGTTACATATTTATTACTTATTTCCTCTTCCATGTAATTAGACATCAAGCTTAATGTATATTTCGAATCTTGTTCACTAGCTTGTATCAAATTACAGGAATTTGTTAAGTGTATATTCACTTAAGTGTTACTATGAGAGGAAATAATTGGGAATAAAACAATATTTTTATTATTATTTATATGTATTTTATTGTTGAATATATTTTGTTATTCGAGTTAAACACAATATATATAAACGCATCCTAAACTATGTAACAAAATAATATTTTTTCTTCTATACAAGTTAATTCGGATAAATGCAGTATTTCTTACTATTATATTGGCGTTATCTACTAAGATTTCGACCAGCCATTTCTTCTTAAAGGCTTGATACAAAACTGTTTCAGTGATTTACACTATTATTATTACAATGGAAAGCCCATTTCTTTATAGATTTTCGATTCATTTTTCTTTTTATTTTTGTATGTGTTAATGCACAGGATAATGCCTGCATAATATCTGTTGTTAAAAGAATATTATAAAATAAATGAATAAATAATAAAGTTGTAAAAAATGCATGCACAAAATTTGAAATAAATTTAAAACAAAGTTCACAATTTGAATAAAGCAAAAGCATATTTAATAATATTTTTGATATCGCAAAATATTTTTGTTTTATAAATTTAAAATTTTATTTCATGGTAATTGAAAGTGTTGCATCTACATTACAAATTGTAAACAATTACATATTTAAAAAAATATAATTTATTATAAATTATTACATATATCACAGTATATTTCTTGAAACTTGTAGGAATTCTCGTATATTCAAGCGTAAAACGCCCTCGGAGGTTACGTCATCGAGTTGCGGTGATATATTGCTGGTGAACGTATTTGGGCGCCAGTCTAGATTTCCCCTCATACCATACTTCCGAAAACTTCAATGGAAATATTTCCTTCGCCAAGAATTACCACTAGAGTAATTTTCTACAGTTAATAAATATGTCCACAAAAATTATAGGATATTTATATACGGTACATATACAGTCTACTTTTGGAACGCTCACTGTTACATAATAAGTAACCTAAAAATAAATTAATCTGTTATCCCAAAATGTCAATTACATTTTCAGTAGAAATTTATAGGTACAGCTTGTTTATCAATAATGATTCTTTGAAACATACTATTTCTTAATTAATACACTTATTTGTATGTAACAGAGAATAAATTCCAAATAGTACAACTTAAATAAAACAATTCAATAAAATTTGTAAGAATGATAATAAAATGATATAAGTAAAATAAAATTCTATAGAAATATGCTATACTTAAATAAAGACGAACAAAATGAAAAATATATAATCATAAAACCAAAACATTTAGGCTGATGTCTTGCGCATTAGAGATACCAATGAATTAAAGGAAGTATTAAATAAAATATATTGCTGAGAATAAAATCAGCAGCTTAAATAGCCAATGTAGTGAGTTATGGCTACCATTCTCAATCCTATAAAACGAAATATAAATTCACGAGTAATATAAATAATAACATAATTAAATAATATGGTAATATATTCTTAAATTATTTACATCTATGAAATAGGTAAACTTGCTGAAATCATTTCTTATGGATATCTGTATAATTTTTGTTTAACATCACCTTGAATCGTTTCAATATACAGTACGAGCGGCGAAGAAGTTCGAGAACTTTGTACAATAATTCATTGGTCATAAATAAGAAAAGGCCAATAGATATGGGCTGAATTATGATTATTTATGAACCATTTTAGAGATATGGGTAGTCAAAGTTGCGCTACATACTATCACATTTTCACAGATTAATTACTAAATATCCGTCAAATTCTTAGCTTCTAAAGTAATATACACTCAAAATGCATTTCCAAAAACCTTTGATCTTTAAATTGTAAATAGTAATTAACACAAGCGACATTAAAAACGAATTAAACTACAATACGAATGTTATTAATTTTTAAAATAGAAGTTTGACAATTGCCAGACATGTCTCCTACGAACAGCCACATATAGTTCAACCTTTCTAAGTAGCTCTTCCTACCAAAACATATTTTCCACCCCTCCTTGTACGTCATCAAAGCTTGCTCGATTCTAATCAGTAGTTCTTCTTTGGTACCGGGCTTTAGTCGTCTGTACACAATGGTTTTTATGTGACTACAGTAAGTAAAAGTCCATGGAACTGTTAGATTGATTTAGAAACGTTACATTCAGAAAATTTGTGCCAACTCATCCATTTTGCACAGTGGCTCTGTTCTGTTGGTACCACATTTGCTGACGTACATTCAAAAGGGTCTTCAAGCAGTAGCGGAAGCTGATCTCGCAGGAAATCTATATATTATACTGTTAAAATTTATCTCGATATTCGGCCCAGGCAAAATGTTACTAATTAATTAGTCCTCCTCGAACATTCACAGAAAAACGATGCCGAAAATGGTCCTCCTAAATTGCATGTGCGTTTTCAGTATTCCATATACGTTCGTTTTTGTTGAAATTGGTGATTCCCTCTGTTGTGAAAGTCGCTTCGTCACAAAAAAAGTATAGTCGTAATCAAATCTTCATTTTCAAAAATACGATTACAAAAGATTTGTCTCAGCGCATAATCATTGGGTTACAAGTACTGGACTGACTAAGAATAGTTCAGGTAAGCCATTTTCGTGTAGCGTAATGTGTGTGGATTACTTCGACTAATCTGTTACTGCTGCAATTCTGGGAAGACTTATTCGTTGGCCCTAATCTATTTCCAGTAGGACAGCTTAGCATTATCCCCACGAAGTACTTCATGTTCACTATTTGGTCTGCAGAAAGATCCTCTTTCTCAATGCGTCTGGAAACAATTCTGTTTAGTTTTGTCACATGAACCTCTTCAATTCGGATAACGCTCTGCGTACGCTCTTGCAGCTCTAGCAGCACTACCTTCGCAGTAACCGTGCAGGAAGACAATATCCGCGTACGATTTGTAAATTGAAATAGAATTTTTAAAAATGTCAAGACGGACATAAGACCTTCGATTTTAATAACATATTTCACCAAAAGGAAAGGAACTTACTTATTTTTGTTCAACGAATCACTGTACGATGTTCTCGAACTTCTTCGTCGGACAGCCTGTATTTACGATTGAAAAACGATTGTTAAAAACTGTAGTAGAAGTACGAGAAACACAAGCTGGAAAAAGCTTACTTTATAGTATAAATATAGTTAGTTTAATGTAAAAACATAATAATATATTAATTATACCCACGTAGAAATTACATTGGCATTACATATTAAAACATATAATAAAACGAGTACAAAATAATACCAAAAGAAAATTAGTGACAAATTGAACCCGCGTTTTAAAATTTATCGTTTTAACAAAGATACTTTTTCAAGCAAAAACTAATTCAATTTAAAAAAATATTTTAGCATGTCAGGCAATTTCCATAATCACGATCCCTAATATTATAATTGTGTCATTTCAAATGTGGCGATGTTAAAGGTATTACTAAGAATGTATAGCAATATGTAACTTGTAAGGTTATACATCGGCAACAGCTTATATCTTTCTCTCATTAAAAATATTACGCTAAAGCGCAGAGCGAGTATTAAACATATAATTCTCATTCTGTTTATCTTTCAAAGAAAAAACAGTAAATGATAAAGTCAGGATGAATGTATATACATATATATATATACACACACACACACATATATATATATATATATATATATATATATATATATATAATATTTTCGTGACCTTGGTATGAGATGGTAAAATTAATAAGTCGGCGATTAAAGGTCTGGTTTATTACTTCAAAGTATATATATTTAAAACAACCCTACATGTTTCGGCTATGATGCCGAAAATAAATAAAAATAAAAAATATAAAATATTTTATATTTTTTATATCCTTGACAAAGGCATCATAGCCGAAACATGTAGGGTTGTTTTAAATATATATACTTTGAAGTAATAAACCAGACCTTTAATCGCCGACTTATTAATTTTACCATGTATATATATATATATATATATATATATATATATATATATATATATACAGTAAAATCAAGGACATTTCAAAAAGGACATTACTTTGAAAAGTATTAGGTACAAAAGTCAACATTATGCATTTTATTATAATTTATTATTAATTGAATATTGCTGAATTGAATTCTTTGATAGCAATAATTTATGGGACAGCTATTCTATCCTTAGTTGGGTCATAAATATCATCGTTTCGTTCTAATACCTAAATATTTGGTCTTCAAAGATACAATCTAATAAATCATTAGTTAAGAAGAAAACATCTAAACCATAAGTATCACTAACTTCTGATGCCTTAAGCACACGTCAGGCGAAGTCACTTGAAAGTGTACATTTGCCTTAATGGTCAGACTACGATAGCTCACGTACGATTTGAACCAATTATTTACGTCACATCTAATTTTGACACTCCTATGTTTTTAATAAAATCCTATGTCCAAGACCGCCGAAGGCTTTGGCCAACTCCAAAAAACAGTGTTTTTGCGTTCCGTCAAAAAATGACACAGTTCCACAGATAGGTTCATTATGAAATTAAAATAGACTACCACCCTCGTTTGGGTATATATACAACGATTTTTTTTTTGAATAACTTTACAACGGTTTATCACAATTTTCTAGTGACAACTACATTTCAACCGAGTTTGTTTAGCTCAAAATTTTCACTATTTAAGGTACTGAAATTGTTTTTACAAGTGCCCTTTTTTGTGTTTTTTTGTCGTTCCATATAACCCAGATGTTGGGGATATGTGGAACAATATTTCATTTCCCTGTATTTGGATAGTCAATTGTATTGCATTTCAAATCATCTTTGAAAGCAGGGATATATGGACACAGAAAATAATAGAAAAAAACGGTCATTTTTAAGGATCTAATTAATTAATTAAAACTTTTTATTTATAAAAATCCAAAAATAAGTAAATTCCGCTGCAATAAAAACATTCATATAAAAATTAAAACTTCTTCAAATGTATGTACTCTTCTAATATTTGGAGGCATTAACTTACATTTTATTTGGTTCAGTAAAACATCACATTTATCAATCGCATCAGGAAAAACAAAGGTATTAGATTTGCCTTTGTACAGTCTCATACAATTTACAGATATTTTCCTTTTTCCAGTTTTTTTATCTGAGCAACAAAATTTTTAGATGTTTAATTTTTTGAAGATTTATTGTAGGTGAAGCTTACAATAAAAAAATCATCATTGGAAAGTTCTGGCAAATTTGGTAATTCTATTATTGTATGATTATTTGATTCATCGATATGGTCAAAATCAATTAATTCTTCGTCAAATTCCATCTACACATCTTCATTTTCACTTTCACTTATATTATATTTATCATTGTTTGATGGGGTTTCTTTTTGAGAGCTACCTGGCTTTTTAGACTGAGATGGCACAACATTTTCTTCTGGTAAATCTTCAGGTCGAATACTTGTGCCTGCTGGAATGTGAATCTTTCTTTTCCTTTTTATTTTTGGGCATTCAGCAACTCTAATCAGATTTCTTATTATATTTTCAAAACTACCATTCAAAGCATCAGTGGCTACAGTTTCGACTCTTTTGGAATTAGCTTATTCAATACTTTTGTTCTATCAATGGGTATAATTCCACAAGCAGTAAAACCTGATATAATATTTTGTGAATTGTACTTTGTATCTTCAATTGCTTTTCGTAATAATGCAGGAAATTGTGTTTTTGGTAGACAACCCTTATTATGTTGTTTCCATTCATTTAAGTTTTTTCTCCATAAAGCTTTGATTGATCCAAAAACAGAAACATCCAGGGCTTGCTAGGCGTGTATACTATTTCGGGGTAGAAACGCAAATTCAATGTTATTGTTTTCACAGAGCTGCAACACTTTTAATGATAGATGACTGCCAAGATTATCACCCATAATAACATTTCCCCATCTAATCTTTGAAAATACGGAATCGCAATTTTCTGGAACCAATCTTCAAGTGTTATGGTATTAATCCAGCCAGAGTCACTTCGATTAAAATAACACCCTTCTGGACCTCCTTGTAATAATTCGGGCGGTAGAAAAGTGCCTGCACCGGACACAGAAAACATCACAAACACCGATGATTTAGATGTATCATTAATCCGAAGAGCGTGTTTGGATCCTCTTCTTACCAATATTCTTATTTTTACAGGGTCGTATGTAAAATTTGTTTCATCATAATTTACAATATTTTCAGGTTGAACATTTTCTAATGTTCTGGATAAATTGCCAAAATATTCTGAAACTACCTCTGGTCCCTTTTCCGCTCTGACTCGTTTGATGTTTTCTGAGTTCCCACAGCTAAGTACCGGATTTCTGTTCATGAAGTTTATACACCATTCATTGCCGGGTAAATTATTTTTAAACATTGTTTGAACACATTTTCGATCCAAATATTGTTTAACAAGAATTTTAAGTTCATTTGTAGTGAACGGGTAGCCGAATTTAGCAGCAGTTGTCATGGCTACAACAATTTGATTTTCTTCAGCTTTATATAGTACAGGTGGTCTCCCCAAGATGTCTGAGTTGAGTCCTTTATATCTACGAAAAATTGTGGTTTTTTGAACTTGATACACCTCCGCCGCCTCTTGGAATGACATGTTCCTTTCAATAACTCCTTCTAGGGCTTTTTCTAAATTATTCAAGGAATAGTTTCTTCGATACTCTGTTCCAGGTACATGAGCATGCTTCCGCGGCATCGTTTCATATAACCCTGGAATTTGAGTTTTTTTAAGAACTTACTCAATTTTAGAAAATGTAAACATTTTGAAATTTAAACGACCTCCATTTTATTGTTGAGGTTATAAAGCAATATTTTTGTCATTACACTTAATCAAAATTTTTAATTATTTCAGAGCTGTGTATCAGATAACTTCATGGATTCAAAATCCACTTTTTTTGCACTCAGTGCACCGTGCCACCGTGGTGCCACCGTGGTGCCACCATGGTGCCCATCGGCGGTTTGTTATGTACACACTAGTTATTTTTTCGACCCGGTTTTAGTGATTTTTAGCGTGCTGTGGCGGTTTATTTAAAATAAGTGCACATCGTTCCATATAATCATTGCCGTTCCATATACCGCCTAATTCTGAGCAAACGCAACGATGCGAATGTATGAATATTTCTCCCGCTCCAAATAGAATTCCCCTGAATGCTGTAGGCGTGTCAACATCGATGTCATATGTCATACATACTTCCATATTATGGAGCCGCGTAAGAAAAATTATCTGATTACCAAATTACTATTAAAGGACTATAAATTGTTTAGTCCTGTGTTATTGTAATGATTTTATAATAAATAAATTGCAATACGTTATACTGACGATGGTCACACAAAGCGTAATGATATTATTAACAAGCGATCAAGAAAATTGCAAATAAGGCATCAAGAGATTTAATAAATTAAATTTTAATAATAAAGGTCACAAAAACTATTCATAGTATACTAAATAAATTTCAGAACTAATAAAAACTAAATTAAATTCTAGTAATGTAAAGAAAAATTTACTCTTACAAATAATAAAATAAATTGTTCATAATGAGAAATTAATTATATAATAACGGAAATTCATCCGTTTAAACTCATCGCCGTAAAATAATTGATGATGTTTGGAATATTTATAATTACGAAAACCATTTAATTTTAGTATGCGGTTAACGGAAGAGCAGCATATACCTAAATCATTGGAAATATCGCTAAGTGTCAAATTTCAATTTGTTTCTATTGCAGCGCATACTAAAATGGACGTATCATTAGGAACTCTGCGATTTGGGAATAATGGTTTTAAATTTTGTACAGGACCAGTAATGTCTATTTTCTTTTTAAGTCTACAAATTGTAGCTTTGTTCGGGATGGGCCTGTCAGGATACCTTCCGGCAAATAAATCGCATACTCTTTGATAAGAATTATCAGCGTGGTAGCATTTCATCATTTCGGCTTTCTCTTCTAGTGTATAACGCGACATGATCACTATTCAAACGCCTAAGAGACACCGTATAGGGTGACAGTGGTGACACTAATTTGTGACATTAATTGTCAAAACGTTGCGCGACAGACTGTTTTGTGTTTGGCTAAACGCGTTCAGGGGATTTGTATTCGAAGCGGGAGAAATATTCATACATTCGCATCGTTGCGTTTGCTCAGAATTAGGCGGTATACCCAAACGACGGTACTGATTATTATCAGTAGTCAATAAATGATGGCTGCGATGTCAAAAATTCGAGACAGCAACCGTCAATAGGAGACGAATCAACGCGTTTCTTGTATATATCATCGTATATACAGATTGAACGAACAGAACCTTAGGGTCCTACCAGTACTAACGTTGCCAAATCAATAACTGGTGGGGATGCGAGGATTAATATAACTATAGTGCACAGTCGAATGTATCAGTATATCAGTTCTCTCAGAGATTCGGAAGAGGTAGCGTCGATTGATCTGTTAGAATTTCGTTTATTTTTGTTATTATTGTTAGTGTTTTTTTCTGTGTTTCTTGTTTTCAATTTCTAATTCCTAATGAAGATATTATCTTTATGAAAATATTGAAAATGTCGAGTTATACAAAAGAGGAGCGTATTAACATGATTAAATGGTATTATTCATTTAGTAGTACCGATGAGGTTGTTGGGCGTTTTATCTTTTCTTTCCCTAATCGACCAGTCCCTACTAATCAAACAATATTAAATACTGTACATAAGTTTGAAAATACAGGTTGTATTGCAGGTTGTTCACAATGTAATAAAGGCAATCGACGAGAACTACCACATTCTGAGGAAAGAATTGATAGAGAACTCAAAGTATGTGCTTTTGTTGAAGCTAATGAACCATGTTCGAGCCGTCAAATTTCTGAAGTTGTACACATTCCAAAGACTACAGTTAGGGATATTTTAAGAAGAAATAAATATAAATGTTTTAGATTAAATAAAAGTCAAGAACTTCTCATAGGGGATTATGCAAGACGTCTGGAATTTTGTGAAACTATGAGAGAAAAATTTGACAGAAACGAAATTCCTTTGCAGAATATTTTGTTTACGGACGAATCATCGTTTGCACTTCACAGTCACCATAATCCTTCTGTCGTCCGATATTGGTCCCAAGAAAACAAACACCTAACTGTAGCCACCAAAACACAGTATCCTAGAAAACTGAACGTCTGGGCAGGTATTCTGGGTGATCAGATTGTAGGACCATTTTTTCTAAACGGCAACCTAAATGGCGAAAGGTACCCACAACTTCTTGAAAATGACGTTATCCCTGCTGTACGTAACATAACTGATCATCTGGAGGATATTTGGTTTCAGCAAGATGGGTGTCCGGCTCACAACTCAAGGGTAGTTAAACAATGTTTAATTGATAATTACCCTGAACATGTCATTAGTACGTGGGGTAACATACTTTGGCCACCTCGATCCCCCGATTTAGCGCCGACAGACTTCTTCTTGTGGGGTTATTTAAAAGAGACAATCTTTAGACATCCGCACGAAAGGCCCCAAACTTTAGACGAGCTGCGCAATAAAATAGAACAGGCATGCAATAGCATTCAAGTTGAAATGCTGGCTAATGTGCGGACATCATTTTATAACCGGTTAGGTTATTGCGAATTGCAGCATGGAGGACTCTTTGAATCGTTGATTAAATAATTTCATTTTTTGTATTTATACAACAAAGTTTCATTTATATTTAATTTGAAAAAATAAAAAAACCAATTTGAAAAAATAGAAAAACAATATTTTTTCTTTTTCCCTTTTCTTGAAAATTTTTTAGAATTTATTTTCACTTAAAAATTATGTAGAATCGAAAAATTTTATTTTATTTTTACAATTTTAATTTGATTCTTTATCAGAATTAGTTTTGTTTTGTAAAAAAATTAATAGCTATAGGTATATCAATATTTCTTGAACATGATTTATTATTTTCTAATAATTTTACTTCCTTTACGCATTATTTAGTTCAAAAGCGACAACAACGAACAGTCTGTACAAGCCGGCGTATGCTTCTAGAGTGACTGTTAGACGGATATCTTTGAACAGCGAGCGCGCTATTGGCATCAACGCTGGTGATCGTTCTTTCCCGTCCTCGTCTGTTTAATATCCACACATATGTACGCTCTATTCACTCGCACTCTTTGGGTCACTACTTATCCCTAAGCATTCGCCCGGCCAATCTGTATACAAGAAACCGAGAAACCTACCTCATACATTATACCCTCGACAACATCAGGCTTACTATATATATAATATATCATTCTTAATATACATTTACCTAACACCAATTTAGAGTATAAACTATTAGTCATACTCTCTCTCTCTGTTAAGTCTAGTAAAGTAATAGACATATTACTGACAAAACACATTATATATTTTCCTTCCACAGTCAATGCACTTTTATATGGATGGAAACTAATCTTCAAAACATTTTTTGTATTAGGTTGTTAATTTAATTTTAAATGTGGTATAGAACGTAAACCTTTACACATGGAAGCAAAAAGAAATCATTGGACGCTAGGTTTGGACTACATAGCGAATGCCACCTTATTCCAATGTTTATGGCATTCAAATACTCAGTCGTTGAAGCATCAATGTGAGTCCTAGAGCTATTATAATTCTAGGTGATCCTCCCTTTTGGACGAATTTCCTTGTCTCCATCGTTTCGTTGCTGCAATGCGGTTTGGTGCTAGAAGAAATTCGTTCTTTCCGACCTTACTCTATCGATACGTTCCTTTAGTGCTCGTAAAGATTTGAAGTATTTTGTTGAATTAATCGGTGGTTCCTTCGGCAGGTATTTAGTATGAATAACTCTCTTTGCACACAAAAAAATGGTTAGCATGGCTTTCTGCGCTGATGAAACTTTTTTGAATTTTTGGAGAAGATTCTATTGGCACGCAACCTTCCAGTGCATGTCCTAAATCTAGCTTATAACAAATGACATTGTTTCTCAACGACTATACTCTGAAAAATGAAACTTTGCATTCTAAGACGGGATACCCGAAAGTATCATTTGCAGGTTAAAATTGTTTCTATCCGCATTACTCACACAATGGCTTTGTAAGAGACTTTACATATAAACCCGCTCTCGTAAAACAAAGCAGCTATTTATGAGCGAATGTGTGTATGTATGTATACAATTATTAGTTGCTCACTAGAATACTAAACGATATTCATAATGAAGAAACTTCTACATTGACTTGTTAATTGATTATTTATTTAAAGTGATATTATTAAAGCACAATTGAGAAAAATTAACTAACAAATAAGGTTGTTTGATATTAGTAGAGATATTATACCAGAATTTCAGACAGGTGATAACTGTATATATACAAGATTTATAGATATAATAGAAGGATTATATACCGCACTGCATAAATTATCCCTTATAAAACCTCTCCCTCAAAGTTTCAAATATATCCATATTACCTATTCTAAATAGGTATCAACGTTCTCCTTTGCCTTGAAGGGAATAGCATTTCCAACATTATAATTTATTCTGTTTAGGATAACAACACTTGCTTTATCTGAATAATTACCTTAATCAAAATTCATATACGTACTTTTGTTGACAAAGCTTAGTAATATGAAATTCTCTTGTTAAATTCTACGACGTCTCAATAAAATAATTGCACCTTCGAAGTGCTGGATAAAATTTTATTGCAAATCCGTGTAACATGTAATAAAATTTTATTTTCATTAGGTACGTATAACAAGTCCGGATTTCTGTTCGAAAAAATTGTGTATATATATATATATATATATATATATATATATGGTAAACCTAATCAGTAGGCGATTAAAGGTCTGTATATTACTTCAAAATCTATGTATTTAAAAAACTCTACATGTTTCGGCAGTACGCCTTTATCAAGAGAATACAAAATATAAATGACAGGATATAAATGTCAAGTAATTAAGTTGCTATGGTTTAAATTATTCAAAGATACATTCTAGTAATAATAATAAATCATGCCTTAGTATTCCAAAAAATAGATAGCAAGATGTGAACATATGTGTTGCTCGCTGCTAGCAATTTGTGTCTCTTTCTGGGTATGAACTTGTGTGTTGGTTGCTACTGGCAGCTTGCGTCTCTCTATGGGTGTGTGGTTTTGTGTGAGAGCGTAAGTGTAGGGTTTTGTATGTCGGTGCGTTCGTGCGTGTGTTTAGTGACCGGTCGCGTGAATTTAGAGAGGTCGGATAACCAGCCGTTGCGTAGGGCCGCCAACCCTTTCCCGGCAACTTCTTTACAATTCCGTGCAGTACTTCGACGGCCTGACCCCCGCCCCAACGAGGCAAGGCGCAGACCAGCGAAGCGCACCCTGTACGGGGTTGCTCATCGCTAACCAAGGGAACACTCGTAGTGGCTACCTCGGTCGACGATGGTCACACTTGTGCCATCTTAACGTTTTCCGCCGAAGCGGGGGCATAGCACACACGTCGAACGTGTGTGTGCTGTTAACGGCAGCCTAGCCAGGTTGCCGCCCAGGACCGGTCTTAGTGGTGTGTGCATTGCGCGGCGCCGTGTTAGCGCCGCGTAGCATGGTTCCTCACTCTTTCTGGAAAGGCGGAATGGCACCTGACTGCCCAACGGGCAGACCCCCCTAGAGTTTTGTAGCTCATATGCTAGGCTACAACCCAGTAGAGGACCACATCAGCAAAAAACAGAAAACAGGGAAAGGCAGGGAAAAGCAAGACATGAGTTATTATTACGTATGCGCCCGTGGAGCGACTTAAGATGCAAAGTTGTCGGCATTCGCTCAAAACGAGAAGGAAAACCACGAAAACCTGCTCGGACAACTAGACAGGAATCAAAACACGAAACAGTCAGCATGATAAGCAAAAGTATATGATATTTAAATGATATTTAAATAACATAAGGTATATAACAAAAAAATATAATATGATTAAATTGTAGATCGTTACAAAATTAAGTTATAGTATATACTGCTTAAATTTTTTATATCATTTCTGTTGTTAATTGAATTTTTTTCCTGTTTAATACTGATCATTTCTTTACTTTGTCTTTTCACTGTGTGTTGTTCTTTATCAATTATCTGTGTGTTTTCAAAATCGAAATGGTGATCGCGTTGTAGTTTGTGTGTAGACAATGCAGTTTTGTCTGTTCTAGAGTATTTGTGGGCTTGTATTCTTTTGTATAAATATTGTTTCGTATGGCCTATGTAGTAACTATCGCAATCGCGACATGGTATTTTATATACGACATGTGTTTCTCGATTTTTTTCTATTTTAGGTTTAAGTTTTGAAAATAAATGTTTATTAGTATTACTAAGTTTATATGTTGTAGCTATATCATATTTTTTTAAAGTGTATTTAATTTTTTCCGATAGTTGTGGAACATATGGAATTGTGATATATGTTGTGTCATTGTTCAAATTTTTATTGGTGTCTGCAGTGTTGTATATTTGGTGTACTCTTTTTTTAATAGTTTGGTCTATAAGTTGTGGTGGATAATTATTATCAATTAAGATTGTTTTAATTTTTTTGATGTTATCTTTTCTGTATTGAGTATGTGATAGTTTTACTGCCCTATCAGTCAGATTATTTATAATCATTTTATTGAATACTGTAGGAGCATTTGAGTGGTAATTCATATATCGAAAAGAAGCTGTGGGTTTATTATACCAATTTGTATAAATAGTACCCTGTCTATCATAGCTCAAAGAAATATCAAGAAAATTAATACTGTTATTAAATTCTTCTTCAATAGCGAATTTTAATTTGTTGTGAAAATTGTTGAATTTATTTAAGAGATAGTTTATTTTGTTGGTCGGAATACATGTTATGATATCATCAACATATCTTTTGAAAAAAATGGGGTGGAAGTCTAATGAATTGATAAGGTTTTGTTCTAAATGTTCCATTAGATTTACATTTTACCATCATTATATTTTTTTGTTATATACCTTATGTTATTTAAATATCATTTAAATATCATATACTTTTGCTTATCATGCTGACTGCTTCGTGTTTTGATTCCTGTCTAGTTGTCCGAGCAGGTTTTCGTGGTTTTCCTTCTCGTTTTGAGCGAATGCCGACAACTTTGCATCGTAAGTCGCTCCACGGGCGCATACGTAATAATAACTCATGTCTTGCTTTTCCCTGCCTTTCCCTGTTTTCTGTTT
This sequence comes from Melolontha melolontha, assembly GCA_935421215.2. Taxonomy (NCBI): domain Eukaryota; kingdom Metazoa; phylum Arthropoda; class Insecta; order Coleoptera; family Scarabaeidae; genus Melolontha; species Melolontha melolontha. The sequence continues at coordinate 123,235,198 of OW285237.1, read as the reverse complement.
TTTGCTGATGTGGTCCTCTACTGGGTTGTAGCCTAGCATATGCGCTACAAAAACTCTAGGGGGGTCTGCCCGTTGGGCAGTCAGGTGCCATTCCGCCTTTCCAGCAAGAGTGAGGAACCATGCTACGCGGCGCTAACACGGCACCGCGCAATGCATACACCACTAGTACCGGTTCTGGGTGGCAACCTGCCTAGGCTGCCGTTAACAGCACACACACGTTCGACGTGTGTGCTATGTCCCCGCTTCGGCGGAAAACGTTAAGATGACACAAGTGTGACCATCGTCGACCGAGGTAGCCACTAAGAGTGTTCCCTTGGTTAGCGATGAGCAACCCCGTACAGGGTGCGCTTCGCTGGTCTGCGCCTTGCCTCTTTGGGGCGGGGGGTCAGGCCGTCGAAGTACTGCACGGAATTGTAAAGAAGTTGCCGGGAAAGGGTTGGCGGCCCTACGCAACGGCTGGTTATCCGACCTCTCTAAATTCACGCGACCGGTCACTAAACACACGCACGAACGCACCACCATACAAAACCCTACACTTACGCTCTCACACAAAACCACACACCCATAGAGAGACGCTGCCAGTAGCAACCAACACACAAGTTCATACTCAGAAAGAGACACAAATTGCTAGCAGCGAACAACACATATGTTCACACCTTGCTATCTATTTTTTGGAATACTAAGGCATGATTTATTATTATTACTAGAATGTATATTTGAATAATTTAAACCATAGCAACTTAATTACTTGACATTTATATCCTGTCATTTATATTTTGTATTCTCTTGATAAAGGCGTACTGCCGAAACATGTAGAGTTTTTTAAATACATATATTTTGAAGTAATATACAGACCTTTAATCGCCTACTGATTAGGTTTACCATATCATACCAAGGTCACGAAGTTATTATATATATATATATATATATATATATATGTATATATATATGTATATATATATGTATATATATATATGTATATATATATATATGTTACTCTTGATGTTCTCGCGGACGTATGATGAAGGTGTAGTTTCTCGGGTTCTTGGCCGCGTGTGAGTTTTCCTCTACGGGGAGGAAGTTCACCAACTATCGAAGAAATTCGAGAAGCTACGCAGCAAGAAAGCGCGCCTGCTGTGCGACCTAGCCTTCCTACGCAGTTGCCGAGACGAAGGACTTACACCTAACTGCTGCAGATTATCGTTTCACACCAAGACGACAAAAACAACGAACGTATTAAGACGAGCGAGCAGAGCATTATTACGAGAACTGATACACGAGAACCGACGAAAACTCAACGACTCCGACAAACTTTTACTCGACACTCAGTTACAATTGACTAAACAATTACGCCCGCTACTGTGGGAGAAAATAGACAGTCTTTCCACATTCAGAGCAGAAACCGATTCTGAAATACGAACGAACAAACAGAAACGTAAATTTGAGGGACTAAAAAGACACAACAGCCTAATGCGAGATACGACAGGAACACAACAAGAACAGTACGCAACCTATCACAGAAAACACTCAACGAAGCGGCTATAAATGTCCTCGAGAAGGGTTTCAACTTCGCAATAACACCGAAACAGAAACAGAAAAACGCAGAAACAATACCACAGGAAGTAGCTTCTATTATCAGAAAGGCCAAACCACCCCAGAGCAATATAACAAGGGAAGAATATCTAGCTCTAAAAGATATTCAAAAACACAATAACATCATCGTTCTCCCCGCTGACAAGGGAAATGCCACCGTCGTTTTAGGCAAAATCGACTACGACAGAAAAATGATTGCACTTTTAGACGACCCCTCATGTAAAACAATTAATACGGACCCGACTACGTATCTAGAAAAGACCACGACGACTAAAATAAACGCGACAACACTGAGTGAATAGACAAAGAAACGAATAATTCCCCGAGAAAAATCGTCCCAGTGTCCGAAACTCTACGGACTACCAAAAATACACCAGACCGATATACCGCTCAGGCCAATAGTAAGTTCTATCGGATCTACAACGCAAGCCCTAGCACGATACTTGGCACAGCAACTCCAGGTACACGCCGAACAAATGGCATCCTATGTGAAGAATGCGGACCACTTCATAGAGTTACTAAAAGACGTACGCATACAACCAACGGATCTGCTAGTCAGTTTCGACGTAACATCGTTATTCACGCAAGTGCCGATCGCAGAAATCATTTCCATATTAGAAAATAAATACCAAGTACCAAAGGACACGATTAATCTAATAGAACACTGCCTTCTTCTTCTTCTTCTTCTTCTTCTCTGTTTTGGGTTGGACGCCACCACGTCCAGGCACTTGAGCACACTGCTCTTTGTACTATCCCCAATATATCTCTCAATTCCACTCTGTTAGTCTTGTGTCCTCGATAAAAGCCACTATTCTCCTCAGGGGAAGTTTGAGCACACCCGAAGGATCCAATAGATCTCTCCTGAAATATTTCTGTCTGAGTTCCTTCAGTTCCTCACAAGTGCATATTACATGAAGGCTAGTTTCCTCCTGTTTTTCACATCTCCTACACCAGGGCTCGCTAACCAAGCCCATGGTGTACAAATGCTTCCTTAAAGGACAATGTCCGGTTATTAACCCGGTAATTATTTTAATTTCTCTTTTTCTACTACGAATTAAGTTGGCTGAAAACTTTCCGTCCAGCCCCCCCTTAGTAGTGTTTTGGTATGGAGTTGACCTTCCCTTAACCTCCATTTATTTTTATGTTCTTTTTCTAGCCATAACCAGATCTCCCTTTTAGCGGAATCCTTAGTGATTCCACATACAGGTTCTGGTCCTATGAAGTTCCTATTAGTACCTTCCTTGGCCAGTTTGTCTCATTGCCTTTAATTCCCTCATGTCCTGGCACCCATATCAGCGACACTGTATTGTCTTGTGCCAGGTTATTGAGGACGTGTTTACAATATTTCACCAGCTTAGACCTGCTAGATGGGTTCATAATGGCTTTAATAGCCGCCTGACTATCAGTCATTATGTTAATTTTTTTGCTTGCACAGCCGGCTTCCCGAATTTCATCGGCGCAGGCTGCGACTGCTAACAATTCGGCCTGGAAAATCGTACTATATTTCCCCAGACATATCGATATCTTCCTTCTAGGGCACATTCCGCATATGCCTGCACCTGCCCCCTGACTAGATTGTGATCCATCAGTGTACCAGGTGCCGGCGCCACACAATCGATCGAGCGACTTTTTGCCTGTTCCCTGATCGGTATAAGTATGTTCAGCTTAGCTGTAAACATAATTTCAGGTGCCATACTATCCACCGGCATTTGAAATATCGGCTCTTCCAGTACAGTTCCTGTGATATCTGTATGGCTCCCTACAACCTTATTAGGACACCATACGGCATTGGCCTTCAGCCTCAGTATCGCAGCCACTGCCTCCGCCCTTATAAATAGTTCCAGCGGAGGGAGACCCACGATGGCCTCCTAGAATACTGCCTGGCAAACACTTATTCCACCTACAATAGCCAAAAATACCGACAAGTGGAGGGCGCACCGATGGAATCTCCTCTGTCACCGATTATTGCCAACATGGAGAACTTCGAAACAAAGGCATTAAACAACTGCGCAGACTAGCCCAATTTGTGGCTACGTTATATCGACGATACATTCGTCATTTGGACACATGGCAGAGAGAAGCTGGATATTTTTCTACACCACTTGAATGCCGAACATCCAAACATACGTTTCACAATGGAGGTAGAAGAACAAGGGAAACCCCTTTCCTTGACGTGTTGTTAGTTAAGAAAGAGAACGGACTACTGGGACACACGGTATATCGAAAACCTACACACACAAATACACAATCACCACATCACCCGGCACAACTAAATTCCGTTGTAAAAGCACTAGTTTTGCGATATGAGAGACTAACAGACAGACAAGGAACACATACACGAAGAAAGAAGGAACATAAGAAACGCCCTCATCACGAACGGCTATTCATCAAAAACAATAAATAAAGCCAGAATTAACGTCAACAGAAAAAAAGAAAAACAAGAGTTCGCGTCCAGAGCTTTCCTTCCATATATAAAGGGAACTACAGACAAAATCAGTAGATTATTAAGAAGACACAACATCGACACCGTTTTACAACACATAATAGCCGATAAAATAGGTAATGCGAAAGACAGAATTCCTCTAGAAGATCAGGGCTTTTACAAAATACCATGTTCAGTGTGTGATCAATCATATGTGAGGCGGACAAACAGGCGAGTTAGCGTGAGAAGAAAAGAACACCGAAACGCGGTCGTCAAGAAAGAAGTAACGTCATCGTTAGCACAACATAAACTTCTGACAGGGCATTCTATCGACTTTGAAAACACGAAGATCCTAGCCCAAAGTGAAAACCTAACGACGAGAATTACAAGAGAAGCGATAGAAATAGAAAAGCGTCCTAAGTGCTTAAATAAACGTGACGACGGCCAGCGCTTGCCGCAAACATGGAAACCGCTCCTAGTTCACCGACAGATAAAAACACAACCAAATCCCGACAGATCGCAACCCTGACGCAACACAGACACACGGACCTACCAGGGAACTTACAGGCACTCGGACCAATTACACGAAGCCGCGCACGCATGACGTCAATAGTGGGACGTCCCCTCCCGACACAGCAGCATATAACAAGAGGTAGTGCTAGGCGAACATTAGACGATCTCCAGCTCTAACCAGCGACAGACCGACTAGCTCCTGAAGATGATGAGTGCGATCTCGTTGAAACGTAGAGTAAATAGTCCTTATCAGGACAAAACTCACACGCGGCCAAGAACCCGAGAAACTACACCTTCATATACATATATATATATATATATATATATATATATACAATATTTTCGAACAGAAATCCGTAATTATAATAAGAGATAAAAGTAATGTTTTTTGGAAATAGCGGAAGGGTAACTAAAACAATATTTAATTTGACGTTTTGGTGCTATACTCGTACATAGTACCTTTTTCAAAAGCTAAAATTTAATTAAATATTAAAAAGGTAAAAGATAATTATTTTTTATTTTAATATTTTGCGATGTATTTGCTTTATTTTTGTCTTCTTGGACATCTCTTTCTTATTTATAAATGCCGTATTCATTGAGTAATAGATTTTAAGTGTTTTTTGTATTCTATTATTTATTTCAATGGCTTGTCCTCCTTGTTCATCTATTTCCACACTAAGATAAGTATAACTGTTTACTTGTTCGATTTTTTCACCGTCGATTTGGATGTTTACCGTTTTCCCTGTCTCACCGATAACCATCACTTTAGTTTTGCTTTTTTTCACCTTCATTCCATATTCCTGTGAGGTTTTGTTCCATACTTCCAGATTTCTTTGTAAATATTTCTCATTCTCTGCCATAATCACTACGTCATTTGCGAAGACGCCTTCCGAGATATCTATTCTTCTTAGAAGCCTGAACCCCACCTGCAATTTTTTCATTTTAACTGTAGGTATACATTTTTTAATTATTTCGTCGATGAACACTGTTAACATTAATGGGTTCCTTGTCTTAATCCTTCTTGTGCTGAAAAAGCATCCGACATTCTGTTTCTGCACACCACGCGATTCATGTTATTTTTATAGAAGTCCTTGATTATTCTTATTATCTTGCTATCGACTTTTCTCTCTTCTAATATTTTCCATAACTTCGCTCTTGGTACTCTGTCAAAAGCTTTTTCCAGATGTATAAATTCCAGATATACAACTTTTCCCTGCTGCGATGACTTCTCGGCTATTTGTTTTATAATAAAAATGTGATCCTGTAGGCTTCGTCCTTTTCTAAAGCCACTCTGGGATTCTTCCAGGGTTCCTTCTATTATCGATCTTATTTTTCTGTCTATAACTTGTTCCTATATTTTCATAGCTGTACATAATAATGTTATTCCCGTGTAGTTACCACAATCATATCTGCCCCCCTGTTTGTAATTGGTACTATTAAAGTTCTTTTCCAATCATCAGGTATTTGTTCTTCGTTCCATGCTACGTTATATATTCTTAGTAGTATGGCAATTCCAGTTTAATCTAAATTTTTAAGCATCTCCGTCGTTAGTTTGTCCATTCCTGCTGCTTTTCTGTTTTTCAGCTCTACTATTATTTCCTTTAGTTCTGTTGCCGTTATATGTTGTTCATCACTTTTCTGTCTCTCTTTTTCCATTTTCTATTCCTCATGCATATTTATTGCGTTTACCAACAACTCCTGGAAGTATTCCTTCCATCTACTTATTATATCGTTTTCATCCTCCAGTGTTGCTCCATTTTTGTCCTTTATGCGGTTTATATCTTGTGAGTTTTTCTGCCTTAAGAATTTTAGGGTTTTATAAAATAGTTTCTGGTTTGCTTTACTATCTACTTCCATTTTGTTGCCAAACTGTTCCCATTTATTTCTCTTGGATGCTACTACTAAATCTTTTACCGTTTTTTTTTGTAAGCTTCGTAGTTTCTGTCTGTCCTATTACTTATATATATATATATATATATATATAATTGCAGAATATTTCTTGACCGTACAAATATAAATTCACTACTATTTGGGTTATCAATCTGTTTTAATTAAAGCTCTTGTTCTTACTCAATATTTCGTCAATATATTTATAACTTCATCAGGAGTAGAGCTAGAGTTAAGCGTCGGCAGTCTTATTAATTACTGTACACATAATTGTCACTGGCAACTTACAAATAACACATGAACATTACATTCTTAAACAGCCAACTACAACTGCAAAATTTCAACCTGACCTTTTTCACCCGCATCTCTATATAACTGTTTTGAGAAAGTTATAGAGGAGAGGAGAGGAGTATCAGATTCGGAAAGCCTAGGGGAACTGGAGGAAAGGCCGAGAAGGTCAATCAAACGAGATTAGGAACTGACCACAGAGGTTGTCAGACCAAACAGAATTGGATGGGCGATCAATAGGTTCCAACCATTCAGTTATAGGTGATCATAAAGTAATCTATACGATCAAATGCTTTAAAAATCTCAGAATAAACTGCTTCCACCTGTCCCCTCGAATCTAGCAAGTTGGAAACAAATTGAGTAGAGCAAGTAGAATACAGACGCTTGAGAAGTATACTTGTTTCTGTTGCTTTAGTTTCCAAAATGCTTGCAACTATATAATGAATTTGAAACATTTATATTTTTGATATATGTGTATATGTTTCAGTTTTATATTTCGTGCAAAAAGTGGCTTGTATCTTTTAAACATAGCCTTCAATATGAAGCCGTTGAAAATATACGGATACAACATATTAGCAAGCGAAATTGAATTCAAATGTTCTATTTATCTATGCAAATTATATTAATTTGTCTCGAATTTTTCAGAAATTATGGTGTTGTAAATTAAAAATTGTGATCAATAGCAAAAGAATTTATGTAGAAATAATTATAATAAATGGAAGAAAAAAGTTCCCATTCAGTAACAAAAAAAAATCTCTCACACTTAAGAAGAAATTAGAAACCTGTCATTTATTAACAAAGGAGTGAACAATATAAACTTGAAAGCAAATATAATTTATCAAAATGTTCAGAGTACTCGTGCGCAGCGTAGTTTAATGAAAATTAGACAGTCGCTTAGAGGCAAACTTATCATCACCATCATGATGATCGTCATCATCATTATCTTTAACATTCGCCTCTCATAACAGCGTACACAGAATGATGTTAAGAGACAAAAGAGGAAGCTACGTTAACAGTGTTGACGTGATCTTATCAAAACTTGTAAATTGTTAGGAAATAACCGCTTGAAGGAGCACGTAACAGAAATGATTTTGTTAAATTGAGAATGCGTGAACTAATGTGCGTCGACCGAAATCTTAAAGAGAACATTAGTTAACAAACCTATACTATATTTAAATAAACCAAAAGCAATTAGTTTGTTTATTCTACTGAAGATCTAAAATCGAAATAATTTTGGTGTCGATACAAATTTCAATTCATCCATACCGACGAAAACTATATAGTAATTGAAACTAATTTAGCATCCAAATAAATAGACATGTTTAAAGAACTAGTAATTATTTTGATATGATACGAGAGATAAGCTGAATTTATTGCTGAAAAACGATCATACAGTGTTTATTTAGTGCAAATTTTTATCTGTCATTTGACGTTTTGTTGTTGAAATTACGTTCGTTATAACTCAGAATTTATTTCTTAAAAGTAAAACGCAATAGAATTAACCACAAAGCACTTTCGAATCATTATTCATTATGATTTTAAAAGAGGTTTATACAAAGAGAGTTTAGATTCAGTTTTTAGTGAACAGGTACCTTTCTTAGCTAGAATTTACTGATGGTATAAAGAATTTGAACCCGAAAGGGATTCTGTTCAGCATCAAAAAAGGAGCTGAGCGTCGTCCTACGGCTGTTATTGACAAAAACATTGTTGCTGTTAAAAAATAATTGAAGAGGACAATAAAGCCACTTATGCGGTAATAAAGCATCAACTCAAGATTGGATCCTCAGCTGTTAAAAAAATCATACACGATCACCTGAATTTAAAAAAAGTGGTAAGTCGTTTTATGTCGCATCACCTTTCTGACCAAAAAGCAGAGCGTGTAAGAATTTGCCATGAAACTTTTTCCAAAATAGTGACAGGTGACGAAACTTATTTTCCCTTTTTCGACCTTCCTACTTGCCAAGAGAGTCGTGTATGGATCCACGAAGATGAAGAAGCTTCTACAATGACTAGGAAGCAGTGAGCTATGAAAAAGGTTATGTATGCGGTATTCTTCAGAAGTACGAGCTTATTAAATGCAATTAAGCTAGATGATAAAAGACAGTTACAGCAAAGGAGTATACTGAAAAATGTTTGCCTGAAGTGTTCAGTAGAGTTTCAAATAATGGAATTATGCTCCACCATGTTAATGCATCTCATACGGCAGTTTTAACTCTCCAGTTTTGGCTGGAGAAAATATAAAAGTAATAAAACATCCGCCATACTCACCTGATTTAGCAATGTATTACTTTTGGCTATTTCTTTGGGTTTAAACGCAATATGCGGGGTAGAAGATTTTTGTCTGAAGAAGAGATTGATAGCGCAGTTTATGCTTATTTTTAAGGTATTCTGAAAGAAGATTGGTTGGGAGCGTTTAAACAGTAGAAAGAAAGAACGGTTAAGTGTATCATTGCTGAAAGGAATTACTTTGAGCATATTTAAAATAAAATCCTAGAAAATATTAACTGTGTTTTTTATTCTCAAAAATGTCAGCTTGTCCCTCGCATTTAATATGTGCAAAATGTGCACTCGTACTGTATTGTATCAATTTATAAAACAAAATATAATTACAAAGAAATTTTTGTAATTTCAAGGTTTGGATAGCAATAGTTAAAATAAGAGATTGTAACTAATATTCTTAATTTTTACTTTCAATTTCCTAATTGTTGTCCTTTTCTCTGCGATTTACTGTATTCTATCCTCCATATTATTTTTCCATCTGCCTGCTTTTCGCTTACGGTATCTTTTCAAGACTGATACTTATTTGAGCTATCTTACTGCATTCTTTGTATGGCCAAACCATGTTAATTGTTTTTGTTCAATTATCTGATTAACTGCTTTTTCATTTAATTGATCTCTTCTCTCTGCGTTTCTTCGATTTTAGATTTTGATAACCTATCATTACCTCAGGGGTTTTTGTATTTGCACTTTTTTAATATTTTTCCAAATATACTTCGAAAAGTATTGGGCTTAAATTATGATGTCGTTTCAGTTCTTTTCTCATTTCGAAGGTATTGCTTTTTTCTAACCTTTCCCATAATCTTTCTATGTATGCCTTTGGTTACATTTTTAGGATTTTCTTATTAACTTCTTAGAACAGTGCGGCATTCTACCTTTAAGTCGACAAAAATCAAATAAATCTCTTTTTCTTGTCGTTGTTGATTTTCGCGTTGTCTTCCTTTCTTCTTAGTTTTTATTCTACTATTCTAGTATAAATTTTTAATACTACTGAAACAAGGCAGATCGCTCCGTATTTGTCGTTGCTTTCTTTCCTATATATCGGTATTACTACATTTGTTTCTCAGTCTTTTGAGCATGTTTCTACTTCTTGTACCCCACATTTTATAATTTCTGATCCTATTTCATTATCAATGATTTCCATTTCATGTCTTTCGTCTCCATTATTCTCTTCCGTTTGTAGGTGTTGTTTGCTATTATATTCACAGGATTTCCTTTATTATAGTTTTTAGATGTTGATCTTCTATATTCCAAATCTCTTCCTTCTTACTATTGTTTAGTATTTTGAATGTACCAGAATTTGTCGTTACTTGTTCAATATTCTTTTTTCGTTATTTTATTGAATTTTTCTATTTTCTTTTTCGCGTTCTTAACTAATTGTTTTAGTTCTTTCCTTAAATGTTTGTATTTCTTTATTCTCCAGCTTTATATGTTATTTTTAAAAAATACCAAATGCCATTAATGCATTTTCTATAATCGGCATGTTGCTAGTTACAATTTTTTTGTAGTTAAGCATTATAGAAAATGTACCTGCCTTTAATTTAAAGAAACTCGACACTTACTGTGGTGGTACTGTTTAGTATAAGGCTAATTATAAAATCTAACGTTTATTTCACTAGAAAGTCAAGTAGCTTGCGAACAGTGATTGTACAAAGTTAATAATTTTCCTTGTTTTTAAACAAATTGGAACGGCATATGGCATTTCGATTTTGTTTTTTACTGAGTAGAAACAAAACTGAAGCACTAGAATTGATTAACCAAAGATATGTCGGACACAGGTTCATGAATAGTTTTTATGTTTTCAGAGAAGTAATACGTCCTTGTAAGATTATTCGAAACCGCCCGCTTTCGGGCAGACCTACAATAAGTATTCATGGCGAAAATGTGGAGGATATGCACGTTCTTCTTGTGTCTAACATCATAAGTCTCCACTGAAACGAATTAAATGGGGTTCTTTTGCAGATATTACAGGAAAACACTCTGTCATGATGTGCAAAAACTTTTGGCCGTAGTATCTGGCCATTCAATTACGCAGTCACCCTATATGCCGCCAGACATAACCTTAGCAAACTTTTTTTTCTGCTCCAGAAACTTAGATCTAACGTCAAATAAACACGTTTTGAGTCGTAAAGTGGATTCCTACAAACAATATTCTCCAGACTTTCCATTTATGAATGCTGCTAGTTGCTAGAGCACGATAAATTCTCTTTTTGACAATTGTACTTTTTCTTTTCAAATTATTTCGGTTTATTTTCGTACCAACTATGAATATAGTGATTGAAACTGTCACTTGATCTGGGAATAGCAACATGTTTTGCATCATCTTCTATTAATAATAATTTAGAATTGTGTAAAGTGTAAAACAAACCCTTATAGATTAGTTTTTCATAATGAATGTGAAAATTTCGGGTCCCAAAATGTATGGTGAACCGTAAATATCGATAGATGAAAAATGTACTATATTGTTCTTTCTACAAAAAGGTTTTAAGTATATCTATACGTTTATGCACGTATAACGCTTTTGTTACAATGAAACAGACATGTAATATACATATCTGTAACTGTACACATGGACAATACACCTCGTATTTTCAGCATTTACTTCTGCTTAAGACACGTGTTTCTGCCATTACTATTAGGCGTCATCAGTTAAGCTAGTGAAGCAATGTAATACAAATGATACAAATCTTTATGAATAGATTTGTATCTGTATATAACATTAAGTTGAAATTGCCTACAAGATAAAGCAAATTTCATCCTGTAAGGTGGCACTTATTTAATAAGTGACATCTGACGGACGAAAGAGACTTTGCCGAAAATGGCGACCTTTTCGTTCGACCAGCTATGCTGGTATGAAGAACGAAAAAAATACGGGTAGTCCATTAACAACGAGCCAGATGGCAGTAAATATACAAAAATTTTAAGTATATCTATACGTTTATGCACGTATAACGCTTTTGTTACAATTGAAACAGACATGTAATATACATATCTGTAACTGTACACATGGACAATACACCTCGTATTTTCAGCATTTACTTCTGCGTAGGCGATTTCAACTTAATGTTATATACAGATACAAATCTATTCATAAAGATTTGTATCATTTGCATTACATTGCTTCACTAGCTTAACTGATGACGCCTAATAGTAATGGCAGAAACACGTGTCTTAAACAGAAGTAAATGCTGAAAATACGAGGTGTATTGTCCATGTGTACAGTTACAGATATGTATATTACATGTCTGTTTCAATTGTAACAAAAGCGTTATACGTGCATAAACGTATAGATATACTTAAAACCTTTTTGTATATTTACTGCCATCTGGCTCGTTCTTAATGGACTACCCGTATTTTTTTCGTTCTTCGTACCAGCATAGCTGGTCGAACGAAAAGGTCGCCTTTCTCGGCAAAGTCTCTTTCGTCCGTCAGATGTCACTTATTAAATAAGTGCCACCTTACGGGATGAAATTTGCTTTATGTTGTAGGCGATTTCAACTTAATGTTATATACAGATACAAATCTATTCATAATGATTTGTATCATTTGTATTTCATTGCTTCACTAGCTTTGCTGATGTCGCCTAATAGTAATGGCAGAAACACGTGTCTTAAGCAGAAGTAAATGCTGAAAATACGAGGTGTATTGTCCATGTGTACAGTTATAGATATGTATATTACATGTCTGTTTCAATTGTATCATTGTTCTTTCTATTTAAACCCTTATAATTCTATTCGACCAGTTAGATTCAGTTGTATTATATGCATCTTTAATGATATAGTCCAAGTGTTTTTAACAATATTAGATATCTAGTACAAAAGAATTTATATATATATATATATCTATTTACGGAATAGTTGGAGAAAGTGATTGAACAGACTGAGTGTTTAATCGTAAATATATGAGATAATGGGAGTTGCCGACTATTATGGTAGCATTCGTGATTTATCGCTAGCAATGCTTTTGGAACGTTTTGCAATCTCGTTATATAATTGATTGTTCAATCGACCGATCGGCAGCTATAAATCATTTAGAGCTTGCATCTTGATATTAATTTAATTAATGCTTATGTTCATTGAACTATCTCATGCCCACACGTCATTTGGAATTTTACATAAATTTTTCTCTTTATCATTTCTGGTGATCGAAGCGAGGGTACCATCTTATATTACTCCGTTAATATATTGTTTTCTTAGTTATTTATATATTTTATAAATATACAGGCTGTCCTTGAAATAGAAAGACAGCGTATGAAAAATGGCAAGATTAAATTATATAGAATATATACATAAAATATTTTTCCAAATTTCCCTCCTATACACAAGAAAAACAAAAGACAAAGATGTCTAAACAAATTTTGTGCATGGACTCCTATAGTCCATCGCACAGTAGCGCACAGTAGTGGTTTTCTCGTTTATGAGAAGGAAGTTTGGGAAATATTCTATATAATTTAATCTTTCCATTTTTTCATACGTTGTCTTTTTATTTAAAGGACACCCGGTATAAGTTATTCAATCGAAAGTGATAGTTGCAGAAATATGTTATATTGATTTTTTTGTAAATATGATTGTCTTTTAAAAACTAGTGCATAATTACTACATAAATAACATTAATGTTTAAAGCAAACTTATAGAATATACACTCACAAGTTTTATCCTAATTCTAGTCTAAATAACAGTTGCATAAATTAGTACAATTTTGCAATAGTAGAATAATTAGTTCAAAAAAATTGAAGTAAATTTAGAACCCATTGTCGCCAAAATTTTTTGATCATTGATGGGAATATTCCCATCAGTTAAACTAACAAAGTGCTTAGTAAGCATCAAGTTAATATCAACAACTTGAAAATTTCGTTAACGAAAAAATCTTACTAAACGCCATTTTACGGACATGGTATCAATATCATCCAACCCAATTTAAACAATAAAAACAATTTTTGTAATTTCAGTAATATCTTATCAACTTTTATATTTCACATTGCCCATAAAATTAAACATAAAACGAACAACAGTTCTAATAATAAAACAAATTCAAAATTCATTCTTAATTAATTTTAAATTAAAAATTAAATTATTTTTCCAGTGTACCATATGTTAATTTTCATTTACTCTCAGCGACAGTGCTGCATATATGTTAAAAACAGGCAAACTATTAAAGGAAACATGTCCTAATATGCTGCATATTACTTGTGTAGCACATGCTTTCCATAGGATCTGTGAATATATCTGAGACAACTTTCCGGAAGTTGATAGACTTGTATGAGCTTTTAAAAAGTTTTCAGAAAAGCACCATTGAGAGTAGCTCTTTACAGGGAAAAACTTCCATCTTTGTTACTGTCCTCCCTTTTCAGTAATAACTAAATGGGGTACATGGTTGTAAGCTGCTAGTTTTTATGCAGAGAATTTCGATAGTTTACAAAATGTCGATACATGTTTAAATGAGGATGTTCGTAGTATTTCTGAGAGCAAGGAACTAATACAAATTCCAAATTTAAAAAATCAGTTGTACTTTCTTCAGGAACACTTTGGAAATTTGCCAAAACTAATCATTTATTTTGAAAATAAAAATCTCAAATTAAATGATGGATTAACCACATTAGATGTGGCCATTAGTAATTTTAAAAATATGACATCAAATGTGGCCTTCGGCAAGAGCTAGACGCAGTTTTTAATAGAAATCCAGATATAATAATATTGCGGCTATTATGTATGGGGACAATACCACAAAATATAACTGTTAAGTACGCTGAAATAAAAGAATATTTCCAGTATGCACCTATAACCAATTGCGATGTAGACAGGCGTTTTGTATATAAAAGGATGTATTTCATTCAAAGAGAACAAATTTGACATAAGAGAACCATTAGAAAGTATTACTAGTTAATATTAATACTCCTTTACTCAACTTGAACTACAAAATGAACAAATAAAAATGTATTTCGTATTTTATGGATCGCCACCCGTTTGTTTTCCAATTACATAAATAAAATTAAAAACTCTCTAAAAATACAAATTTTCAATAGTACTTCAACTTATAGAATATACACTCACAAGTTTTATCCTAATTCTAGTCTAAATAACAGTTGCATAAATTAGTACAATTTTGCAATAGTAGAATAATTAGTTCAAAAAAATTGAAGTAAATTTAGAACCCATTGTCGCCAAAATTTTTTGATCATTGATGGGAATATTCCCATCAGTTAAACTAACAAAGTGCTTAGTAAGCATCAAGTTAATATCAACAACTTGAAAATTTCGTTAACGAAAAAATCTTACTAAACGCCATTTTACGGACATGGTATCAATATCATCCAACCCAATTTAAACAATAAAAACAATTTTTGTAATTTCAGTAATATCTTATCAACTTTTATATTTCACATTGCCCATAAAATTAAACATAAAACGAACAACAGTTCTAATAATAAAACAAATTCAAAATTCATTCTTAATTAATTTTAAATTAAAAATTAAATTATTTTTCCAGTGTACCATATGTTAATTTTCATTTACTCTCAGCGACTAATACATATATGCATATATGTTAAAAACAGGCAAACTATTAAAGGAAACATGTCCTAATATGCTGCATATTACTTGTGTAGCACATGCTTTCCATAGGATCTGTGAATATATCTGAGACAACTTTCCGGAAGTTGATAGACTTGTATGAGCTTTTAAAAAGTTTTCAGAAAAGCACCATTGAGAGTAGCTCTTTACAGGGAAAAACTTCCATCTTTGTTACTGTCCTCCCTTTTCAGTAATAGCTAAATGGGGTACATGGTTGTAAGCTGCTAGTTTTTATGCAGAGAATTTCGATAGTTTACAAAATGTCGATACATGTTTAAATGAGGATGTTCGTAGTATTTCTGAGAGCAAGGAACTAATACAAATTCCAAATTTAAAAAATCAGTTGTACTTTCTTCAGGAACACTTTGGAAATTTGCCAAAACTAATCATTTATTTTGAAAATAAAAATCTCAAATTAAATGATGGATTAACCACATTAGATGTGGCCATTAGTAATTTTAAAAATATGACATCAAATGTGGCCTTCGGCAAGAGCTAGACGCAGTTTTTAATAGAAATCCAGATATAATAATATTGCGGCTATTATGTATGGGGACAATACCACAAAATATAACTGTTAAGTACGCTGAAATAAAAGAATATTTCCAGTATGCACCTATAACCAATTGCGATGTAGACAGGCGTTTTGTATATAAAAGGATGTATTTCATTCAAAGAGAACAAATTTGACATAAGAGAACCATTAGAAAGTATTACTAGTTAATATTAATACTCCTTTACTCAACTTGAACTACAAAATGAACAAATAAAAATGTATTTCGTATTTTATGGATCGCCACCCGTTTGTTTTCCAATTACATAAATAAAATTAAAAACTCTCTAAAAATACAAATTTTCAATAGTACTCTCGTGGGCGATGAGTCTTGGGTCTCTCGTATCCAGTCCCTAATTATAATTATAGCTCGGATTACATGCAAAATGTATACTTTTTGTTAAAAGGTATATCAACAAAATTATGAGCTTTCTGGGTTTATTTAATTTTCTTTGAATAAAATAGGGCAATTACAAAAAGCATGTTTTCCATATTTTTACTACTTGATTCAATTTCATGTAATACTGCATGTTTGAGTATATTTTCTTCAAATTACAAATTTTCTTCTAAGAATTCCAGTAGGCGGCTAGTTTAAAAATAACTGGAGTTTAAAATAACGGGGGTTTAAAAATAACTTAGGAATACCAGATTTCCAAAAGTTCTGGAAAACCGATTAAAACACTGTGACATTTCATGGCCTCTTAAATTAAATTAAATAGTAGTGCTTGCACACTTGCACTTGCTTGTATAGTTGCAAAAAAAAGTTTCCACAAAAAATTCTGTCCCATTAAATTCGTACAAACTCTAATTCTCAGAAACGAAACCTCCACAAATCTTGAATAATGTGGATATTGTGTTCTATGTGTTTAGTTTCATATGAATGCTCTACTGTTGAGATTGATATACACATGTATAGGAGAATAAGGTTTATTTTATTTCCTTTTCTTGATTTTCTGTCTCGCTGATATTTTGTATGCGCAGGTCATTTTATATTTTTGGCAATTATTAGGCAATGAGAGTGTATTACTTATTATGTATTATTAATTATAGTGTATTTACACAAAATAAAAGAAATTAAAAAAACAAAAGATAATAAAAAGTAAAGAAAAATAATGTAAAGAAATAATAAATTTCATGTTTAAAATATATTAATTACTAGAGCTGAGGATGTTTGCGGTACGGCAGGACCGTATGTAGTGCATCCCCACCAGCGTATAAACACGATGCAGCGAAACACCTTAGTTAGTCGTGAACTGGCAACGTGATCGTGTGTTGTCTTGAGCTCTATTTAATAAGTATGACGGACGTGCCCAAGCCAAGAAAGCGCCCATTGTATAACGACGTGAAGAAATTTATCCGAGACTTTCCCGATTTGTATTATAATGGAGCAAAAGTGGTTTGTAAATTATGCGATAAACAGTTACTTTGCTGGGACAAATACGACTGTAAAAGACATGTTGAAAGTGTACACCACAAAGACAAAAAAAATAATGTGCTGTCTAAAACGCAATTCATTTTCGATTTATTGACAATGCTACTCGTCTGCGATGTACCAGTTCACCTGCTAGATAAAAAAGCCTTTCACGACTTTTGGAATAAATACAATTCCAACAAAAAGCTACCGTCACGGAGAACGTTACTCACCTATTTACCAATTGTGCGTGAGGACATTGAAAACAGAATGAAAGCAGTACTAAATGATAAACAGTTATGGGTATGTGTCGACGAAACGACAGATCGAAAAAAACATTCTATTGTGAATATTATAGTGCGTGTACTAGATCCTGTCAAATCAACATTTCCCATTTTATTAGCCAGCAAAAGATTGGAAAAGTGCTCTAGCGAAGTAATTACGAAGGTAGTGCTCGATACGCTACAAAAATTTCAAGTTTCAACTAATCAACTCCTGATGTTTATGAGCGATGGTGCTGCGACAATGCGTTCTGTAGGCCGTTCTCTTAAAGCAGATTGTGAGAGACTTTTGCATGTGACATGTAAAGTTCATGCTTTACACCTTGTGGCACAAACTATTCGGCAATGTTATCCAGAGGTGGATGCATTAATAGCAACCACAAAAAAAGTGTTTCTAAAATCTCCCAAACGAATTCGAGAGTTTCACAGTCGGTGCCCTGGTATTCCCGAACCACCAGAGCCAATCCCTACAAGTAGGGGAAGTTGGTTAAAGGCGGCATTTTATTATGCCAGGTATTTCCAACAAATAAAATCTGTGGTTCTACAATTCAATCCTGCCGAAGCTGTAGCCATTAAGGAAAGCCAGAGACTCTTTCAAAACCCTTCCCTTGATGCAGATTTACAAACTATTTATAACAATCATATAGGATTGTTTAACGCAATCGAGAAATTTCAAAATACTGCATTATCGTTAGCGGAGTCACTGCAAATACTGGACGATGTACACGCCCAGCTATGCGCAGTAAATGACAACAAAAATGTTAATGTAATAGAAAAGTTCGAGAGTGTGATAAACAATGATTTTGATTTTACCAGATTAAAACAAATTAGTAATGGTGCAAGTGTAGATTCGGTTTCTATCTATAAAGATTATTTTAATTGTGCGTGTGTTACATCCGTTGATGTCGAGCGGTCTTTCTCAAAATATAAAAAAAATTATTCATCACGGCGTACATCGCTCACCGCTACAAATATGGAAACGTATCTAATGCTACAAACTTACTGCAAGTCTTATCCACTTGGCGCTATGCTATAATAATCGTAAATAAGGTAAGTGTGTTATTTATATACAGTACACATAACTGACATACCTAAGTGATATAAATAGCGAATGCATGTAAAGCAATAAAATCACACATGCATCACCGATCGAAACAAGGTCATTATATTCGTGCGTTTAACTGAATACTATCCTGGCACACCGCAAACATCCCCAGCTCTATTAATTACTTAATAGTGTGTCCATCCTTCGCTATTTTCTTTTACTTCTTCTAAACGATACGGCATGCTGTCGACAAGTCTTTAGTAATAGTCTATGACATTTTCCCAGGTAGTTTTGATTTGATTCCATAAATAATTTGAATTGTTGTAAACATTATCAGAGATTATCTTTTTCATAAATCCCAAGAGATTTTCCAGAGGATTTAAATCTGAACTTTTAGGGTGTCAGGATATAGTTTTAATATTTGCAGTTTCGATCCACTGCTCAGCCACTCTGGATTTATGTATCGGTGAGTTATCTTGTTAAATCAGAGAGTTGTCGCGCAGTACAGTAACACTAGGCAGCATAACATTAGCTAGTATATCCCTATATTGCGTACCGTTTAAATGACTCTATTTTCCATATAAACGCTGGCCCATCAAAACATCTATCCCCAGACGCCTACAGAAAACCGGTCACTAAGCGAATGTTCATCAACATATCTTGGATCATATCTTCGCCCTATCTCAAGATTAACCGTTTTCTTTCTGTTGGAAGACGATTGAAAAGTTGATTTATCGGAGAAAATTACTGACCGCCAAAAATGTCTGTCCCTGCGGTGGTTGGTTTGCGCAAATATTAATCTATCATACCGATGTCTTTCCGTTAGTGAAGGGTTCACCGCCGCAGTATAACTTTTTGTGCCGGTAGTGATCAGTCTTCTTCGTGCAGTGCTCGTACTAGCAGGAAAATTACTTCCGTCGACCGCCGAACGGAAGCTGGTAAAAAGATGCTCCCGGACATATTGTGATAAAGTTCTATCCTCTTCGTCTGTGGTAGCTCTTCGTCTACCTGATGCAGGTTGCCTTCGAATTTTATCTGCAACGGTCCATTTACGCAGCAATTTATTTATAAATGTTTGGCTAACGTTTAATTCTCGAGCTACAGCTCTTGCGGACAATCCATTATCGAGCAAACTTATCTTGCACACTTTTTCCGGAGTAGTGAATATTATTTTAACGTTTTTAGCATCGTTCATTGGGACATATAAATTGAACCAAGCATATTAAATATATCCGTAACAAAACTATGATGACATTAATACTGATTGATTAAAATACTCTTAAACCTACTAAAAATATTTATTAGAACTTATTTATATTTATTTTATATTTTATGTTCACATTACTAACTGAGCTAATATAATCCCCTCCTGCATCTGGAAGCCCCTTTTTATACGCATCTTTATCTCCGAGAGAATTCTTGTGACTTCTGGAATGAGGGTGACCAATTTATTCTCTTTGCGATATTTTCTAGTATTTTACGACCAAAGAATCATCTGTTTACTCACTACTTCAGATTATTCTTATAGAAAGTATTAATAATACATTTCTTTTAATATTTAACAATCTACCTTTTTCACAATCATGCTTTGAGTCTGAAGGATCGCCTCCAAAGAGAAAAAGTTCATCTAAAAAAAAACTACATATTTCTTTATTGTGTATTGTCATCGCCCACGGGTGTACTATTGAAAATTTGTATATCTAAAGAGTTTTCAATTTTATTTATATAATTGGAAAACAAACGGGTGGCGATCTATAAAATATGAAATACATTTTTATTTGTTCATTTTGTAGTTCATGTTGAGTAAAGGAGTATTAATATTAACTAGCAATACTTTCGCAAGGTTCTCTTCCATAAAATTTGTTTTCTTTAAATGAAGTCATTCTTGTAGATAGAAAACGTCCTTTCTACATCGCAACTTGTTATAGGTGCTTAATGGAAATATTCTTTTATTTTAGCATATGTAGTAGTTAGATTTTGAGGCATTGTCCCCATACACAATTGCCACAATATTATTAAATCTGGATTTCTATTAAAAACTACGTCTAACTCCTGCCGAAGGCCATATCCGAAATCAGTTGGAATATTTTTCAAATTATTGGTAGCCGCATCTAATATGGTTAATCCATCATTTAGTTTGAGATTTTGATTTTCAAAATAAGTGATTAGTTTTTGGCAAACTTCCAAAGTGTTCCTGAAGAAAGTACAACTGATTTTCTTAAATTTGGAATTTGTATGATATCTATTTAGTGTTTTAGTAATAACACTAGATAATTAAAAGAATTGCCTTCTCAGACCATAAAAATCTCTTATTATGATGAATTGAGATGTGCTAATTCGAAATATCTAAAAAAAAATTATTCGCCAATTTCTTATTTTTCAAGAAAAATATTAAAGAATCATGAAAAGTTTTGATAAAAGAAGCAGATACAAAACGAATACAAACATCTAGAATTAGTTGAGTAGGAAGTTTTTCTTGTGATATTAATAAGGAAACAACATATTTGTGTAATCCGGATCTATTTGAAGAGAACTGCCATCAGTTCTCTGTCGAAATTTCATCTACGTAAATAGCGACCGCAACAATTGCTGTGATGTTTTACAACACCCAAACTAATAAACAAAATTGAATGAACGATGCTATATTATGTAATAAATTTTAAGTTTTAAATCACTAACTATTATTTAAATTATATTTTGAAACTTACGTACCAGATACGGCTATCATTGTACAAAGTATATATCATTTACCATCAGACAAAATCCACAGGCTGCAAGAATATCCAGGAGTTGATATTCCCGAATGCCCAGATTTTATGGAGAACACCAGGCAGGCATTGAACATTCTCAAAGAGAGATAACGCTAGAAGCAGGGCTGTCAATAAAAACGAAAGGGAAAAATAAGAGAAAAATCAATGTTATTCTAAAATATGGGAAAATCATTTATACTCTGCAATTTAACAAAACTTAATGAAACTATATTCTAGAAAGTAAAAATTTTAGATGTTGTAAAGCTGTTAGCATTATAAAAATTGTTTCAGAATAATATTATTTTCTTGTAAAGTAACTTGTTGGTATGTACTTAATGGTACAAATAATTTGTGTCATTTTAGTCCCATAGATTAAATTCAATTCATAAATGTACTAAAAAGAAAGATAAATCTGAGATATTTTATACAAATAATAAATATATTCGGTATTATTTATACCAATATTTTACACGTAAACATCTCCGAAGAAACAACACCATGAATAAACGCCAAAATAGAAAAATTAATTACATCAAGCAACAATAGTTAAGGAGCAAAACGAAATAAAACGCATAAGATTACATAATGACAAAACAATGAGGTTGAGGAACAATTATTTGAACAAGCTAGCGTAAGAAAACGGTAGTTATTGGCAAAGAAAAGTAAATAATAAGCCATAATAATATCAAACATCTAGAAATTTGAGGTTACGGGTGTATACAAACAGAAAATGATAAATCCCCCAATCGCATCGTGAATTTTAATTTAACCAAAAGAAAATAGCCTATTGTATCTGAGAATATCTCGAACAAACATTTAAATTTGCGAACTAAAAATACAGCAAAATAAAGAAGAATTTAGAAAAAATATTTTGCAATTTTAATTAAGAAAACATAAAGCGTTTAATGTAAAACATTATAAAAAGTTGAAAATGTACGAAGAAAATGTGTTCGAGAACACGACAAGCAAGCAGCGAGGCGGACCGAAAAGAAAGTATAAAAGAAAGACCCGAAAAGACGGACAAGCAGCAGACTTTTGCTAAACGTTTGCTGTTTATACCTTTGAACAGTCTTTCTTTTAACAGAAGTCTGATGTTGTTCTGTCTTTACTAGAATTATTATTAAATATTGCATACATAATACGCACGTGGACATTGATTTTACAAATTTAATTTATTAAAATAAAAAGTCTTTTTTCTTAATTTCATTAATACAAAAATACATTAAGGCACAATGTATAAAATGGAATTCGAAAACATTTATTAAGAACAAAGGTTAATACAAAAGTATTTTTAATAATATAAAAAAATATTATTAAAAATGGGGTGTGAAGAACACAATACAAGTTCATTTATGTATTTTTGAATGTATCTTCTCCAAAGACGTAGATACGTATTTCACATTTCTACATGTTCGTCGGTACGCCCCTGTTGGAGAAGAGACACATTCAAAACAACATAACTACGTTACTATCTAGCCGAAATTATTCAGACAGAGCGCGAAGGAATATTCAGCGCTGTCTGCATAATAACAGCCGAACTAGACGTGTTTTTTATAGTCGGTAACCAGCGTATCTATAAAAAACTGTATTCTCCTGTCTTCACTACTTGTCGGCGTGAGCCGAATGTCTATATGACAACATAATTTGAAACATACTTGAGTGGGTAAAACCTCACTAAATTTGTATAATACAAAAGTATTTTTAATAATATAAAAAAATATTATTAAAAATGGGGTGTGAAGAACACAATACAAGTTCATTTATGTATTTTTGAATGTATCTTCTCCAAAGACGTAGATACGTATTTCACATTTCTACATGTTCGTCGGTACGCCCCTGTTGGAGAAGAGACACATTCAAAACAACATAACTACGTTACTATCTAGCCGAAATTATTCAGACAGAGCGTGAAGGAATATTCAGCGCTGTCTGCATAATAACAGCCGAACTAGACGTGTTTTTTATAGTCGGTAACCACCGTATCTATAAAAAACTGTATTCTCGTGCCTTCACTACTTGTCGGCGTGAGCCGAATGTGTATATGACAACATAATTTGAAACATACTTGAGTGGGTAAAACCTCACTAAATTTGTATAATACAATTAATAATCCATTAACACAATGCCAAATGGCAGGAAATATACAAAAAAAGTTTAAGTATATCAATTCGTTAAGCACGTATTACGCATTTGTTACAAATTAAACAGACATGCAATATACACGTCTGTAAACTGTACACATGGACATACACCTCGTATTTTCCAGCATTTACTTCTACCTAAAACACGTGTTTCTGCTATTTACTATCAGGCGTCATCAGTTAGGCTAGTGAAGTAAGAAAAGCTTAAACAAATCGCCTCATAAGATATCAGAAGTAAATGCTGGAAAGTACGAGGTCTATGTCTATGTGTACAGTTACAGACGTGCATATTGCATGTCTGTTTCATTTGTAACAAATGCGTAATACGTGCTTAACGTATTGATATACTTAAACTTTTTTTGTATCATTTCTAGCCTCACAAAGCACATATATAATATTCAATTTCAAAGTTTTTCTTTTAAATAACTCCCAACACCGATACGGTAAAAGGGTTTAGGATTATATATATATATATATATATATATATATATATATATATATATATATATATAATCCTATATATATATATATATAATCCTATATATATATATATATATATATATATATATATATATATATATATATATACATTTGAATGCATATACTTACGTTCATATAAGACTGCAGACTATGTGCCCACACTGTCAAATTTAATATATATATATGTTTATATACTGAGAAGGATTGTCCGATGTTGAGAGATGTTATATTTGCATAGTTAAAGTGCTCTTTGTATCTGTACAATGGATCTTCAGTATTGGTAAAAAGTTGCCCTAATTTTGTAAAATCTACATTTTTATCTAATACACCTTATGTTTATTATTAAATTTAACAATGTGGGCACATAGTCTGCCGTCTTAAAATATCAAGCATTCTACCCAACGCTTACAAAACCAGAACAGCAGGTTATCGAAAATGGATTAATAATATTTCTCCGAAAAGACATTACAATGTTTAAATAATTCTTTATATGGTACATGATTAACATGATGTTTATAAAGGAGATGTGTATTTATTGTCAACAGTGTTTACAAAACAAAATGACAGATTTAGTTGTATTTGGAGGCTAAAATTTCAAAATATACTGCTAGAATAGAACAAATATGAAAGATGAATGAAACAATGCGCCAAAGTGAGAACTTCGTTGACCTACATTTATATGTGGGAACCTAGTTTTTTGAAATGTTTTAGGTGCATAAACTAGATCGTAAGCGGAACAAGGACCGAAGAAATACGATGAAAAGTACAAATTTTATTTAAAACTTACGAGGATCAAAAACCAATGAAATATCCGTGTTATGATATGTATGTTGTTAACGAAATTCAATTGGTTACAGTGTTATAAAACATTTAAGGATTAAGTCAAGAACATAGGTTTTAAAGGCTAGTGTTCGTTTGAAAAACAAAGTTATAGAAGATTTTTCTACGTTTCAAAAACTCTAAACGTCACCGAGGAAAGAAAATACAGGGATTCTACTTAAGAGGTTTTCATCTTGTTCAGGAGTTGATATTTTCTTTTGGCCGAATCCCTTTTGTCTTTGAAGAGTTCGTTCGATTCTATTACGGGCAACGGTTCTGGCCAGTCTAAAATTTCTATAAGATACATAAGCTTATATTTTATCGTATTAAACAAAACACTTTGTTTCATAGGTTAGTGTTTGGAGGGTTTTTGATGCCCTAAACCAAGGTAATACACAAGTGTTACTGACAGAGATTTATAAAGTATGAAAAGATCTTCGTGTGAACTTCTGACAATCCTTATAATTTTATATGTTAGAAATTTGATTTAGGTTAATAAGCGATTTATAATATTTTATTGAATTTATGATCTACGTTTTATTGAAATTTTTTGGAACTGTTTAAAACCTTTTTTTACATTAAGAGCGTGCTTATTCCGTAGGAGGAGCTAATTTTTTTTTTAATTTGGTTTATTTTCTAACCGTTTATTTTGCTTTCTTTTTTTTTAATTCGTGTTCGTTTTTGTTTTTTAAATTTAAAAATGATCATAAATCCAACAGGCACTCCCAGAGCAATAGCTACAAGATGGGCGATCGCAATATTACGTAGCTCGAGTCCTAGGTATTATTTCTAGATGTTCTGTTCAAAGAGCAGTAAAACGGTTCCGTGTAACTAGTGACTAGTAACGACATTAGACGAGTCGGTTCTGGCAGAAGAAAGTGTACAAGCGCTCAGAATGACTGCTTTCGTAAATCGGGACTCCAGAGAAACAAGAGAGACTACAGCTGTTTGTGTCATAAACGATTTAGAATAGGTACGTAGTGTAGCAGTTAGTGAAACAACAGTAAGAAGAAGGTTGCAGGAATATGGACTAACTGCTAAGAGACCTGCCCACGGCCCGCAGTTGATCAGAGAACATCGCGTAGAACGGTTGCCCTTTTGGGTTAACTGGTGAACTGGGTTAATGAGGAATGAAGCCTCCTGATGAATGTCAAAAAGTATGGCGAAGAGCTGGTGAACGGTTTACCCAATGTAATATTGTCCCAAAGCTTAGTTTCGGCGGTGGATCAGTTATGGTTTGAGGAGGAATTAATATGGAAGTTCGTCCGGATTTATTGGTGGTAAATGGAAGAGCTCTGAATGCAGACAGATACATTACGAATGCCCTAGAACCACAGATGGTGCCTTTTGCTCCATTTGTTCGCGACAATTTTATACTAATGCATGATAATGTCCGCTCTCACGTTGCTCGAGTTGTTCACGAATATTTGAAAGAAGTTGAAATCCATCGTATCATCGGCCAGCAAGAAGTCCAGACCCAAATCCGATCGAATATGTGTGAGACATGGTCGGAAGGCGACTTCGAGCTCAAATTTTATCACCAAGAATTGGAAAACATTGACCAAGACGACATTCGACTCCTTATTGAAGGAATTGCCAAGAAGAATGGTGAATGTAATTCAAGTACAGGAAGGCAATACACGCTATTAATCTCCATTATTTATCATTTACAATAAAAAATACATTTTGTTGATTTAATCACTATTCCATTTTTTACATTATTCTTGTTATTCCGGTTATATATATTTTTTAAATTGGTTTAAATTACCATTATTTGCTTTACTGTTACCAAAAAAAAACTACTAAAATTTAAAAACTGAAAAAGTAATCAAATTAGTACATGTATCGAATTTTGTATATATTGAAAGTTTGAACAATAAATGAATTTTATTTGATATCTTCTTGTATTATTTCTTTGAGTTTACTTGGATAGCAGGCCTAGTTACAGAGAATCCGAAAGCAAAACTCAGAGCTATACGTTTTCAAAGAGTTAAAAGATATACAGTACAAATCTCTTCCCTATAGTCACCTACAAACGTGTATTACGTATGTGTGCGTTCGACAAGCGATGAGTTGGGACGCACATAGCATGTATGTATGTATGTATGTATGTACTGTAGATCAGTTTGGATGTAAGCACTAAGCACATACATAGTATAAACGTCGATGAATGTGGAACTACCGTCAATAATAAGGACTTTATGTAATAATAAACACAAATAAGTGTGGACTTTTTGGATGATTTTAATATTTTTAACGTTTAAAACAATGTCAGATATACCTATAACAATAACAATAAATAAAGCGGTAAATCATAATAACTTCTATATTCTATACATAATAAATAAAACTAGAATTAAAAAATAAAAAGTAAACTATTTAATGTATTGTATGCTCAAAACGGTCTCCTAATGCAAACAAGCAATGTCCTAATCTGTCATAAAAGTTTCTCTGAACATTAAAAATCGTTTGCGGTTGAATATTTAGGATAGATTCAACTATTTTCGCCCGTAATTCCTCCAGATTATTAGGTCTGTTATTTGGAAACCCATAAATTGATGTCTTAAGGTAACCCCAGAGAAAAAAATCATTAGGAGATAGATCAGGTGATCTAGGTGGCCATTGAATATCGCTCCAGCCGGTTAGTACTCTGTCATCAAATATGCTGCGCAAATATTCTCTGACAATTACAGCATTATGAGCAGGACAACCGTCTTGCTGAAACCAAATAAGATTTATGTCTGCTACATTTCGTATAGCAGGAATTATATTATCCTGCAGAAGACTTAAATATTTGGCTGCATTTAGGTTTCCTTGTATAAAAAACGGACCAATTATATTGTTGCCCAATAAGCCAGCCCAAACATTTAATTTTTCCGGATATTGAGTTCTAGCATTATAAACAATATGCTTATTTTCCCTTGACCAATATCTTGCAATGCTTGGATTATGGCGACCGTATAAAGGAAATGAACTTTCATCAGTAAACAATATGTTTTTTACAAAATTATCATCGTTATTACATCGTTCGATGACTTGTTCGCAAAATTGCATACGTTTATATTTATCATCGGGAAAAATCTCATTCGTTTTCCTTAATTTATACGAACGATACTTATTTTTTTTCAAAACCCTACGAACGGTGCAGCTGGCAATGTTAAGCTGTTCGGCGATTTTCGTGCTAGACGATTGTGGCTGCTCCTCTACAGAAGCACAAATCAAAAAATCACGTTCTTCATTTTGCGGTACCTTTACCTTCGTATGTTTTAACGGATTTAAACAGCCATATTTTTCGAAATTTTTAATTATGTGTCTTATCGTTTCAAACGCAATGGTACGTTGAAAGTAATTTGAAATACCCGTGCAATTTCTCTTATGCTGCGACCAAGATGATACTGTTTTACGACATATTTTTTTTGTTCAAGGGTAAAAATATCCATCGTGAATACGGGCTATTCGCAAAAGTTGAGCTAACCATCCAACTTGGCAAATAAACTGTAACTAATGGCATATATCACATGTATGCATTACTATGCATCGCTTCGTGCGTCCCCACTCCTTACTTCTTGAACGCACACATACGTAATACACGTTTGTATGTGACTATAGGGAAGAGATTTGTACTGTATAAGTATGCGTGTGTAACAATTTATATTTGAAATAATTGTACCCCACTTATGAGTCAAACTACACAGCAATACCTATGCCTATATTTTACCTTGATCTCACACGTTAGCTTGTATGCTTCTTTAATTAAAAGCGTTAGAAGTTATTTTTGAGATTCTAAACATTGCTTTCAAATTATATAAGTATACTGTTGAAAGATATTTACTAAACCCAACCATTTTTGAATAGGGCAGAAATGAAACTGAACTGAATAATTCCAAAGCCGTGTGTATAACATAATGAGTCACAATTTTCTCAAAAAGAATTAGGCATACTTAAGGATAAATAATATCTCGCGGTCCCATATAATAAATCATATAAAAATCTTAAAAGCGATGGAAGATGTGTACTTTGTATATACAAACTTGAAAAAAAACATCAAAATAAATTATTAACATTCAACCGTATCGTCTGGTAAAAAAGTGTGTTATCCAATATCATGGAATCTTTTTCCGGTATTTGGTGTGGGATCATTCTAGAAATCAGTGTTTCTTTTTTTATATTGTTTATTTATTTACGATCTATCGGACTGGAGCAGGAAAAATGTTAAAAATGTTGCGTTATTAATCAGTATACTCTTACATTTTTAACTATGCTACTAACTATACAACCAGTGTATTACACACACAAATATTATAATTGTATTAGCAAAGCAGTACAATATTTTATTATAAAAGGTAGAAAGTTCAGAAACGATTAGTTTAGTTATTAACGATCCGTCATGCTACGTGAGTGCATTACTTGCTTCCTATTTAATGTATATTTTGTATCGTAAGATGAAGAAGTTATAAATGTTCGAGCAACTGATTTTTTAAATATAAAAAGTTAGTGGAACAGAAACCAATGAAATTGTTAAGGATACATCTCAGTTAGAAATTAAATGGATACATCATGTGAGCAAATTGTGTACCAGATTATCTAGAAAGATTTATGTCCTGCGAAGACTATCTTTTACTATACGCAACATTCACTATTTCGCTCTAGCATGTCATATTGAGTAATATCGTATAATTTAAAGAACTTTTAATAACAAAAAAAAACTAATTTTATATAAACTTTCATTAGTTAATTTATCACTACATACTACGTAAGTATGATAATATTTTTTCCTTCAACATCATCAAGGGCACTTTAATTTCCATATAGATGTAGATGTAAATGAATTTCAAACTAAAAGCGATGTTTATTCAGACAGTTTATTCCTGGGAGAGGGAATAAACTGTGCGAATATGAAAATTACGATGAATGGGTACCTACAATTTTTAACTATGTTGGCATTAACAAAATAATTTGAAATATTCTTGAATAGGTAAACTGCTAGGTTTACTGCTCATATTGGCAAATTCTTCTTGTGGGTCGGTCTTAGACTGATTCTATCAATATATTATCTTTTATAAATGATGCCTCCTACTATATGTTACCAGGAACAAAATATAGTATCAAACATTTTTTTATTGAAAACTTATTAATTTTTGTTCAAAGCATATTTAATTTGGATTACATGTTAGCTAAGTAAAAGTAAATATCTGATTTACTATAAATGGCCTTCTTCAGCAAGAATAGAATAGGACGAATTGTACATACATAAGTATATTATTTTTAATTCTCCATCTCATTAATAAAATATATGTATCTGAAGTTCATTACATTCTGGATGAAGTTTTTATATTTTATTGAAAGTATATTACTGGTGATATCTTTGTTTTCGAACAGCACATTGCAATTTTTTTTTACTGATGAAGACTACGTATTATAAATATTTATCAGGTTATATTCTCATATAAAATACATCTGCTATCAGTTTGTTTCTTTAAGAAACTTTTTCGCTTTTCGTTTTAATAAAACTGATGGTGTCACAAAGATGGAATAATAAACTAATCAAAAAATAAAAGTTCGGTTTCATAGCATCAACCAACTGTTACAGTTGCGTCACATATGTACCATATACATTACCGTCACAAATTGATTAGTATTTACGAAAACGGTATTTAAATACATATTAAAGAAATAACACTATCACGTTCGTATAGCGTTCATAATTTAATAATTCTCCTCGAACAACTTTATGAACATTCGAAAATCGGTGAAATAATATATAAGAAAAACTCGCAAAGCAGTATAGAACTTAGGTAGTGTTGCTTTGCTGAAATTAAAACATCTGACCTATCATGCGATGGCTAAATCGCATTATGTGTATTTTCAAATAATGTTCTTGTTTATTCATCATTTGATTGCCCGCTGTTACTACAAAGTAACTATAAAGTATAACATTTCCTCCTTCATGAATTTAAACAAACATTTCAAATATTCTTGTAAATTAATAGTGAATTAATTGCCACTAAGGCTTCATTTCGCTTTCACTAAAATTAACTAACCCTTAAGTTTTTTTTTAAAGAAAAATTAATAACGTTACATACTTTATAAATCTAAATAAAAATATATATAGTCTATAACACAGAATTGGTCGTGATATAATCATAATGTTTTCACGAACAATTATTGTCTGAGTAGACTCGATTCGGTTATATGAATAGACAATTCCTGACATATAAGGTGTAAAATTCCGTAGTCAAACTGATCCAATCTGTCTTTGAGCTTAGGAGTGATTGTGCAGGTTGGTCTTAATTCGTTTCATATCAATGCCCAATATTATTTTAATTGATTCAATAGTAACAAGATGCTTCTCGATTGTGTTGTGTGCGTGGCAATGTTTTTGACATTGACAGCTGATCTGGATGAAACATATCCTTCAAAAATTCAGGGATAATTATTCGCTTGAAATTGTAGAAAATTACCTCTGAAAAGCACTCGTTTATAAATTTCATAACTTTCACAGAGCTGTTCTTCAAGTGACTGTAAAACTTCATACTATAACACAAAACTAAACTACTTTAACATATAGCATTATAAGCATTATCATATAGCATTAGTAGTATAATTACAAATAAAGATACCGCAATCTGTATCTATAAGTTCCACCTACTAGTTATGGTCAGCATTATGAGAACATCCCTCATATATATATATATATATATATATATATATATATATATATATATATATATATATATATATATATATATATATAAAGATAATTGTGGGATAATGTTGGCGATTTAAGGTCTGGTTTACTTTAAAATATATATATTTAAAACAACCCTACATGTTTCGGCAAATGATGCCTTTATCAAGGAATATAAAATATAAATGACAATATATTAATGTCATACATTTGAGTTGCTATGGATAAAATTATTCAAAGATACATTCCAATTTAATAATAATAAATCATGCCTTAGTATTCTAAAATAGATAGACAACAAAAACAGCTTAAGATGTAAAACTGTCGGCATTCGCCTTAAACGAGAAGGAAAACCACGAAAACCTACTCGGACAACCAGACAGGAATCAAAACACGGCGCTGTCAGCATGATAAGCAAATGTATATGATATTTAAATAACTTAAGATATATAATTATATAACAGCAACATATATTACGATGGTAAATTGCAGATCGTTACATAATTAAGTTATAGTATACTGCTTAAATTTTGTATATCACTTCTGTTGTTAATAGAATTTTTTTCCTGTTTAATACTAATCATTTCTTTAATTTCCCTTTTCATTGTGTGTTGTTCTTTATCAATTATCTGTGTTTTCAAAATCGAAATGGTGATCGCGTTGTAGTTTGTGTGTAAATAAAGTAGTTTTGTCTGTTTTAGAGTATTTGTGGGCTTGTATTCTTTTGTATAAATATTGTTTAGTTTGGCCTAAGTAGTAACTATCGCAATCGCGACATGGTATTTTATAGATGTCATGTGTTTCTCATTTTTTTTCTATTTTAGGTTTAAGTTTTGAAAATAAATGTTTATTAGTATTACTAAGTTTATATGTTGTAGCTTTATCATATTTTTTTAAAGTGTATTTTATTTTTTCTGTTGTATCACTTCTGTTGTTAATAGAATTTTTTTACTGTTTAATACTAATCATTTCTTTAATTTCCCTCTTCATTGTGTGTTGTTCTTTATCAATTATCTGTGTGTTTTCAAAATCGAAATGGTGATCGCGTTGTAGTTTGTGTGTAGATAAAGTAGTTTTGTCTGTTTTAGAGTATTTGTGGGCTTGTATTCTTTTGTATAAATATTGTTTAGTTTGGCCTATGTAGTAACTATCGCAATCGCGACATGGTATTTTATAGATGACATGTGTTTCTCATTTTTTTTCTATTTTAGGTTTAAGTTTTGAAAATAAATGTTTATTAGTATTACTAAGTTTATATGTCGTAGCTTTATCATATTTTTTTAAAGTGTATTTTATTTTTTCTGATAATTGTGGAACATATGGAATCGTGATATATGTTGTGTCATTGTTTAAATTGTTATTGGTGTCTGCAGTGTTGTATATTTGGTGTATTCTTTTTTTAATTGTTTGGTCTATAAGTTGTGGTGGATAATTATTATCTGTTAAGATTGTTTTAATTTTCTTGATGTTATCAATGCCATTTATTTATTAAGTTATTAATTTCTTTTTGAGTTTTCTCTGTTGGATTATTTCTTTCTTTTTTATAGGTGCATTTATCGTCTAATAGTTTTTCTATTTTTTGCTCATATTCCTCTTTAAGAATGATCACTGTTTTATTTGATTTATCCGCTGTTGCTATTATAATATGAGGGTTGTCTTGGACAAATCTTTTTGTTTCTTTAATGAACTTATTCATATATAGATTTGATATATGTTTTTTATTATTTACTTTCTTATGTTTATGGTTAGTGATTATATTACAGATTTTGTTACGTATTTCATTCTGTTTGTCTTGTGGTAAATTTTGTATTCCTGTTTCAATGTTAGCTATATAGTCATTAATGAGTATTTTATTAGGTGGCATATTAAATTTGGGTCTTAGGCTAAGTATGTGTTGATATTGAGATAAGCAAAAAGACATTAACAATAAGTAAGTGTTGAAGTACTTTTATTTAGAATCAGAAACATCTACAATATTTTATCTTATAACCAAATCACACTTCTCACGTGTTCACCATCTTATATACTTCTTGGGTCTTTTTTTATATCAACACTAACATAATAAACATCCCTACATCTAATATAATGCGCCAATTGATTAAGTGGCTACACTCAATACTCCCCTTCAATTTTGCATTACTTTACACGTTTTTAACATTATTCTAAAACGTTTATTACATTCAAACACTGTCTAAAATACTTAGATTTTGTGTTTGTTAATGGTTTTGTAAACATGTCTGCCAACTGCTCATTAGATGCAACAAATTTTAATTTTACTCTATTTTCAATAACACAGTCTTTAACAAAATAATACTTAATATCTATGTGTTTTGAACGCTTAGTTTCTAAGGTTGATGACATCCTTATACAGGACTGGTTATCTTCATATATAACAAGTGGTGCAAGTTCAATATTTAATAGTTATACATGATGATAAAGCGACATTTTCAGCCTCAGTACTAGAAAGTGCTACTATACTCTGTTTCTTAGATTTCCAAAAAATAACATTTTCATTTATTTTGATTACGAAGCCCGATATACTCTTGCGATCAATTTCATCATTTCCAAAATCTGAGTCTGCATATGCAAATAAATCAAGAACAGATTGTTCACTTTTCATAAATTCTAAACCAAAATTTCTAGTTTGTGCAAGATATCTCAACACAGTTCTTAAATAGGTCCAGTGTTCCTTTGTATAACAATTCTGAAACTGGCTAAAATATGTTACACAAAAGCACAAATCAGGTCTTGATCCCAGCATAATGTACATTAATGAACCAATCAATTCACGATAAGGAAATCTTTCCTGGTTTGACTCATCCACATGCTTAAAATTATTGTTTAGTTGTAACTTCGGTTGCATTGGTATGTTGCTTTCTTTACAATCAAGCATTTCAAACTTAGTGAGAACCTTTTTAATAAATTCTTTTTGACTTATATATAGTTTATTATTACATTTTTTAATTTCTAAGCCTAAGAAAGTAATTCTATCATTCTGAAATTCTTTCATTTTGAAATGTTTACATAATTCATTTTTAATAATATTTAATATCCTTGAACATTTTGAAAACAAAATTAAATCATCAACATACACCAATAAAAATAGTTCCCCTTTATAATACAAACATGGATCCTTCCTAGATCTTTGGAAACCTAAACCTGCTAACTTTTGATCCAACAATTCATACCAACATTTTGGTGACTGTTTAAGACCGTATAATGCCTTATTTAGCTTACAAATTTTATTTTTATTGGATTTTATTAATCCTTCTGGCTGATATATATAAACAGGTTCCTCCAAACATCCATAAAGGAATGCTGACTTTACGTCTAGCTGTTGTACATATAAATCATATTGAACATACAATGACAAAAGAGTTCTTAAAGTTACCATTCTTGCAACAGGTGCAAAGACATTATCATCAAAATTATTCTGCTGAAAACCACGTGCCACTAAACGAGCCTTTTTCACTATTTCACCATTCACTTCTTTTACACAAAACACCCATCTTGAGTCTATTATTTGCACATGTTCTGGTGGATTTACCAATGCCCAGGTGTTGTTTTCTTCCAAAGCATTGATTTCTTCTTGAATTGCTGTCTTCCAACCATTATCCAAAACTGCTTCTTTATAAGTTTGTGGTACTTCAGAAACGAGATTTCCAGCTGATAATGCTGCCATTAAATTTGCTTCATAGTCATCAAGATATTTTGGTGGTTTTCTAATTCTTGAACTTGTTCTTTTTTCTTTTTCATTTTCTATTTCTATATTTTCTTGTATGTTATTTTCCATTTCCTCCTCATTATCTGTTTCTCTATTTTTGTTGTTCATCTCCACTACTACAGCATTTCCTTACTCTTATTTCATCAAATATTATATTTCTTCCATGTACTACCTTTTTGTGACTTTGATTCCACAATCTATATCCGTTTTCAGTGTATCCAATCATAATCATTCTTTTACTTCGAATATCTAATTTTGAACTTCTATCTTCTTTAGGTACATAATTGTAGGCTGAGCATCCAAACAATTTAATATGTTTCAAATTAGGTTTATAACCATTCCATATTTCTGCAGGTGTCTTTCTGTCTGTCAAGGCTCTTGTTTCAGTTCTGTTTATAAGATAAGCTGCAACTCTCACAGCTTCCCCCCAGAACATTTTATCTAACATCGAATCAAACACCAAACACCGTGCAGTTTCCATCAATGTCCTATTAAAACGTTCAGCAACTCCATTCTGTTCAGGGTTTCTGGGTACTGTATACTGAATTTTTATTCTTCCATATATTCTTCTTCCATATATTCTTCCATATATTTCTTCCATATATTTACCAATTTATATATTTCTTCCATATTTCTTCCATATTCCATTCCATATTTCCATTCCATATTTCAATTCCATATTTCTTCCATATATTTACCAATTTCTGCATTTTATTTTTGGAGTTTGCCAACAGCACTATGTCATCTGTATACAACAGGCTGCTCATTCTGGCCGGTTGGAAATTCATATATCCTGTTATTGTTTCTAATTGCTTTCCCTTTTCCTTTATTCTTTTAATTATTTTATCCATAGCCAGTATGAATAGCAATGGACTTAGACTATCCCCTTGTTTTATTCCCTTACTCATTATAAATTCTTCGTATCTTTTCCCTCCAATCTGTATCTTACATTTCACTATTTCATATACTCTTTTTATTATTTTTATTAGTTCTGTAGGTATTTCTCTTTCCTTCGGGCATTTCCATATTTCCTCTCTATCTACCGTATCGAATGCCTCCTTCAAATCTATGAAAGTGAAATATAATTATTCTCCTTATTCTATCTTTCTTTCCATTGGTCTTGTCAGTATATATATATATATTGTAATGATGCAAGGCATACACATTGAGCTGCATCTGAAATGGGAAAAATAAGATATACAAAGTAAGAAAAGGGTAATAAAAGGTTATGTAAGTGATATTATCAAGTATTAGTAGAGTCGAAGTGCATACGAATTTTAATAACGATAATATTATTTTCTTAAATTTCAATATTTATATTTCTTTCATTAATTTCTTTTTTATTATTTCTAATTCAAATTTCAAATATTAGCGCGAAAAACACATATTCAAATTCATATGCATCTTTAATTTATATCGACGCTAGTAAGCCACGCCTACAAATTGACATCTGGCAAATGTAAATATTTATCGTGCGCAGTACTCAATTTGTAACATTAAGTTTTACATTAACCTAACTTGTTAATTTATTAAATAATTTTTAAAATCTGTAAGAATAGTAATATTAGTCAAATTCCATCTATGTAAAAATGTTAATAAGGTAAAACATCGAGACTTTTTGGCATCATTAGATAGCTAAGTTTGCTAAAACAGACAAGCGCTATCGGCATCATCATCTTTTGAAATTTATAAAATAGACGCATTTTTTTGACCGATCCTTAGAAATTCTTATATATCATTAATTAAAATCGTTAATATAGTAAAAAGTAATTAAAAGTATCCTGCCTTTGAATAAACACGATCGACAAGAGAAATTCTTCAAGAAATTTCGATTTTTAACGTATTTACGTACAACAAAGCGTCATAGACGTAATTTCACGATAATCGCAGGAAATGCTAAAGAAATATTGTCAAGAAGCAGTCACCGAACATCTACGGAATTGATTATCGTTCATCTACATCGATACCTGTAATCCAACAGCTAGATAAGAACGCAGGGAGAAATTAGGCATCAGAGACCAAGACCGAAGAAAATCTTCGAAAGCGTCATCGCAAACAGCCACCCCCGCCGTCAACAATTCGAACAGCAATCGGACTTTTTTCGATCGCCGAGAATCATCCCATTTGATGCGTACGTTCTACAAAATAAACATCAGGATTATTATAATCACAGGTTACAGATAAAACGTATTTATTTTTCAAAATTTTTAATTCTTTAATCTTATAAACCAATAAAATTCTCGATTTTGTTTACCTAACCTAAACGTCCTATACCTGTATTAAAATTTAATAAACAACCAATTTAAACGTAGAAATAGTAATTAAAGGTACTCACCATTATCGTTAAAAGATTATTTATATTGTTATCCACATTTTTATTAGTTAAAACACACATAACCACCTTATTTTCTTAAGTAACACCTTGTTGTCTGTCTTATATGTAGTTTCGGTAATTTCACCCTTTGCTATACATGTTATTTTATTACAGTTTTCTTTTATAGCAATAAACTTAATATTTTTATTATCATATCAATCTTTTATTTGTCTATATTTACTTGTAGGAGTTATTTCTTTAAGCCTTAACATTAATAGTTTACTTTTATGGAAGCAACAACATATATCTAACGAAGAGCCTGAGATTTCACATTTAATTAAGCTTTTTAATTTAGTTTCATGCGATCCGACTAGTTGGCAATTTAAAACACAGATCGAGCAGTTTGAGGAGTTATATAAAGGCGCCCATCTTTTAATTTTAAAATTAATATTTTTTGAACTCGTTCATTATATTTATTATCACCTCCTCAGCGCATCTCATCATTTGGCGCAACAACGTGGAGGCCAGTTGCTTCTTTTAAATAACTCGACTACAACATAAATTAGGACAAATAATTGCTTCATTCAAAATTATTTTACATATATAATTTAGACGAAAGGTGTATGTTATTACTGTAGCTGTGTGTAGAATTGTGTACCTATTTTTCCTATAGTGCAGCTGATTTGTACCTACAATTCTTCACATCCCAGACTTTGAAGGAGTTACGGATATAGTAAAGGTTAGTGAAGGGGAAATATCACCTTGTATGTACGTTGTTTTATTTAACTTTTGTCTACTTATATTATTACTGTGTCTCGAATATTGTTTATACACATTTATATCATAAATTTCTACTTATCAAATATTCATTATTATAATTCTATTAACAATTAAAGAAAAATATCAA
Source organism: Melolontha melolontha (assembly GCA_935421215.2). NCBI lineage: Eukaryota > Metazoa > Arthropoda > Insecta > Coleoptera > Scarabaeidae > Melolontha > Melolontha melolontha. The sequence goes on along the minus strand of OW285237.1, from coordinate 123,196,536 downwards.
TATAAACTCTTTGCATAATATTAATTCAATCAATATTAATATGGACACCAGACACAGGACAAAAGCAGTAAAGGACACTACAGAAGAAGACAGGGCAGAACAGGGAGACATTCCGGTTGCACAAACTTCCACAGCTGAAGAGGTAAGTTCACCAGATAATAGTCAGGTGATGATGAACATGCTACAGACAATAATGACACAAATGAATGATTTAAAACAAGATAACAAGGACTTAAAACAAGAACTAACTAATAGTAATAATAAATTAGATAATACTAATAATAAAATAGATACAAATAACGATAACTTAAAACAAGACATAACTAATCTGAGTACTGACTTATCGGCAAAATTAGAGGCTAACACGAAAAAAATTAATGAAAGATTTGAACTCAATAATGCTCATATAGACAACAAATTAAGTGCTTTCAAGGTAGATTTAGAGGGTAAAATAGCTGAGATTTCTACGGCTCAGAAAAGGATGGAGGAGAACGAGCTGAAATACTTAATTAAACTAGATGAAACCGTTAATTTACTAAATTCACAATTGACAAAACGATTAGGCACAACCAACAAATTAGAATATAATTGCAATAAACAGACCAATAAAATAGATTCCAGAAATGCCGATCAAAAACAAACCATTACTAATATATTTAACATACATAAAGAGGTACAGGATAAGGATACAACTAACAATAGACACCATAACAACAATAACGAGGCAACGAAAATAATACAAAAGCCAAATATTAACAAACTGCGTAGATACCAAGTTAAAAACATTTTATACAACCGATTCCAAATAAAAGACAAAGCATACCAGAGTTTCTTAATAAACAATGAAAGGGAATATAATAATTTTAACATAGAGAAGACGGGGATTAATAACATTAATTTTAATTTATCCAATATCAAAATCAAGAATATTAATCATAATGATGCAACCAACTTAATACAAACTAACAAAATTAACATACAAAACGCCACTTTAATTTCACCAAATTTAACTATACACGATAAGATGATAAATAACTTAATAAATAAAGAAGGCATGATAAACAATTCTATGATATACGAATACTTAAATCATAACAATTTTCTTCATAATTTATCCAATATAAGAATCAATACTAATATATACATTCACACAAAAATTATAAATATATACACACTAATTAATAAAAACTTACACATATCACAAGGAAGAGGCAACATGATATTTTTACACAGGGATAACAGCATCAATATCTTTAAAACAGTTCGTCGAAAATTAACTATTTAAATAAATACGATGACAGAATATCGATATTCTAATACACAGGATGATGAACAAAGCAGAATACGGGGATACGAGTTATATTTACAGATAAATTAAAATAATTACACTTATATTAAACATAAACAAACAGATGATGAACACGATTTAATAAGAAAAAGAAAGAACACATAATAAAACTATAATACAATAAATGAACATATAACTAGCTAGATAATTAATAAATAAAATAAAAGAGAAAACAAACATAGCTGGAGCTCGAATATAAATACTAATTTACAATAATTAAGAGATACTATACTCTGTGAGAAAAAAGGTAACACCACATATTCAGATGGTTAAAACAAGCTTACAAAAGAACAATTATTTAAAATAATATTGGTACTATCAATCGAATTAATCAAAGGGGAACATATTCACTTATAAACATGCTAATTTTAAAATAAAATGAAAGTTTGAACGTATTATTATTGAAAAAGAGAGAGCATAATTGAAAATAAATAATAAAGGAGTGCAGATATGACATAAGAGGGACTAGGTAAAGATTTTAAAGGTTGAAGGTATTAATACATATGATAGGGGTGTATAGAATTATATAAAAAAATAAATGAATTATTATTATTATGAAAATATTAAAATATAGACAAAAGTGTCTTCTTATAAGGTAGAAAATATATGTTAAAAGGAGTGGTATTTTTATGATTAGAGAATAGAATGTGAATGTAACGTCTTGTATGTATGAGGAGAGAATTATTTATTATGAAAGCTAAAGCTTATATCAGTATATCAATTATAATAAAAGATTAAGAATAACCAGTTATTAATAGAATTATAAAGCATGCACCAACAATGAAAGATATAAATAAAATAACCCCAATGATAATACTACGAACAAATACCTGAATATATAATGTAATTAGTACAAGAAGTAAATAATACAAATTTAAAACCACAGAAAACAGCCCATTATCACAATTGAATATGAATATAGTCTTAAAAATTATTAATATTATTGAAAGGTATGTTATAGCTCGTAAATTATAAGATTATAATAACAATAACTAATAAATTATACAAAAACTATAAATATAAACAAAGATAACATTAATATTAAGATAAATAATAATTAAATAAACTAAAACTTATGCGAAAAAAAGGAACAAGAAACTAAAGATTTAATAGATCATATGTACAATAAAAAAAAAAAAAAGGAATTTAATAGTGCAATTAAACATTTCTTGAATATTAGTTATATAAAATAGAAGAAGTTATTCCTGTTAATAGATTAATACATTTTTTTATAATCTTTACTCATTATTCTTAAATTCGTTGACACATATAATAAGATTAGTATAGCAAGGTCGTTATTTTCCATTTCATGTATCTAGTTAGGGAAAAGAATATCCTCATTTGTACATTCAGACATTTTTTCCACGGGGATAATGTAATGATGCAAGGCATACACATTGAGCTGCATCTGAAATGGGAAAAATAAGATATACAAAGTAAGAAAAGGGTAATAAAAGGTTATGTAAGTGATATTATCAAGTATTAGTAGAGTCGAAGTGCATACGAATTTTAATAACGATAATATTATTTTCTTAAATTTCAATATTTATATTTCTTTCATTAATTTCTTTTTTATTATTTCTAATTCAAATTTCAAATATTAGCGCGAAAAACACATATTCAAATTCATATGCATCTTTAATTTATATCGACGCTAGTAAGCCACGCCTACAAATTGACATCTGGCAAATGTAAATATTTATCGTGCGCAGTACTCAATTTGTAACATTAAGTTTTACATTAACCTAACTTGTTAATTTATTAAATAATTTTTAAAATCTGTAAGAATAGTAATATTAGTCAAATTCCATCTATGTAAAAATGTTAATAAGGTAAAACATCGAGACTTTTTGGCATCATTAGATAGCTAAGTTTGCTAAAACAGACAAGCGCTATCGGCATCATCATCTTTTGAAATTTATAAAATAGTAGACGCATTTTTTTGACCGATCCTTAGAAATTCTTATATATCATTAATTAAAATCGTTAATATAGTAAAAAGTAATTAAAAGTATCCTGCCTTTGAATAAACACGATCGACAAGAGAAATTCTTCAAGAAATTTCGATTTTTAACGTATTTACGTACAACAAAGCGTCATAGACGTAATTTCACGATAATCGCAGGAAATGCTAAAGAAATATTGTCAAGAAGCAGTCACCGAACATCTACGGAATTGATTATCGTTCATCTACATCGATACCTGTAATCCAACAGCTAGATAAGAACGCAGGGAGAAATTAGGCATCAGAGACCAAGACCGAAGAAAATCTTCGAAAGCGTCATCGCAAACAGCCACCCCCGCCGTCAACAATTCGAACAGCAATCGGACTTTTTTCGATCGCCGAGAATCATCCCATTTGATGCGTACGTTCTACAAAATAAACATCAGGATTATTATAATCACAGGTTACAGATAAAACGTATTTATTTTTCAAAATTTTTAATTCTTTAATCTTATAAACCAATAAAATTCTCGATTTTGTTTACCTAACCTAAACGTCCTATACCTGTATTAAAATTTAATAAACAACCAATTTAAACGTAGAAATAGTAATTAAAGGTACTCACCATTATCGTTAAAAGATTATTTATATTGTTATCCACATTTTTATTAGTTAAAACACACATAACCACCTTATTTTCTTAAGTAACACCTTGTTGTCTGTCTTATATGTAGTTTCGGTAATTTCACCCTTTGCTATACATGTTATTTTATTACAGTTTTCTTTTATAGCAATAAACTTAATATTTTTATTATCATATCAATCTTTTATTTGTCTATATTTACTTGTAGGAGTTATTTCTTTAAGCCTTAACATTAATAGTTTACTTTTATGGAAGCAACAACATATATCTAACGAAGAGCCTGAGATTTCACATTTAATTAAGCTTTTTAATTTAGTTTCATGCGATCCGACTAGTTGGCAATTTAAAACACAGATCGAGCAGTTTGAGGAGTTATATAAAGGCGCCCATCTTTTAATTTTAAAATTAATATTTTTTGAACTCGTTCATTATATTTATTATCACCTCCTCAGCGATTTATCATTTGCCAGCTCAACGAGAGGCTATGTATAACTTCAATATATATATATATATATATATATATATATATATATATATATATATATGGCATCGATCGTTTGTCTACTTGGCCTAAAAGCAGCTTGTTCTTCTTCCAATAATGGCTCCGCATACATTCTTAATATTTTTTCTATTATTCTAGTATATACCTTAAAGGATGTTTGGGCTAAACATATTGGTCTATATTTTTCACACTCCATCTGCTCTCCTTTCTTGTATTTAGGTATTATCAGGTTGCTTTCCCACTATCTAAAAATGCATTGTTTTTCTCATGACTCCTTACATATTTCCCACAACCATTCCTTTCCTTCTCTGCCCATCCATTTGATCATTTCCGGAGTTATTCATCTTCTGCGTATGCTTTTCCCGTTCTTATTTTGTTTATTGCTTCCTCAACTTCCTCTCTTGTTACTGCTGGCAGTTTTTCTACTTTGTCCTGCCTTTCTGTGTTGTGCCTTGGTTTATCACTCATATACTTCTTCGTATAGTATTTATTCCACACCTCCAGTATATCTTCTATTTCTGTTTTCAGTTTATTTTGTCTGTCTTTTATCGCTTTTATTTCCTTGCTTTTCGTTCCTTTTAATTTTTTAATTTTTGTCAAAAATTTTCTGTTATCTGTTCCTTGTTCTGTATTTATTTCTTCTCCAAATTTCTTCCAACTTTCTGCTTTTCCATTTTTCACTGTCTTTTTTGCTGTATTTCTTTTTCTGTAATATTCCTCCTTATCCTCTTGTGTTTTGGATTGTAAATATCTTTTCCATGCTAACTTCTTTTCTTTTAACTGAAATTTCACCTCATCGTTCCACCAATCTGTTCGTTTTTGTTGCTTATCATATTTCTTTCTCCACATACTTCTTCCGCCTTTATACTTATCACTTCTTTAAATGTATTCCATTTTTCTTCTATTGTCCTTTCATCTTTCTCTGCTTTCCGTTTTTTAAATTCTTTATTTGTTTTTTCCTCATATTCCTCTCTCTTTTCCTTTTTCCTTAATTTGAGCGTTGTTACCTTATTATATTGCTTCTCCGTTCCTTTCCTTTTCGCTTTTGCGCTGCAATATGCACCTACCAGCCTATGCCCTGATCTGTGATTTCTTTTTCGTTTCAATTTTTTGGAACATTTCCTCTACATTATGTGTGTATACTATATAGTCTATTATGCTTTTTGCATTTCTATCTTCTGCCACGAATGTATCCTCTAGTCGTTGTTTCCATTTTGTGTTACCTACTATCAGGTAATTTCTCCTGCAGACATCTATAATTTTTATTCCATTTCGATTCATTATTTCCTCTCCATGTTTCCCCATGCATCCCATTCCTCTATTTTGGTCACATCCTACCTTGGCATTTCAGTCTCCCATTATTATTGTCTTTCACTTTCCTCCATGCATTCGTCAAGTGTTTTCTACAGTAACTTTATTGTTAGTGCTACTATTCTTGGACTTATAGCCCTATATTTTAGTACCTTTTTGTCCATTTCGTTCTTGACTATTATTCCTACTCCCTCTTTTGCTCGTTCTTCTAGTTTTCCTCCCGCGTAATATAGCTTATATTCAATTACTAAATCTTTTGTTCCCTTGCCTTTTTTCTTTGTCTCACTTTGTTCTATTAGCTGTAACTTGTTCTCCTCCATTGCCTGGATTGTCTCTATTTCCTTTCCCACAATAGTGTTTATGTTCCATGTACATATTCCTATTATTTCATCTCTTCTTTCTCTTCCCTTTGCTTGTTTTTGTGTTCGTTTGTTTGTCGTTTCTAGTTCAATCTTTCCCTTGCCATTTCCGTAATTTTTTTTTACTCTTGTCGTTTTTGCTCTATTGCGTTTATTTTCGTATTCCACTTCCATTTTTCTTCGTCTATTTCTAATTTCTGATATCCTATTCTGACTCTTTTCTCCCTGCCTCTTTCCTCCATACCTTTATCTCTTATTTGTTTTTGTATTTCGCGTTCTTGTAGTGTTCGATCTTCATTCATGTATACCTTGCTGTTCTTTTAAGTTTGTGTTTGTTTTTCATTACTTTTCTTTTATCCTCGAATTTCTCGAACCAGATCATACAGACCTTCCTCCCTAGTTTACGTGAGGTTTTAATTGTCGTTTTTATCTCTAGCTGCTGTTCGACGTACTTCTCAATTTTTGTCTTTAACTCCCCTGTTTCCTGTGCTTCCATATCCATAACTGTTATCACTATATTCTTCTTTCTCTTTTCCTTTTCTACATAATCTATTCTATCGTTCATTGTTACCATGTCCGCTTTCAACTCTTCATATTCTCTTCTAATTTTTTAATTTTCTTTACGTATTTGTTCATTTTCTTTACTTATTATCCTCATTTCTTTAATTGTTTCTTGCAATTCTTTCCTCATTTGTTGTCAATCCGTTGACATTTCTTGCAACATTCCTGATACTTTGCTAAGTCCTTCTTCCTCATCCATTTCTGTTTGTGGTACACTTCACTCTTTAATAGAACTCTTAATCACTTTATTTCTTCGAGTTTTCTCGCAAACACATTAATTATTTACTGCGTAACAATTCTCGCCACCTCTCTTGCTATTTCTAGGACCGGACCAGACACCCATATATCAAACATTAATATTGCTATTCCTCCTGGTTTGAAGGAATTTTCGGAATGTCTTTGAATTAACACTAATATATTTACAAAATAATTATTAATAAATTGAATCTTGGAGTTCCATTTGAATATAAATTTATGAATCTGGCCTTGATAGTAAAGATCGAGAAACTGGCTAATACGTTAGATTCTTGTAGTGAGATCGCTGAGATCTGGGTTGGAACTGATGATTTGTTTTTGCTTATTTTTACAATGAATATTTTGTCCCCGCCAGTTACAAGGGAGGGAGAAAACAACAATATAATTATAATGAAATATTTTACCTTTTTTTAAAGGAAAGGTATATAATGTACTTTACCAACGTCATAAATGGATTAAAATAGAGAATATGCAGATGAACCTTTAATTGTAATATTGACAGATGAAATGAATATTAAATATCAAATACAAACAACACAATTGTTACAGGTATTTAATAGCAATATACCGAGTACGTAAATTTCAATAAACAGGAAGTGGGCTGGAGATAAAGAACAGTATCTAAGAATACAGAAAAAATGAAATGAAACTGTAATCTCTAAACCCTATCGTAAAATATGAATACTTTGTAACATTCAATATAATAAATACAATAAATGAAATATAACGATAAAACTTATGCTATTATATAGGCTTACATCCGAAAATGAACAAATTTGCAAATAGAATTATACCTGTATTGAATAAAGAGTTTCATGACCGTAGGAAACAAGACAATGCATAAGCAATATAATACCTGACCACTTACTATAATTAACAAATTAGATATTTGGGAAATTCCATGACTTTTCTATACATTTTAGTATAAAATTAAAATCTATGATTGAATACGAAAATAAATTCAACTAAATCTATTTGATTATAGGCTGAAATACTGAAATACAAATTAAATCTATACTATAGCCATAAAATTAGCAAAAATTTAATACAACATGATTAAACTGAACTTTTTACCACCTGTTAGTACTAGACAAATTTGCCAATTTCCGCTTAAGTATTTACTTCCGATTAGTCACAAGTCACAAGTCACCCATAGTATCTGTTCAATACAGAAATGAATAATATTAATTCTATTTTCAAAACGTTCCTATATAGGTTTATAAGTCGCCGCTTATTAGTATACATATACGTAGTATATGTATCAACACATCAATAATTCTTTAATTTTGTTTATAAGCTTCTTGTAGAATATATTAGTACATTAAGCCCTTGAATAAATTTATTGCATAGTACATGTACAATAAAGGGTCTTAAATCTCTATGAAAGAACGAAATTAGCCTAATTAATCATATCAGAAACATTAACCTCTCCATTATTACCGAGATGTAATGTATGGGCCCATAACAATCATTTATTACGGTTTAAGTAGTTAGTAAAAGGTTAAGTAAATTGCTTTATGAGAATAGGAAATCGCGCGCGTTCTTCTCGTTCAATTCATAATAAATGCACGTTATTTTTTAGAAGATTATGCAGGTAATTTATATCTAGTATTAATAAATTCTAATTTGAATCTTGTTTGAGATATTTATTTATCGTTATAATTCAATAAAAAGTATAACTAATTATGATATTTTCTGATGTTTGAAAAATGAAGATTCATACAAGTAGTATTAAAACTAATTAATTACATACGCTTTATTAATTTTTTTTTCTTTAGTTAAAATTTGAAATTTATATTAATTTTACAGTAATAACTAGACGGCAAATATATAATATTTCGAAGGAAATCGTACAGAATTATTTAACAACGAAATACAAGTAAATCACATTAAGTATAAGCTGATTATATTTTAAGATATTATTTATTCCTATAAGAATCAATTCACAGATCAATGCTTGCAAAAACATAATTAAAAAGTATTGCCTCAGAATTTTTCAGCATTAGTAGAATTTGGTTGTGTATAAACTAAGTTCTGTTACATATACGTAATGGGAGCCAAAAAACATATAATGAACGATATGTTTATCTCCATAATCACATAAGTCTGATTTAGATGAATGACGCTACTTTCTCATATTAACCTAAGACTTACTAATCTCAGTGCGCAATCTCTTAAACAAACTCCACGTCTACTAACGTAGTATGGTAGTAATTCGTCGACTGGTGGAAGTAAGAGTTCGCCTACTAGAAATCTAATTTATAGTTGACTGGGTTACAAATGCTGATGCTCTTATAAAGCTTGTTCTAGATTTCACCATTTGTGATGGAATTTTATGTCTTTTATATGTCATTCAGCATTGGCTGTAAAGTCCCATAAATATTTCGCAGAAGCTGTACCTCTACTAAGTTCATTGTACTTACATAAACTGATTTTAAGAATCAATTATCGATATAACCATTTCGTTTTATATACTATCAATATGTTTGACATCTTTAGATATATGTCATACCATCGTGGTAAATCACTAGACTACTAAAGGTTCTGTGTTCTAGTTCTGGATTGCCTCGGATAATGATAGTATTTATTCGGCTCTAGCTCAACCCAGGCTGTAAAATTAATACCTGGAGATATAGTCCTTTCTACCATATAACGACCCGACTAAAAGATTAAAATCGTAAAGTCTATTACGGGCAACTACCTGAGCACAATGGCAGATGAGTTCATACAAACGAGCGATTAGAAATATTAGAACATAGAACCCAACCCGGATTGTATTCACAAAATTACACACTGCACATGTATTATATATTTATATAATTATATAAAATTATATAAGGTAAAAATATAATAATAAATATTTATAATCAAATTAAATAAATATATTAAAATTCTTCATAGTTACCAGAATCATCATAGTCAGTGATATCAGTTTCACACCACACTACGCTAAAAGTAGAAAAAGTACGGTCCAATAGCACATTTGAATTTCGACCTTCCAAAAAATACTTGCCCGCTGTGTTCAGGTACTTGTCGGTAATAGACTTAACAATGTCAATCCTTTAGTCGGGTCGTTATATCGTAGAGAGGACTATAACTCTAAGATAATAGTAGGCGGCTAATTCATAATTCCATTCAAATTACCGTTACTAGTATAGAAACTCATAGGTCTCCCAAATCTATTACTTCCACACATTATTCTTTAGATAAAACGTGTTTTCCCAAAACATTTTGTTTTATATTGAAGCAGTATTTCTTAAAATACCGTCAACTATCGAAAATCACACTACGACATTATAGCAGCAACATTCTCAGTTAATACCTATCTATTAAACTTCTTTTCATAAAGGATCACAATTCCTCAAGTTTGTTCTTCAGCCATATAAAATGTAAATTTCCGGGCTTCTATTGTTGCGTTATCAGTATAAGCAGAGCTTCCAGTGGCCCCTGTCGTTCAATTAGTTTACAATACTAACTAAGATTATATATTTTTGTGATTAACCGCACAGCAGTAAGACCTACAAAAAAAAACTCTTTTGCGCAATAACAATCCATAATTTTAAATAATCTCCTAAAAGTTAGCAGGTTTTCATAGTCTTATAGATTAATTAATTACCCACTACCATGAAGAAGAACTAAATCTAATTAAAGAAATAGCAATCAATGACACATTCTAACTAACAATATGCTGATAAAAAGTATCTTTAAGATTTATCCTGTAATAAAGAACAAACAAAATTCAAAATTTAGAATACAAATATAAATATATAAACATAAGTTTACAGTATGGGCTAACAAGTAAGTTCTCACATTTACTCGAATTTTTATTTATGTTTTTCTAAAAAGTTTTCTTCTTTTTATTTAAATTAAATTAAAAATACATTTAATTAGGTAAATTCTTATTTCTACAGACAAGGTTGTCATCGACAATCACTTGCTTAATTGGAAAAAACATTGACTTTATTAAAAAGGAGCACCGTAACATCTGCACTGTGTTGAGTGTGTATCATATAACTCATCAAAAAAAGTACGCGCGTATTGAATTTCATACCTAAGTCATCGTAAGAATATACCATGACTCAGTCTTTCCATGTCAAATCAACCAACATCATCAATCTAGTTATAGTTAACAAACAAGACAGTGGCTAAATTTGTATTTAGTTATCTTAAAACGTAAACATCTAAACAACTATTAGTGCAAAATTAATGTTTATAATTCGATAGAATATATAATTTTATTCTGTAGATATTGACATGCCTTAATACCCCATTCTTATAGACATTTTAGAAATATATTTTACACTGCTGTTCATTTTATATATACAGTAAGGGTAGCCTTAGTTAAGAATATAGTGAACGTACGATCAAACACGATTGAATACAATAGTGAGGAAGGATAGATAGCAAACTGATATTATTTGGCATTTAATTCACTGCAGTTGTGTAATATTATAATGGCGACCCTTACACTTGAGCAAAATAACGATAAGAAAATTATACTATCAGGGACACGTAGTATTTTGCAATGTATTCGAAAATAATTTTGCAGAACTAACTTCTCTCTGCACACCGCGTTATTAATAATTTTGAGAAATTTGGTTGGGTTTCATCTCAACAGCATAAAAGGTCCAGAAATAATAACTTCCAAACCAAAGACAAACAAATTACAAATCAATTTAATATTTCCGGAAGAAGTATACGTAAGGTTTTGAAAAGCAAGTTCCGTTCATACAAATCTAAAAAAACAGAAAATATTCAGAAAATAGTCAGAAATAGAAACAACACAATGCCAATGTTAATAGTTTTCACGCTAGTTTTCGGAAAAATAATTTCGCTGAAACTTTTTTCTTTTATATTTAAATGACGTGTTTTCAAATATACTCAAGGTCGGGCTTCGACAGTTTAGAATTACAATTTTCTAAGTCTATCCATTAAACTTGACATCTTTATGAACCCATACGATTTTTCAAAATGGTTCTCTAAACATCACTAATATAGCTTTTTTGAATTTCTATTGCCAAGTTGCCAGGACAAGCGAAGCATATTTTTGGTCTCTTCTTTGGTTGATATACGTTAGACAAGGTAATAAAGTGCTACCTTGAGTAATTCATTATTTCAGTAAATTTAAAATTCTCACTTCGATTATAAACTTTTTGTAATCAACCATGCAGCAGCAAGATTCATAAAAACAGACCGGTAACATTCCTCCGTTCCTTTACGGCCGCTATAAGTGATACAATAACTTGAATAAACTTAAAATTAAAATAAATACAACAAACCATTAGCTTAAATTTTAATACTTCGTTCTAAGCACCTTTTCCACTTAATACTATTTGAATTTGCTAATGCATTTAATTGGAAGCCTTTTGCTTCGATCATATATTTTATTTACTGCAATAACTCATATCATTTCTATCGACTTTAATTCAGAGTAGTATGACATTTCAAGACATCTCTAATTTTTCTCTTTACAATTTCATCAACAATGGAATTCTGCCATCACTGCTAATTTCGACCAAGTAAAACTAATACATACGTATTTAAAGTTTGAATGGTAATTATTTTTATTGTAACCAATTACGCAAATCCCTATAAAATTGTTCAAAACCAACTACCATATATTACAGAATCTTCTTGATAATCACCAGACTTCTTATTTTCAAAACCTAATAATCCAGTCTTAACAAGTCAGTATTCAAACATTATAATCACAGCTATTGTTACCCATTTAATCCTTCGTTTTGAATTTTTAAACCTGGTAAACATAGCTCTTCTAAATTTTGCTGTCGACTATATATATTAGCATCAACCTAAACAGCCAATTTTGGTAAATTGGAATGATCTAACTAAAAATTTTGAGACGTTTCATTATTATAAAAAAGCAGTATATTAATTATCTACGTTAAAAATCTATCATATCATAGCTTTGTTGCATTTTTTGTCAAAGTTTGTGCGCAAAGAACGCCTACCAGTACTTTGTTTCGAGGTTCAAAGTTTTCTTTTATACTTATATTCCTCTAAAACTTTAAAAGCCATGCTTTCTGCAAATTCTAATCTGCCTTTGTTATAGATAATTTTTCGTCCTTTGATATGCCATAAATAACCTATAGTATAAGTTTTAAAACAAACATTTACTTGAACATCAATATTACTTTTTCCAAATAACGTAAAAATCGCTTATATTAAACAACATATGAAATAAATAATATTAATTTATGTAATTAGTATTTTGCACTCGACATCAAAATAACAGAGTTTAAGAAATAAAGAGTTGAGTCTTATGTTTAAAATTACTTTGAAAAACTGTTTGCTATCATTAATTATTAATATTATGATAATTAATGCTAATTTACAAATAGGTAGAGATTGTGTTTCAGTTGTTGAATATTTCGAAAAAGCTGACATGAAATGTATAGGATTAATCCTAGTATTAAAACGAAAGTCAGCAACGCGTAGAGAATACATTAAAAGGCATACATACGTGTAATAAACTAATTTGTGGATGTTGACATTGTTCGACAATAAAATCGTTAATCGTATATTAGGTATATTATTACAAATGCATTTCTCTAATTTTATCCGATTCTTAATTTATGCTGCTTATTAGAATATAAAAATGTTTATATCAAAAAGATTGAAACGTTAAAGTATAAATAAAACACAAAAATTCTGCAAATTAAAAATGTATGAATGAAGATATATTTGTGTACAATACACAAATATCGGAAAGCGAAAATCTGATTTTCAGTTCTAAATTATAATACCATAGCATATGCAACAAATATTTATGTATGCGGTTATCATCAATTAATTTTAAAAATGTGGATCAATGTGGTTATACAAACTGGACGTAACATACACTACAAAATCTAATAAAGAAATTTATAGTCGTGCAATATCTACATCAAGAGGGAGTCCGCAGCGTCTACTACCACGCCAAGATATTAGCTGGAAGCGAACATTACTACCAACAAAAAATTAAATAAGCAGTGTGAATTTTAGGAAACTCTAGCAACTCTAGCAGCCGAAAGGATGAACGCAAATAGATTAAATGTGAGCCCGACAAATTTTTGGAAATTTTCTTGTAATTAGTATGAAAATCTCCAGGAAATAATACATACTACTCAACGAATTGTATAATGAAGAGAAAAATATAACATTAGTATTTAGAGAACCTGTAAGGAAGTAGATAAAACGATTAGGATCTTATTTCAGCAGCTAAATCCAAAAATAGATTAAATTATATTTGCTTATGATTTAGATGCATATTAGAATAACATGAATATGTGGACTTAAAGGAATTGGAATTAACATAAAAACGTATTTCTTTCAGCAATAGACTATAGAATTACCTACTATTATCATTATAAAGATATTCTACTATATTTAAAATAAAATCTAATTATAAATTAAATTAGTTGTTCCCAAAATTATTGTGTACATATTTTTTAGCTCTAAAGTAACTTAGTCCGTATAGAAAATTTAAGCCATGTTCCCACTGTAATCAACTATGCTTTATTACAGGCTTATTTACATATTTTAGCATTGTGTAGCAAACTTAATATGTATGTTACTGTCATTACTATTATTATTCATTTAGATTTACTTGAATATTGGTAATTCTACAAATATGTTTGCTAAAGTAATTTAAAAAAGCTCAGGGACATTTACTGCTTACATCTAGTATAGTCAACAGGAAGCGTAAATAGTGACAAGTTATATTCCTTTGAGTTATTCTCTATATGTTCCACGATAAATATTTGATCGTTTATTGATCTATATGGTCGAACTCACATTGGTAGTCACCAGCATAGTCGCTAGAACTTTATTTATATGCCACAACTCTGTACGACTATAGCCCTATAAGTATTACAGTTTTGTCTTTCTTCTTATATATGGAACATATTAAGGCAATTGACTATTAATTGCATATACGTTATAAATCGAGCTAAATTTTAGTAAAAAGTGTGTACAATATTTGTCTTAAGTTTCGATGTTGTGAATTGTGTACTGTAAGTAAAGAAATTAAACTAAAGATTTTCTTCCGTTTCTTAAATAATCGAAATATCATTTTCTCTAGTAAATACAATAAAAAGAAGTATTGTCCAAACGAAGATTTCAACAATTTAGGAATGTTATTTTTGATTACCATTTACTAGTTACATAATAACAGTTATTATCTCGTTTTATTTTGTTACTGACATTGTTGTTAGTTGTAGTTTAGTTTCAGTACTTTATATTACGAGGGCTGGTTGACTTATCTCTGAGATCACCTAGAGCAGGCCGTGAAATAAAAAAAATACACATCGCACTTCGGCAACCGATACCTTGTCAGTCTACTGTTAGTGTTTGATAAATTTGTGACAAAGCGTGTTTTATAGGCCATTTTGTTAGTTTTACCCTGCTACTAATTAAGAGTATATGGATAATTTTAAACATCGTGCAGTGATTAAGTATCGTTTAAAGAAAGGCATGTCCTTTACCGAATTCCTTGATGATATGCGAGATGTACTTGGTGATGGTTATTCTTCGTACACAACCGTCAGAAAATGGGGAAATGAATTTTAGCATGGAAAGAGCAGTTTAGAAGATGATCCCCGCAGTGGACGGCCGAAAACGGCTACAATAAACTACAATAAAATCCATGATTTGTTGCTAAGTGACCTACGATTGAAAGCGTTAGAAATAGCAGAGGCAGTGGGCATTTCAAAGGAATGAGTGTTTTATATTTTGCAAGAAGAACTTGAGAAAGCTTCGGCAAAATGGGTACCACGTTTACTGATGACGGGACAAAGACGTGTTCGTTGTTAAATATCGATGAATAATTTAGAAATTTTTAAACGCAACACAACACATGACTCGTGACAAAATATGGTTTCATTATTATACAATATTAAACAATATTAAACAATAGTCGAGGATGCGGAGCAAACATCGAGCACCAACTCCAAAGAAGACCAAGACGGTTTAATCTGGAGGAAAAGTGATAGAATCGATATTTTGGGATGCAAAGGGAATATTGTTGGAATATCTTCATAAAGGCAAGACCGTAAACGGTCAATATTACGCAAATCTTATGGATCGTTTGAAGACAGCTATCGCCGAAAAGCATCCAAGAATGACTAAGAAGGAAGTGCTCTTTCACCATGATACCGTACCTGGCTGAAAAAAATAAATTAAAGAATATAGGTTCGAATTAATACTGCGCCTCCCATATTTTCCAAACCTAGCACCATCTAGCTTTCATCTATTCCCTAAACTAAAAGATTTTCTCGAGGGCAAAAAATTCTGCACAAATGAAGAGCTAACTTCAATGCTCGACGACTATTTTGCATAGTTGGAAGAAAATCTCCTTCGAGACAGCATAAAGAAGCTTGAGCACAGATGGATCAATGTATCGACTTAAGAGGAAATTAGGTATGTAGAAAAATAAAGTGTGTTTATTTAAATTATTACTTTGCTTCTGTACGATTGCGCGAATTAATCAACCCGCCCTCGTATTACAGAATTCTTTATTTTTGTTTTAACAGAGATTGTAAATCATGTAAAAGTTCACTGTTGTTTGTTAACCTTTTCTTATTTTTTTCTTTACATTTGTACCACTAATTTAAACAATGGAACACGTTCATAAAATACAATTATTTTTATCTTTATCTGTTTTTTCTCTTTTTTTTTATATGTTTATATTTTCATAATCACATAATTGTATGTATCACTGTTATAAGCGTCGTTAATAACACATATGTTACTTAAAAAGAAAGATACGTTAAAAAGAAACGGAACTTTTTGAAAATTAATTAGCACAATAAAAAAATTAATACATCTTATTCTTTACATTATCTTTAATGCTATTAGCAGCACGTTTTTTTTTCTGCTATATCAGAAATGTTTTAATCCCACCATCGAAGAATGAAGCTTGTTGTGTTTCTAACCAATAGGGCACGAAGGATTGCACACCTTGGTCTTTATAAGACGATGTCCTCCGAATGCTTCATTGAATTGCTCAAGCTGTGGTAGGTAGCCACATACGTACAAATCTCGCCTATAGAGTGAGTGTGTTCAAATGAACTTTTCATTTTTTTTCTCAAGTCAAACTTGCCTTAGTCCAGCGTTATTGTGCAGAAAAGTCATACTTCGCATAGGCATACCTAATGATATGTTAGTCTTGAGAAACTGTCATGCTGAATATTTTGATATAATTTAACTGTCAAGTTAAAATGGTCTCTTTCAAGCAGATGAACGAATATTCACTTCAATTATGCTTGTCCGATACGCATGGTTTCTAAACTTGGGTCCAGAAAAAGGTTCTTTTGTCACCAAGCTGTGCCATCAATTTACATAAAATATCGGCAAGTTTTATACACTCATGCGACAAAAATTTAATAACAATATCTTGCTCAATGCAATATTTCTTGCTTAAATATTATGCTATTTACGGCCATTCAGCTCTGCCAAACCGGTAGACCCCTTTCCACTTGAAATTCTCGCTCAATACAAACCAAGGCGCCGCATCCATTGCCTTCATTTAATGAAAGAAAAAACAAGTCCGGAGCATATTTAATTCATCGTCGTAATTTAGTAGTTGGTTGAATAGTTACTTAATAGTCTACAGTAATTTTTATTAATTCCTCGTACATGTCGACGTACTAATCCGCCATGGGTCCGAATTTAACGATTTCTTATTTAAAGTGGTCCAACAATTTCATTCTTTTCCTAATTACTCAACGCGTAACTAGATTAATAAATAACTAAGGGTAACTATCTATTCAGTTAATTATTACGATATCGTATTATCATAGATTATAATAGTTAGCTACGACAACAACTGTTGTAAGAAAACATTATCTACTATCTGTTTTCCATAATGGCACTGGCGTATTGGAAATTCTTTTCAATATCCTTTGACCAGAATAATGATGTCCTTGCCTGTCTCAAAAGTAATGATCATTTATTTACGATCCTTTCTGCGTATTTATATTCAGAGTAAAAGGCGACAAGTTCTTTTTGACGTATAATCTTTTGTGAGCCTGTTATTTCCATTCACAGGGTAGAAAAACATAAAAGTTGATACATTTATGATTAACATCTGTCCCGATATTTGCATATTCAATACTGATATTGAAATATATATGATAATAAATATGTATTTATTATACCAGGTATATTTTATAGAAAGATATTCAAAATTTCGAATACATAATATGTAAAGACTTTTTAACAAATAATAATTTTTTGATTTATTACCTATCCAGTAGCTAAAGCAAGAGGTAATGATTTGAATAATTTAAGTAAGTAACTATGCTTAAAGTTAAAGCGCCATGGCCTAAAAATACATACTGCTATGCATTTTACTCAGATCAAAAACTTGGACAAAATCATAAGTGAATATGAACCATGATGGTAGCAATACATACATATCAATTTAACAAAATGCAATAGATAATAGAAAGTAAGAAATGCGTTTGAAATAGCATATTAATATACATACCAACACGCATAATGATGGGTAGAGTTCTATAAAAATATAATTTAAATAAAAACCCGAAAAACATTGATAATTAAAAACAAATCAATGTAAACTCGAAAGTGCGAATTTTTATAAAAATGCCTGTCATATACATATATAGAAGGAACGCGGGTAAATTCATAAATTGATAATGAAAAATTAAGTTTATAAACATGAGCAAAAAAAGGAAGGCAGATTTGGGCGAACTCGGGAATGCGAATAGACGGCCTAAATATCATGTACAAGAAATAGAAAATTAAAAGGTGTTTATATAAATTGTTTACATTTCAAATATCAGGTCCATCAGGTTATAAGTTTTGATACACATCAACAAACATAGTATTAGTATTAGTTACAGTTCCTCTATACCTAACATCAAGACGTAATTTAAATAAAACTCCCAAGAATGGTATAGATCAAAACAAAATTTATGTAAAATCAAAAGTAACAATTTTTATAACAATTACTATAAGATTTAGAAATACTATAAGTAAACATTTAAATTAAAAATGGCAAAACACAAATATGAATACTAGATAGAAATACGAAGCAGCTTAACGTAAGGTTCAGACAGATTCGGGCGAGGGATTAGCTAGATTTAGATAATAAAAGGCCGACGAGAAATAAAAACAATGCACTTCTATCCTGCAACCAAAACTGGTGGAACATGTACGCTCCGCAAATAAAAAATAGAATAAATAAATTTTCGAATATTATTTATTAATTTTAGATTTGGTTTGGGCAATATAACTTTTTGTTTTATTATTATGTAATAATTATTCTATAATTATATTGGATGCAAAGTTTTCTTTCTAATTTTGCCAGCGATGCGAAAGTCACAAGATAACCTCCAGCAACGTCTGTGATCGATTTGAGTAGTCTAGAGTTTGAAACTTTTTAGAACAGTTCTGAAATGATAACTACAAAGAGGTTCCCTTATCTTAAAAAAAAGGCAGGGGAGTAGCAGATGATGGATGTACTGCTGAGTACGTGTTGCTGCTTTTTCTTCAAATTTACTCCCGAGTTGTGGCTCAAAAATGTGCAGTAATATTACGTATTGATTGTCTGCTATGTGCATTAGAATAATATATTAAATCTTTGACTAACTTCTTCTTTATTTCGAAGATATCGTGACTATACTACCCGGGGCTCTCGGAATGGGCTCTCCCGTAACACGAGAGAGCGTCCAACTGTTCCGGAATAGGGTAAGTGTTCATTCCTCCTGGTTTGAAGGAATATGAAGTACAGTTCAAGATATAGTTGCCGGAAAACGCACTAGGGATTATTTTACCACTTGTGTACGGATTTAAGACCGTATACATTGCGATTTTATTCTAGCGTTGACGCGTAAATAAATGTTATTTATATAATCAAGAAGTGATTTATTATAACACTATACGCTCCACTTAATAGTTAAGGCTGAAGTTTCAAATAAAATCAATAATTGAACTTTTATTGACAACTTAATTGTAATGTTAGAAGAAGCCCATTTTAAATATAATGATACTATTATTATGGTTTGGATAGAACTCGTGCAATTAGGAGAACTATCCTGCGAATGGTAGAAAGGCGCTATTCCTATATAGTGTAATTTCTGTATGATGGTTTAGATTAAACTCACTTGTGCTTACGCTTGATCTTTCAGAGAAAGCCTTAATTACAAATTTAGTAGGGGTGTTTTTAAACTAGTTGCGTACATTTTAATGAATCATCAAGTAGATGCATTTCTTTCAAATTAATCATATTGAGCACAACTTAGAATAAGGCATTTTGTTATTACTATCAGTGAATAATTAGCATTTTACATAGGTGTAGGTGTACATTGGTGTATATAACAATAGACACCTTTGAGTGCCTATTGTTACATACGTCTTAATTCTATTGCAGCGGTAAGGTTTCATCATCGCTACATGTCAAACTAATTCAACATTATTTTACAGGTGATGAGATTTTATAATAAAAGATTCTCTAGACGTTTAACAAATTTGTGACAATTTTTCTAAGTACTCAGGAGCATATACAGTTGACAAGACGTTCGCATGGTTCACGTATCAAGCTGAGAAAACGCTTGATGCTATTTTCATATACAAAGACTGACGAAAATAACTATAAAATTTACTTTCGAAGCTTGATTAGTGAAAGCAGAATTACGTCGTAAGCTGGTCCATCAATTTCCTCTCTTTTCACACTCATTGATTGCCTACAGCTTCCTACGTAACTATATTACTCATTCAAATATTTAAGTTTATTTAAAGAAAATAAAATACGTCTAATTATCACTCATGTTTAATATTACTACATCAGACTCAAAAAGTAATTTAAATATAATATACCAACCTCTTTGTTTCATAAAGACTAATGAACTCCTCCTCGTATATATTGTTTAGCATTATAAATTCAAATTTGAAATTATTATTATTATATTATTGATGAGTTGATGCTATGTTTAAATAAAATAACGAGGATATTCTAAGTTCAATAAACTTGATTATAACAATGAAATATATAAAATTAAAAGTGCGTACGCTGTATTACGTGTTAACGAATAGGTGGCATCAACAACTAGCGCTTACAAAAGATTTAGTTAATGTTAAAATCGAAACTACCATTACACTCGTCGGTGCTTTATGGCTGCGTATACACTGAAGAGAAATTAAAACATGATTCGCATACGCAGATGTTGAATTGGGGTTAGAATAATCACCGCCATTGTTCGTTGCATCTAAATATTTTAGTACTGATATCCTTAGTGGCGTTAATCCATATTCTTTCATGTGTGAATCTAACACGCATCCTTTTCCTGAGTTGAAAGTTAGACATGCTTTCATAGAATATGGGAATATATTACAAATGAAAGCATATCTGAGTTGAAATTTAGATATACTTTCGTAGAATATGGAAATATATTACAAAGAATGGAATTTTCGTCCCTTTGCGAGCAAAATTGATATGATTATTACAATTGCCTTTTTCTGGAATGCTTGTAGTCACAAGCAAATTGTCAAGAGCAAAATTCTCCTTTCCATAATCCATTCAACCATCCGTCTTTGGAGAGACATTAATTTGTAGAGAATTATTGGAACGCAATTACGCTGTGATTTGTTCTCTTTATAATGCAATCCGTTAGAATAACATAACAAGGATTTTGTCAATTAACTGTGAAATTACTTATAACTAGTGTAACAGATAATAACAGATTTATAGAACAGTGTAACACTATAATAAACAACTATAGAAAAATATTCTTTTAACAAAATCATTTTTAATAAATCATTTGTAAGGAAATTATTATTAAGTCAGGTTCGGTTATAACAAAATAAGTGTGTGCATATTATGACCTTACGGTCTGTGAGTGGTGGAACATACAAATAAATAGTACTTATTAAATAAATTTATACTTGTGGTCTGATTATGTTTTACGGCATACTTCGAAAATCTATGAAAATAAAGTTGACTATTGTTGTGTATTCAAGTGCCATTTTGCAATGTCTAGAAAATAATATCTTCCTTTCTTTAATTTTTAAAAATGCGATAATAAATAACGGAGTTACAGCAGGTTGAGAGATATTTTTAATCAAACAGCCTGCTAAATTTCACTAATACTTTCATTAAGATTTTTTGTTGAATTTTTCGTTTGACTACGTGGATACGTTTTTAGAAAATCTTTCTCTGGTATTTGATAACAAGTACATATTGACTTGTTCTAGGTTCTTTTGTAGAACTAAAATTATTTTTTATGTACTTATAAATATCTTGCTGTACGTTATAATTAGGGTTCTGCGGTCAGGGGTATATGACGTCAGCACCAGGGACTGAGTGAGGACATTATGAATATACAAAATACGTATAGAGAAACAAATATTTACCAAGTAAGCGTAAATACATCTTCAGCAGAAGGATTATTGCAGGGTTTATAAAACATATGATACATCCTGATTGTTCACTGTTCAAATGATAGTAAATCATCAATAATTGTTCCATTTGTCTGTCACCGTAAATTCATTTATATATTGAAAACGACCGTCCAAAATTTATGAATAAAATAGGAGCATACTTAAACTATATAAATTATTTTAATGACGGCGCATTATTGCCGGTTCGAAAAAATCTACTTCTTTGCCATCAAACAAGTCAACAATTCGACGTACAACACGAAATTCTGGATTGTTATTTAAAATTGCTTAAAATTTTCTTTTTACGTTATAAGCAGCAGCTCCAAGTAATTGGGAAAGGAATTGGCGAAGATCATATACAATATTCATGACGTTAGTTCTAGAATATTGTTGGTTGGTCAGAGTAACATCTAAATGGCGGATGCCTACAGGTATTCTTGAATAATGTCCATGAATATTGGCTAAATCTACCTGAATAGTTGGGTCTATAAATATTTAAAATAGAAACAGCATCTTTCGGATCCAGTGGCTGTTTTATAGTTTTAACGTCGCTAAAATGCATGATAATAAGATGCTGCTTCCATCCATGTGCCCTATCGCATTATAATAGGTTCTGGTGGTAGTGGAACATGTGCCAGATTTTCACCAAATAAATTATTGCCTGCAGGTGCCTTTACAAAAACTTTATTGACAGAAGATATCAATTTATCTGCATTCGGTAGCATTTGCTGACCTTTTCTGCTCGATGAAGAGGATGTGAGAATCATGTTATATTCGTCATACTACTGTATGTTTGTTGTAAGAACCGACCAATCGCCTTCATATATGCAGCTCCATCTGCTAGAAATAATAACACTTTTTCTTTATTTATATCGTGCTTTTCGCTCCATAGCGATTTCAAACATTAAGTTACGTTACATGATGTAAATTCTGCACTAGTTGTTTCCATTCTCTTAGGTGCAAGTAGATGTGTAGACATTGCTGTGTCGCTGTCCATCACTTCAACCAAAACATTTGCAATATTGCGTCCTTTAACGTCAGTAGTTTCACCTACTGACACCCAAATATGTTTATCGCTTATGTTATTGACAATTGAAGGCATAATTTAATTGTACATCAGAGATATATAATATCTTCTCTATGTGGATTCCGCGGGCATCTACAAGTCAAGGAAAAAGTGGAAAAAGTGAGTAAACTCAGGATAATTCGCTGTATTCGATGAAATGTTACATGCTACTAGCATTTTAAGTATATCCGAATTAAATGTTTCCTGTCGTTCATAAGCAGTGCAGTACCAGGAATACGTGCCTTATCAGTATCCGGTGACACATGTTTTACTATGCGGGCTTTCACTTGTCACGGCAGTATTACATTGCAAATTTTTCATCAGAGTTGAATACCGTCGAATACAGACTTTTATCCATCTTTCAACAGTATCTCGCAACAGATGTGGACGGGACATATGTACGCAATAGAAGCCAAGTAACTAATAAGACTAAACAATAGATCGCCCCGTAACAAATTCATTTAAGTCCCCTGCTAGAACGTACCCCTGACTGCCGATGTACTGTTATAATTATATTCGTAATATTAAAAGGGTAATTCGTATATAATATATTAGTAAAAAATGTACATCTGCGAATGAAATATACTTCTCTGTTTGAAAATAAAGCTACTTTATTATTGTTAAATGATAGTACTTGCTCTCGCGAAACTTTTGTATAAATTATATTTTACTTGAGAAGTTGTATAAGCATGATTTCGCAATTTTTAATTAATTGATATAGGTGAATTTGTAATTTGATATAGGAATGAAGTGTAGTGAATATAGAAATATATATGTAATATTTTTGGTTTATTAAAATATTTTTACTTGCTTCATTTGACATTTAGTCAACGTGTACTGAGAAAAGTAATTTTTTTTGCAATTTTTAAACCAAATATGTTTATTTATGCAACTTGCATGGTAATAATTAGAGCTTTCATATTGATGCCACATATATAGCCGGAGATATTGCGAGCGTCATCGGGTTTGATATCGGCAGCTAGCCGTGCAAATGAAAGGAACCTTGAATTGCAAATTAGTATGCAATCGTGTCGTGTATAAATATGCCACGATCAGTGAGCTCGCTTAACCGTTCAATGTGAAATACAGTGTGTAAATTTATTGACAATTTCCGCGATCTAAACTACGATGGATGTAGAATAAAATGCAGTGTGCAATAGATTTTTGATGTGTCGTGGGAGAAGAGATTGCGAAATATATGTAAACAGCATAACCCGTGGCAACAAAAAAAGGGCTGTGCCAGAAAAACATAGATTTTTTTTTGATTTACATATAATATACCGTTTGCTGTACTAGACCGCTATGATTTATCTGCTTTTGGAATAAATACGCCAAGTGCGAATTGCCAAGTTGGACAACGTTATGAAAATTTCTATCTTTTGCTTGCAAAGATATTGAAAAAAAAATTAAATCGGAATTGAAACCTAAAAAACTGTGGTTGTGCGTGGATGAAACGACGGATCGAAAAAAACCATCAGCGGTTAATGTTATGGTACGTACAGTCGAACCTCATCAACTGTCACTTGCTATGTTACTTGCTTCTAGACGAGTTGAAAAGTGTACTGCTAATAAGATTTTGAAGGTGATGTTGAACTCATTGGATAAAGTTGAAATTTCACCAAAGCAAATATTAATGTTTGTGAGTGACGGTGCCGCAAACATGCTGTCTTTAGGTCGATCTCTTAAAGAACATAGTGTCAATATCTTACATGTAACGTGTTACTATCATCAATATTTTGATCATATAAAGAAGATAGTTTTAAAATTCAATCCGACAGAAGCTGCAGGTATCAAAAAAAGCCAGGAATTATTTAAAGATCCTCAGATTAAAAAAGATTTACAAACTATACACAACATAATTTTATATTTTAAAGAAATATCATTCTACCGGGAACCCGGTGTGATAAGCAGAGAGCGGGCTCGAGCGACTGATGATTCATACTGCCTTGTACTCGCAATAGGTTTGTTGCTGTAAGCGATCCGTGAGTTTCGAACAATTTGATACGTGTGGCTATTTGCATAAGTGGCACATACCTACATATGCAGTTAATATATATGTATATATGTATATATATATATATATATATATATATATATATATATATATATGTGAATGCACAAAAGAAGAATGTAATAAACGGTTTGGTAACCGGCAGCTACTACTGCTGAAATAAAAGTAATGCTGACAAGCGAATTACGTATCGAATTTTGAATAAAAAAAATTTACAAAGAACAAAACTCAAAACTATGTAAGTAATCGTATCTGTAAGACACTGTAAATTAGCTTTAATAATGATTAGCTGGTTTTGTAAATTTTCAATTTGTATCAAGTATTTACAATTAGAAATGCTTGGCGTATCATCATCTTGAAGTCGAAAACAAAGTTTTTTAATTCATTTAAGTGTTGCGAATAGAAAAATACTGTTTTTACTTAATGAAAATAAAGAGAAATACTAAGAACAGAAAGAAATGGACTAAAAAGAAGAAACGAAAACTATTCCAAAAAGAAAGTAGTAAATTAAACTTAATATTTATAAAAAATTATAGGATAAATATAGAATATAACAATATAAAAAGGATTTTTTAAAATACTAAACGTCGTAACCGAATAACACTGAAACAAGAAACAATCCCTTTTAGAAGAGAATATAAAATATATTATCTCAAGAACGATAAATACATATATGTATATGCATGTATAACAAACAGCATGTAAACACGAGAATACACTTTGGAAATTAGCGGATATAATTTTTTAAGCGATTATTTCATTTATATTTATTCATTCGGTTAACTGCACATCTATTTTTTGTTTGCGGTTAACCGAATGAATAGTGCTATTCAATAACTGCGTGATGGTACTTATAGATGTTGTAGACTATTTTATATAGTCCATCGTAATGACGTCATTTCAGCCCGATGTGTCTGATTTCTAGTCATGACAGAATTCAGGAGCAGATTAGTGGTGTTCAACTACCTTCTGAAAATGGTAACGGAGTTAATTTTTTTACACAGGTAACAACATGCCTGTTGTGAATGGTGCAAACGAACTCCATTGCGGGTTTGTGTGCACCATTCACAACACTGTTGTCAAATACAATCTAAATAGCAAATATTAAGTGCATCACATTAAAAATAACTTGTACTGAACATTTAAATATATAGTTTCGTATAAAACTTCCTCAAATAGGTGTGTACGAACCTTTTTAATAAAACAGCAAAATCGTGCGATGGATATTTATTTCTCTATCGGATATATTTACGTGTAATTCTGACTGTTCTAGAATTTTGAGGAGTATGACGTTAGTGTCAAATGTAAATGCTCATAAGGAACCATTAAATAATTACAGAAACTAGGATTTTCTACCACTCAATCCTAAGTAATGATGATGAAGGTAATGGTATTAAATTGATATTATTGGTCTCTAAATGCTAAATATTTTGTTGTACAAGATTACTTTGCTTTTATAATATTTTCCGAAAAAGATCGATATTTTCGGCAATCATATTGTATAATTTCTTTAAATCACTACACTACTTGTAATTAAATTTATGTAATGGGGCATTTCTATTGTGGGTTTTATATTGTATAAAAAACATGCAATTTCTTCTAATTAACTAAGCTGGCTATAACGGATAACCAAATTATATTTTTATCCCCTCTACATAATTCGACTTCCTCTGTAATAGTCAGTTATTGTAATCACGTTTACAAATTCTTATTTTATTAGGGAAATATATCTAGAAGTTATAGTTAATATTACTGCAACGTGCATCGAAAAATTTCTGAAGAATATGTGAACAATTTTACATATATCGCGTACAAAATATGTGTAGGTGTGTTTAAGATCAGAGATATTTTCACTGACATCGGTTCATGAATTATACATAATAATACAATATATACATCACAACTTACAAGCGCCTACAAATATATAAACGTCATATACGTATGTACATATATACATATCTAAGGATGAATCGCTAAAGAATATGATGTAGCTTAATCCACTAAAAATGCATACCTAAAGAGGCATACAGCAAGAACGTAATACTAATAGCATTGTTTTAAGAACTCAAAGAATTTCAAAAGGTATACTTTACTAGTTATATGGTTTATGTGGGTTCGTTTTCTGATTTTATTTACATATGTAATCATAATCTCGACGCAGGCATTGGTGGTTGCTTAATTAAATCATTCAGATCCGAATAAACAAATGCCAAATAAAGAGGTTCTTATGGCTTAGGAAGTGAATATAATCGATATCTAATGCAGCTCAGTGTGCGCAGTTTAAAAGTCGTTATATGTCTCCGTAAATAATCAATGATATAAAATTTTCACATACACTTGTGTACGTATAATATATATATATATATATATATATATATATGTATATACATTGCATATTCGCTATTTATCGACGAATACGGAAAACTATATTACTTCAATATGTGTTTATTGCTTCCGATGAAATGAATGTGCCCACATGTGATAAAACTTATCTATTTGTTAAAGTAAAAAATGTACTTTATATAAAATACTATAAATTAGTGTCAAAGCTGTCTTAAATAGAAAACAAGTATACGTATAAACAATAACTCAAATTTGGACAAACTTCCTGTTTATTTAAATAATACTTCGTTAATATTTAATAATATATTTAATCACTCGTTTGGGAATGAAATAAGATTTACATCTTCGACAAGCACTTGGTGAACCACCCAAGACTTCCTACTGGTACAGGACCTCATCTTTATTTCCACTAGGGGGAGACTAAGCCATGATGGTTTATCTTTCACGATGGTTCACCACGTGATTCGTCGCGGTACAGGCTTTTTAGTGTTGTATTCCTACCTGATTTCACTTACCCGGCAAGTAGTAAAGGGTTTAAGAGGGGTTGTATGGGTACGCCCATAAACCCGTGAGTCGAATAAAAATTAAAAGTGAGGTACGCCAGAGATATTTTTATGAGGATTATTTTAGGCATTATTTTAACTAGGTAACTATGAAGAGTACATACATACATGTTAGCACAGCTAGAATCCTAACCTAAAATATTGACTCGGTTATGACCGCCAAAGTTTGCTTTATGGGCTGCTGCGGCATATTTAAATAATAGTGAACTTCTGGGATTGATGGCATACATATATTTTCAAGATGACTTAGTATGCCATCATACACTAGTTATTTATATAGTGCTACGTATTAGGTATTATTCTATCAAATAAACAATGTTTTTTTACTCCTAACTTATGAAAACAAGCGTTTGAAAGTACTCCTCAATGACAAGTATGTTTAAAATATATCTAACTGGGCATTTCTTCCTGTTCTAGAAGTTATGACCAGAGCAAAGAAAAGAAATGAGCAGCGGAAGCAGTGGACAAAGGCTAATATGAAAGCTGCGATCGTTGTTAAGTTGTTAATGCTGTAGGTTGGTTAAAAGCATCGAAAGCGTTTGATGTTCCAAGATCTATACTTTGTAGAAAAGTTTCAAACAAAATTAAAGTACCGAAAGATAGTCAAAGAGGATTTTTAGGAGGGAGCGGCACCGTTTTTAGTCCAGAAGTCGAAGAACATCTATTCCGACATCTGCTGAATATGATAAATCGGTTATTTGGGTTGTCATTAACAGATGTTTGAATACTGGTGTTTCAACTTGCTGAAAAGTTGAACTTGCAACATCTGTTCAACAGGAATACCAGGGCTTGATTGGGTGCACCCGTTTATGAATTACCACCGTAACTTAAGTTTAAGAAAACTTGAGGCCACATCTCTAGCTCGCGCACGAGTTTTTAATAAAATTCAGGTTGACAGATAGATACTATGTATCTTTAAAAGCCATTATAGTTAGATATAATTTCCAACCTCAACAAATATATAATATGAATGAAACAGGATTGCCTACATTTCAGTCTCAAACTACAAGAATAATAGCTCTTCGAGGGTGTAAAGAAGTGGACGCACTAACAACTGCTGAATTTGCCGTTTTCTGTTGCATGAACGCACTAGTTCAAACTAGTTCAAACTACATACCACCTGCGATGATATTTCCAAAGAAGAAATTTAAATTCGAGTTTATTGCTAAATCCCTGACTGGTACAGTTGGCTTCACACAAGAAAATGAGTGAATGACGAGAGATACTTATCTAAAATGGATGAAGCACTTTAATAAATACGCAGACCCATCTAACAACAACAAAATATTGTTACTGGTCGATGGACACAGGAGAATGTTTCATACTTCAAAATTTGATCACTTTTCGGTCAATTGTAACATTTTTATTTAAACGTATTAAAATATTTGACATCTCAACCCAATTTGACTTTATAGTTTAATTTTTTTTCTTGAATTTTTAACCAAAAAATACATCAGAAATCGTGCATTTTAATATTAAAAATTTTCCTAATGTCATAATTTCATAACTGAAAGAATATTCAGGTCGTAAAACAAACGTCGAAGTGACTAAACATACTTCCGAAGAGTCGAAAATGATCTAAGAAAACAAGATTCGCGTTGAAACAAATGCATTGTAAGAAAACTGAAATTTCAACTGAAAAATAAGGACCATAAAAAGTAAATAAAATTTATTCAAGTAAATAACTGTAACCTAATTTCCAGACTCTTTCAAACATCATTCGCAGAAATCTAAATCTTTAAACTCATTATTAATCTCAGTATTAAAAATGTATTACATGTGAGATGAGATTTTAATCATTGTGAATTCTAATAAAATTAATAACATAAAGAAATTATAACATTTCCAGAATTTTGGAAGTATTCTTCGTACAAAATATTAGTAATCTATTTACCAGGTAAAATAAACTGTATTATTTTAACTCGAGGGTATGTTCCATGTTTTTTTGATATTTGAAATATTGTAGACGGTATATTTTTTTTAATTTTAAAGGGAGCAAGATGCTGCATTTAAGTTCTTTAAATTTACTTTAAAGCATAGGCAGGAAGGTATTTAATATTATTCTAATAGGTAAAATACTTCAAGAAAACTAAAAAATACACAAAATACAGTACTTTCCTAGACGGTCGTATTCCAAGAAGGAATGATTTAAAATAGTAAATGTATAATAAATTTTCAATATATTATCCAACTCTGGTTTCTTCCAGTTACTGCAGTTATTTATACATATATGTATTTGTCTATGACTATGAAATCTTTACCTCTATTTAAACACTTAAATTTGCATCGTCCTTTATTTTAAAAGAATGCAGTTAATTTAGGTTTATACCCGCATGATCCACTAAAAATGTACCACAAAAAAGCGAACCGAATTAACCTAAATCCGTACGCAGCTCGTTAGTCCCATACATTTTCAATTCTACGCATTTACTGTACGTCTACTTCAATTCCATCCATAATAATCGGAATGAATGCATTCTACAATATGGTATTATACTGTTAATTACTACAATAAGAAAATTGCCAACAAAAATATGAATTACATGTGCTTATAGTTACAATAACTTATAAGCAGTGTTAGAAAACTATCCAATCACCATTGGCAAACAGTATTACATATTGACATGTATTTTAATTGAGTTTAAATATGAGACAGAAATGAAAGAATAATTGAATCATGTACAGAACGTAATTAAAATGTGTGGTATTTACATGCTACATGTAATCGCAACATACTCATGTGTCTATTCAATAAAGATGGGTAATTCAGTAATGATTGGTAGAGTTCTATTATGCCCTATATAAAAATACAATTTAAATGAACGGATAATTAAAAGCTATTCAATGTGCAATCGAAATTGGGAATTTTTATAAAAATGTCAATTAGATTTAGAAGAATGGAGGTAAAAATTAATAGTGCAAAATTAAGTTTACGAACATAAACTAGAAAAACGAAGCAGTTTTAATTCGAACTTCGGGCGAACTCAGAAAAGCGAATAGTCAGAAAGCAACGAGAAAAACAAGAAAATACGATTTCTATTCGGCACTTAAAAGTAATAAGTAGAGCAGACCAATTTCCGTGCGGGCCAAATGCGCCAATGTGAGGATGATTGTATTTCATCAGAACTAATAAAAAGCATTCAGTATGTGTTTGGTACTTGCTTAGACCGCATGTAAGTGTAAGCATACGTCATAAAATGTCGTCGACGCATAAATCGAGAAAACGACCGTTGTCAGACGAAGTGAATAAGTTTATTATGGATTTCCCTGACTTAATATACGATGGCTCAAAAATTAAATGTTGAGT
This sequence comes from Melolontha melolontha, assembly GCA_935421215.2. Classification (NCBI taxonomy): domain Eukaryota; kingdom Metazoa; phylum Arthropoda; class Insecta; order Coleoptera; family Scarabaeidae; genus Melolontha; species Melolontha melolontha. The sequence continues at coordinate 123,164,923 of OW285237.1, read as the reverse complement.
GTGCAATACATATCTAATGTGTTGGTCAAAAACACATTGTAAAGAACACGTAAGCAGTTCGAAGCACAATAATAACAAAATTAATCGACAACAGTTTATACATGAACTATGTGTAACTTTGATTGTGTGTACACTGCCGTTCACCTTGTTAAGTAATGATTCATTCATTTCATTTTGGAATAAATACGCGAATAAAACATTACCGAGCACGGCAACGTTACGAAGGAATTTACCATCGGTGCGTAAACAGGTTTAAAATAAAATAAAAGCCGAACTGAAAAATAAAAAACTGTGATTATGTGTGGACGAAACAACTGACAGCAAAAAACATGTGATGGCGCGTAATATGGAACCACATCAACCAACGTCTTCAATTTTATTAGCATCCAGACGACTAGAACAATGTAATGCCGAAAAAATGTCAGAGGTGCTATTAGATACTGGAAAAAATTAAAGTATTAATGTTTATGACCGATGGTGCCGCAACCATGTGTTCTGTAGGCCGGTCTCAGAAAATATTGTCCGAACTTGATACATATTACTTGTAAGCTCCATGCTCTACACCTTGTGGCAGAACAGGTTCGTAGATGTTATCCAGAGGTAGATGCTATAATATCGAGTACAATGGCAGTATTCCTGATCTCCAAAACGTATTCGGAAATTTCACGAATTGTGTCCCCATACCCCTGAGCCACCACAGCCGATTCTGACACGTTGGGGTACATAGTTACGGGCGGGATTTTACTATCATGAAGATTTTGACAAAATTAAGGCAATGATGCCTTTATCAAGGATATAAAATATAAATGTCATTTATATTTTATATCCTTGATAAAGGCATCATTGCCGAAACATGTAGGGTTGTTTTAAATATATATACTTTGAAGTAAAGCCAGACCTTTAATCGCCAACTGATTGAATTTACCATATCATACCAAGGTCACGAAAATATTATATTTATATATATATATATATATATATATATATATATATATATATATATATATATATATATATATGGTAGTTCCAATTTTTATTCTTCTTTTTTGCATTTTCTTAAACAATTTGAAATATTTTACTTTAAATATAAAATTGGTACATTGTACATTATTTTCGCTTATACGGAAATGGTCGAAATGAAAAGGTCCAAGCTTACAGCAGGTGTCAGAACAGTTTAATAAAGTAGTCCCCAGTTAAAGTGTGATATTAGCTGTTGTAAATAAATTTCGTCACACTGGTAGTGTATTGTGTCAATGTAAAGGTTCTTCAGGTCGTCGAAAACGCAGGACATATTTGTCCTGTGCATTCAACGCAAGCGGGTATATAACCACCATCCTAACCTCGACTACGTCAGTTTACGAGTAACCAGAAGCAGAAGCAGACAGTTATCGCAGACCTAAAGATGGCAAATGTGATTTTGCGAAACGTCGTCCAGAAACCAGCACCGGTCTTTACGAAGACCAAACAGTGGAAACACGGAAGAAACCCGGAATCCACTTACAACACATAATACTACCCGCGTAAACCTGAAAGGAAACATCCCATGGTTGCCCTACGAGAATTCTCCATAGCTAATGAAAATAATGAAATACTAAGAACAGAAAGAAATGGACTCAAAAGAAAAACGAAAACTACTTAAAAAATAAGGTAGTAAATTAAACTTAATATTTATAAAAAATTATAGGATAAATATACAATATATCAATATAAAACGGATTTTTTAAAATAATAAAGTTGTAACCAAATAACACTGAATGAAACGAATCCAGAAACAATCTCTTGTAGAAGAGAATAGAAAATATACTATCTCATGAACAATAAATACATACAGTAGACGCTCGGTACCGTGAACAAAATACAACACACAGTGTTCACTCTAACGAATTGTTCACGTTAACGAGAGGGTAATTTGATGCTTAAAAGATATGATGAGCCTGTACAAATAATATGTTACATATATAAATACTTGTTTATTACGACTTATAATAATAATTAATCTAAATTCCCTTCTACCATATAATGGTGTCGGGACGAAACTGTATTTTTATTCTATGCGTCTACAAATTCTTTCCATCCTTTTCTTTCTTCCGCCATTTTTTTTGCTTCTGTATTATTACGACTTATGACCATTTATTCAATATATTAACATTTAATAATAAATAAATATGCTTTTTAAAAAAAATCCGATATTTTGGTTTGCTTTCTATGTTGTTTAACTTTTTGCGATACAGCAATTTCTCTCAGGTCTTTTAATGATTGAATGTGGTTACAATCAATTCCACTTCCTTCAGCCCATTGAATTGAGATGTTCAAAGCATTTATTGCACTGTCTAGGGTAACCGTCTTTTTTTGAGTTTTCTTCGGTTTCCTCAGTAAGATTTTCATTTTCATCTTCATTAGAACCTTCCACTTGTGTATCCACTTCATTCCAATTAATTATATCTGTGTCAGTAAATTCAACCTAGAAATAACATTACATGTAGATACTGAAAGTTATGATATTCACGAATTACATACTTGCGGTAATAACATGTTTAACATATCACGTGATTCAGTTATTGCTCTTGCTTGGCTTTCTCTCCATTTTCGCAGTAATTCGGCAAGTGGCAAATCATCCTCTTCGTCCTGATCACTGAAATCTAAAAGTTTGTTCCAACATTTGGCAATTATTGCAGGATCTAATCGGTTCCATGCAGACATCAAATTAGTAACCGCATCTTTTAGTGTGAGATCCTTTAATGTTCTTATATCAGAACCATTTCCAATCATGTTTCGCAGAAGGCTACTTCTGTAGTATAATTTGGTGAGCCTGATCACGTTCTGATTCATTGGTTGGATAAGGGCTGTTACATTTGGCGGAAGGTACATTGTTATGATTTGCCCATCTTCGCTCTGCAATTCATCCTCTGGGGGATGCGACGGAGCATTATCCAAGAGAAGTAATGCTTTTATTGGAAGACCTTTTGATTTTAGAAAACGTGTAACCTACCAGTAGAACTCCCTCTTTAATAAATTAAGTTTACATGCGAAACTTACCTGAGGTATAAAAGAATGGTGGAACCAAGTCTTAAAAATTGACTCTGTCATCCAAGCCGATTTAGAATTGTTGTAGTCTACAGGATGTGAAAAATTTCTAAATGCTCTTGGATTTTTGGCTTTGCCAATTACTAAAGGCTTGACTTTGTGATTTCCACTAGCATTAGTAACGAGCGATCAAGATAATTTGTAATCGAGTCATTCATGAATCCCAAATTGTATGTCGTTGCTTGAACTGCAATTACATTATAAACGTCAAGTAAAATGTCAGTCGAATATATAACTATGCAACGGTTCCAATCGGAGAAGACATACGGAATCAAATGCATGAATGACTCGATTACAAATTATCTTGATCGCTCGTTACAAGCCAGAAATGTTAATCGCTGCTTTTCTAGTTTACTGCCAGGAGCTGTCTTTTCTTGAAATGAAACAAATGTCTTCTCTGGTAGAAGCTTCCAGTACAATGCTGTTTCATCAGCATTATACAGCTGATCCAGTGTAATTCCCAGTTGTTGAATTTTATCTTTTAACTGCACTTTAAACGGCTCTACTAGTTCTGGTTGGGATGAAAGTTTCTCTCCCGTAATTTTTAAATATCGAATTCCAAACCTTTTTTTAAAGCGTTGTAGCCAGCCATCACTGGCACTAAATTCTTCATTTATATTATCGCTGATTTCAAAATGTAACGCTTTCGCCTTTTCCTTTATCATATCCCCACTGACCATAAAAATTTTTTTTCGTTTATTCAAAAACCATTTTTATAACTTTTTCTCCATTTCTGGATGTTTAGATTCTTTTAAAGTTCTTCTTTTACCTGGTCCTGTATACGTACTGCACGTAAAATTGCTTCTTCTTTGATTTTTTATCTTACATACCGTGGATTTCGCTACATTCTATTTTTTGATAAATTTTTTTTTTAACTCTTGAATTATAAGCGTCTTTTGATGGAGAGTCAAGCACGTTGGTTTTTTCGGTGGCATCATGAAATTCAATTCGACTTCAAACTCTTCCTGGTACGGTCGGATAACAACTGTACTGTGTATGCAATAAACGCAGTTATGTGTCCGAAAACTAGCGTCATAGAATACGGGAAAGTACAGCCGCAGCACAGTATATAACTTCAACACAGCCCGGGGAAATATCGTCACATGAAATATGTGTTTCCGTTATCGAATGTCGATTTGTTCACGTTATACGGCCATCAGGGTTATGAAAATGATTGTTCACGTTATCCCGAATTTCCGTTACCCGATGTTCATACTATCGCGCGTCTACTGTATATGTATATGCATCTATAACAGCATGTAAACACGAGAATACACTTTGGAAATTAGCGGATATAACGAAATAATATATATATATATATATATATATATATATATATATATATATATATATATAGTATATTCCGTGTTACACGCAACTGTAAAATAAAATTTACGAATGAATAGACACAATAACGATGGAAATAACATCTGCTCGATGAATGCAATCAAACAAGCAAATAGTGGGGTTGTTATAACATGGATACTATATCTGATACAGCCACCACGTTTTATCGGGGCAATTGATCATTCTATTGCTTCAGTCCGCTATCAGATAATTAATATCGAAAACAGTTTCACATTTTAGTAAAGCAGTATTTTATGCTTTGTTTTGGAAAAACATTAAATATTATATTAATTGTACATAACTTTAACAAAAAAATATGTAAATTATGTTCTCTTTTTCTATAAAGTGAAAATATTGCAATTTTTTTCTAGAATAAATACGAATAATGTATTATAAATATGTTTCTTGAGTGATGGCGACAAATACTGTCAATAATAAGAAATAAATTTGTTACACGTAAATAAATCAATCCGTTTTTTGAAACGAAACGTTTTTCGCTGGGTGATTTATTTATACCAAACAAGACGCATGTGTAGAGTAAAATCGCTTTGGGAAGACACCAATCTGCGCGAGCAAATCGCGCAACCTGAGTATTAACGCCCTCAAAAACATAGGTCGGGCTGGGTCTAAATTAGCGCGGAATTTAAAATTCGAATTTTACGTAAAACGTTTTGTATTTTTATTTCGTGTGCAGCGGAAACAACATATTTCATTTATTATGTTCGTTTGCCATCAAACATAATTTCATAAACACATTCTATTGTCTGAATGAATAATAAAGCGTTATTATTTTATTTATTTTCAAGTGGGATTTTTAACAGAGATACAACCAACAATTTCTGGTTCAATTATTTATTTTCATTATAATTTAAACATTTACATATATCACAGTTTTTCTTCTTTTTCCAAGATTTTATTCATTATATTTGTAAATTTATGAATATTCATTCGGAGTAAAAATAACTTGTTGTTTACACGTCGTCTTTTATTACTACATAATTATACATAAATACCCTTAGTTACTAATGACATAAATACAAAGATAACTACACATATAAATAAGTTTATATTTCAACAATTATTCATCAACTTAATCAGAAAAATAATAAAAAATATCATATTGTACACGTTATGAATGATTTCCCGTGATTGTTCCGATATTATTTGTCTTTTTTTCACTGGTATTTCAACATCTGCTGGATCACGACATCCAGATGTGGACGGTAAACTAGACATAATAATCTATAACAAATAAAGTACCTACATGTTTCAACAAATCCGATTAAAAATTCATGAAAAATAATGTAATACCTACAGATATAAAGGCCTTCTATTCCAAATAGTTGTGAAAACTACTGATTTTGTAATAAAATAAACTCAAACAACTGATTTTGTAATAAAATAAACTCAAACAACTGATTTTGTAATAAAATTAACTCAAAGAACACGATCGACACCTTACGGACGCTAGAAGACAACTGGAGAATATTACAGTCAATGTTATTCGGCCTGTCTATACATGCAAGAACTATGTCTTTCTCTCTCGTTTGGGGTACACTTTTCTTTATAAGTTCCAAATTGGTTCCTGCGTCAGTGTCTTCCCAAATTGACACTACTCTAGGAATAAAGCATTTATTGTCGAAGTTCACGGTTCGATTAGATTCTGGAAAGCTGCCAACAAACTAAAAAAATGACTTGCTCTATACTACTCTCGCTCCTCATTCACCGCAGTATTCGGTATCACCATTGAATCTAAAAATTATGTCGTTCACTTTATACAGTCTGTTTGAGCTATGTATATACACATATTATCTAAAATCATAATTGGATTTTTTTACATTAATCTTATAAATAATTCTTATTAGTATTTATATTTAAATGAAAACGTATTTATAATAGGATAAACAGTTATAATGCATAATGTAGTCGGTTAATTTCTAATTTGATTTGTTTTAATTTAAAAAATAATATATTATAAAATTGCAAAAGGTAAAACAAAAAGCAGATCAAAACTAATTCGAATTTTAAGAAGTAATACGATTCCATGTTTAAAATATAATTTCATATTAAAAATAGGCATTTCTTATTTACACCTATTAAAATTTTATAAAATGTATAATGATTATTGAATGCATCGGAACGAAAATAAATTAAAAAAATATGTGTTTTGCCTGAAAACAGAAACGTATTTGATGAGCAATTAATTGGGAAAAGTTCTGAATTATTTATATTTAATTATATGAATTATAGTTAAGATAAGAAGCTAAAACTTACATAAAGTAAGAACAAAACAAATTTTCACATTAAATTAGCAATTGTTTACAAACGAAGATTAAAAAGAAATAGTGTTGCCGCCATTTTGAAAAATTATTAGAAGTTAAGTAAAATTCTAAATAACATTGTAAATTGAAGAACATTTAGAAGATCCTATATACTTATTTCCATATTCCAGTCTATCATTGTTCCTGCCATATTTAGAATACAACTGGACGTTAAAAAAAATTAATCATCTTCATCTGTTCGGATAATATAGATTTAATTTTTATTTTTATTTTTATTTAAATATAATCCACTAGATTTAATTGTATTTATTTTATGTATTCAATCATAGGTTTAAATTGTATATTAATTGTAAATATAAAGTATACAGAAAGGTCTTGGAGTTTCCCACATATATAATTTTGTTAATTACCTAGGCCTGGTTAGGTATTATAGTGCTTTATGCATTGTTTTGTTTTCTACGGCCATAAAACTATTTATTCAATACAGGCACAACCTTATCTTAAATCCGTTCACTTGCTTGTTGTAAGTCTGTATAATAGCATAAGTTTTATTGTTATATTTCATGTATTGTATTTAATGTATGTAGTGTATATTTTCCAATAAGTTTAGTGAGTTTCCTATATTCTTCGAATACTGTACGTTATCTCTAGCCCACTTCCTGTATATTGTAATTTACTTACTTGGTAGATTTCCATTCAATAACTATTGTTGTGTATTTGGTATCTAATATTTATTTTATTTCCCCATAATTAAGGCTTCATGTGCATATTGCTTATTTTATTACATTTATGACGGTAAACTACAGCATACACTTTTCCTTGAAGAAGGATAAAATATTTGTATGGCAATTTCTGTATAATCAATTTAGTTGTTTTCTCCCTCTCTTGTAACTGGCGGGGACAAAACTTTCTTGGCAAAAATAACTTAAGCAAAATTTAGTTCCAACCCAGAATTCAGCGATCTCACTGCAAGTTCCAACTGAGATCTCAGCAATCTCACTACAGTTCCAACCCACATCTCAGCGATCTCACTACAAGAAAATATTATGTAGTAGCCAGTTTCCCGGCCTTTACTATTAAGACCAGATTCATGCACTTGTATTAAGTTTAACGGAACTCCAAAATTAAATGAATTAATTATCCTGTAAATATATTAGTGTTATTCAAACTATAGCATTATTTCAACTCAAATATTTCGGTCGATACTTACCGAAAATTTCCTTCAAACCAGGAGGAATAAACATCATCTATCTGAAGATTATCCTGGTATACAGCCAATTTTCATTCGTCTGTTAGAAAAGTAATATCCCATTCTATTGGTTCGAAGAAATATATTTGTAATTATCTTAGGAACCCCGTAAAGATGATTTGTTCAAAATAATAATTTAATAAAAAGAATATTAAGAAGTTAGTATATATTTTTTGCGAGGAACGTCCGGAAACTGACAATTGTTGTCAAATAAAACAGTAAGTAATTAAAATTTATTTATAAACCTTTTTACTTTACATTTTCATACCGTATGCTAACTTTTCTACATAGTTCTCATTTAAATTCAAACAATTGTCAGATCTTGTAACGATTTTTTTGGATACCAGCAGCATGGAATTCTCTCGCCATTCCATTGTAATGTACCCTGGAATACCCGTCCTCCTTTAGTAGAACTACTACAGCATTAAGAAATGTTCTGACTTCTTTGAGTTCTTCATCGTTTCAAAAACGTTTTCCTCCCAGAAATTCTTTCAATTTGGTGAAGAAATGGTAGTCACTATGGGCCAAGTCAGGGCTATATGGGGGATGATCCATAATTACCTAATGAAAGTTTTCCGGGGTTCGTTTCGTGTTCACGGCAAGATAAAGATGCGCATTGTCATGCAGCAAGTACGATGCCGCCGGACAGCATTCCGCGCCTTCCGTTATGAATCGACGCTTATGCTGGCAATTCACAATGAATTCGATAAACAAAACTCCTTGTAGTTCCCAAAACACTGTTGCCATTAGTTTTCGAGTCGGGAACGTTTAGACATTTAGTTTCAGGTGTAGCATAAGACACCCAAGTTTAATTCCCTGTCACCTCCTTCAATTGAATAGCGTTCTAAAAAACTTGAAGGCGGAGGCTATGCGTTTCTGTTTGTCTGTAAGCATACAACCCCACCTTGCACAAAGTTTTCCATCCTTCAGATGAATGATGAATTATGACAATTTCGTGGATAATAGTACAAGACGCGTTTGAAAAATTCTCACTAGTATCATCCAAACTCAGACGCCGACTTTGCTTAATTAGGTTGTCGACAGACTGCATCAAATCATCCCGAATAATGGACGGATGGCCACTTCGTTCTTCATAATGGACATTCGAAAACTTCGACACCAACGATGTACAGATGACTCATCCATCATGTCACGGTACACGTATTTGATTTTCCTAAAAATTTCAATTGGCCACACATTTTTAGCGTGCAGATAACCGCGTTGGTCGGAGTTGGCGGTCGACCACTAACTCTGAACAGCGCAAGACCAACTCCAGAAGATAACGAGTGCGAGACCACCTATCGTTTTCACCAGATGCATTTTTCTGTTTCCTATGCTTAAAGTTTTGCTTGAAGGACAGAGAATCGCATACCTAAATACTTATTTTAGGGAGCAAGACGCGACTATTTAAAAGGGTTAAAGAGATTAAAGCATCGTTTGGAAAAGTATATGGCCTTCATTATGTTGAAGAATAAAACGACGCTTGACCGGTAAAATACTTGTTTCTATCTTAGGCTCAAAATATTTCAGAATACCCTCGTATATTCAAAATATCTATTATCAGGCTGACCTTTTGAGGGGCTGATTTTCATTTCTTCATCATCCCCTCTCTGTTCCTCTATACCCCTCGGCCTTGCCACCATCCACTTCTTTCCCATTCTTTCCTCCCTCTTTCCCCTGGCCGCCCTGTCACTCGCCATGTTCCTTTCTCTCTCTTCAATTCTCTACTAACGAAAATGTATTGCCAGCTTTTCTATGCGGTAAAGGTAAATATTAAAAAAAAATTATATGAATTGTACAAACAACGCGCTCGATACAAAGTAAAAGATACTCTGCACTATTAAAGAATACAAGAAAAATATTATACAATTTACTACCACTAAATGACACGTTGAAGAAGGAAACCTGTTCTCTAGTTTCAGCACGTACTTGGTCTCTTACATTATCAAACTCAAATTAACCTCTCGAAATCCTCCTATATATTTTTCGAGTCTTCCCTTTTCTGTTAAATTAGGGAGGCCTTCCGTGTCACGTATTACTCATGTTAGTGTAAGTACTCATCCTACCCATCCACTTAATAATATGAAATTAGCAATTTTGATCTGAAAGTTCCGAGAAAATTACCTATGTTAGATCGCTAGAACTTCATTCAAGATTTAATTTAAAATACAAGTGTTAATTACGTTCTAATTTATTATATTATCATATAAAAATATTATTATATTATCATATAAAAATACACACATTGAAATATATTTACAAAAAACTCAAAATTGAAATAAAATATTTATTTAAATCCAGAAATGCCAGTATAATCATAATTTCAAAAATTACACAGCGTATTTAGATTTCTTGCATTATTTAGCTTATTGGACATATACTAACTAATGTCCGTGAAAGAGCTGCAATATAACTGGATTAGGTTATCTGAAGTGACAGTAGTGTCTATTCCACGACGACCTCTTCAAATCTATAGTGGCCTTCATATTATTGGAGTACATTCTCGAATATTATTGATTTAAAAAGACCTAACAGCTTAAGAGACACTTTTATTTCTAGCAAGTAACTTTTTATTATTAAAGTAACTCCTCTATTTATGCAATAACCTCTTATAATTTTTTCAATCATGTTAAAAACCGTTGCTGACAAGATGTCTTAATGCCCTTATTATCGGAAGCTCTGAGGATGTATAGGCATTAATTTGTACTTCGCTGACCACCTTGTCAAGGTTTTCTTCAACAATTGTACCGTGGAATTTGCTTTTAATTGCTAATTAGATTTACTTTCTCACTACAACTTAATCTGCCGGCTGCCTTCAGTTGTGTTGCCTTCCTTGAGCTCACTTCTCCAGGGTCGATCCTCTCGGATACGGGTAATATCATAAAATAATACAAGGTGTAAGACAAATTATACAAACATTTTCCCCCTTACAATTTTATTAAAAAAAAATAAAAAAAAAATCAACTTTACTAAGTGTAACGTTGAACTGTTAAATGCACAGCTACAAGGATAAAAAAAGGCTTAGATATCATATGAAGATACAAACCATTAAAAAACCTTGAATTGAATAATCACGAGCAAAGATAACAAAATTAATAATATACAAGAAAATTTATCAGATGTCAACAATAATTTTTAACCCAACATTCAAACGTCAAAATAAAGATTTGTTTATCTCGCGCGCGAAATCAAATTTTTACCGTCATGCATGCATTAACATGACATCACACAAACTTGTCCCCACTTTCCTACGTATTGAAATATTTATGTGAATAAAAACCAAACTCCATAAAAACAGTCTAACAAATTTTCTAGATATTTTTCTGAATATATATAAAAAAATTTTACAAAAGTTTACAAATTATTTATAGCGCTTTCTTCAATATATTAATAATAATTATAAAAGGTACCTACATTAATTAATGTAATACAGCACGAGAGATTCCTTTTCTATAGATAGGTGTTTCAAATAAATTAAATTACAAGTATAAAAGACTTGTAAAACCACGACAAATTATTTTTAAACACAAACGACGCACCAAAAAACTATAACGAATTATCCAAGATATTATTTATATTAGACAAAATTAAGTCGTGTCTAATATTCAGTTATAACGACCTATCTTCAAGGACATTAAACAATCTCTAAAATGAAGGTCCTGGAACCGCTACGGCATCCCTACCTAAAACTAACAACTCAAAAATAATACTAAAATGTATATCTCTCAATACACGCTCTAACATCCAGGATGGCGCCAACTTTGAATATCGATCTAGCCCTGGATCTACAATCATGGATAAAAATCAAACATTACAAAATTCATCTTTAGAAATTTAAATTTATATCGTTCCCCGTCTGAAATAAAAATATATAAACACCAAAATAACATACATAATTTTATAAATGTTATACAAATAATGTTCAATATAGTTCTGCTATTTTTTTCTTTCTTCTGAAGAGAAAAATCCATGGCACTTCCCCAAATTTACCCGAGGACAAAGTCAGAACATTCCTAATCTTTGTTCAAGGATAAATTTCCGCACTATCACTTGAGACAGTGTCGCACTCTGTCTTCGTTCCCCGCACTAACATGTTGCATTGCTGTGCAGCAGGATCATCGTCCTCATGGTGCAGTAATGATGCAGCGAACAATTACAGCATCTCATATACATTCTGTATAAAATTTTTTAAATAGCAATGTCTTTATATAACTTTAGACATTTTATTTTTCTATGTCATTTTGCTTGACATAAATTGTTTATGTCATTTTGACTGGACATAATTGAACTAATGTCATTTTGCTAGACATTATTGAATAGGCTTCGTTACATGCATCGTAGACGAAGGAACACGCCGAAGTAACAGTCATCATCGTCGAATATTCGAGCACTCTCTCGATCTCCTGGACATGGACATCTCCAATGAATTTTCATAGATAAAAGAAAAACATAGTATCAAAATCTCATATACCAAATCATTATAACAATCAAATTCATAAAACCATTAATCCCCAATCAACAACAATAATAATAATAACAACAATAATCCCATATCATAAGCTTAATTTCTTCTTCTATATATTATCTCCTTCTGTATTATAATTTTAATTTTTCTTACAAATCAATTCCCATAATTAATAAAATTTATATACGCAGATAATTTACTTCATAAATTTTTTATTCGTAGATAATTTAATTTCTTTCTAATTTCTTCAACAATAATTTTATTATAACTCATCCTGTATATATCAATTTGCTTAATCCTGATCATTACCATGTCAATTAAATCCGAAATTCATACACCATCATAATCAAATATCATATTCATTTTCCTTTAAACATGTCAACAATTCTTTTTTATAAATTCATAATCACCATAATTTTATTTTCAATAATATATATATATATATATATATATATATATATATATATATATATATATATATATATATATATATGTATATATATATATATATATATCTGTATTTCTATCATAATAACTTTTTCTCAGCATAGCTACTGCTACATCATACTTTTTTATATACCGACGAACTTTTTATAAACCTTTTCCCATTCAAATACATAATATAACTTTTTATCTCGACGAAATTTTGTAAACACCTTTTTATTTTATATATAATTGCTCTTCTTATAATAATAATTTAATTTCAATATACATCCTACGTTTAAATTTATTTCATTATCAAAATCGCATCCATTAACTTTTCCGAAATTTTTATATATTCTTTATTACATCACTTTCCAATAAATTTAACAAAGGCAAAATCATTATCTCTCGCATATTTATTCTTAATAGTATACAACAAAATTTTTCTTATTAAGTTGGGCCTATCTAAAATATCCGACTGTAAATAATTTCTGATTTATTTTTCTCGTTACCTTTATCTCTTTATTAAAATTAGGTCGAGTACCTTTAAATTTAGTACCCTTGTGATTTCTATTGTCTTGACGTTCTAAGTTAAAATTATAATTACATCTAATATTCTTACTATTAGTGTCTATTCTACCTGGTGAAGCCATTCTATTATTTCTGTAACCATAATTATTTGATCGGTGAGGACTTAAATCTGTGCTATTATTATTATTATAATTACCATTCACTCTAGAATATGGATTTCTACTGATATTTCTATCTACATAATTACTCTGATATCTTTTGCCATATTCCATGTCATCTAATCTTTTCAACAGTTCAATAAACTGTTGCATATCACTAATATTCTGAATGGCTACTGCCTGACTTATTTGTGCATCGAAATGTGTACTTAATTGACATATTAGATCTCTATCATTAATTTTTTGTTGCAGATACTTTAAAATGGAGTGTCTCCTCATAACATAAGACGCTCGTGACTCATTACTGTTACTACTATATCTACCAAATAATAAATCACTTCTTACTCTCGTTTGCCTTGTTGTTCCCCAGAATTGACTGGTAAATCTGACCTCGAACTCCTCCATAGTCCTCACCTCATCCGAGATCATGTCCCACCAGGTCATCGCATCGTCCTTGAGACAGTTCCCTATCTTTTGGAGTTTCTTTTGGTCCCCAGGCACATCTTCTAGACTTTCTTTTATTTTCTTGAGAAAACCCATTGGATTGGTATTTGCCATACCATAAAATTTCGGCAATACCTCATTTTGGACTGGTACAGGGATGAACACAGGCACACTCGCTTCATTCTTCTCTTTTCTCACTTGTTCGATTTGTTTTTGCATGTACGTCATCTTTTGTTCCTGCCATTCTCTTTTCTCCTTTTCTTCTAAGAATTGGCTCATACTAACTGTGTTTTGTTGCTTGCTTTGATCGTTAATTAAAGGAAATGAATCATCTATTATTTCATTACTTATTTGTTTGCTGCTATTTATTGGCACAATTTGATCCATTATCTCTTCCAATTTTCTCTCTAATCTACTCTCCCCATCCTCTTATCGTTGTTCCATGACCATTTGTTGTTGTTTTATTTCCATTTGTTGTTGTTTTATATCCATTTGTTGTTGTTTTATTTGTTCCATTTTCCTATCCAGATCATTGTAATTTTGTTGTATCTTTGTCATTATCATTTGCATCATGTCCATTACCTTTTGACTGTTACCACCATCCTGCCCTGCTTCATGTATGGGATTTAAATTAAGGTTACTTATTCCTGCACTCGCACCTTCTAATGACTCTTGACTGCCAATTAGTGGTGGTTGTCTCCATTCGCTTACATTTGAAATACCATCCATATTTATTGTAAGTGCTTTCTATTTCTTCAATATAACTCTTTTAACTTTGTTATATTCGCGCCACACGTTGGGTTCGCCAAAATTATAATATCGGCCCTACGTTGGATTGCGCCAAATTTATGCAGTGGAATTTGCTTTTAATTGCTAATTAGATTTACTTTCTCACTACAACTTAATCTGCCGGCTGCCTTCAGTTGTGTTGCCTTCCTTGAGCTCACTTCTCCAGGGTCGATCCTCTCGGATACGGGTAATATCATAAAATAATACAAGGTGTCAGACAAATTATACAAACATTTTCCCCTTACAATTTTATTAAAAAGAAATAAAAAAAAAATCAACTTTACTAAGTGTAACGTTGAACTGTTAAATGCACAGCTACAAGGATAAAAAAGGCTTAGATATCATATGAAGATACAAACCATTAAAAAACCTTGAATTGAATAATCACGAGCAAAGATAACAAAATTAATAATATACAAGAAAATTTATCAGATGTCAACAATAATTTTTAACCCAACATTCAAACGTCAAAATAAAGATTTGTTTATCTTGCGCGCGAAATCAAATTCTTACCGTCATGCATGCATTAACATGACATCACACTAACTTGTCCCCACTTTCCTACGTATTGAAATATTTATGTGAAAATTTTGGATTGAAAGATCGTACATGGCCAGGACATCCCACATCATTCGCTACCGAAGGAAACGTTAATGCTGTCAGAAAGATGGGAGTACAATAGACATATAAACTATCGCGAGATTCGTACTACTCTGCACTAACGCGTAAAAAAGATTTGTTTCCTAGGTACCGCATGGTTTAACCGACGAGTAAATAGTAAGATGTGTTTCACATCCCATTGTGGTAGCAGCAACTTCAGAAGTAACAAAAATTAGTCTTACTACTATGACGCGTCCACTAAACAGAACGAAGTCGACCCTTCGTAGATGAAAGCATGCACGTGCCTGTAAGAAAATTTCGATCCATTAAGAGGAAAATGCTGGCCGCCTTCTTTACTTTGAGAAGAGTTGTGGAGAGCTTGGTGTTCGTAACACAAAAAACAGTCACCGCAGAGTGGTGCAAGATGTGCCTGTCCAGAGTTGTTGAAGGACTCAACACTTGATTTTCCAACACAACAAAGGTCCTGCACATAGCTCCAACATATTTATCTAATATTTAGCAATCACTGGGCAGAAGTTGCTGGAAGGTCCATCCTACAGTGCAGATCTCGCTCCATTCGACATTGCGCTGTTTTCTTATATTAAAAACGTTAAAAGAGAGCTAATTTTCCAATGATGAAGATTTTCTAAGGGTTTGAAATTACGAGTGTGCTCAGCTTGCATAAGAAAGGTGAAAGAATTGGTTTGATGGCTGATTTCACAGAATGGGTAAGTGCATAGAAGTGGTGGAAATTATTTTGAATGATTATTAAACTTAAGTAACATATTACTGTGAACTTTGTTTTCAAATTTAATTTATTTAAATGAATGATTTCTATGTGCAGTTACACAAGCATAATTTTGTTGAGACTGTGTATAGTATTTGGGTATCGCAAGGCATTCTTTTTGGTTCTACACAACTAGGCCTTCCGTTCAAAGTAAATACAAAGAAATAATACAACAAGAAGTACTCGTTTAAAAATATTCTATTGTTTGTTTATATTTTCGCATCTCATTTTTGTTGTTATTTAATATATTTCATTCTTAACCTATATCTTAACCTTTCAATGCAACTTTACTATACAAATGTTCTTTTGTGAATCACACACGCATAGTATTGGAGTTTTAATTTTGATTCCTAATGAATCTCGCAAACAAGGACTCCCAAAAAGGGGTATTTGTCCACCAAATGCTGAGATTAGTACTCGAAGCCTATCTCTGACTGAAATGTGAATCTCTGGTCTCTACTGATAAGTTTCTATAAAGCAAGTGTGCTATTCAGCGCTTATTTAAGTGAGAAACGAGTCCCTACAGAATACAATACTTATCCTCACATAAGTAGAATAATGATCCACATGCACTTTTCTATTTAATTGCTCTATATGCTCGAATTTTTATCGTGCTTAAAAATTTTACTTACTCAAAGTTAAATTGTGCACACAAAATTTTTGAACTCCTCCTGGTATATTATTAAGCTTTTATAATAATGATGAGAATAATGAGGATAACAATATTAATTATTAAAATGAAATTAAACTTTTATTTATTCTTAGATAAATTTAATGCCAATAGGCTTAAATTTTTAGATTATATACTATATTCTAATTGAGATTTTTTAAATCAATAAGCGTCAAAGTTAAACTGATCAATTCGAAGATATATCTGTGAATCTTAATTTTGCGGTGTTTTCTGCTTTTATACGCAGTGTTCCTTTCTTCTACGAATTCGGTTCCTACCGCAAATAATTTATTTCTGTTTTCTCTAATTTTCATGTTTTTTTAATATTTCCACCGCTGTGTATTTGATTTATAATAGGTAATTTTCATTTTTCCATCTCTACACGTTGACTCCCTATCTATATATTTTTCCTTTTTGTTGTTATTTTGATATTTGTAAATTTATATTGTGGAATATTGAACTTTTAGTCTCGTCTTCCAAAAACAGCGTCGATTTCAAATCCAGTCTTGCTCGCTTTACTTGGAAAATTTTCTACGTAGTACTCTTTTTCCCGTAGCATTTTCTTTCTCTTTCTTACCTTGTTTGTACTTATGGCGTCGTCTTGTCCTCTGCTTTCACTCGTATGCGTGTCATACATCCACGTTATCGTCATTGAGCATGTGTCTCTGATATGCTTTTGTTGACATTATTTTGTTTACATCAAAATATTACTGCATTGATTGTTTTATCTGTATTTTATATTTGCTTACTTCTTGTTGGTTATATTCTTGTTGTTTCAGATTTCACTGGTCCAGATTTCACGCTTGTATGGCTTATATAATTAATTTCTCTAATTTTAAAGTAGCATTGGACGTCTTATGTCAATGCATCCATTTTGACAAAGTTATATTTACAAGTATAATTAATTAAAATTAAATATGGTTATTAACGTTATTATTGTACAAAAAAGAGATTCTTTAATATCCTTTCATGATCTTACTAGTGTGTATAGCATATTTTATTAATTTGTTATATGTTGAGAAAGATACTGTTTTTTCAAGAAACCTTCTTTATGTGGTGATGTGGGCACTGTGGGCACTAGAAATTAAGTTCTGCAATATTATTTTCGTATAGTGCCATGGACTCCAATACTCATATTTTCCATGTTTAACAAGTCTACGTGATCATGAACGTAGCAAAGATAAGAATATAATTACATAATCTAAATAAACGTTATAAATTTCAACACAGTAATCGGAGAAAAGACACACACGCCGCCACAGCTCTTTTTGCATTTGCTATTTAAAATTTAACTGTATAGGTAAAGTTTTCCGAGGTTACGAATTAATATAATTACTAACTTTGTCACCAAAATGTCAACGATTAATTTAATGTTAGGTAATTTATTCCTCCCTCCTTAGTTAATTTCTTTGCACTTTTACAATATTTTAGCATATCTTGTTTCATTAAAAATGCTAACTTGATATTATTGAATTTTTAATAACCTTAACAAATACTTGCGTACATAAAAGTTTGAATAATGTGTTACGCTAATATAATACTGATTGTGAGACGTTTTCACATTTTGCATTTGCATCATACAATTTATAATATGAATGTTTTATATTAATTGTTTTTATCAATATAATTATACCTAGTAGTAAAAACAAGCATTTTGTTAAAATTTGTACATTGACGGGAAGTTAAAATGTACGATTCCTATAAGATTGGTCTATAGCATCTCCGTAAAGTAGTCTTCGCATAGACATAAACAAAATTGAGACATAAAAGTCTAGACTAAACTCCGGCTAAGTTTTAACTTATTTAGGATATAAAGCTTTATTTCACGATGTGGATATGTATATAAGTGAGAGTATAGTGGTGAGCAAAGAAAATGCTGTTTTCATTCTTGTTGTTCGAAAGAGTAGGATGAGTTTTATTGCAGTCCGATGTGCGGTAGGTCTTGCCATTCAGATATTCAAAGCGACTCGAGTTACAACATAGCCTGACTACCGCAGTAACATTTGCTGCTTTAGTGATGGAAGGCAGGCATGTAGTCGCTTTTGTTTTGATTTGTGCGAGGGGGAGTCGACCAAGCGGCAGGTCGACCATTCATCACAGTACTGCTTCATGAATAATGCAATAATATATTATATACACATAGTCCTGAATCATACTGTTAGGGATGTAAATTTATTGTCTGGAATGCAAGGATTAGTTAATACGCTTTTTCTTTTTTATTTTATGCGATACTTCCCACTTAAATATTCTTCCGTCTTCAAATTTGCATAAAGTTTTAAAATACAAAAAACTTTGGTATATTCAAGTATTTATAAAGTGATTGCTTTAAACATTTTTAGATTATACTGCGTAAAACCTTAAAATTTGTAATATCCTCCACATTATCAACATTTTTTTACTGTTTTTAATATTCATTTCCACTACTATAGTAACGTATCTTACTGATTAATTCTAAAATATAGAGACGAACTTGCTTATTAATAAGGATGCCCATTTGAAAGCGAACACAGTGTCGCAATGGATGGAGATTATCTTGGACGCGCGCGTATTATATGTACGTATGTTTCCGATGTGTCCAGTCTCAAGGCGGTTGCGATATAATATAGTTATTTCGCGTAAAGTAAAAAAATAATAAATCAATAATGACGAAAATAAAGAGCGTTCTACCATTATTAATTTCTAACTTATAACTGAATAATATTAAATAATAAATAAAGTTCTAAATTTATAAAAGTACTGGAATACTTACAGTTTTAAAAATCTATACAAACCTCGAACACAAATACGTCACCATTTTTTCCGTATATGCTTTACACTATTTACATGCCACATGGAATTTATATTTTGTTGTACGCGAGAGGGGTATTCCACAAACTATGTATTTCATTGTAGTACCAGCGTAAAAACTAAATACGGAAATCTACTTATTAATTTCTGTGCTTAGTGGTAATACGTACGCGGGCAACCGAATCCCCATCCACTGCGTTTGCTCTCAAATGGGCATTGTTACTTATAAGTAGAGCGTGCGCGCCATGAGCGCCGGTATGGGAGTGTAATTCGTAATATATTAGAATATGCGATAGAATAGGGACGCAACATGAGCTTGTTACCGATATAAGTATAGAAGTAGAGACATTTATTCTATCAGAAATAATTAAATATACATTTGGTTTTCTGCTATTAAAGTAATATGCATAAACACACGAAAAATAAGAATAGTGCATATTATAGCAGCGTTGTATGTACCTATAAATAAAATGGAAAATGTATGAAATCAGTGATTGTGTGCACGACAGAGGATTTAAAAAAACACTTACCGTTTTAAGCGTCTTCCAAGGATTGACAAACTGGAGTAACTCGATTGTATATTTTCAACATCAGGTGCGTTTCTAAGGTTATTTCTGAAAAACATGTCCGCCGTGAGGAAAAAATATGTTTATATTCGGAAAACGAGCGTTCTACATCTAGTGATGTTATACTCGCATAATCAACATACTTTTTTAAACAACTTAACGCATCTGTAGACGTGCCCTCACAAATACGTGTTAAGGTGTCAAAATCTGCATTTCTGTCTAAAACACTTTCAAATTTAATTAGAACACTTTCACTTTTTGCGTCTTCTACAACACACAGTTGTGCGTGAACATCTTTAACGATTTGCAGTGATTCCTCTAACGACAGCGACGAATTTTCTAATTTTGTTATTGCATCTTCTAGTCCCAAGTAATTCTCACGAATACTTTGTAAATCCATTTGAATCTGGGCATCTTGAAATTTTTTCTGGCTTGTATTGGTATCTGCATCGGTTAATGACAGATTGATATCCAAAGCAACAATTAATCGCACTTTGATCGAAAACCTTGAACTTTGTAAGTTATGTTCAAAATTTGTATCGAATTGGGCGTTACAAAGAGATCATTAGAGAGGCTCGAAGAGACTAAAACTTCTTAAAAACTATTGTAACTGGCGAGGAAACTTGTTCTTAACAAGATCCAGAAACTAAGCGTGAAAGTGCTGAAAAGCAGTCGCAGACGAAGAAATCTCAAAAGGATCTCGTTTGAGAAGGTTTAATGTTAATTGTCACTGATTTTTTGACAACAAATATTTTTTTTACTTCCGCAGAAGGCCTGTTTACTAGAATCCGCTCCGTGCGATTATTTTTTATATCCTAAGCTGCAACTGGAAATAATTAATCATTTAAAGGCATTTAACGGTTATCGACAAACAACCTAAACGCCATTGCAATCGACGATTTAAAAAGTTTATTCGATACACTTCCTGAAATAGGAAATTATTTCTGCGAAAGGTGAATACTAAAATTTCTTAACTATTTTTCGTTTTTTAATATTATATAATAGAATATATAAAGAAATTGTTTATTATTTCACCATGGCCACCCAATTTTGTCTGTGCGTATATTACACAGAAGGTAGTATAGTAGAAATTAAAATTTATTATGACCATATAGAAATGGGTCCTACTACCTACCATTCAAAGCCTAATAATTATTATGGCAATATCTATTAATTGATAGAAATTATTTTAGATCTGCATAGTAAAATAATATGTAATTTAAACTACGGTTTGTTAAATGAAGCTTAAAAGGCTGATACAAGCACATTAATACATTTTTCTGAAGAAAATACATTTAAATGGGTGGCTTCGTCAGAAAAACAACACTGTATAGTTAAATCTATTCATTGGAATTTATTAGTATGGGTCAGATAAATGACCGAAATTCTGATATCTGTTTTATTTATCTGTTGTTTTGACGTTAATAATTCATAGGTAATAATCTCCATTTATATCCAGAACGGCACGAGTTGATTTAACATTGTACTAAATGGAAAAAGGTAAGAGAAAGAGAGAAAGAAATTGTGGAAAACGGTTATTCGTGACCGAGAGATATAAAAGAATGCAAGATCCAGTTTATCAAGGTTTTAATGTCTGAAACTATTGACATACCATTGTCTCGATAAAAACATCAATTTATATTAGTAGCAAAGTGGAACGAATAAGAAGAAAAAGAATAGTTAAGGAAAAAGGAATATCAGTACAAACAAGAATATTACATGTTCGTGTTTGCAGTTTCATAAACTACTATCCTAGAAAACGTTTTATCATACTTTACCAACCTTCTAAGCATTCTTAGAGTTTTATTTAAATAAGTTACTTTCTCCAGGAATATACTGAGTATATTTAGATATTAAATTTCAGTTTCCGTGTTCTAAATAAAAACATATGACTGACACGAGCAATGAAATAAGAAGTAAAGTATTCGTGCAAAATTACTTCATCAAATCCTGTAACTCTCGGGTGGTATAATTACATCTTTTTCGTAAATAATTATGTATTATAGCCGTTGTGCCTTATGTGTTGGTAGTATTAATCCCAATACATACACCAAGTCTGAATGTATATTATGCAACTACTTGTATAATCTTTTGCTGATTTCGCAGCAACAGTATTAAACGTTTTAGAAAATCAGGAACTTGAAGAAATAGAATTTTATGTTGACTTATTTGAAATTTTATTTTGAAATATTCTGATGGTACACTTGCAGCTAATTATGATGGTTTTCGACACTACTAGCTATAACATATAAACTACTCCACATTTTAAAGTTTGAATGTGTTATGGAAACAGAGATTTCGCTAAAACGCCTGCGAGTTTTATTTAAAAATGTTGCTGTGATAGATATTTCAATATTATAAACAGAAAAAAAAACTTGACTTAATAATAGAAGACGCATAAATATTGACAAATCAGATAAAACCAACAAAGAATATTAGAATACAATTAAAGAAAATAAATACAAAATACTAAATAGGTTTTAGGTATTTAGTATTTTGTAGAAACGTACAAACAAACATGACTGAGGGTACAGAATAAAATATTACGAGATATCTCGGATGATAATGCAGTGAAAGTAATCACAAACGCCTCCATAAAGAAACCACAATACAAATACTTTGAAAAAATGAAAACAGTTTATAAAGTCATACGAACTAAAATAGAAAATACAAACAGAGATTAAACCAATAAATTATAAGAATTATGTAATACACTACAAAAAAAAGCAATAACCAAATATCGACAAAATAGAAAGAAAAGACGAATACTCTTGGATAGATAAGAATTTAATAAAAGAAATCCATTATTAAACTTATTCTCGTGTAACTGTATAACATTTCCAGCCTTAAATTAATTCACTTGACTAGAATATATTCCGTTCTGTAATTAGATTTACCTTTTAGCCTAAAGAAGGTGAAATAGTTGTAACTATAATAAAATATTAGGGAAAATTATACAATTGTGTTTCGTATTTAATTTTACAATTAATTTTCATCAAGTAAAGGCCACATCAGCTAATAAGGAAATCAGAGAAAGAAATAAACTACAAAGAGAAGGTAAAACGCTCATTAAATCAAGAAAAAAATAAATGTTACACAAAACAGTTTCAGAGATAACATTCAGATCCAGCTAAAAACAGGAATTTTCCTTTCTTTATGTTTTATCAAATTATCGATGATATCTGGGTTGTAACCATTATTTTTTGCTATTATTTTAATTGTGTTGATTTCATTATTAAAGGCTTCCTTATTTAGTGGTATACTTGTTGCCCAATTTTAGCTAACCCTTTGTCAATTGATTTACAATTCTTCAGCTATCAATCTCACATTTAACCGGGCGCACACCATCTTATAGTTTATTTCAAATTATAAGAATATAACTTTGAACGACTCTAATGCTTTTATTTCACCACCTGCGGCAATAACTACCTGGCCGCTCAATACGATTATCTTTTACGCAAACAAACTGCTGAGGTCCGTAATGACAAAATTTAAGTAAATTGTAATTACTGCAATTTAGCTGAAATAAAATTTAATAATAATATAAGTACCAACAGTTGTTAATTTGAATATACAGTTATTATATATAGTTAATTAGAATAATTAGTCATTAAATTACAATTTAGACGAAATAAAATTTAATAATAATATAAGTACCAATAGTTGTTAATTTGAATATATACTTATTATTTATAGTTAAATAGTCATTAAATTACAATTTAGATGAAATAAGTGCTTATATTTATTAAATAAAATTTAAGTAAATATAGTTAGGAGAGTTTTATTGCTGTATATATATTTGATTTTTCTCTCTTTACTTAACGAACATGTGGCGACCTATCGCTGAAAGTGTTAGTGATTATGATGTGGATAGTGATAATACTGTTGAAGCACGACAGAGAAAGCATATATCAGAAGATGCAAAACAGATAATTTTCAATGTCTATCATACCCTGATGGAAGAAAATAACGAACTACAAACCAAGAACATTCAACGAACGTCGCAATTAACCAAGGTGCCTTTTGGAACAATATATAAAATAATTAAGAATAATGCAGGGCCTCGAAAGCAAAGAAGTGACAAAGGAGCACCGAGAAAAATTGAAGAGTATGAAATTGATACTATTAGGCAGCAAGTATACTCCTTCTACAGAGGAAATGTTGTATCTACACTTGACTGCTTACATAAAAGAATCAGTGATGAGCCTATAAATATTCAGTGTTCTAAAGCAACCTTGTGGTGGACGCTAAAGAAAGCTGGTTTTAAGTTTGGCACTATAGAAAACGTCGCACAATTATGGAAAGCCCGAGGTTACAGAAACTTCGATATGAATACTTAACGGCAATTAGAAGGTATAGACAGGAAGGACGATTAATATGTTATTTAGACACGCTAGTTGGACGCGCCGGCTTCGAGAGGGATGAGAATAATCGTTCTTCATGCTGGGTCAGAAAAAGGATGGATCGGACAGCTGCTATTATCAGCTAAAAATGTTAAATCCTCAAGTTTAGGTTACCATGAAGATATGACCTCACCTTTATTTGAAGAATGGTTTTGTGACACTTTGCTGCCAAATTTACCAAAAGATAGTGTGATAGTGATGGACAACGCTCCGTATCATTCTCGACAGCAAACCAAAGTTCCTACAAAATGTAATAATAAGAAAGATATTAAAACATTTTTAGAAGCAAATGATTTATATTTAGAGGATCATTATACAAAAAAAAACAATTAATAGAGGTGATGAAGACAAAAGAATATTTAAAGGATTATTGTGTGGATAACAGAGCCAAAGAAGCAGGACATACAATTTTGAGTTTACCACCATACTATTGCATTTTCAATCCCATTGAATTGATATGAGCCCAAATGAAAAATACCATAAGACGAACAAATCAAACACCGAAATTTAGTGAAAGCTGTTTAACACACATAACAAATTCTATGGAACATATAACTGCTGTAAATTGGAAAAATGCTGCTAAACACGCAATAGCAAAAGAGGACGAATATATGCACATGTACAAAATAGTAGCACCTTTGATTATAAATTTGCAATACCATTCAGCACAGACACCGATTTGCAAGACGACTCGAATCACAGATGATTTATGAAATGCGGTGACACATAAAAATTTTATTGTGTATTACAAATAAATTAGCTTCATATATCTATATGTATCCACTACACATGTTGTCACACGATTCGTAATTTTTTCTTTGTATATAAACCCAATGTACAGATATTTTTTATTATATACTTGGAATTAACAGCGTTTTATTATTATATTATAGGGCCCTAATTTATAGTCCCCTATATACCCCTAGATTCATGCGTTGCAAATAGGTAAACCGTACCCGTTCAATAAGGAGACCAGGTATAATAATTATCATCACAGAAGGTGGTGCAATAAAAGCATTAGAGCCGTTCAAAGTTATATTCTTATAATTTGAAATAAACTATACATACTGATGTCTGTTAATATTAGCATCCGTCATTGTTTGACTTTGTCATAACATTTCCATCATATGCTACTGCTACAATTCTAATGTTTGAACACCTCGTTTTTAGTTCTTAACAAGAAATGAAGTCTTACTAAACACGAACAGTACTTGTAGACAGGTATTACCTTCGCAACTAACAACTGACTCTTTTAACATGAATTTTACACACGTATTAATTCAAATATGTTGAAATTTTTTTATATCGAGAAATATAAAATACACAGACACACTTATTTTCGTGTTAGAAGACAACTTCTAATCTCTTACTTTATATAATGACTATTGTTTCAGGTAAATGGTCATTAAAATAGATATTATAAAAATAATTATCTGACACTGTATAGATCACTTTATATGTCAGCGTATCTGAAAGAGTCTCAAGTTCCGTATCCATTATCATTACTACCACATTCTTACTTTTAAAACCGATGGTAATGTATTCAATAAATATACACGCACGTTTACGTAGACAAAAGGAGAAATGTACCATGTACACCTACACGTTTTCGATAAAGACACGATTTGAATGGATCATAAGTCACCTGACGATAATTGTTAAAGTAGAGGCACAGAATGGACAATAAAGAATCAACTACATGACAAGATGACCATTTTAATCTGTGGTATCTTTTCGAAAATAAAAAAAAAGAAGAAGAGATTCGTGATGAGAAAAAAAACACCTTTTACGAGGTCTTCATTCGGTGGAGGGGTGATAAAATCGGTTGGATCGATTCTTAAATGAGCACACGTACACTCATTTATACAAATTTACAGCTTAAACGTGTTTGTATTTTTAGACAATTGCTATGAATTAAGATTACCGCTTAGCAGTACATTCCTCTGATGAAAGCTTTTCTTTTCTTTGTTTATTGTATCCCGAAAAATTCTTCAATCTAGTACTATTATGAAAAAATACATATGGAAGCAATAAATAATATATTCTTCTTCTGCATCCCATACATACATTTATAATATACACATATTTTTAAAAATAATGGAATTACAACATTACCACAATAATAGAAAATTGCCGACAATCTACATTATTTACTTTATTTAGAAAACAAAGTATAAGTAGCAAAATAAAGGTAAAACTTAAAATACAGTAAACATTGATAAGCTGCGCCTATTCTAGTCAAAATTCTATGTATTTTGTTGTGAAGCTACATTTTTTATTTCTAGATCATTTAAGCCGTGACATCACACCCTTTTTCAATTCCTTTCTTCACTATTAAGTAATAGAGAAAACTTCATGCTTCGCCTTAAAAATGGAAACTTCCACTTTTTCATCTTCCATCTTACTTATTTAGCAGCTTAGAAGCTACTGAAATTGTCGATCTCCCAATTTGTCCAAATTGTCCCAATCACCTTCTAACTCTTTGCGTTCTCACTATTTGAGTACTACTGGCGTTCTTAAAGAGTTCCTCTAATTCTTTATTTATTCTTTTTCTCTATTCTCCTCACAAATCTTTCTTAAAATTCTTCTCTTCCATATTGCACGTCTACTTTCTTCTTTTTTAATCATTATGCAGGCTTTACAGCCATAAATAACAGCGGACCTTGTTATTGTTTGGTATTATCTTACTTTTACAGATCTTGACATAGTTTTTGCTCTTGAGATTTTAGTCAGATACCTAACGGCTTTGCTTCTTTTTGGTATCTTTTATATTTATTTCCCTTCACCACCCTTATACGTTAGTACTACAGCTACATATTCGACCTGCTCCACTCTTTCTATTGCGAAATTTCTAGCTACGAAATTTATGACTAAATATTCCGTCTCCCGTTTTTCATGATCTTTGATTACCATATATTTCGTTTTATGCTCATTAATTATTTACCTGTTTATAAGCTGTTCATTAGCGTAAGAATTAAATACTTGATACAACTTCCCAAAAAAAAATTACAGTAAGGTTTTTTATGAAATTATATCAAGTATTTATTTTTGACTATTTGTTCATAATGTGTAACCCAGTGCCAATTGTATTCAATTGCTCAATAGAAATTCTATTTGTTCAGAACAGATCATGAACATCTAAACAAGCAGAAAATGAACCGCTGCTAGACACCTTAAAAGCAGGCAATAAACAGGGAAGATTGCCTCAAAATGCTGACGCCTACATTTTCAAAATCCACATTAAGTTAGCTCTATTACTTATCTGTGAAAGAAGGAATCGGAGGGCGTTGAATGGCCTCACTGAGCAGGTATGTATTAACCAACGTGAAATTTGTTACATTACTCAAGCGTTTCTCAACCTTTTTGCATTTGCGACCCAATTTTCAATCACAATTTTCATCGCGCCCCCCCTCCTCTCATTTCACTGAAATCGTAATTGTAATCTTAGTTTCTATTTAATTTAATTATATTTTGACGCTAAAGCCATCCTACGATCTTGTTAAACCTTAAAAATTACCACAAATGGGTAAATTTATTGATAGTTGGCAACACCGATCCGCTGCATTGATAAAATCAAAATCGATTGCTCTCTGTCTCACGTACACCATATCGGACATCCTCGCTGCTTCGCGAGAAGTTCGGATTTGTCCCGAACATTCTAGACTGCCTGCGCGGCGTGCATAAATGCTATATCTCGTTCCACCCAGTCTCAGTCGAGTCGATTCTTCTATCTGTACCTCTACCGTGAATGCGCATGTTGTGATTTGCAATTGTTATCTTGTTATCTGCAATTTAGGATATTCAAGTTCAAGTAGCAGTAGAATTATATAGTGTATGTATATGCAGAATCATGGATAAATTTTTAAGTGGGCGTAAGCAAGCATTAGACGATAGTGAAGCATCAACAAGCGCACAGACGAAAATGGTTCCGAAGATAAAATCAAGAAAATATTCTTAATAATATTTAAATTTTGGGTTTATCAGCACTGAAGTAAATGAAGAAGAAAGGCCCCTGTGTGTCATTTGCTCAAAAATTTTGGCAGCAGACAGCATGAAACCGAACAAACTTAAACGACATTTGGAAACGCTTCATAGTGAGTACGTTGGCAAACCCCGAGAATTCTTCGAATTAAAATTACAATCGTATGAAAAGCAAAAATCATTTTTAAAATACACTTTGTCTGTAAATGAAAAGCTTTACTTGCCTCTTACAAAGTTTCATATCAGATAGCCAGAAGCAAAAAACCTCACAGTATTGGTGAAGAAGTTATCCTACCAGCTGCAATTGAGATTGTAGAAAAAAATGTTTTGTCAAAGAGTTGCAGTCCATACCTCTATCAAATGATACTGTTGCCCGTCGAATTGATAATATAGCTGAAGATGTGCAACACCAGCTTTTTGGGAAATTACGTCACAAACTTTTTTCAATTCAGCTTGATGAGGCCACAGATAGCAATAAAGACGCTCATTTAATTGCCTATGTTCGATTTTGTGATGGTCTGTCAGTAGTGGAAGAACTATTATTCTGCAAACCAATAGAACTCAAAGCAACAGCACTTGCATTATTTTCTATCCTAAATAATTTCCTAAGTGAGGCAAACATAGAGTGGAAAAATTGCGTCGGAATATGCACTGATGGTGCTCTTACAATGTCTGGAAGATTCCAAAGTGTACAAGCACTTGTGAAACAAAAATCACCGAAGTGTATCTGGACACATTGCATGATTCGCAGAGAAGCTCTGGCTTCCAAAGAAATGAGTCCTGGTCTGAATTTTGTGCTAACGACAGTGGTAACCGTAGTAAATTATATAAAAATGAGACCACTAAAATCAAGAATCTTTTCTGCACTTTGTAAAGACATGGGTGCAGTACATTCAGCGTTACTGATTTATTGCGAGGCAAGATGGTTATCACGTGGGGCATTTTTGCAACGACATGAATTAAGAGATGAAATCCCCATTTTTCTAGAAGAGGAAAACCGACCGGAAGCCGAGAACTTTCGCGATGATTTATTTGTGATGAAATTGAGCTATTTGGTCGACATATTCGAGAAATTAAATACCTTGAATCTTCAACTCCAAGGAGCAAACACACATGTGTTGGATACGAGTGACAAAGTTAATGCTTTTTGTAGAAAACTAGAATTGTGGAGTAGAAATGTAAAGCAAAAAAACCTAGAAATGTTTGCAAATTTGGATGAATGTGTCAAATCTTACAAGGCTGGAGAGCAACATATAGCAGTTATTTTGGTAACCATTGAAAATCATGTAACCATGCTGGCAAAAAATTTTAAAAAGTATTTTCTTGCTGACCTCAACTTGATAGCAAGTTACGAGTGGGTTAGGGACCCATTTGAAAATACTCCCGGAGGTCTCTCAACTGCCGAAGAAGAAATCTTTATAGACTACACGGCAAGTGGCGAAATAAAAAGACAGTTTCGTAATAAATCACTCTTTGAATTTTGGGCAGGGTTGAATGATGAGTTTTCTGCACTAAAATCAAGAGCACTGCGTATACTATTACCATTTTCCACATCCTACCTTTGCGAAACCGGATTTTCTACGGTGGCTGCTTTGAAGACAAAATATAGATCACAGCTAAATATAGAAACAGAGCTTAGAGTGTCAATTTCTAATATTAAACCTTCTTTCGAAAAACTTTGCTCTGCGAGACAGGCCCAAGTAAGTCACTAATAATTATTAATCCTGTTTTAAATTTAATATTTTTAAGTTAATTAATAAATACGTTGTATTCTATTTATAAGTGCATTATATATCAGTGTAAACGTGCAATTTGTTTTTTATTATATCAGAATGTATTTTCATTTTCTTTGA
The DNA here is from genome assembly GCA_935421215.2 of Melolontha melolontha. Classification (NCBI taxonomy): domain Eukaryota; kingdom Metazoa; phylum Arthropoda; class Insecta; order Coleoptera; family Scarabaeidae; genus Melolontha; species Melolontha melolontha. Next base: position 123,134,504 of record OW285237.1, on the reverse strand, counting down.
GTAAATTGAGTGATCTTTTTACTAATGTTTTTTCTTATTTTTTCTCGCCTTACTCGCGCCCCCCTTTAGTTTTATCACGCCCCCCTGCGGGGCGCGCCCCGCAGGTTGAGAAACACTGCATTACTCAGAACAAAATGAACCTCTACAAGAAAATACATGGGATTTTAAGCTATAATCGCTTACAAGGATATATACTTTCAAATGCACTTCAAGGATTTCTTCAAAACATAACGGTTGGTACCTAGTGCCTGCTGTTTAAGAAACTACAAATATAATACAATTTCCGACAGATACATATAATTTACAAAACAATATATGAAGATTGTTCTCTTTTTTTTTCTTTGAACCTCTCTAACAGGTCGTGATATTTTGCAAGAATTTTTTTTTACATCTTAACATTGTTACTCACAAGCTTAATAACAGCGACATATGAAAAATATACTTAAGTATTTTTAAACTACAAAGTGTTACGTTTTATTATTCGAAATATCTTATTACTAGAGAACGGACATTCTTACCACATGACACGGCGTAATTCAATGAAGTATTTGTTAGTCTTACCCGGCCATCTGGTCCGTTGCGATAACAATGGACAACACAGCTATTGTATTCGGAGGCTATATTCCATTAAACGCAATCGGCAATTGGAAATGTTTATAAACTTCGCTGAGTACATCCCGGCGTAATACAATGAAATATTTGTGTTTGACTTTCTCGGACACCTGATTTTCGCAGCGTTAACAATGGACAACGGCTATTGTATTCGGGAACTTAGTCATGTGGTAAGAATGTCCGTTCTCTACTTATTACGTACAGTTTATTCGAAGTGTCCCGAGATCAATGTGAACATCGTAAACTGGCACAGGTGGTCATTACGTAACCGCCTTCCTTCCGATCGTGTCTATGCACGTTTAGAGAGCGCGTCGCTTCTACTGAGGCACTTGCCATTTGAATTGTCGTTAAGTCGATGATGTGAAAAGTGTATACCGGATCCAATTTAGTTGTGTATCGTGAGAATTTTTCGGTATTGGTGGATTAGTTGGTTGCACTTTACGCTAGTTTTTAGCACTATATATTGGGATTTATGCCTCTACCGACATCGATATTTATAGTGCCCTTGAAGCAGTTATAAGGTGAGTGGACGACAATTTCCTTGTGGCATTTCTATTTCAATTGTATGAATGTATGAATTACATCTATAGGGCACTTACATAGCGACCGCTGTCTTAGTTACCTACCGTTGAATCTACGTATGGCTGAATTTTATTAGCCCTTTGAAAGGGCTACTTGGTCCGAACCATGACCGGATATTGCAGTGAACGCCATTGATAAAGGTGCATCATTTGCGCACGAATTAAGTTAGATTCCGTTTTCGTTGCCCCTCTATGGTTTAATTAGACGAGTAATATTTGTATGTCTTCAGTTTTTTCAAATAAATACCTAAGTAACATTTATCTTCAGATTTTCATTATTTGTTTGAAATGTATTAATACAGTTGAATTCACGTTGGCAATGATTTTTATATCAGTTTTTGCATTTGTTACTTGCTATGTAACGTGAACGTAATACGTAATATTGTGAACATCATTTCTCTTTATTATTTAAAACTGAATTTAATAATGTTATATAATGTTAATGTTATTTAGGTTGTTGTTCGTAAGTACCCAATATAAAAGGGTAGAATAGCGCCAAGACAACGAATTCATTGATTACACAGGTCTACAAAATTAAGCTTTTTGACAGATGTTTTTATTTTGAAAACTGATTTTATATAATTTTGGTAGGCTGATTTAAAAAATTCTATGCATTTATTTGTATCACGTAAGGTTTTTTTGCAAATATTAAATGAAAAAAAAAAACGATATTTCTAAAAAAAAATTATTTGTTTATTGAGTAAAAAGGTGGAAAACAAGTTAAAAAAGTGGAAAAAAATACTTTACTCAGTCTTTTTTAAGTGAAATCTTTGTCTTTTTGCCAGAAAGCTGCGTTGTCCGGACATTCGGTTGTATGTTTTTAAGGGCATATCCCGTTTTAACATCCAGCAGTAGTCCGCCATCATCGTTATGCTCCATCTGCCTTGGTATCGCCGTTCCATTTCCTTAATGTCTTGGTGAAACCTCTCTCCCTGTTCGCTAACTGCTCCAAGATTTTCAGGAAAATAGTTCAAGTGTGAAAACAGGAAATGCACTTTCAAACTTATATTACAACCTAGACGATGAAAGTGTTGTAACATACTTTGAACAATATTTTCGTAGTTTTCGTCCTTAGAGTTCCCAAGAAACTTATCAATTACTTCTTTAAATGAAACCCAGGCGTTTTTCTCGACATTGGTCATTGTGTTTTGAAAATCCTTGTCTTTGCATAATGTTCTTATCTGCGGCCCAACAAAAATACCTTCTTTTAACTTGGCATCGGATAAGGCTGGAAATGTCTCGCGCAAATATTTAAAACACTGTCCATTTTTGTCTAGAGCTTTAACAAACTGCTTCATCAAGCCAAGTTTGATATGGAGAGGAGGCAGTAAAACTTTTTTGGGGTCAACCAAACTATCTCTTAATACATTTTTGCTACCAGGTGTAAGGCTTGTTCTAGAGGGCCATTCTATTTGAGTCCAATGTCTATCCCTTGCTCGACTATCCCACTCACAAATAAAGCATGGATATTTTGTATAACCTCCTTGTTCTCCTAGTAGCATGCACAGCACTTTAAGGCCACCACAAAGCATCCACTGATGTTCTTGGTAGTTTATTTTCTTTAAAAGAAGTTCAAAATTTTCATACGTTTCCATTAAATGTACCGAATGGGCAACGGGAACGGCAACGGGCCAGCTCGTTACCATTGTGCAATAAAACGCCTTTTAAACTACGCTTACTTGAGTCAATAAACAGGTGCCATTCTTCTTTTACATACGGCACATTTCCTAATTTTGAAATTCAGTCAGGCATATTGTTGCAATACACTAGCGGTCCGTCTTGAGTAAAATATTGACATAACTCTTTTTCGCGATCCCGGTAAAAGCTTGATGTGACGCCAGGTGCAAGTAAATGTTTCTCACGAAGTCGGGAGGCTAACAATTCGGATGCATGCTTTGGAAGGTGCAAATCTCTAATTAAATCATTTAGTTCGCTCTGGTTAAACACTTCGGGCTCTCTGAAATCTGGTGTGAAATCTGAGTCATCTGGGTCGCAATTAGATTCCTCTGATTCTCACGATATGACGTTTTCTAGTGCTTTTGGGGCGGTAGGTATCGGTACATCTAGTCCATGAGGAACTGGTCGATTAGCAGAGTCAAGATTGGGATAAATAATTTCTTTCTTATTTTTTCTGTTGAATCCTTGAAAATTACACGAACAAAAATAACAATCATCACTATGATTTCTAGAGTCTCGCCATACCATAGGAACACCAAAGCTTAAACATTTCTTCCTACCTTTTTGCCAGTTTCTTAATGCTTCAACGCAAACGGAACAAACAGTATGAGGAGCCCAGGACTTGTCTTAGTTGCCAATTTTTACACCAAAATAAGCGTGGTATACATTTTTCACAAACGAAGTTATAGTTTGCCTCTGCTTTACTACGACATAACTACCACAGATATAACAAAAGTTATTCGGATTGTTCACACAATGTCTTCTTTCTATATTTATACGTTCTAGAACACTTAAAATACGCAACAACGAAGATAACAAGCGCGCGGACACAGTAGCACGACGACTAACACAACCAAACTGCACATAAGCAGGTTTCAACGTTGTATTGACGCTTCTGCGCCGACTTTGTTGGTTTGCTGAGAAATCTAATATTAACCAGTGTTGCCAAATTACATTTAATTTTATAAAAATCAATTCATTTAAAAATCATGCCTAACATGGAACAATGACATGGAACAATAACATATGACATATTCTTGTCATAGGTATGTATTTAATAAATTAACATTTTTAAGATATAGAGCGCTATAAAAAAATTTACGTGATAGAGCAAAAATATGGCGTTTTTTGGAATAAGGGCCCCCAAACATATAAAAATTAGCAAACAGCTTTCAACCATCAAAATCACTGTAGACCTATGTTATTCATGGCTCATTCAACATTCAGAAATCATTTAGATTTCAACGGTTTGAATAAACTAATATTTCAATTAACAAAGTTATGAATAATTTATCTACGTTTACAATTGGAAGCATCTTTTATTTATAATTGTTAATATAGAGTTAAATATTTTCTTAATAGGTACCATTAGTTTGATATATAATTGTATTTAAAGTCTGTGAACTTAAACAAAATAATTTAAAATATATGTTGATTATTAATTTGAACAAGTTAATAATAAATACACCAATGTGACTGTAAATTTATGTATGATATCTGAAAAGGTAAGTAGGAAATTAGATTTCCACGATTGGTCTCATGGTATCTGTGTAACTAAATTTTGCACTCAAATATTCATTGATAGACATAAAATAAACTCATGTGCAGTATGGAGATAGACGTGTTGTTTAGACTTCCACTTAAACAACCATCTAATAACATACTAAATTAGAAACAAAATATCAGTAGAATCAAGCTGTCCCTATTCTAAAGAATAAAGACAGGCACCTTGAGTCCTAGCTTAACGTTCGGAGAGAAAATATCCCCTCGGTTAAGTGAAATATACGAGTCTGATATTTTTGAAAGATTCAATTCAATCTAAGCAAAGACTTAAAAAATAGTGTGTGTTTTTAATAAACAATTTATATAAAACTCTCTGATGATAAATATGTTTTTAGTTTAAGTAATAAAATATCATAAGTTTAAATAAATGACTTGTGAAAATACAAAGATACAATAAAAGAATTTCAACAATTTACATATTGTTGTATTATTCTTTTACATTTACATTGGATGCTAGACCTAGTTAGTAGAATATGAAAGATATAATCCTGAGATAAACAAACAATATACAGAGTCTAAAGACATATATGCTTGAGTAACTGTCAACACAACAATCATTTACTTCATTTATTAACCAAGCGAAAGTTACAGAAATACTCGTACGTTTTCTTAAATGTGTATTTCTTCATTATGCTCAACAGAAATATAATAGCCCTTATAGATTCTATAAATAAATGTGCAAATGTGCAAATCAATAGCATTTTCGCGAACTAATGTGAATGAAATAAATGCTTTCTACATATAGGACGCTAATTATTCAAATTTTTTACTGAAAAAAATTCGGCCTTATGCAGGATTCGAACCTACGTCCATTGGTTTGCCGGACCACGCTTTTACCATTAAGCTATTGACAGACTAAAGTTCGAAACGTCGGGAAAATCTTAAATTGCATTAACAAATAGTTATTAATATTCTGCCAGCAGAAGGCAAATTTCTGCCAATCAATTCTTAATGCAATTTAAGACTTCCCGACGATTCGAACTTCAGTCCCGTATCGTATATGTAGAAAGCATTTATTTCATTCAGTAAATAACTATGTTAGTGGTATAATTAGTCTCATTCCATATTTTGTAATCTTCTTTCGTTTTTCTTCTCTTATTGATTTAATCGATAACTATTCAAATATTTTAAAAATAAAAATTAAATTTTAAATACGTATCACAGTCTACTGTCTGAAAAGTTTATCAATTATATGGCATATACTGAAATAACAGCTGGATACTACTGAGTAATAAATTTCACTTATCCTTGTCTTCTCAGACCGATTTATTTTCATAGTGCCACACTCTTCCGAAGATAAAAGAATACGTGGGGAGTCGGAAGACGCCAAGTAACGTTAGTATAAATTATTATTTGCATAAATACCAGGACTATAATATAGATAAACTGTGCTGAAAGTGCTCTTCTTTTCGTTTTTGTTTCGCGTAGCACTGAGAAATGAATGAGTCCACGTTATGCGCCATTAGTATCAAACAAAAGCCTACACGGATTTATGTGGTCACGTTTTTCTCAACGGCAATTCGTCATAGATCCGTTCGAGATCGACTTTGATTTACAGAGAATAAAATACTTACTTCTCAGAGAGAGGGCAATTTCGAGAAATTCCTCCTTTTGATTATCTTTTGAGATGTTCTTAACTAACAATATTTAATTAACCCATTTGATATTCAAAAAAACAAAAGAAAATATTTAGTTCTATAAAGAGTTTATATAGATTGTGGTTATAGTAGTCGCTTAATTAAGGAACATTTTCAAGATATAATGATAAATTTGATCACAAGGACTACACAACGTGCTTTTTTTTACTATGGCTAATTAAATATAAAACGATGGTCTTTTTAAAATTAATTATTTTCCCTGCTTGTTGCATATCTATAAATTAAATAATGCATAGAAACTATCACTCTTTTAGATACGAAGACACAAACATTATTTATATGCTCAGCCTTTGAATATTGTGCATACACACAACGGTGAAGATGTAATAAGAACAGGCCATATAATACAAACATGACACGACTGTTTATCAAATTATTTAATTAACCTACAATATGGCATTTGGCATTTAATACCAATATTTACATCAACCGAATGATAGTCCACTGATAACACACTGGCTTATTATGCCGGGGGTGTGTCGGGGTCGGATACGAGGCTGGGCTATCTGTGAATGTTTTCGTGATTTTTCTTCTCGCTTAAGGTGAATAGCGACAGCTAAATATCTTAAGTCGCTCCAAAGGCCCGGCCGTAATAATAACTCATGACCTGCAAATGCCCCCTGTAATTGGCGTCAAGCTGTTGGGGGATGCTAAGACGTGAATTATAATTATTATTACTATTATTTTTATTATTATTATAAGCAATTTTAAACCATTTCGAAATCCATAAAATACACGACAACTGATTAAGGACACTCTCTAATAATACAATATTGTAAATATTTATTAAAATTAAAGTAAATACTTAGTTTCTTTCACTGCCTTATGAAGACCTACATGTTATAAGGAATTTGTTCTAGTCACAGTTTTTATGCCATCCTATAGATTTCCTTAGATGCGGTATGTTTAAGATGATCTTCATATTGAGAAAAGTGCGATACTGGCAAACAAATCCCCAGCAAAATGTATCTATTATTGGATTATTTAAACATATCAACATATTATTCTTTCTTCATAATCTCTTAAATTCGACAAATTAATGTTGTACCGAGTCATCAAAAGCAAACCCACATACACAGGAGATACTTGTTGAAACTTCATTATTACGATAAGAAATAAATACTAAACTTCTAGCTTCAAAAATGTTTTATTGTAAATGTACTACAATATTGTTTCGCCATACAATGGCTTCATCCGGTGGATGAAAAACTGAATATTAAAATAGGTTTGAATATTTACGTACAAATTATTGAGAAAAAAATGGTGGTGGAAAAATTTTGACAATCTTCAAACTACGGACGCATACATTAGATTAGTTCTAATAAAGGAGCATAACAAATTATAATTATCTAGGTTGGATTTACCGAAAAATATATTATTGACGGATATCAAAGTAGTGAATTACGAGCTTTTCTAGTTATGTTTGTTTTACTTTCAGAATATGTTCATCATATAACACTTATTATTTATTTGTCTTATCTTGAGCGAAACAACAAATCCTGCTGTATACTTTATAATATACAAGATGCATGGTAAATTTCTTATCAATATATAAGAAATGTAGTAAACCACTCACTTATTCATTTGAATAAATAGTTAAATCGTAAATTTATTCACGATCTTATTTTTCAATACATCAAAAGCGATTTACAAAGAAAACGGGAGATAGAGATGACATCATTTATTGATAATTTATCTTAGTTGTTAGACGATAACCAGGTTATAAATACATGAGTCAGTAAAAAAGGGAGAAAACAGAAATACGTACTTTTAAATGATAAATCATCGTTCAAGTACATGTATATTGTATATATACTCAAGTAACAGAGTATGCAACTTTAAAAGCACATATGTTACAATAAACCGTACGGAATAAAATTCCATTTAGTTAAACAAACAACGATTTTCATTCATTAATGACTTCAGCTGTGCAAATGATTTTACTGAATTTACAATTTTGTACAAAAATTCTAGGAAAAATACAAGGTACAATATGTTCGTGGTTATAGAAAAAATAATGTTTTGAAAATTTCATAATTTTAGGTTTTCAATATAATTTCCCCTAATTTTAATGCATTTATTACGAGTAATTAATAATTCTATAATCTTGCAAAAATAATCTGATGTTTCCCTTCGAAATGTTGCATTACCGCTGTTTGCAAATCAATGTCGTTATGAAAATGACATTCCCCACGATCTTTTTTTTAAATAAGAAAATCAAAAATAGTCTTGGTGTTCCATATCAGGATTATACGGTATATGTTCAATTTCTTGAAAGCTATATGATCGATCAATATGTTCTCTCAGCTTATACCTACAACAAGCAAGCATAAGATGGGTTGTTTTCTAATCTTATTAATATACATGCAGATTGGAATAGAGTGTATCAATGTCGTTTTTTTCAGGCGAATTTTGTTTTTGTGTTTAGGCTTATGATGGTTGTAGACGAGTATAACGTTGAAGAGGAACAACATAGTTTTTTAATTTCTTCGTAGGACGTGAGGCTGTACTTACTAATGTTTTCATGGTTTGGAATGGAATTACCATTGGAAGAAGAGCTCCTTTAATGTTTCTGCAATTTAAATGCTCCAAGATACATTTATAAAGTTCTGGAACCCATTCACTTTAGCATATATCTAAGGGCCACATTCTAGCAAGGTAGTGCTTGTCCTCATATCATAGCTGTTACCTTACGATTCTTGCAAGCCAACATCAATATTCTCAATTGGCCTCTCCGGTATCCATACCTATCGCTCATATAACAAGTCTAAAATATCCGAATTGGTCGAGACTGTGGCTATAAATCTGAAACGGACAGAAACAAGAAAAATCCCTAACCACAATATAAATTATGAAACTCTAAATACGTTTTCGGCAACAAAGTTGCCATCTTCAGTAGAACAATCTGAAAAAGAAAGATACTGTTAAGTGTATCGTTTTTGGCCGAAGTACAACCTTTGAAAATATGCTCTTCACCAAATCGCCAGTAGGATAACACTAAATTCCTAACATTAAAACAAACCCGTATATATTACTTAAACCTAGCGTAAAAATTAAAGAAGCGTGAAGCATGAAAAAACATGAAGCGTAAAAACAAATATTGCAGTCACAATAAAGCATACAAACTGGACTGAGAAATTTCTTATTTCTATGTACATAAATACATTTGCAACAATCTAATTCACCATAATTATTTACAGTTTTAATTAACCTACGATTATTTAGAGGCATAGAGCGGTCTGTGTCCAAAATATGTCAGGCAATGCTAGATTTTTCGGGTCTATTAGATCTAAAATGTGAAACATAATATTACCCAGTTTCGATTAGTGGCATGTGTCCTAAATATGTCGGGCAATGCTAGATTTTTCGGGTCTATTAAATCTAAAATGGTAAATATATTATTTCTCATGGCAATTTAATTGCCAAAATACGTATTTAGCGTAATTTTTACGCTGAGTTGAAGTAGTATATAAGGGTTTGTTTTACTGGTAGGAATTTAGTGTCATCCCACAGGCGATTTGGTGAAGAGTATATCTACACAGGTTGTACCTTAGTTAAAGACGCTACGCTTGGCATTATTTTTCTTTATAAGATTGTTCTAATGAAGATAGCAACTTAGTTGCCGAAATACATATTTAGAGATTATTAATTTATATTGTGGTTGGTAATTTTTCTTGTTTCCCTCCGTTTCATGTCTACAATATGATAGGTTAAAGGGTTAGTTCCTTACTCGCCAATGAACTTACAACAGCTAAGTGATTGCTTACAAATTGCTTAGAATGACCTTCTATAGGAATCCAAAGATCATCTCATTACAAGCATACCAAATATCGGAATGTATTCGTTTACGTTGAGAGGCAACACATTATTAAATTTTCTCTATAAAGTGTACGAATTTTTAGTGAAAATTTAATAATATATTATTCTCAATACAGTAAATATTTGTGCTAAATTTGGGCTAAAAATATATAGTTTACTGGTTGATTCGTTTTTTTTTTGTCCTATAGCATAGATAATACACACAATATATAATTGCATCTCGTATCTTCTTTCACATAAAACTCATATCTCAGGTTTCTAATCTAAACAAATATTATATGTATAAAACTAATTAAATGAACAACAAATCCATAAATCACATGCTGAATAAAGTAAATATGTTAAATCTTGATTTTTTGCTTCTACTTTGTTGGTTTAACTTTACTTTTGAAATTAGACATTATCGGCACTACTGTCTTTATTCGATGTTAACGCAAAAATTGATACCACTTCTTATTGTGAAAATGCAGGTAGTAATTATTTCTTCATCGCAGAATTAAAATTGAAATAGAATAAAATTATTCAAGTTACATGATTGTAATTTAAATACTTACTTACTTAAAAAATAAGGCAATTTACATTGCTTTATTTTTTAAGTTAGTAAATATTTACAAATGAAACAGACATGCAATATACACATCTGTAACTGTACACATGGACAATACACCTCGTATTTTCCAGCATTTAATTCTGCTTAAGACACGTGTTTTTTGCCATCTACTATTAGGCGTCATCAGTTAAGCTAGTGAAGTAAATAAAGCTTAAATCGCCTATAAGGCATAGCAAATTTCGTCCTATCAGGTAGCACCATATAATATAGTGACATCTGACGGACGAAAGAGACTATGCCGAAAATGGCAACCCTTCCCTTGACTGGCTATGCCGGTACAGAAGGGAAGAAAATACGTATATAGGTGTAAGTCCATTAACACGATGCCGATAGCAGTAAATATACAAAAAAGGTTTAAGTATATCAATACGTTAAGCACGTATTACGCATTTGTTACAAATGAAGTGTATATTGCATGTCTGTTTCATTTGTAACAAATGCGTAATACGTGCTTAACGTATTGATATACTTAAACCTTTTTTGTAGAGTAAATATTTAATTACAATGTCGCCTTTTTCGGACTTAAAAGAAAATTTAAAACCTTGTGTTTCAACTTGAAGGTATACTATGTATACTAGTAATGTGCATGTAGGCTTTAAGATTAGTGATAACTTCAACAATCTTCACATCCGACTATCGTCGAGAATTGGGAACATGTTTGTCTCTAAGGGCTTAGATAAATTGAAGCATGTGCTCTGTTTATTGTGAACGTTCGTTTACAAAATTACTTGACAAATCCCAGTAGTCAAATATACACATGTACTTATGTACATTACTAGTAGCTATTTTGTTTTGTTGCAACGAATATTTGTTGTTGACTAAATAATCCGTTGAGAAGTCTCTTACTAAAATTAACATATTGTTATGAATAGTGGGTTGAAGATTTGTTACACCACCATCCACAACTAGTTTTCCCAACTAGGTTTCTCAGCCGGTGAATTTTCAAATATGAGACTTCTAACTTCTCGGGTTCCACTTAGGAAAGACGTGTCTATAATATGATTTGAGCGCCAGTGAAATGTTCACAAAAATTTATTTACTTATTTTATATAAGTTAAGTTAGAACAGCAATATAGGTATGAGTATAATGAAACAAACGCAGGATAAAAATTAAAATAAATATTTAATACAAAACCAAAAAAAAAAAAAAAATATATCTTTACAAAGTATAAATATGCTGTATTATACAAAAATACTTGAGGTAAAAACATTCATTGAAAATTGACAGCTAAATGAATGGAAAACATCCTCTTTAATGACTCCGACCAAACTTATCTAAAATAATCAAGTTTAATATTAAAATCTTCAAAGAAAAACACGCTGTATAATCAGATACTGATACACGAACAAAACTTACGCATGTGCAAAAGACACGCACAAAAAACGCTGATTCCAATCGAACAAACTTTTCAATTATAATTTTAACAAAGAAATGTTAATAATAAACTGTATTATCTACATTTCTAATAATTAAATCTCTTAACTACAAACTTGGATACAATAGAAATATACTTATAATAATTTTATACATTATGATGACGTCATATAATTTTAATTCTACTTAGAATTTTCTACTGTGGAGACTCTAACGAACAAAGGTGCTTGATTAATTTAAACATCAAAATATCGGGAAATTAAATATCTTTAAATATCGAGAAATATATATCTCAAATATATCAACAATAAGACACTTTCAAACAATCAACCCGAATTAATTAATTAAATATATTTAATATAATTCACAAAACAAGCAACCTTCTCTTTCAATAGACAATTTTCGTCTCCTCTAATTTACCTCGGCCACTACAACACATTTACGCCGGATAATCAGTTTTTCTATCTCGTTAAATTTATATACATTTTGAATATACAATTCTATCCAAAATAATTGTACATTTTTAAATTAAATTATTTTTAATTAAAAATCCATAGCAATATGTATATCTACCGCTATTACTACTATGTAGTATATATATATATATATATATATATATATATATATATATGATAACGTAATGTTAATGAGAATTAATAATCAATAAATTCTCACATTACTGCCAATGCCGCTCTAATTCGTTGCATTAATTTCTACACCTGACAAAATCACATTTGCCTAAGAATGTAGCTGCAACGCGTCGCGGCGCCAACTGACCGAGTTGTACGGGAAAATGAAAAAATGTGTGAAAGTCGTATCCACCCTGGAATGTGCAGACGCCAGCGTTTCATGGTTTTACCAATCATCGGTGCACCTACATCCAGGAATAGACACGACTTTCATTTCTATACTGCGTGTATATATACTAATTGTGATAAACGTAATGTTAATGAGAATTAATAATCAATAAATTCTCACATTACTGCCAATGCCGCTCTAATTCGTTACATTAATTTCTACACCTGACAAAATCACATTTGCCTAAGAATGTAGCTGCAACGCGTCGCGGCGCCAACTGACCGAGTTGTACGGGAAAATGAAAAAATGTGTGAAAGTCGTATCCACCCTGGGTGGATACGACTTTCACACATTTTTTCATATATATATATATATATATATATATATATATATATATATATATATATATATATAGTAAACCTAATCAGTAGGCGATTAAAGGTCTGTATATTACTTCAAAATATATGTATTTAAAAAACTCTACATGTTTCGGCTGTATACGCCTTTATCAAGAGAATACAAAATATGATCAATTAATTAATTGATTCATATTTTGTATTCTCTTGATAAAGACGTATACAGCCGAAACATGTAGAGTTTTTTAAATACATATATTTTGAAGTAATATACAGACCTTTAATCGCCTACTGATTAGGTTTACCATATCATACCAAGGTCACGAAGTTATTAAATATATATATATATATATATATATATATATATAGTAAACCTAATCAGTAGGCGATTAAAGGTCTGTATATTACTTCAATATATATGTATTTAAAAAACTCTACATGTTTCGGCAGTACGCCTTTATCAAGAGAATACAAAATATAAATCATTTATATTTTGTATTCTCTTGATAAAGGCGTACTACCGAAACATGTAGAGTTTTTTAAATACATATATTTTGAAGTAATATACATACCTTTAATCGCCTACTGATTACGTTTACCATATCATACCAAGGTCACGAAGTTATTATATATATATATATATATATATATATATATATATATATATAGTAGAAAGCTGTACAGTGTGTAAATAAAAATGCAAACGAATAATGTTAAAAACACCTAACAGTTGTAAATTTATTGGGTAATGTAATTTTTAAAATATTTCTAATATATCCAAGTGTGGTTACAAATATTACCTAAAGATGGAGTTGTTTTTAAAACGTTAGTCGTAACATGCGTATAATTCAAATTGTAAATAAACGAAATATACTTAACCTATACAGCTTTTCCCTCGTGCAATCTCTTATTGTTTATTTCTTAAAAGTAATTTTGTGTTATATGTACGGCTAGTAGAACAATGAGACTCAAATTTGTGCTTTATGAAGATGTTACTTGTGCGGGATCGGTACTCAAAAAGAATATGTGGAAAAGTTGTAAACAAGTTATTAAATAATAGAATATTCTGAATGTAAAATCTACTAAATAAAACGAGAGAGTAATGGACTAATGTAAATGGTTTAATAGAAGTATCAATTAATCAGGTAAGTGTTTGACATAATAACAGTATTAATATTAATTTGCACGAAGTCACGTGATCATTTGAATTCACTAAAATCTAAGTTAGGTTATGGTTTTCTATAATAATGATCTAAATTTACTTATCTAACTTAAACTATTTTTAACATTAAAATCAAAGGAACTGTATTCTTCTTATTTTCATAAAAGAATTCTAATTTTAAATTTACCTATTAGGCATATCTATAGCAATATCTATGATAGAGGTTTTACACAATAAACTTATTCAAAATATTTAAAATTTTTAGGAGATATAAATAAATAATACTCAAATGGAAATTGGCTGGATTCAGGTAGTTTAGGCATTCGTTCGTAATTCCAAAGTTCAGGATATAGGACTCGGACAACGGAGATTTTCTAGCGGCGTCCCTGCCATTGCTTCGGTCAATTCGGATGGTGTCTCTGGGAAAATGGTGATTTCGTTTTTACAGCGAACAGGAAGGTATTTGGATGTGGAAAATACGTCGATTAGTGCTCGGTGAGTAGGTAGTGCGTTGATTATTTCGTAATATGGTTTATATACTTTTATTAATGTTTTTTTTCTAAATTTCAGAGCGGCACTTTTGAATACGTCGGCGTGTTTTTGGAGTTTTTCACAACATGACGCCAACTATCGTTTGTTTTGAATGCTGGCTTCTCATTCGTATTACTCGTATGTATTTATTTAATCTCGTCAAAAATATTCGTAAAAGTGATAATTTATTAACTCTTATCATGTAGATATTTTACAAAAATTATATATTTTATTTTATTATATAAATAATTGTCATTTGTATATAAAAAGTTTCATTTTATGCTAGTTTTTAATTGGGATATTTCCCGCTATATACAAATTTGGATCTGTACAGTTTTTCCAAAATAAATAGTTGACATTAATTATCAATCAATTAATTTAAAAATCTTCGATAACATAAAATATTGAAGCAAAATGACTTTGGCAAATGAGTACATGTAAATAAATAAATATGAGAATTAAATTTAAGCAATTAAAACGCGAAATTAACTTTATTGATGTGACAGGTGAAAAATGCAGTTCCTAATATATCTTAAGTTCTAATATTAACATTTTAACTTTAAACGATCTGTATTTTATAAGTCTCGGGAATCCTTATGTGTAGGCTTGACCTACCACAATATATATATGCAAAGGCATAAGTGGCGATTAGTGACCATAGTTTCTGTTGAGTAATGCATTTTGCGGAAACTTCGTAATTTATCAATAGTGACTACATTTTTCCATTATGTAATGTGCAAAATATAAAGTATATTTACTGTAATGATTAACAGTACCATATACATTTGAGTTCTAAATTGAACAGTAAATAAATTAAATTAATTTCTTTGCAGAATTCTTCAATTAGTATGCTATTTTTAAAAATTAAGTGCTTATTTGTATATTACTACTACATTCTTGTTTCTTCGTTTTGAATCCGTTATTTCCCCTTGGGTATCAATATTAGTCTCGCCTTTTTCCACTCGTTTGGAAAACTCTGTAGCTGTAATTTGTTGTTCATTAAACTGAACATCATAGTGGGCTCTATTTCTACTAATTTCCTGATTGCTTCCATGGGCACACCACACCATCCGGAGCCGGTGCCTTGCCAGTTTTCATTTTCTGGAGTGCCTTAGAGTATTCTTCAGTTGTGAATAGCTCTACCTGGTCGGTAGTAGCCTCCCTCTTGCAGTTCTTCGTTTTGTTCGGGAACAGTCTTTCCGCTGCTTTGACTTTTTGTTCAGTGGCCAACAGGATATTCCACCAGTTTTTTCGTTACTATCTTATAGCCTTTTCCCCAGATATCGTTCTCTAACATGTTACATAAATCACTCCAGCGTTTGTTCTTGGATCTATTTATTTAGTATCTTTAGTTCCTTTTTGGACATCTTATAGTTTTCCTCGTCCAGATTTTGACCCCTTGTAGATTTTCTTGCAGTTCTAGTGATCGTTCTCCTAATTCGTTCGCCAATTCCCCGTATTTGACGTCTTGCTGTCGAGTCTTCTGAGGTATGGATTATTATTACTAAACTTAAATGTATCTTTGAATATTTGAATTTTATCTATGAAAACTACAGATATATAAATTTGACATTAATATGCTGTCATTTATATTTTTAATTTCTTTAAAAAAGGCACTTTGTGCCGAAGCATGTAAGATTATTTTAATCTTATATATACATATCAAAGTATACCAGACCTTAAATCGCCAACTAAATTAATCTACTATATATATATATAGATAATTATTTCGTGACCTTTGTATGTTGTGGTAGATTTAATTAGTTGGCGATTTAAGGTCTGGTTTTACTTAAAAATGCATATATTTAAAACAATCTTACATGTTTCGGCAAATGATGCCTTTCTCAAAGAATTTAAAATATAAATGACAGTATGTTAATGTCATACTTATACATTTGTAGTTGTCATGGATAAAATTATTCAAAGATACATCCAGTTTAATAATAATAAATCATGCCTTAGTATTCGAAAAATAGTTAGACAACAAAAACGGGGAAAGGCAGGGCATGAATTATTATATATATATATATATATATATATATATATATATATATATATATATATATATATATAGTATTTTCGTGACCTTGGTATGATAAGGTAAACTTAATTAGTCGGCGATTAAAGGTCTGGTTATTACTTCAAAGTGTATATATTTAAAATAATCCTACATGTTTCGGCAATGATGCCTTTGTCAAGGATATAAAAAATATAAATGACAGAATATAAATGTCAAGTAATTGAGTTGCTATGGTTTAAATTATCCAAAGATACATTCAAATAGTAATAATAAATTATTCCTTAGTATTCCAAAAAATAGATAGCAAGGTGAGAACAGATGTGTTGTTCGCTGCTAGCAGCTTGTGTCTTTTTCTGGGTATGAATTTGTGTGTTGGTTGCTGCTGGCAGCTTGCGTGTCTTTGGATGTGTGATTTTGTGTTTGTGTAAGAGCGTAAGTATAGGGTTTTGTATGATGGTGCGCTCGTGCGTCACTTAACACACGGAAGGGATTTTTTTTGGGGAATCCAGCAAAATTAAACTTTATTACTTAAGTCAGTTCTTTATTTATTCTCCCAATATTTCGCATAAAGATTGTATGCTTCCTCAATGGGTCAAAATGTGAACTACTTTTTCTATAGAGAAATTACCTGCCTCACTATACATAACGTTTACAATATTTTAAAAATAATCTGACTAATAACAACTAGCGTTCACATAATTGATTTTGAAGTAACAGTTTAAATGTAGGAACAATACATTTAAAAGGACGACCACGTGTAATTGTGACGAACAAAAGGAATCTTCGCACAACCACATGTTATCTGTCAATAGGTCAAACATAAAATAAATTTTATGTTCTCCATTGAAAAAATAGTTCACATTTTGACCCCTTGAGGACGCATAAAATCTTGATGCGAAATATTGGGAGAATAAATAAAGAACTGACTTAAGTATTAGAGTTTAATTTTGTTGCATTCCCCCAAAAAATTCCCTTCCATACATGTTCTAACGGCAAAGACTCCTGGTCTAATTATATATATATATATATATATATATATATATATATATATATATATAATAACTTCGTGACCTTGGTATGATATGGTAAACCTAATCAGTAGGCGATTAAAGGTCTGTATATTACTTCAAAATATATGTATTTAAAAAACTCTACATGTTTCGGCTGTATACGCCTTTATCAAGAGAATACAAAATATGAATCTTCATTCATATTTTGTATTCTCTTGATAAAGGCGTATACAGCCGAAACATGTAGAGTTTTTTAAATACATATATTTTGAAGTAATATACAGACCTTTAATCGCCTACTGATTAGGTTTACTATATATATATATATATACGAATTATATTGAATTTAATTGGAGTGAGAAATAGCAATTATTCAAATCTCCTCTCACATGTAATTGTCGCTAAATTTGTGCAATTGATTCTACAATCTGACAAGATTACTCCTGCCGAAGAATGTAGACGCAAACACGTCGCGACGTTAGCCATCCACCTGTGCGGATAATGAAAATTGTATGAAAAAAACCACATCCGTCCAGAAACGTGCATATATCGATATTTCACTGTCGTTACAGATCATCAGTACACGATATTCTAACTTGGACAGGATTTTATTTTTATACTTTCGTGTATATATACGAATTATATTGAATTTAATTGGAGTGAGAAATAGCAATTATTCAAATCTCCTCTCACATGTAATTGTCGCTAAATTTGTGCAATTGATTCTACAATCTGACAAGATTACTCCTGCCGAAGAATCTTGTCAGATTGTAGAATCAATTGCACAAATTTAGCGACAATTACATGTGAGAGGAGATTTGAATAATTGCTATTTCTCACTCCAATTAAATTCAATATAATTCGTATATATACACGAAAGTATAAAAATAAAATCATGTCCATGTTAGAATATCGTGTACTGATGATCTGTAACGACAGTGAAATATCGATATATGCACGTTTCTGGACGGATGTGGTTTTTTTCATACAATTTTCATTATCCGCACAGGTGGATGGCTAACGTCGCGACGTGTTTGCGTCTACATTCTTCGGCAGAAGTAATCTTGTCAGATTGTAGAATCAATTGCACAAATTTAGCGACAATTACATGTGAGAGGAGATTTGAATAATTGCTATTTCTCACTCCAATTAAATTCAATATAATTCGTATATATACACGAAAGTATAAAAATAAAATCATGTCCATGTTAGAATATCGTGTACTGATGATCTGTAACGACAGTGAAATATCGATATATGCACGTTTCTGGACGGATGTGGTTTCTTTCATATATATATATGTATATACAATTAATTCCCATAAGCCGATGCTGTTACCATTGTCATTTATATTGGGTCATTTCGCTCATTAAATCTCATATTTCGTGGTTTATGAATATGTAAGATTGCGATAGGTGCTGAGTTAATTTTTTTATATTGGATAGGATCATTTTCCTAAAAATCAGGTTCGTAATTTATATAATTTAAAGCAAATAGTAACTTGGATTGCTTTTATACTTCAGATAAGTGCTGCAATCCTGAAATTCCATTTGGATGTTATTAATTTGTCTCGTTAGCGTATTTTGATTTTCGTTTAAAACACTGAATGCATCATTATACTTTAATGTTATTTCCTTTAAAACATGTATCTGTTCATTTATTTTATTTTGCAACTTTACTTCATTGCCTGATATGATATGAATTAAATTTTCTATTTCTTCCTTATCGTTTTCGTCTAGTGTTCCGAATAACCATTTACTTGCTTTACCTACTGCATAAATTAATCCTCTTTTTGATCTTTTATTATAAGAAATGAACACAGATAATTTTTATTTTATTTCACTGCTTATTTGTTTAGCATATCCTATTTTATTATTTATAAATATGAAGAAATGATTTAACTGTGTTGTTAATTGAAGAATTATCGTCAGGGTTGTCTGGATAATCAGCTTCGGTTATTTTTGTATCTGAAACAATACGTTGAGGTTTTAGAGTTTTCATATGATATTGTTTATTCTTTACTTTTATTTTACTCTTATCGGGTAATATTTCGGGGTTTTCTACCTTTTTATATAAAAGTGCAGATTTATTTAGTTTCTTGCTAGAATCTAATTGTGCTTTTTGATAAATTGGGGTCTTTTCATTAAAATCTGGAGTTGTTCTTTTCACATTACATTTTTCTAATGTCTTTTGTTGTTTCTCTTTTAATTTATTATGAATTTGAGTTGCAAGTAATTTTAATGTTTCTGCGTGATCATTAATATATTGTGTCGTTCTTTCACTCTCGTTCATTTCAAATGGGTTCTTATAATTTAAATCTAATTTTAAAATTTGAAAGGGTGTATACTCAGTAGTGCTGTGAATACTGTTATTATAAGAGAGTAATGCATAATTTATTAAGTTTGAAATAGGCATTTTTGCTTTTTCGTTTTTTAATATTCGAAGGCTTTCGCTTAGACTGGAGTGAAATCTTTCAACAGGGCTATTACTATTTGGATTGAACGGGGTTATATAATGTATTTCAATTTTGTGTAATGCACAAAAATCTTGAATTACTTTGTTTTTAAACTCAGGACCGTTGTCACATGTAATCTTTCTAGGAATACCGTAATGACTAAGGTACATTATTAATTTCTCTGCAATTTCCGTTGCAACTAATGACTTTATGTGATAAGCTTGTCCGAATTTCGAAAAGCTATCTATAAGTGATAAAAATGAACATCCATCAAATTTATATGTGTCAATGTATAAATGTTCAAGTGATCTAGATCCTATTTCTGTTGGTTTAAACACAATTGAATGTGGGTGTCTTTCGTACTTTGCTCTTTGACATATCTCACAAGAGTTTACGTAATTAGTAACGTCTTGATCAATATTTGGCCAATAATAATGATTTTTTTATTGCATGGAGGTTTTCATTGATTCCTCTATGATTTGTTTTTGTTTCGTGATAATACTTTATCCTTAATACTTTTTCATCGTTATCCGTTATGTCTGTTAAGATTTTATTCGAAATTATAAATTTAAATGCATTATTTTGAAATAAATTTGCTACAATATTTGAAAACAATAATTTTAAATTCTCATTTTTAAAGTTTAAACAATACGTTATATTAGGTTTTAAATATTCTTTAATTAATTGTATTATTGATTCTTGTTCTTTTTCTAATGGTATCTGCCAAGTTTGTCGTGTTTTATCAAAGACTTTTCCTCGTATACATCTATACTGGGGATACTTACTTGTTGTTATCATAATTTGATTTTTATATAAATTAATCGCTTTTTCTGTGATGGGAATAACTAATATCGGGTTTTCGACATTTGTATGTACAGTTTGATCTGTCATATTTTCGTTCGCGTTTTCTCTTTCATTTTGATCTATCTTAACAGGGGGTATTAATTGAATGTCTTGTAAAATTTTTACTTTATTTTTATTTAACGTGATGTTGTCTAATTCTCCGTCTATCTCACTGTTGTTCAAGAAATCATTAGGGGTCAATGTTACTGATGAGTGATATTAAATCATTTTTCTCTTCGATTGGATGGATTTCTACCCGTGATATAGCATCTACATTCGTGTTGAGCGTTGATCTTTTTTTGTGTATAATTTCGTAATCATACTCTTCTAACTTTAGTCTTCATCGAACAAGTTTCGAATTGGGTTCTTTCAAAGAGAATAACCATTTGAGGGGTTTGTGATCTGTTATTATATTAAATTTAGTACCGTATAAATATGGTCTAAAATTTTTTACTGCCCATACGATAGCAAGTAACTCTTTCTCTATTGTACTGTAATGAGTTTCAGCGGGGTTTAACGTTCTTGATGCGTAAGAAATTGGTAAATCTCGACCTATCGGACCTTGTGAAAGAATCGCGCCAATAGCGTAATTTGAAGCATCTGTTGCGACATTAAAGGGTTTGTTGAAATCAGGGTGTTGTAGTATCAGATCGTTCATCAACGCATTTTTGCATGTTTCAAAGCTATTTATGAATTCCGGGGTATGTTTTATTTGGATTCCTTTCTTTAGACAATTTGTAAGGGGTTTTGTCAATTTGGCAATAACTTTTATAAATTTCCTGTAGTAACCTACTAATCCAAGGAATGACTTTATTTCCTTTGCTGTTTTGGGTATCGGAAATTTCTTTATACTGTTTATTTTCTTTTGATTTGGTTTTATTCCGTCCGGGGTAATTACATGACCTAAGAATTCTACCGTTTTGCATAGAAATTCTGATTTGTCTAACTGAATTTTTAATTTGGCTTCACGTAATCTTTTAAATACCTGTTTTAAATTATTTATGTGTTCCTGAAGGGAAGTTGAGAAAACTATTATATCATCCATGTATACTATACAAATTTTATTTTGTAATTCTTTTAATACATTATCCATAATTCGTTGAAATTGCGCGGGTGCGTTTTTCAATCCCATTGGTAATCTAACATATTCCCAATGACCATTTTCGACGCTGAACGCTGTTTTTTTAATTGAATCGGGGTGCATCTCAATCTGATAATAACCCGAGGCTAAGTCAATTGTTGTAAAACAATTACACCGTCCTAACCTATCTAAGATATCTGTGATATTTGGGATGGGGTATCGATCGTCTATGGTTTTTTCGTTTATTTTTCTATAGTCAACTACCATGCGCCATTTCTTTACTCCACTTGCGCCAAGTTTCTTTGGGACTATCCAAACGGGGCTGGACTAAGGTGAATAAGATGGTCTTATTATTTCTTCTTCTAATAATTTGTTTGTTAATTTCTTGTTTATGGATAAAAGGGTATCGGTACGATTTGGTATGTACGGGGATTTCGTCGGTAGTTTTTATTTGATGTTTCACTTGGTTAGAAAATGTTAATTTCTTACTATTATCATGAAATAAATCGGAAAATTCTGTAACTAATTTATTTAAGTGATTTTTTTCTTCTGCATTTAGGTGATTTACTCTTATTTTATTTATAATATCTTTAGGGGATTCTTTATTATTACACTCAGGTTAAATTTGAGGAAGATATTCAGGAAATTCTTCTATGTGATGGCACTCGAAATTTGTTTTATTGAATTTAATCGCGTATTCGCGTAGTAAGTCTCGATCTATAGTTATGCTTTGTGAAATTGATCTTTTATTTACTACTTCAATTTTAACTTGATTATCTTTTATGTTTAATGTTCCTGGGGGGATATATAGAGTGTTATCATCCGTCGTTATTTTAGGGATTATAACATCACAATTAGGTAAATTTGTGTTTATTTTCTTTATTACCGAACTAAAGGGTGGAATTTCTATTTTTTGTGTGTCAAACTCGGTTCTGTAATATAGTGGTATTTGTATTTTATCATTATATAATACACGGTTGTTTAAATCTAGATTTAATTTCATCTTTCTTAAATCTTTTATTCCTAATATTCCATCGAAATACTCATGAAAAGGGAATAGAACAAATTCTATTTTTCCTGATAATCCTGAATATACTGTGATTCGTCTAAATAAGGGTCGTTATAAATATTGAAATCTGAAAATAACTGTTCTTCATTTGTTTCTTCTTCCGGCATTTCATTTGTTTCATGTATATAGTCAATTTCGTTATTAAACATTTCTTCCGCTATGTTACATTGTCTAGGGACATTTGTTTGAAGGGGCCTATATGAATTTTGCATAAAAGGACGTGTTTGTCTGCTTGAATTTGCTGTAATACCTGACATTGGTTCTGGCTTATTTTTAGGAATTTGTCCTGTAGGTTTAAACACATTTGTTCCTTTACCAAACACTTTTTCACTTGAGGGAAAATTATGTTTTACAATTCTTGGTTGAATATTACTTATTGGACCTGTCGGAAACTTAGATGCTGATTGATACGAATTTGATTGATATGAATTAAAATTAGGTCTAGATATGAAGTTAGTTTGTGGAAAATTTGACTGTCTGTGATTAAATTGAGGTTGTTGAAATTTAGGGTAAAAGTTTGTTACTTTATTGGGTACGTAATTCATATGATGCTGTTTAGGGGGTAACTTATTAGATTGTTGGGGTTTATTTGCATTCATTGATTGTGATTGCAAGCTTTCTAAACGTTGACATGTAAAATACTGTTGGTGAACAGTAGTACATGCAGCTGTATAATTTACAGGTTTTTGCATCTGTAAAAGAAATCTACTGGCATAATCCGTATTTATCATTAATATATCTATCGCGTCTTTATCTAATTGTTCTAATAAGTAAAGTTTTCTTTCCGCGTTTAAATCTACATCTGCGTTTATTTTCGCTGTTAATCTTGTTTTTAATGCTTTTAATCTGTCCATAAAATCTAAAATATTTTCATTTCTATTTTTCATTGTATTTTTTAATTCTTGTACGAGAGCATGCCTGTCTAACCTATCTCCGAAATGTTCTCTTAACGCTAATCTAATTTCAAGCCATGTCTGTAAATTATGTTGCAAAACAAAATCTAATACATCATCTCTTAGATTATAAATTAAAACGTTCGAAGAAAATTGTGTGAGACTTTCGTCTTCTGTACATCCATATTGATCATAGAAATCTATTACATATTGAAATGAAACTTTCTAAATGTAAGGGATTTCCTGTAAAACTTGGTATAAAATCGGCATTTGCTTTAGCAGCATTAATTGTAGGGGTTCTAGGCGTGCTACTTGACATGGTTGGTATATTGGTATTAACATTGATTGGTACATAAGGTGGAACTTTATCTGATTCTGACGTTTTACGACTGCTTAAGGCTGATTCTGATTTCCGCATCTAGAAAAATTATTCCTTCTTAAATATACTACTACTAAACTAATTTCTGGTTTCAAATTGTTTTGTTTGTTTGTTTGCTTGTGAATATTTTTATTCTCCGTTCTTTGTTTTCTCGACTTATATAAGACTTGAACAAATATTAATTTCACGACCTAACCGATCTATGTGAATTTAACTCGTGTCTTACAGAATCACACTTAATATCTAAATGGTTGACGAAAAGGAAAATGTTCAACACCTACCTTGCGTCGGGGGTTGGCAAGATGGTTTCGTTTTTTCAGACGTTGGAATATTAGATACAACGAGTACGGCGGCCCACTTTGCTCAATAAAGTGCCGTAACCTGTCCGAACTTTCTCTAATACTCGTTCCTCTTGAATAACGCCAAACACTTTTCACTGCGGTTGTTGTTGCGAATAGCTAATTCATTGTTGAAACAAACCGATAAATTACTTTTATTTCAATAATAATTATCGTTTAGCTATCCTACTGACTGCGCCAATTTTGTTTGAATAACTTTATAATTGCAAAAAAAATGTTTTTATTTTAATTAATCAATTACAAAATTTACAAAATGTGAATATAATACTATTACTACCTAACTAAGGAATACAAAGTATATATTAATGAATAAAACGCTGTTACATATATTTATACTTTCTCTTATCTGAGCGACTCGAGAGCATCTCTTAGTAACGCCAAGAAGAGACGCTAAGGTTGCATTTCTCACGGTTACCGTATAGCGTATATATAGGTATACTATACTGTATGTACTACGACATAACTCTTGGTGTTCAAGGGCAGTTTTTTATTGCTTGCGATTGCGCATGTTTTAGAGATTTGTTTCGGATCTGTCAGTATTTGTTGTTTACTTTTTGAAGTTGTTTATCTGGGGTGATATTAAAGGACTTCTTTGGAATTTATTAGTTTTAACTTTGCTCGGGATTCATATAAGGTAGTTTAATTATACGCAACGGTCAATATTCGTATAATAATTTTACCTTAATAATTTTGTTTAATGATACAAAATTAGTCTTTATACTTCATAAAGCCATTTTTCTTAAATTTTTTTAACTCCTGTATTAAAGTTTCGTTTAAATTCATTGTGTTTTTGAATTCTACCTTTTTTCTTTTGTGTTTTTGAATAACTTAGAGACTTTATTAAATATATTAAATATTTTCTCAAACAAGTTTTGAGTGGCGTCCAATATAAGAATAGTTAACTAACATTATTATGTTTTCCACGTTTTCCATTGGAAACCCGGAGAGGAAAGCAGTCTCATTAAAAGAAAATTAACTGGCTGAGTATCAAAGCTGGACAGAGTTGGTGTGAATAGTGGTACATCCAATTTCTAACTCACTATTCATAGCAATATGTATTAATGCGTGTATAAATTAGAATCTAAATTCATTTTATATCGTCAAGTTAAACGTTTTACCTTTAAAACTCTCTTTAGTAGACGTTTAAAGAGATAAATAGATCGAATTTAATGAGAATATATTAGAGAACATTTAATATACATCATATAAGAACCAAAATGGTGCACTGTCCGTCCTATATGCTCTGATTTTTTCAGTTACGTTCAACTCTCTTACGTTCAACTGCATTTTCGTTAACTTAAGATTTTTTTTAGTTTCATACTACACTCTATACCACATAATAAAAATCACACTCACAATATCTTTACTCTAACATTAATCAAACACATACTTCAAAGACAGTAAAAGATAAATAAAACCTTTACAATTATACAGTGTTTAATAATGGCATACAATGAACCATTAAGTGTACATTATATGGCATTTGATGTGTGTATGTTATCAATCCAATTTGTCAAGAATATAATAATATTCATAAAGATAGGGCCTATTGTAGGTGTGGGTAATATATATGCTTCGACTGCACGTAGCACCTCCAAAGCACGTGATTTTATATCTTTAAAAAATACCTCTTCGACATTACTTAAAATAATAGTTACAATTTTCCTATATTTACTTTAACAAAATAGAATGTTCCAAGCAAACAAATTTATATTGTTTCTACTGCATTAACTCCAAATTAAAAAGAGTATAATTGATGCGTACTTTAATACTCAATAAGAAAATTTCTAAATGAAATGTAATGCTTATCTTTACAACGTAAATGGTTATTCTAATAAATTAATAATCCTCTGGTTTGTAATTCATTTTTAATTGAACAGATGTAGGCCCCGGGATGCTCGTTAGAAATGAATTAATAACTGGGAAAGTATAGATAGTAAATGAGAAATAATTACGTTCTCATAATCACAAAATTCAGTCATGCGATAATATTTTTTTGTTAGAACATCTTTCTGTTCATTAATTTTTTTTCGTTTGTGCGTCTGTGGTAGGAACGTGTCTTGCATCTAGCCAAACTACCCAACTAACAACTAATAACAAAGCAGGACGAAAATAAATTGAAGCTGATCTATCTTACTCCTTCATTTAGTACTATAGTACTGAATTATGAAAGATATACAATCCATATATTTTATAAATACTATTATTTGCATCCTTCGTTTTCAATTTTCTACTAGCAAGCGTATTAGTTGCTCTAGACATTGAAGAAAAAAGTTACAATGTAGTGAATAGATGTAAACATATGAGAGTTGTTCTTTTAATGTTAATCTTAACCAATAACCTAGCTTGTCTGCTAATGCAAATAGCATTATAATTATGCTTTTTTTATCTCATATTTTGTAAGTTTAACAAAAGCAACGGATCGAAAACTTTGTGGCGTTTCGAAGTTCTAATCATTTAAGTTTAATGCTTCTATGAAAAAGAATGAAATCTAAACGATAATTTTTGAGCAGTAATATTCTAGAATTTCAAGTGCGAACTAGACTCTCTGGAATGTTTCAACAAACTGGAAAAGGTATTTAATAGCAAACCATGCTCATTGCTTGTTTATTCCCTGTTGCTACCGTTCATAAAGGACCTTGACCTGCCATTAAGGTTTCTGAACGCGAAGGTCATTCGTGCCTAACCCTCTTGAAATGTATCCTCCGAGATTATTTGTCCTTCAATATTCGTGCACCACCCATTATCTTTTTCCATCTCACAATCCCTTGCTTTTTCTTTCCACCTAGTCACACAGTCACACCTATAGCATTTAAGTCATTCATAACTTAGTCTATAGATTTTATCTTTGATATACCTAGAGCTACTCTGGGTAGGTCATATATACTCGTGTATATATATATAGAGTAGATTCAGATAGTCGGCGATTTTAAGGTATGTTTTACTTTAATATGTATATATTTAAAATAATCTCTGACATTGTTCAAAAATATATTCCAGTTTAATAATAATAATTCATGCCTTAGTATTCTCCAACAGCTTGACGCCAGTTACAGCGGGAATGGCAAGCCATGAATTATTATTATGTCTGCGCCCGAAGAGTGACGTAAGATGTTCAGCTGTCTGCATTCGCCTAGAACGAGAAGGAAAACCACGAAAACCTAGTCGGACAGCCTAGTCCCGAATCTAAATTCGGGACTGCCAGCATGATAAGCCGGTGTGCAGATATTTAAATAATATATGATAGATATTTATATCACAATTGTAAGTATATATTCATGATGGTAAAATGCCGATTGTTACATTATTAAGTTATAGTATATACTGCTTAGATTTTTTATGTCACTTCTGTTATTAATTGAATTTTTTTCCTGTTTAATATTAATCATTTCTTTCATTGTGTGTTGTTTTTTGTCGATTATTTGTGTGTTTTTAAAATCGAAATGGTGATATATATTTCAAACAGCTACTTCTTAAAATAACTCTATTGATTTATTGCAAGCTGTGTCATTTTGTCATAGTCAGAGGCATCCCTTGCTGATATCATACATGTATTTGGTTACTGGTATATTTATTCTCAGTCCTTCTGTCGCTGGCACGTGTTCCGAATATTTGTACATGTACCTGTAATTTTCCGCTAATTCAATTATATTATCAATATCATCAGCATAGGCTAAGATTTGGTAATATTTAATAAAAATTGGCCTGTAAGCTTTTATTAATGTTTTTTCAATTATCATGCCCATTAACTACTGTAAAACGTTGCTATAATACATTTCGTTGTTCCTGAAAATATGTGAAAAAGCTCTGTAGGGCAATACATCCTCTATCTTAGAAAATTACATTGTCCTATCGCTGAGGTAATTAAAAGTCTTTCACGGAAAGTCGCAAACATTGACGAGTAAGATTTAATGATCCGCAAAAAATTGAATTGAGTAGGAGAAATAAATCAGGATATCTAATTATCCGGTTTCAATTAGTTTCTCAACTCTATTCAAACATGAGAATAGTGCTTCTCTGATTTAACAGTTCTAGTTATTGGTAATAATTGATAATGGATCATTTCTACTACCATTCACATAATATTACTTTCTTGGAATTATTTACAATATCTTCTTTCAATAAATTGTCTACTGCTATGAGTAAGTGCTCATATCACTCTTCTGAAGATCTACTCATCCCGTTGAAGCTTTGTAAACCATCCTCTAAATCTGTCGCCGGTAACAACATTTCCTTTCTGTCCTTTTTTTGTGGTTTCACATTCACATGGTACTAAGAACCCGATATATATCGTCTACAATTGAATGATGAACGTGGTCTCTAGAATAATCACAATCAGTTTACATATATTCCCTTTTTCGTCAATCGGTTATTCAAGCGTTTATGATGTGTTCTACCTTGACTTGTTATAATAGTTGCCATATGAGTGAAAGTATCATTTCAGTCTGCATATTAAGACTCTCTCGTATTCTAATACAGGTTATTTTTGCTTATATTTTGCGATTTTGTTATTCATCAGTGTTCAAAAACAGCAGCTACAATTCGCTTTTGCGTAACTGTACTTTCAAATAACAGTTTCGTATGGTAATATTATGTAGATGTCGACAGAAAAACAGATAGAAGTAATAAATACTACTTAGAAGTGACTTATAAAGTTGCTAATGAATAACGCGTCTTCCTATATATCGCACTCATTGTAACATATGTAGATTTGCTAATAACAATATCCAGACATATTATTAAACGTTGATTTAGTTTCACAACAAATTATCACACGCTCAAGTAATTAAATTGCCTGGTATCACAATATTATCTTATGTATCGCAAAACATGTATTGCACCGCCTTTTCAATGGTCAACTAGCGCTTGTATGTTTGTGATGATACCTTTCAGATAAGTATTTCAGTTTTCTATTTATAATTACGTAATTAGTAGTAATTAATTATGGAATCTTATTGACTTATAACTAGAGCTGGGGATGTTTGCGGTGTGCCAGGATAGTATTCAGTTAAACGCACGAATATAATGACCTTGTTTCGATCGGTGATGCATGCGTGATTTTATTGCTTTACATGCATTCGCTATTTATATCACTTAGGTATGTCAGTTATGTGTACTGTATATAAATAACACACTTACCTTATTTACGATTATTATAGCATAGCGCCAAGTGGATAAGACTTGCAGTAAGTTTGTAGCATTAGATACGTTTCCATATTTGTAGCGGTGAGCGATGTACGCCGTGATGAATAAATTTTTATATATTTTGAGAAAGACCGCTCGACATCTACGGATGTAACACACGCACAATTAAAATAATCTTTATAGATAGAAACCGAATCTACACTTGCACCATTACTAATTTGTTTTAATCTGGTAAAATCAAAATCATTGTTTATCACACTCTCGAACTTTTCTATTACATTAACATTTTTGTTGTCATTTACTGCGCATAGCTGGGCGTGTACATCGTCCAGTATTTGCAGTGACTCCGCTAACGATAATGCAGTATTTTGAAATTTCTCGATTGCGTTAAACAATCCTATATGATTGTTATAAATAGTTTGTAAATCTGCATCAAGGGAAGGGTTTTGAAAGAGTCTCTGGCTTTCCTTAATGGCTACAGCTTCGGCAGGATTGAATTGTAGAACCACAGATTTTATTTGTTGGAAATACTTGGCATAATAAAATGCCGCCTTTAACCAACTTCCCCAACGTGTAAGTATTGGCTCTGGTGGTTCGGGAATACCAGGGCACCGACTGTGAAACTCTCGAATTCGTTTGGGAGATTTTAGAAACACTTTATTTGTGGTTGCTATTAATGCATCCACCTCTGGATAACATTGCCGAATAGTTTGTGCCACAAGGTGTAAAGCATGAACTTTACATGTCACATGCAAAAGTCTCTCACAATCTGCTTTAAGAGAACGGCCTACAGAACGCATTGTCGCAGCACCATCGCTCATAAACATCAGGAGTTGATTAGTTGAAACTTGAAATTTTTGTAGCGTATCGAGCACTACCTTCGTAATTACTTCGCTAGTGCACTTTTCCAATCTTTTGCTGGCTAATAAAATGGGAAATGTTGATTTGACAGGATCTAGTACACGCACTATAATATTCACAATAGAATGTTTTTTTCGATCTGTCGTTTCGTCGACACATACCCATAACTGTTTATCATTTACTACTGCTTTCATTCTGTTTTCAATGTCCTCACGCACAATTGGTAAATAGGTGAGTAACGTTCTCCGTGACGGTAGCTTTATATTGGAATTGGATTTATTCCAAAAGTCGTGAAAGGCTTTTTTATCTAGCAGGTGAACTGGCACATCGCAGACGAGTAGCATTGTCAATAAATCGAAAATGAATTGCGTTTTAGACAGCACATTATTTTTTTTGTCTTTGTGGTGTACACTTTCAACATGTCTTTTACAGTCGTATTTGTCCCAGCAATGTAACTGTTTATCGCATAATTTACAAACCACTTTTGCTCCATTATAATACAAATCGGGAAAGTCTCGGATAAATTTCTTCACGTCGTGGGCGCTTTCTTGGCTTGGACACGTCCGTCATACTTATTAAATAGAGCTCAGGACAACACACGATCACGTTGCCAGTTCACGACTAACTAAAGTGTTTCGCTGCATCGTGTTTATACGCTGATGGGGATGCACTACATACGGTCCTGCCGTACCGCAAACATCCTCAGCTCTACTTATAACGAACTCTACTTATTTATATTAATTTCTGTTCTAAGAAATAAAACTTATACCAGTTATATTTTACAATCATTATCGTACTAAAAGGATCTAAACACCTTTACTATATTATTTTACTATAAATATTACTACTACTGTAAAAGCCAATACTGGCATTCTGAAATTATTTACGTAGTCATAAGGATTGCCGCCATTTATTTTCTCTGAGAGATTTGAAGGAAAGTTTCTTCAAATCGTAACATTCGGAATAATTTCAACTATTTTTAACAACGTCCCATTTTACTAACATTATTACACACGAATGATAATCTGAATTTTATTTTTTATATATTAGGCATGTAAAATGTTATTTCCTTTTATGGATCTAATAATAATCTAAAAGAAAAGCAAAATAGCGGTAATATGCTTTATCTATTGAAGGTGGAATATTTAGCTTATGTAGATGAACAGCGAATTTTCTACACACATAACAAAATCTGTTGATATCTTTTACGCACGTACATTACATTGTTGATATAAACCCTATCTATTATCACAAATTTAATTTGATTTGAAAAATGGATGGGTAGCTTTTTATATATGTACTTTCATAGCACAGAACTATTAATTCTTTGATTTAATTGATTTTAAAGCAAACAAGAGCGTGGCTGAATGGATATGACGTAACTAATATGTCGAGACCTGTTCAAACTGATCAAAACATATTAGGTAGTATAATATTTCCTATAACATTTTTGGTTTTTAAAATAAAATATAACTTTAAAATATATTAAAATATAATATATTAATATATACTTTACGGATTGTTGTTTCACTAAAAATGTTGGGATAGTGTTATGGTATAATAGGAAGAGCTGCGATATTATCAATATAATATTGGTTTGGAACAGTCTTTGTCTGGAAAACATCCAGAATTTGTTTCTGTGTGTAGTTTTCTTCAAAATACAATTCATTTTCTTCCATAAATTTCGAAATGTCTAACTTTGTACGAGATTTATTAGGTGTTTTAATAACCTGGCGTGAATGACAGCTAGCGTTGTACATTACATTAACGATTGCTGAACGTATAAAGAACGTAGCAATTGTTTGGTAAGCCAAGTCTCAGACAGGTTCGCAGTCATATCTTCGTGATAATGGAAACAAGAATATTTAATGCTTTTTGCTGAAAGTAGTGGTTCACCGATCCAACTACATTCAGATCCAGGATATGCAATAATGACGCGTTTACCTTTGGAAACAGGAACGTCAACTTATTTCAGGCACATCGTTTCAGCTTTTCTTGACAATGTAATGACTATCGAATCAAGTTTCGTCTAAATAGCAAATAAAACAGTTTCTCTCTCGAAACGTCTGCAGTTTCGTTCAATCGAACTAGCTGTATTCTTAAAGACTACGTAATCCTTCTGCGCTTGTTAATATTTTTGAATTTATAACCATTTTTCATTAAAATACGCGACAAACTAAACTATGTTGAAAGTAGATAAAGTACTGCTCATTTGCACGCTTGCGACCTTCCAAAACATATCTGCAACTGTGCTTCAAATACTTGCCCGTAATAGACTTTACAGATTGAATTCTTTAGTGGTCACTATATTAGGTTTGTTTTGGTTCGTAGTTCTGAATAGGAATAGAACGGCGCAGAACTGATGCACAGAACTTTGTTAATTCCAGAATTATTCTGAATTTGAGTGAACTCAAAACACATTGACACTAAATTGAAACTTTACTAGTGAGCAATCTAGTGGCGATTCAAATAAGTACAAAAAGTTCCAATTTTTTAATCTGTACATAATTCCATACATAACTGTATTTTTGTGCAAGCTCATAATTGCTCGACAAAAATTATTAAAAAAAGGAACGTGAATAATAAAGATAAAATATGATATGAAATATTTTAAAATTATTTACTTCAAAATATTACTTTTAGAAAATCAGTATCAAAGCTGCAGTAAATTAAATTAATGCACTCAAATATTTTACTTTAAATTCTCTATCTATCTTTTTAAATTATGTTTATCACTTTTATCAGGTAGCATAATTTCGTTTCATGTATTACATTTTTGATTCTTTTTGACGATGGTACACTATAACGACTACATTCAACACCTACATTTAATTTAGTTCATCGATTTATTTGTTTTCACCTACTCCTAATAAAACAAGTGAATTTCAAGTTTTCTTGTTACTTTTGATTTTGTACTTATTTTTGTGAAAATAAATAATGTTACCCTATTTATCAAAGACTTAGAGCAAATTAGAGGCCAACTGTTTACCTACATTCAAAAATGTCAAAATAGATTAACACAACGCGCGAGCTCGAACTATTAATTCTGAACCGATACTCGCTAAGGAGCAAGAACTGCTAGAACGGTTCTAGAATCATTCCAAATTAGTTTTTGCAACAACCAAAACATATAATCAAAAATTTGGAACTAGTTCACATGTCACCAAAACACCAAACAGCGAGTACGATTACGCACTAGTTCTAGAACCAGAATTGTAAACCAAGACAAACCTATTGTGGAAAGAACTATATGAGTATAAGAAAAAAACCCGTGTTGACCAGTATTATTTGCAAGTAGAATATGTACTAAGAATTTCGAATTAATTCATTTAATTAATGTGTTTCTGAACTTGATATGACAAAATCATAAGTAAACAATAATTATACAGACTCCCCATATTAGACCACCCATGTTATATTTAGAATAAAATCCTTCTAAGTAGAGTAAAAAAAATCTTTTAATACACTAATGTATAAGTAATTCTTTTAGATTTATATTTAACTTTTCTTCATTATTTAAAAATCATGTCTTGTAAATGCCCCCCATCTACTTGAATACAATTTCCAGTTCTGAATATAAAATTGATTTCTTCTCGAATGCGATCTTTTAGTACCTCAATTGTTGCAGGACGATTTGTATAGACC
Source organism: Melolontha melolontha (assembly GCA_935421215.2). Lineage (NCBI taxonomy): Eukaryota > Metazoa > Arthropoda > Insecta > Coleoptera > Scarabaeidae > Melolontha > Melolontha melolontha. The sequence continues at coordinate 123,100,002 of OW285237.1, read as the reverse complement.
TTCATCTTCAAATACCCCATAGAAAAATCGAGTGTCTTTAAGTAGGGGGACCTATGCGGGCAAATTTCCAAATCGCGAAATTGTACGGCCGTTAAAAAATTCTCGCAGAATCCTCATGAAGTTTCTGGCTGTGTGAGCTGTTGCTCCATCTTGTTGGAATAACAGAGCATCATTTGGAACTGTTTAATCAGTTCTGGGATGAGAAACGTTTGTAAAATGTTTATGTAACGTTCGGAATTGACCGCTATGGTCAAAAAAATAAGGATCAATGATACCAAATGATCCTACACAACACCAAATAACGACCTTTGGAGACTATGGAGATTCTTTCCAAACAATTCGCGAGGTTTTACAGCTCCCCAATATCTAAAATTCTGTTTGTTAACAACGCCATCCAAATGAAAATTTGCTTCGTCTGTCATTAACAAATTGTATATTGATTCTCGATGCCGATTTAAAAATTCTTGACAAAATGTTAACCTTGCTCCCGTATCTCGATGGCTAAGGTGCTGGCTGTACCATTTGGTATTTGTACGGATGAAATTTTAAATCGTTGTGAAGGATTCTGTAAAGACTTCCCTTGGATATTCGAAGAGCAAGTGATTGCCGATTAGCAGATCTGGAAGGACTTCTCGTGAAAGCAGCTCTTACTCGTTTAATATTTGCAAACTTACGAACCGTTTTTCGACGTCCAGGGTTTTTAGTGTTCTGAACCATTTTCACACTATTAACGAATCTATGCCATAACTGTTTGGCGAGTTGGTGCATTACCCCTATTATTATCATCAAACTGCCGTCAAAATACACGCAGAACTTCTTCTACTGAACCAGTTCTAATGTAGATTTTCACGAAAAACACACGTTGTTGCTCTGAATAATCCATACTACTGAACAATTTTATAAAATTTGACACAAATTGTGACACTTTCTTTGTGACAGCTGACGCGAATTTATGTCTAACAATTATTCAATTGGTTTGGGACAAACGCCTACTTGTTAAAATGTAATCCCGAAGCGTACTGAAGTTGACCTAATAAAGAAAAAATAATCACATACTTCATTTAGATTGAAATCGCATATCAAAATGGGTAGTCTAATATGGGGAATCATGTACATATATAGATATTATAAATTATTAAGAGAAACATAGCTAATATTTATTTCTGAATTCAACTGCAAACCAAATCATACAAATCAAAACATGGTTATCATAAATACATTAATAGGGGACAATAAATAGAAATTCATCTAAATAAAACACGAGTTTATAGAAGCCTGAGTATTAAGCATCACAATAGTCAGTAATCATTATTTCTTGTTAGTACATACTTACATTAGTGATTTAAACAAATTTATTATCGTTGCTTATTAGATTTTACTGATTACGCAAGCTTTAATATTGAAATACAGGGATACAGAGAGGTATGTACATAGACAGTTATTAAATATATTTTGAATTAAAATATGTTGTGAGGTGAATATAATTGAGACTCTTGCATTTGTGAGTATTAAAAAGAACTAAGCAGACAAGAGTATGTGTACACTTCTCCGCACGAAACATGTTCTTTAACATATAGAATGCAAATTACTGGACAAATTGAAGTGCTAAATGAGCAGAATTGCCCAATTTAATTTAGTGAATTTACTTTACACTTCGCAAATGCAGTGTGCCGTGTGTTCCAGTTAACTTGTTCTCCAATAGATTTTATTAAATATAGCTGACATCAAGGCCAACCTAATAAAAAAGAAACAAGTAAAATAGAAAACAATATGGACGCTACTCGCAAATAATGAAAAATTTTGACATTACAATGTTTTTCTTTTAGCTCATTTCAGTGAAAAAGTATCCAAATAATATTTTAACATTATTAAGGTATGTGGGTTTCTTATCTATGTAGGTTCCAAAATTCTAATCTAAATGGCTTTTAAAATTTTTAAGATTTTTTACCAAATTTTCTTACTTTTAATGCTAATGGTAAAAACTAAATGTCACATACACAGTGTTTTACTTTAATTCGCTTTGATTTTATATGTGCTCGTCACTTTTCAATTTTAGGTATATTTTGTGAAGAAGTTGTTAGATTGGAAAGCGACGCCAATAGAGCAGTGTCATCAGCAAAAATTCCTGTTGTAACCATCCTTTAGTTGGAACATGTGCGTTAAAAAGTAAATACAGAATATGATGAGCTTTGACGGGTTTTAGGTCGAAATCGTCGTTTTGTTGTTAAATAATAGACTATCGGTTCTTGGGATTTAAGGAAGTGATTTAAGGAGGTCTTCATACAAGACCTTGTCGAAAGCCTCGCCAATATCTAGAAATGCAGACATATTGAATCTTTTAAATTATGTATCGTTATTAATTTGCTTTACAATTCTATGTATTTGTTCTGTTGTATCATGTCGAGTCCCGAATTCAAATTGATGACAAGAGATCGATTTCTTTTCGTTAAATAATAGTTAAAAGAAATTTTTAACAAACTTTTAGCAACAGACATATGGGTCTATAGGATAATAACGAGCCATCGAAAAAAATCATAATTGGAGTAGACTGTGAAATTGGGTTGATACTTTAACCACTTCCACATAATGACATTTATTATTTGACATTGAAACTATAAGTTTGTGTCAAATTTTTCAGAACTCTTATTAAGAAAATTGTTTGTGTTTAGATGTAAATGGACAACATTTTCAACAACTTCTGTAGCTATATGTAAATTTTGATTATGATTTCGATATTAAATAAACTATTTGTTTTCTTTTTTGTTGTAGTATCATTTCAATGCCATAACCTTTTTTTACAATGAAACCAAATGAAACTGTCAAGCATCAAGTAATGTGTCATTATGTGGAAGTGGTTAAAGTACCAACCCAATTTCAAAGTCTACTCCAATTATGAATTTCTTTGATGGCCCGTTATAACATTTGGATTTTTATCCGGTTTAAGTATCATATCATGATAATTTGCCTAACCTACCAAATGCGCAAGGTTTGATAATGCGTTGAAAATTTCTGTAACCTAATCATCTTTAAACAGGTATAGAAACATTTTTGTAGAACTAATCTTGTTATGAGTTCATATCCAGATGCCATTTATTCCATAACCATTTCTACTTTAACTAGTTTTAATATTCGAATTTGTATATCTAGTTTGAACAGGTATTTCAAGAAACTTTTTTCTATTTCTCTATTATTTGTAGATTATAATTTGGAGACCTAGGAAACATTTTCTGTAAAAGCTTCTGCTTTTTGTTTATAATTTCTGTACCAATCTTCAAAATTTTATGGGAGATATGTGTAATAGTGGATACGTTTTTTAAGTTTTCGCTTTGCTTTCGGTGGCGAATAATCACTATCTTGAGTGAGTGTAAGGCTACAAAAATATTCTCGTATTTCCTGATTTTTCATTTTATTTAAAAGGATCTTTAATTCTTTGGTGGCTCTCTACGAAGGCACAATATAAAGATTTAAATGTCTGAGACTGTTAAGGTATCTGAGAGGTATAGAGCAGACTTCGAAGTGATTGCAATACGATTCGCAAAGCTTAATGCAGAATCTAATAAAATACCTACACTTGAAGCAATTATTATTAAATTTTGGAGATAGGAAAGTGCTTAATGATCTTAAAGAAAATATTCGCAAACTAAACAAATACGAGTAATTGTATCGATACTGATAAATTATATGTGATTTTGTGTCCGATAGAAGACTTTAACAGAAAATTATAAAATAAATGAAATATATAAGTCTTAATTTTGCTACTGTAATGCAGGAGTTCAAAGATTTTGATAATTATTTTTAGTGACGAAGCACATTTTTATTCAGACGGGTACGTAAACAAACAAAACTGTTGGTACTGGTCTACGGTAAACCCAAGAGAAAAACAAGCAGTCGCTTGCACACTTCAAAAGTAACTGTATTGGCAGCAATATCTTCCAGAGGCATTATTGGTCCGTATTTCTTTGAGAATAATGACGACGACGTTCTTCGATGATCCGTAAATTTATAAAACCAGTATTACAAGCATTTGAAGGGTTTGATAATCGTACATGATTCCAGCAGGATGGCGCCACAAGCCATACTGCGAATTAAACTTTAGACGCAGTAAGAATGTTTTTCCCCGAAAAATGATATTTACTGGTCTGCAAGAAGTTATGATTTGACACCACTAGATTTCTTCTTGTGGAGCTACCTTAAAAGTAAGGTGTATGAAAATCCTACCACGAATGTAAATGAACTTAAGGGCCGAATACGAGAACAAATTACCACCACCCGTGTAGCACTGTGTCAATGCGTTATTCTAAATGCACGACATCGTTTAGATGAGTGTATAGGCCGTCAAGGGCAAAATTTAGACGACATAATATTTAAGGTTTAATTTCGAGGTGTTAGTAATTATATTTCTAAGTTTGATTTATTAAAACGTTCAAAAACCAATGAGCTATTTTATTTTCAAAATCGAGTTTCATTAATCGAGTCAGCCTTTATTTACCAAACGCAAGCAAATGCGAATACCGTTTAGTAACTGACTGTAGTGTACTGACTTATGAGATGAAACTAAACTTAGTTTAGAAAAAGAACTTTTAATTTATAAAGTAGTCAATGTATTCGGGGTCCAATTGTGGGGCCGTTAGAACATATTATTGATATCAGACAACCACCTCAATCTTAGATCATGCGAAGCATATGTGCGTGAATGTCCAACAAAATTTTCCACAAAGATTTGCATGCCCACACCGAAGAATGAACAAAATCAAGTAGACCTTGTAGGCAATAGATTAAAGCACACCAGAATAAATTTCACCTATCTAGCAAAAATTAGTGATGATCAGCGTTAAGAGATAGTCATAAACTAGTGTTACGTGATAGTTACAAGCAACTCCAGTAGTAAAAGGAAGTCGCATAGGATGCTTTTCTTACATGTATTTTAGACAGGTTGTAAAACCTCATAGATGGCACAAAAATATTTTTAAATTTAAGTGTTTTGCTTAAGAGGTAGTGTCGTTCAGAAATATATGTGTATTACAAGTAAATAATATTGCCCTGAATTTCGCCTGTGCTTGTACTAAAAATCGAAAAGAAATTAATTGTGTTGTGTATCATTCCAGATAATTCAATCCATTTACTATTAAACATAAAAGTTTGATAAATTATATCGTTCAAAACCCTATTCGATGAAGAAACAAAAAATGTTAATTTTCAAACTATTGCATTACTGATTATAGAATATAATACGAGAATACAAAGGTATTTTTAATAATATAAAATATTACTAAAAATCTGGTGTGAAGAACACAAATGCAGGTTCACTATTAATATTTTCTGAACGTGTCCGAATATATCCTATCCCCAGAGACGTAGATACGTATTTCGCTTTTCTACAAGCTCATCGGTACGCCCCTGCTGGAGAAAGGATATTTCCAGACACATTCACAGAAAAGAACCACCTCGCCCTATCACCGTAATTATCCAGACCGAGCGCAGAAGTACATTCGGCGCTACCTGTTGTCAGACAGCCGAAGTACCTCGCATACCGTCCACATAATTAATGTGAAGTAACGACGCCCTTCCAAAGGTTAGCACAGCCAATCTCTCTAGAAAACTGCATTTTGTTTGTGCCTTCACTCATACTACGGCTTAACCGCATGTGTAATGTATCAGAATAATTGAAACATACATGAGTAGGTAAACCCCACCAGTTTTGTATAATACAAAGGTATTTTTAATAATATAAAATATTACTAAAAATCTGGTGTGAAGAACACAAATGCAGGTTCACTATTAATATTTTCTGTGAACGTGTCCGAATATATCCTATCCCCAGATACGTAGATACGTATTTCGCTTTTCTACAAGCTCATCGGTACGCCCCTGCTGGAGAAAGGATATTTCCAGACACATTCACGGAAAAGAACCACCTCGCCCTATCACCGTAATTATCCAGACCGAGCGCAGAAGTAAAATCGGCGCTACCTGTTGTCAGACAGCCGAAGTACCTCGCATACCGTCCACATAATTAATGTGAAGTAACGACGCCCTTCCAAAGGTTAGAACAGCCAATCTCTCTAGAAAACTGCATTTTGTTTGTGCCTTCACTCATACTACGGCTTAACCGCATGTATAATGTATAATGTAATTGAAACATACATGAGTAGGTAAACCTAACCTAACCTTTGGAAGGGCGTCGTTACTTCACATTAATTATGTGGACGGTATGCGAGGTACTTCGGCTGTCTGACAACAGGTAGCGCCGAATTTACTTCTGCGCTCGGTCTGGATAATTACGGTGATAGGGCGAGGCAGTTCTTTTCTGTGAATGTGTCTGGAAATATCCTTTCTCCAGCAGGGGCGTACCGATGAGCTTGTAGAAAAGCGAAATACGTATCTACGTCTCTGGGGATAGGATATATTCGGACACGTTCACAGAAGATGTTAATAGTGAACCTGCATTTGTGTTCTTCACACCAGATTTTTAGTAATATTTTATATTATTAAAAATACCTTTGTATTATACAAAACTGGTGGGGTTTACCTACTCATGTATGTTTCAATTATTCTGATACATTACACATGCGGTTAAGCCGTAGTATGAGTGAAGGCACAAACAAAATGCAGTTTTCTAGAGAGATTGGCTGTGCTAACCTTTGGAAGGGCGTCGTTACTTCACATTAATTATGTGGACGGTATGCGAGGTACTTCGGCTGTCTGACAACAGGTAGCGCCGAATTTACTTCTGCGCTCGGTCTGGATAATTACGGTGATAGGGCGAGGTGGTTCTTTTCTGTGAATGTATCTGGAAATATCCTTTCTCCAGCATGGGCGTACCGATGAGCTTGTAGAAAAGCGAAATACGTATCTACGTCTCTGGGGATAGGATATATTCGGACACGTTCACAGAAAATATTAATAGTGAACCTGCATTTGTGTTCTTCACACCAGATTTTTAGTAATATTTTATATTATTAAAAATACCTTTGTATTATACAAAACTGGTGGGGTTTACCTACTCATGTATGTTTCAATTATTCTGATATAATACGAGAAGTTTGCGTTGTTCTAAGTTATTTCTCCCTTACCTGACAGTCTTCGATGAGATAATAACTGTAACACTGTGCAAAAGAAAATCGTTCCTAAACAGACGATATTTCTTTACGACTTTCTTGTATAACGTTAATGAAAAATGTTCTCAGGAAAAACAGGTAACTGGTAATGATTAAAAAATAATTTTTCACAAATTTCGCTTCAAGTAGAAAACACGTTTGATTTATTTTTAATTGATCGTTTTTACTAATTGAAATGTCAAAAAGACAATGTCGATTTAGAAACATTATAAGATTCTGTTTTGATTAATTTGTTGCAGTGCTCTGACTAACTACCGTCTATTATACCCGTTTTTTCGTATTCTAATTTTACCCATCTGTTCGGTCATTAAATTATTAACATTTCTGATGAGTTTTTGCTTCTATTGAGAATGATTAATGTGCATTATATACGGTACGCACTGTGTCCAATGGTTTCCAGCCGGAGGGGCCTTCTCTGTTTGAAATATGATAGCTTTTAATGACTATTCATTCTGTGTTTAAGGTCCATAAAACCTCATCATGTGTGATGGTTGTGTATGCAAAATCTGTGCATATTTTGCAATTATGCCTTGTAAAGTCTGCTAGATAATTATGTAATATATGTATTTTATCAAAAGGCAAAATGCCATATTTGTATCCTTCCCTTTTGCCTGATCGAATTATTTTCTGCGTATTGTATAAACTATGTAATGATACTTCCATACACATACCCAATTGCAAAAAATTAAAATAAGTTAATTTAGTTCACGTTTTCAATATAATAATGTGCCAATTATATATTATTATAATCGAAGAAATCGTTTTTTATTATAGGCATTATATATTTTTTTCTAGAATAGCAAACACGAAAATCTTACTAAGTGAAGCTTGAAAAACATTTTAATTACATAAACTAATAAAAAATATATAAAAGAAGGATTAATGATAAACCGTTCCATTCATTTTCTACGAATTCATATGTATTCTTAGAAAATGAATCGAACAGTTTATCATCAACATTGCCTTTAAAATTTTAAATCACGTGCTTTAAAGTTTTAAAGGCAATGTTATTTTTGTCTGTTAATAAATATGAAAGTATATTACTCAAGACCGAGGAAGGGATGGCAAGACGAAGTGGTGCAAGAACCTTGGGAGTAGGAAATTGTAAATTGCTGTGTAAGAATAGGAAACTTGGAGAAGAAAACTTTCGAGGAGAAAGAGAAATCATACACCTCCTGGATTCAAAAACGATGATGGTGGGGATGCCGAAAGTGTGGGGTAATATTTTTTTACCGATTAACGTACTGTTTAGAACAAAATATGTAATAGGTTAATTGAACATTTCTAATCATATTTTCTATAATAAAATAGGTTAAGCTCGATTACAAATACGATTTACTTTTGATATGTAGCTAGTTCGTATAGTTAGATTTTAGAAGTACTGGATTGAATTCACTTTTAAAGATTAATCCGTTTATGTACTATAGTTGCAGATTATGGGTTGAAAATTTATTTTGTTACTTTGAAATAACCGCTGTTTAGTTTTCAAATATTTGTTATTAACTTTCGTTTTTTTTTTTTGAATTAGCTTAAGTAAATTAAAAATGTTTGTTTATTAAATTTTTACTCTAACAATTGTTTGCTCAACTGTTGAGAATAGTAAACTCTTTGAGAATGTTTGAATAGACCAAAACATCCATTAACTTGATTATTTTTTTTTAAACTGATTGGGAATATCTACTTTTATTTAACAACATTAGAATGATATTTAACTAAAATTTTCATGAAAAAGACAGAAACAAGAAAAATTCCCATATGCACTTCACCAAATCGCCAATGGTATAACATTCTACTGTTATCCCACTGGCGATCTAGTGAAGAGGATATATTTAAAGGTTGTATTAAAAATGCTACGTCTACGAAATACGTGATTAGAATTTATTGATTTACATATATTATGGTTAAGTATTTTTCTTGTTTCTGTCTGTATCAGATTTAAAGCAACAGTCTCCACCTTTACGCATAAAATATTCATTTTTTTATTAAATAATAATTGTTCGAGCTTGTCAGTAAAATGAAAACCTTCGTACAAGACATATCTATATGTTTGGGCAAACTGATTGGAACGCAAGTAAAAATAATACGCATCATAGGTCCGCCTAGATTTAAAAGTACATATGGCTATTACAAGCGGTAACGGTGTTGATCATATGTGTGAAAGAAAGAGCGATCATCCATAAATTCGTACCTGACCGGTGTGTACTATATATTTATATTAGCGATAAAATATTTTTTAATATTTTCTTAAAATTAAGTGAATGGACACGAATGCTACATACTAACATTTTTTTTCGTTATTAATTTGTTTTAATTAATACATTCCTAGAACGTACAAAGTAAAAATGATTTCTTGACTCAAGAATAATTCCCAAGATATTTTTTAGATCAAATACCTGTTTTTTTGTCAAGAATATTTATTAAATTCAAGGGCAGTATATTTTATGTTAATAATTTTAGAAATAACTTTAGAAAATAAAAAAAAAAATTGTGATAACCATTTGTACATACTCAATTACTGAATTAGTTCAACGTCATAAATTCAAAACACAAGAAAATTAAACCGTATGAGTTCGTAACTACTAGTTTATATTTCGATACAAATTTATTGCGTTTTCTTAGGATCGAAAGCATTACAGAATACTTCTTAAATATAAATTAGCGAACGAATGAACTGATTCTAGAAAGAAAGATATTATAGATGGATATTTTTTAAAACAAAATACTAGCACGAATGGCATTTAAATTATGAATTGCTAACTTGCTACAAACGATGGAGGACAGAACTGGTTACAAAATTTGGTAACCGATAATCGGTTACAGTAACCTGGTAACCGATAATCGGTTACAGTAACCTGGTAACCAAGAAATTGGATTTATTAATCTACGTGTTTAATGTGGGCGACGTAAGAAAAATTAATCCAGCCTTCGCTTATCATGAATTCCCGAAATTTACTTCCAATAGTTTTTGTCAGAAAATATCCATTTGTATCAACGGTAATTAACGCGTGCTTACTGTTGAAACAAGAAATCGGAAGTGAAGTCGCAATCCCTCTTAGAAAGTTACTCCTGCGCGCCTACTATATGATAGGGAATTAAGCACATAAACTAAGTCGTCTAAGAAGAAGAGGGAAAGCAGAATAAGTAGCCAATAAAAGAAATACACAACAAAAAACAAAGGAAAAAAAAACTAGTAAGAAACAACGAATGCACTAACCAAAGAAGTCATTAATTAAAAAACACAGGCACCTGGCTTAAACATAAATTAAATTATAATGTAATTACTCGACAAGAAATCAGAACGATCAATAAATTTATAAAAAACGTTATGCTAATTTGAATGAACTTCCGAATCTGTCCTACTAATTTAACCTAAATAAATAACAAATAGAAATACATGGGAAGAAAGTTTGACTGCCACGTTCAAAACATTATTAACAGAGACAGGAAACAAGTTGAGATCGAAAATTTGGATATTAGGTAATTAATTAAACACAATTTGTAGCAATTACAAGGAGCGAAATAAAGATTTTAGCCAAATGTAAAGAAGGCAAAATGTGTATGGGAAGAACTATATAAAATATTCTTACACGGATTCACAACGGTGTACAAAATAAAAAGTAATGTGTTGGAGGATACTAAAGGGGGTTTCCTATAAGCAAAGTATGACAATAAAATGTGTGAAATACACACATATGTATGTGTATATATAGTAGATTGAATTAGTCGGCGATTTAAGGTCTGGTTTACTTTGATATGTATATATTCAAAACAATCTTACATGTTCCGACAAAGAAATTTAATCTACTATAACATACAAAGGTCAAGAAATAATTATTTATGTATATATATTAAGGTACATTATATATAAGAAATATTAAAATGTTAAACAAGAAAATTAACCGATGATGGAGAACGTTAGGGAATAAGTAGAGTACGGAAGTTGTAGAAAGAAACGACAAAATAAAATATTTTTATGGAAGGGTAATATTAATTAATATTAAGAGGATTAAGTTAGGAAGCTTTACAAAGAGATACATATTAAACCGTAGGTAATTAGGAATATGTAATTGTTTAGATATAGTTAGGCAGTGTGGGCCCGAACGTTATCTGGATGCAAGATGATTTTGGAGAACCTGAGGCAAACAAACCTTAGCGTACCATTCTGAATTAATAGTACGCCTATCCTCCAGTGCTATAGTGGAAACATGTTCAGTAATTCCAAAAAATGTGGCGAACATCTTCTTGTTTCAGCTTTTTTCACGAACAACTTTTCTTGGAGACAACTCATTCTCAAAGACTGCTATGTGCCCCCACGAGTACTAGTATTGCGCCTACTAATGTACTACCTTTACTTATGAACTTACTCAATTTACCTCAATAAATGATTGTCCCGGAGATCTTTCGGCTAAAGACCAGCTCAGTTTAGAGGCGAGTGGCGGGGGTGATCTTATATCTAAAAGGGCGCCAGCATGTTATCCCTTTAGCCGCAACAGAGAACACAGACTTTGCCGTAGTAAATTGAATAAATTCAGGCAACGTAAATGTATCGATGTTAAATCAAATAAAACAACTCAAATCAAAACAATAACAATAGGGATTTATTGTAATCCAGAACAATAGAAACGGCCAAAAGGATAACGTATCCAGAATGTCACAATCAAATATATTTCTCGCTAATTTTTCTCGGACAAATAAAAAAAATTAAAGTTCGCTGAATAAAAAAACTAACGATAATTAAATATGATTAAAGCGATCCTGACATTACAACAGTGATAGATATCCAAATAAGAAAATAAATTCTCGCTATGAATAAAGGACTCACCCAGTATAATATATTAATGAAATAGTTGAAAATGCAGACAACAAAATTAAAATAAAGGTGAAATTAAATGATATGCACATAAAAGCATGTGGTTCAGCTAAATTAACAAATAATCAAATCACCAGAGGGCATATATAAAAAATTTTAAGGTCAACGTTTGAACTGATTTAACCAATATGGAAAACAATTAAATTAATTAAAAATCTTAGTTCTAAGAATTGCATCAATAATTTATCAAAGATCTTTCATAAACTCGATATTTTCGATATTTACACACCTTGTATATGCAATAATACCCTATATAACACACACAAAAGTACTTAACTAATGGCGAAAATTTCACTGGATAAAAGTTTATACCAAAATTTATCTATTAAGATTTGTCCACACTGTATATGCTGAGATATGTTACTTATATAAAAAAATTAATTGTTCAGTAATTTTACTGATGATAATTACAGAAATTATCATTATCATTATATTATCATTATCATCAAAATTAAGTCTAAATAAATTTTATATTTCCACACAGTATATGTAGAAATAAATCTTACACAATGATTTTAATGAAAAACATAATGGCAAATTTATCTCGCCTAAATTGAATGACACGAAATATTTTAATTAATAAAAAAATGTGTGAAAGTCATATCCATTCGGAATGTGCAGATACCGGTATTTCATAGGTTTTACTAATAACTAATGATTAGTAAAAACTATGAAATACCGATATCTGCACATTCCGAATGGATATGACTTTTACACATTTTTCATTTGCGTGATTTTGTCATTTTTAGAAATTAATACAACAAATTATAGCGACAATTGCATGTAATATGGGAATTTAATAGTTATTAATTCTCATTTACATTGCGTTTTTCATAATTCGTATATATACACGCAGTATAGAAATGAAAGTCATGTCTATTTTCGGATAATGTGTACTGATGATTAGTAAAAACTATGAAATACCGGTAATCTGCACATTCGGAATGGATATGACTTTCACACATTTTACATATACATATATATATATATCAATTGATAAATTCTTGGAATTTTTCGGCTTTTATATGAAATATTTATAAATATTATCAAATTAGTATGTAATTGTGAAGTAAATGTGACTATAAACATTGGTGTCTACAAATTATAGCGCAGGTCATACGAAATTTAATGATAAATTTTGTCTGCGTTGGGACTTGAATCCAAGTCTACGGTTTGCCGGACTGTCGCTTTAACCAACTAAGCCACGATAGACGTTGGTCCAGGTTAATTAGGAACGCATTATAAGGTGACAGTGTTAATGATTGAGATGTCAGTTATTGAAAGTAGATGTCAGTTTTGAAAGCAGATGTCAGTTTTTGAAAGCAGATGTCAGTTTTGAAGGTATGAAATTGCTAATTATTACTCCATAGCTATATGTATATTTAGATAATTTCTTAGCCGTTCATTCAATATATCAATTGATAAATTTTTTGTTTTTCGGCTTTTATATGAAATATTTATAAATATTATCAACTACCTACTGGTAGTAAGCGCCTATAGAAGTGGATCCAGAATTTCATGTATCTAAAAATATAGATATGTTACTAGGAGCAAAACTATTTTAAAAATTATTATGTGCAGGACAGATCAATTTCGGGAAAGATCAGCCATATTTACAAAAAAAAAACGCTGCTAGGTTGGTTGGTTTCGGGAAGAGCTCCTTCAAATTGATCCTCACAATCAACATCAATTTCAACTTTAAATGATTTAAATGAAACCATGAATATATTTTGGGAATTGGAAAACACACACAAGTCTCAGGTATATTCGCCTGAAGAAAAGTTGTGTGAAACTCATTTCATTAATACAACTACACGAAATGACGATAGTCGCTTTGTTGTATCATTGCCATTTCGTAATAACAACTTGTCACTAGGTAATTCACAGGATCTCTCACTCAAACGATTATATTCATGCGAAAGAAGGTTCGAAAGAAAAACTGATTTTAAGGTAGATTACACGAATTTTATAAACGAATATATAAAATTAGGTGATATGAGACTTGTTAAACAATTTAGATATACAAGGTTCGACGATAAACCATTTTTATATGCCACATCACGCGGTCATAAAAGAAAATAACGCAACAACTAAGTTAAGAGTTGTTTTTGACGCGTCGGAGCCATCAAATACTGGAGTGTTGCTTAGCGACAAACTTATGGTAGGTCCTAAGCTACAACAAGATTTATTTAACATTGTATGCAGATTTTGTATACATAGATATGTTTGTATTGCAGACATTGCAAAAATGTACAGGCAGGTTTCTTTAAAAGAAGAGTGCATTCCCTACCATCGAATTTTATGGCTTGACAATGAGGATAGTCAAATTCAAACATTTGAACTAACAACACTTACATATGGTACGGGGCCTGCTTCTTATTTAGCAGTTAGGTGCTTGCAGCAACTGGCAAACGAGAAATTCTCTAACAAACAGTTAGGTGCAGAAATAATTTTAAGGGATTTTTATAAGGACGATTTTTTAACAGGTGCAGACACTTTAAAAGAACTTTTACAAATTAGGGATGATGTTATAAGTATTTTGTCAAAAGGTAAATTTGAACAACGCAAGTGGGCATCAGACGGACCTGAAATATTAAATAACCCACAGAACAACTCTTGTGATAATATGGTTTTTTATTTCAACAAAAATGAGGGCGGACGCTAGGTTTACAGTGGAAACTCAATGCGGACACTTTACAATATTCATTTCATGTATCAAATCGAAAGTTAATGACAAAAAGAACGATATTGTCGCATATTTTAAAAATATTTGATCCCTTAGGTCTTGTTAGTCCTGTTATAATAAAGGCCAAGATTTTAATGCAACAAATCTGGCAGTTAAATTTAAATTGGAACGAATCACTTCTCTTTAATTTGCAAAATGCTTGGCACGCGAATATGGATGAAGCAAAGAGCATCAATTTCATAAAAATACCACGCTGCGTAATCAAAATCAATAATATAAATTACTTTGATTTTCATGATTTTTGCGACGCAAGCGTGAAAGCTTACGGGGCCTGTGTGTATATAAGAGTTTGAAACAAATCAAATGACATCTCGCATAATATATTATGTACCAAATCTAAGATAGCACCTTTAAAGGCCGTCACATTACCCCGATTGGAATTATGTGGTGCATTATTCTTAGCACAATATCGGTAGGTTAAAAAATACGCTCGGTATTAATATTAATAACTTCTACTATTGGACTGATTCTTCCATAGTCTTATCTTGGTTAAAACATACTTCAAAGACATGGAAGACATTTGTTGCTAATAGAGTAAGTGAAATATGCGAATTAACGAACATTGAAGATTGGCATCATATAAATTTAAAGAAGGACCCTGCTGATCTAGCTTCTCGAGGAGTGTCATCATCTGAATTAATAGATAATAACTTATGGTGGAAGAGGCCTCCATTTCTGATGAATAAAAACTCCTGTTGGCCTAAACCACAGCTACGTGAAAAAATAAAGGACATTCCGGAAACAAGGCGCATTGTTAACTTGGCTAACGCAAGTGATAATAAATTTGAATTGTTCGCCAAATATTCTAATTTAAATAGGCTTCAGCGTGTAGTAGCATATTGTTTGCGAATCAAAAACAATCTTCTAGCGCGTATTCATAAAATTCACACGAATATTATGAATGGCCCGTTGAAATCTAGCGAGCTGTCCAAGTCAATGTTGTATTTATTAAAAATACGTCAGTCTGAAGCATTCAGGGAAGATCATTACGAATTAAGCATTCATGGTGACGCAAGTTCTAGTAACAAATTGTTATGTTTCAATCCTTTTCTAGGCGGGCAATTAAAGAATGCTTATGTTCTATATTCTCAAAAGCATCAAGTTTTGTTGCCCGCAAGGCATGCTTTAACAGTGCTAATAGTGAGAAGTGAGCACATTAAAGAATTACACGCAGTTGTGCAGTTAACGATAGCTTCAATTCATTCTAAGTATTGTCCTTTGTCTGCTAGAAGCACAGCACGATCTATAATAAGAAATTGTGTTACATGTTTTAAAGCGAAGCCTACAACTAACAAATGTTTAATGGGCAATCTCCCTCCTAATCGCGTGTTACCGACTCGACCATTTCAAAATGCGGGTGTTGATTATTTCGGCCCACTATACATACGCGAGTGTAGTAGGCGCAAGGCCAGTTTGTCAAAATTATACGGCGCAGTATTCGTATGTTTTGTTGCCAAAGTGGTGCATATAGAGTTGGTAGGCAATTTGACTGCCGAGTCTTTCATCGCTGCATTGAAAAGGTTCGGCGCAAGACGTGGTAAAATGTTAAATATCTATTCTTATAATGGTATGCAATTCGTTGGGGCGAATAGGGAGCTGCGGAAACTGATGAATCAATTGCATGCTCAAGTCAGCAAGGGCATCATTAGCGAAGGTTTAGTAAGGGGTGATATAAATTGGTATTTTATACCACCAAAATCTCCTCACTTCGGAGGTTTGACGGAGGCTGCCATAAAATCCGATAAGTTACATCCTACTCGTATTATCGGAAAAACATCCTTAAACTACGAGGAGATGTATACCCTATTGGTTCAGATAGAAAGCATTCTTAATTCCCGACCCATTACTCCTATTTCCAGTGACCCTATTGATCTTTCATTCCTAACCCCTTCACATTTTATAACTGGAGACATAATAAACTCATTAGTCGAGCCTAGTGTGGAACATCTAAAGGTCAACACGTTGTCCCGTTGGCAACACATTCGCGTCTTCGTGAGCACTTTTGGAAGCGATGGTATAAGGAATATTTGAACGAGTTACAAGCAAGAACCAAGCGGAATCGTATGGTCAATCGCAATTTAATACCCGGGATTCTTGTTATCCTAAAGGAAGATAATGTTCCCCCTGGACAATGGTTATTAGGCAGAGTAATACAAGTGTTCCCCGGAGACGACGGTATAGTTCGCACGGCTAGTGTATAGACGGTGCGTGGTGCGTTCCAGAGACCGACGACTAAGTTGTGTGTGCTTCCTATATCGAACGATTGTGAAAATTCTTGACCGTGATCATTATATTTTCCTTGAAAACAGACTCTTTCAAGGTGGGCGGCATGTTCGGTCAAAAAAGATTTAATTTGCATTTTTAGTTTTATTTAAATATAATCAAATAGATGTAGTTGTAGTTATTTTATGTATTCAATCATATGTTTAAATTGTATAGTAATTGTAAATATAAAAGTATATAGAAAAGTCTTGCAGTTTCCCATATATTTAATTGTGCTAATTACCTGTCTGGCCAGGGGTAAAACCTTCTTTAAAACCGTCCATTTACTAGTTGCAAATGTTTATAATAGCATCAGTTTTATTGTCATATTTCCTGTATTGTATTTGTATATTGTATTCATATTGTTACAATAGGTTAGAGAGTTCGGTTTATTACATTCTTCCTGGACTCTTATACATTCTTAGTACAGTTCCAGCTTAGATCTCAGCGATCTCACTACAGTTCCAACCCAGATCTCAGCGATCTCACTACAAGAAAATATTATTTATTAACCAGTTTCTCGGTTTTTAGTATTAAGACAAGATTCCTGCATTTGTATTAAGTTTAACGGAACTCCAAGATTTAATTAATATTATCTTGTAAATATATTAGTGATATTCAAAACTATTGCATTATTTGCACTCATACTTCGGTCGATACATACCGAAAAGTTCCTTCAAACCAGGAGGAAATAACAGAAGCTATATTATTATACGTCGACCATGTATAGTTTGCCTAATTTGCACTAATTCACTTATACAATTGTTTGAATTAGTTACCATAATGAAAATACTGTACCCCAATGTTAGATCATTTTCCAATATAACAAGTCTTTGGCCTTTCTTCTGTGAGAAATCCGTCAAAATAAATATATGCGCAATTCATCCTTCAAAGATGTTAGTATTTAATATTGAATATATAAACTAATTCAAAAATCGTAGAGGAACGCCACCATTTTTAAGTATAAGTTATAACATGCTACTGGCACAATTATCAGAAAACAAAAGTATTTTAGGTAAGTAGTAATTCAAATCCGTAATAAACTAAGTGCTACTGGCGCCCGTACATGAAGCATCGGTCACAACGGTGAAGGACTACGTTGTTTATTTGCTAGAACGAGCTGATTGTTATGCTTCTCATTACATTGTTCATTAGTCATAATCCGATTATTGCAACCTATTCAATTGCATACTACATAATACTTACTACACAAAGTACAATATAATTATTGCAGTGTCGTAACCACGTTAAATAATGTATTACAAGCTTCTTTAGAAGGTATTTGCAATATTTTGGTTTTAAAATTAATTAAAACTTTCTCGGAAATGGAAATACACTCGCGAACAAAAAATTCCGGACACTGAAGTAAATGTATGTTATTATAATTAAAATTCCTTTTTTTCACAAGATATGAAATATTTTATATGTAATAAGAATTGAAAATTAAAGAAGATACAAAACATTTAATTTATCAAAACAGCCAAAAAATACAAAAATAATGACGAACCCAAAAAATCTTGGTGTGCTCTTTATTCAGCTTTTATCTATTGTGTTGAAAGGTCATTTGAACTGTCAGTACTGATACTTATTGGCTGCCAAAACGTAGGCAGTAAATGTAGCCCGAGCAGTTGCTTCGAACTAAGATGGACACAGTATTTTATACATCGTTGCTGTCTGGAATATTCTCAGGAATACTGTCCAAGACGCAACAATGCAGCAACATTGTCAAACTGGAGAATACACAAGAAGGTCAGGATCAGACAGACCTCGCACCACAAACCGACGAGAAGACCATTTTATGGTGTTATTTGCATTTAGTTGTTTACCATCAAAAATTGTGTCTCGCCAAATCAAGGACGTTTACAGTACTGCAGCTTCTTCACAAACCGTTCGCTGAAGATTGATGGAATTCGAAATCAATTTCGCAGTGCAATTAACGATTTGTGAGCAAGCATGGTGTCTTGCGAAAAAAGCACACCTTTGGCAAGTTGTTCGCGGCATTTTTCTACAATTTTCTTGCGCAATTTACTTAGCAGCTCACTATAATATACTTCCGTAATATTTCTACACTTTTCCAAATAATCTTATTATAATGTTGGATTAGAAGGTCATAATTATCCATCTTGTGCTACTATCCCAGAAAAACTGAAGCAAGGATCTTGCAAGACGACTTTTGAACACGGAAATTTTTGAATTGTAGAGAACCAGAATATTTCCACTCTCCGAATTGCTCTTTAGTCTCTGGATCATAGTTATGGACTCATGTTTCGTCTATACTAACGTTCGTGTTAATGATATCAAACATATGTTCATAGGAAATGCGCAATGTTTCTTGAATACTCCTTGATCTCAATTTGTCGATCTTCTACAATCATGAACAGAATAAATATTTTCCGGAGTGCTCACAGAAATTGTTCTTCCAGAGCAGTCCTCATCTTGAACATCTTATCTGATACTTACCACAAAAAAAAACAAAATCAATTCCTCAAGTGGTATTAATACTGTGGCTTTTCAGACGAATAGTTTGAAGTTGTTGAAACAGTCGTAACTACGAATAAATATTTGTGAAAATATAACAAGTCACCGCCTAAACATAACTTCAAGAAAGCATCTATTGTGTGCTTTAGGTAATTCATTGAATAAGGCAGAAAAGCTTTATTTGCGCGAAAGTGCAAATTGTCATTTTTCTCATCATATTAAAAAAAAGCAAGGATTTTATACAGAACACTGTTTAAACACTTTAATACTTCTTTAACGTTTTTTTTGGCGGCCATTATTTTGTTTATTAAATATATTTATTTGGAAAAGCATTTCTCACATCTTAATTCCTCTTAACAAAATTAAATTGCTGGGAAATAATAAACTACTCTTTTACACATGCTTTCTCTTGAAAAAAGCATAGCATGCGAACTGCTGTCCTATACTTTTTCTCAGAATGTGAATCTAAATAACGTTTTGTACTTTATAATTATAAATTCGATTAATCATACCAATTATTCAGGTCATATAAAGTACAAAAGTTTCATTAATTATATTCGTCACAAGTTTTACACTGTCTCCTTATTCAATATTTGATGCTACTAATTAATTTCAGAGGTACATTTTTTTACTTCTTCCGAAGGGTACTATTGTAAGAATTGCGCTGTAAGTCAGTAGCCTACACACTAATATAAAGCCAAACACCTATAAGCCAAATCCAGACCACCAACCATCATAGTTAATAGAAGAACTCAAGGCAGATCCCATTATAAGGAAAGCGAGTGACGCCATCGTTCAAAAATTCTATTTTTGATAAGGATTATAAAATCTTCATACCAAATAGAAAATAAATAGTGAGAACAAAGAGTTGGGGTCAGCATATATGAGCTCAAAGAACGGACGATAATCCAACTGGATCTAAGTAGAGATAGTTCTTCTGGATTTCAAGAGGACGTGGCCACATTACACCACTGGGTTGTAGAAATTAATAACCAGGTTTAGAACGAGTCGCCCCGTGGCATTTTCTCCCATAGCCAAGCAATGGTCAAGGCACTGGATTCAGTGCTAATTAAATCTGAACTCGTATGTACTTATGTATACAGGAAAGTCACATTAACCTGGGTCTCAAAGCAAAAAAGCAGATATATCTTATAAGAAGACAGACGAACAGGCTCGATAGGTCTCGTATTGCAAAAAGGAATATTAAAACATGAAAAAGTAGGCTAAAAATAAATCAGGAAAAGTGGAAGAACTCCCCAAGGAAAACGGTTCTTTAGGGAACATTCGTCCAAGCTTACAATATCTTAACAAGAATGCAGTTCAGTAAATCAATATCCTAATACGGAAATATATTTTAAAAAAGAACCGCTAAACTTAATTAAAAGAGCCAGATTAGTGAAAGTACTTTAACGAGAAATGGGGACCATTCATATTTCGTATGTAATATTTAACTTATAGGAAGCCCATGAATTAGTAGGGAGTTCATGAAATTATTTCTAATCTTTTTTTTTAATTTCTTTCCTAATCAAAAGTACAGCAATAGCTCACACATTATATAAATAAGACAATTATAATGATAAAGATACCCTTAACAGGCCTTAAGGGTCTATGGCTCAGTAACTGGGTCTCTCACAACTAGAACTGTATGCTAAGATAGTAACCTGGCCTCGAAGACCTATATCTAGCCACCTACTGACTAAACTAACATTACTATAAGAGGTAATACTATGAAGTAAAATACAAACTACCTTGAGTACTTGATTATTTTTTATTTTGGAATCAAAACTGAAATGGGAATTACACTGGTGTTACACGGGAAGTAAACTTGCCCAAATTAAAAAATCGAGTGCTTTCGCAATATCAGAATATATTGTAAAAACAATGGGTTTTTTGTTGGTTATATAAAATTTTGGAATGGAATTGCATCTTCGTTGCATCGTGTCGCAGAATATTTGGCCTTCAAGGGAACGAAGAATAAGCATTTAACAAATACATTTTTATTAACTTTTGTATTAAAAAACCCTCTGACATTAATATTGCATATCGTAATCATAATTGGAAGAGAAATCTGAAATATATGATTCAATACCATTATCCAGTTTTCATTTTTACAACCAATAACTTATTCTGCAGACTATTTACATGATTTCTTAGTACATATTTTAGTGAGTTAATTAAAAAATGATTTATTATTATTTTGTAGATAATAAAGGGATAAATATTTCAGAAATCTTTACGCAGACATAGAGAACCCTGTAGAAACACAAGAAGAAGACATACAAAACGACCCACCAGAAGAGTGCACGCAAATCACCGAAGAGCAAGTAAGAGAGACAACGAGGAAACTTAAGAACAGGAAAACTCCAAACCAAGACAAAATACCAAATGACCTATATAAAAAATGGAGGAACTGCCACCATAAAAGAATACACAAAACTGTTTAACATCATACTACAACATAGAAGAATACCTGAAGAATGGAAGAACAGCGTAACAATACCCATCTTCAAAAAAGGAGACAAAACCGATCCAGCAAACTGCCGTGGGATAACATTGTTGAGCACCTCGCTAAAACTCCTAATTAAGATCATTGCGGACAAAATAACCCCAACAATGCCAATAAGCGAAGAACAACAAGGATTTCGAAGAAGTCGATCCACTACTGACGCTCTATTCATACTCAGACAACTGATAGAAAAATCATTAGAGTACAACACCCCTGCCTATCTTTGCTTTGTAGATCTAACTAAGGCCTTCGACAGAGTACAACTAAGAGACGTCATCACGATCCTGGAAAACAATAAAACGAAGAAAGAATACGTAGAACTCATTAAGGACCTAAACACGAACACAAGAACGAAAATACGCACAAATCTCACCCTAACGCAACACCTACGAACCACAACAGGCATCCGTCAAGGCGATAGTCTCAGTCCTTTATTATTCAACGCAATCATGGATGAGCTGGTGAAAGCTGTAAAGAACACCGGATTAGGATATCGGATGGGCATACACAACATAAATATAATATGCTATGCTGATGACGCAGTACTTATTGCGGAATCAGAGGACGACCTACAAAGAATGTTACTCGCTTTCAACAAACAGGCAGGAAAACACAACATGGAAATTTCCATAGACAAGACCAAATGCATGACCATAGCAAAAGAACCTGTACGCTGCAAATTGGTAATAGAAAATAAGATCGTCGACCAAACCATGTCAATCGAATACCTTGGGTGCAAAATTACAAGCGCAGGGTTTTTGGGTGATGAGGTGAGGAAACAAGTAAACAAAGCAGCAGCAATATCGGGACATCTTAGGTATCCAATCTGGAGAAACAAACACCTAAGTACGGAATGCAAATCAAGGATATACAAAACATGCGTACGACCGGTGATGACATATGGTGCGGAGACGAGAGCGGAAACGACGATAACAAAGAGGATACTAAGAACAACCGAAATGAAGTCCCTAAGAACGATAACAGGGTACACATTACATGATAGGCAAAGAAATACAGATATAAGGGAGAAGTGTCAAACGGATGACGTAGTCAGATGGATACGGAAAAGAAGAAGAGAATGGAACCACCATGTCAGCCGAATGACTCCCGACAGAATGGCCAGAATAGTACGAAACAACATACCTCACGGAAGAAGACCCATAGGACGACCACCAAAACGCTGGCGAGACAGCTGGCAATCAAATTCACAAGAACTGCCGCTACAAAGAAACCGGAACTGAACAGGCGATACGCCTATCGAAAGAAGAAGAAGAAGATATTTGTCCCTTGTCGCCGAAAATAAATTTACATTGTAGGTTATTCGTATAATCTAGTAAAATCCATTATTTGAGGCAAACCGGTTCGCATTAACTAAATTTTTCATTCTTAGCCTACCCGTCCTATTTTTCAAAGTGTTTACATGGTTTCTTAGTATACACATAAGTAACTTAACTACCGAATATTTTAAATGTTAAATCATTATACATTAATTTCTTATAGCGACTTTAATTTTTGGATATTTTTAAAAATAAATTATAAATAAAATAAATTAATTTCATTATTTGTTTCTAGAGTACGTACCTAATTTGACTCATAATTAATTCTTAATACTACCACATATTTGGCCCTCAAAATAATAATAAAAGTTATAGCATAATTTTATGTCAAAATTGTACTGGTAGGATTTTCAGTAATAATGCTATGTTGACGTAATCAAAGTAGTTTTTTTTCATTATTTTAGGGCCATTCAAATGCACAGTAAAAAAAACAAAGCAAAACTGTATCATGAATGGATAGCTAATGTAAATCAAGTTTAATCGTTCTTTTGTATAAACTTTGTTCTTTGCGCGCAGGTAAATTTTTTATACCAAAGAGAATATCACAAACGCACGAACATACGAAATAGAATTTTTTATATTCCCAACACGCGACGTGGAATAATGGAATGGAAAATTGCGAAAAATAAATTTCATTCTGGGTATATTATGTTTTTCGATTTTAGGGAACAAAATATTCAATTTAATTTAAAATTCATTGTATTTACCTAAGAAACAAAATTCTCAAATGCACATACGCGTAACATATTGTAATTGAGTTGAGAGTTATATGCGAAAAGATGAATAAATTAGAACAAGAAAGAAACAGATGATCAGTTTTAAATGAATTCGCATATTGCTGTGCGTTGCGTTAGGTGTGGCGAATATAAAATTAATGATTTCATTTGATAATTCATTTTTACTACCAGAACGGTAGTAGCCTGTGACTACGTGATAGTAAATATGGGTAGATTCTCTGTTGGGTAATCCTCTCTGTGGAAAAAGATTCATGCTTTTTTTTAATGATATCCTCAACTTTAGATATTCGATCGAATAGCTCTGCCTTTACACTTTTATAAAGTTTGGCCTGAAATTCCGTTTGGTCGCAAGAAATAATCACAGCAGAAAACTTATCGGACCTCCTAAAATGCCTGCTTTCTCAAATAGTTAGTTAAAGCAGATGTCTTATCTAAATCCAGTTTTCCCTCTCCATATGGCATCATATTTTTTTCTGGAACTTGGTTGTGACGGTCTACAATAACGAACTTTTTTCTTCATCTCACAATATCATACGTTGTGACAGAGATGTACAAAATACTGATAGTATCTTGGTGATGGTGTACCTATTGCTTTTCGTAATTAAATAAAATATATAGTTGATGCGTCTTCCATTAAATCAGAGGTTCCTTTGATCGATTTAATAATACGTAACTGCCAACATATTGAGTTTTCATATTTTCTTGGATTAGTTTATATCTTGCTAAATTTAAATTACGCAGACTTTAAACTTTTCCTCGACATGCTGGAAATCATTATTACTGGGAAATAGATATTTATGTACCAAGTCAGTAAAGTGATACTTTGCACTTTATTGAACGAGTCTGAGATTATGAGCCCAGCTAGCGAAGCGAGCGAGGCGAGTAACAGGCGAGTTCAATAAAGTCACTTAACTGACGTGGTGCATACAAAATTTTATCGCCAACCGTAAAAATTTATATTAAAAAAAAAATGGACATATTATAACTTCACATTTTATTATGACAAAGTAAGTACAGAAAAATAACAGCGAATTAAAAACAAATCTACTTATTACTCGATATATTAAAAGTAAACGAACAACCTGACGCATTATAAAAATTAATTCCTGCAGTGGAAGAAGTTTCAGTTCAACATGCTTGAGGATTATTATATATGTTAATAACTTGTAAACCATTAGTAGAATTATCATTGCTAACTAAGCTGTTCGTTTGACTTTCACCTAAAATCGCCTTTGCAATTTTCATTATATTGAGCACAGATTCCTCAACATACTACTATGCAGTTGTACCGCTTTTCCATCCTCCGTAACGTTTTAAATTTTCCTTACTGCCGCCTGCCTGACGTTCGACGAAAACAATGTCCCCTATAAAGTGATGGCTTTGGCAAATGTAGATAGTTGGCAATTTTGCTTGGTACTCTTCCAAAAGTATGGATTCCAATTGGCAATTGGCTGGATTGTGCATTTTCCATTTCTACAAGTTATGGTCTTTATTTTAGTTGTCTGAACAACCAAAATTGTTTCTTTATGCTCTATACTTACTTTTAAATTAAAAAGTTCTTCATTACGTAAAGCCCCAACAATGCCAAACACACCGCATATCTAAAATAATGACTACATTCATAACAAATTTATTAAAAATGTATGTATTTCTTCTTGTGAAAGAGTTTTGGACCTTTTTGAAATATGATTTGTTCCTTTTTGTTTTAAAAAAGCCGTAAGTTTTTTATATTTACTAATATAAACGTGATTTTTTGCTAAAAGAGTAATAGGACCACACCGAAGAAGGAGAATACCCTATCGATAAATCGGAAAAATACACCAGTAAAACGTTTTCACTGAACTTTTTAATTCCGTATTTGTTGCACCACTCCATAAATATGCCATACTGGCGATTGTATTTTTTGTGGTAGAATTTCGAAAGACGTTTCTAACGACTTTTTCAGAATTTCAGGCATCGTGCACTGAATATCTTATTCCATTATTTTTTATAAATAATTCGCGATAAAACTTTTACTGTTAGAGCCGTGACAGCGACAAACGATTTCTGTCTAATGCCATACAGTCATGGGTATGCTGATAGATATTAGCGGCAGGGAAAGTGTTTGATTTTTACAGCAAGATAAAGTGTTACTTTACTGCCGTAAATCACTATGGTAATGCATGCATCTATTGGCGGTTGGCGATCAAATATTTTACATTTGCAGCTTCTGCTTACATTCATGGCATCCTTAAACCTAACCCAACCCATCCCAAGCAACGCGTCCGTATATATTCTAATGATATTTTCATCAACATCAATTTTACAAACAAATGAAGGTAAATGTTTTAAGTGTAAATTTTTTACCTTCAGTTTTGTTAAAATGTAAACGTGTTAATAATTACTTATTAATTTTTTAAATAATGAATATTTACTAATAGTGATTTCTTAATAAATTCGCTAATTTAGTCTATAAATTTCCATATTTGTTTAATATCAATATCTTAAGCATTTGTATAGGAATATTCGTTCAATTTAGTAGTTCAGTAGTCAAGAGGTTATATTTGGTATAATTATTTAGTTGCAATTAAAAAATATAATTATGAAGTTAGAGTAAAACGAGTTAATTTATGTGTGTTGCGTTGGGTTGGTTTGGGTTGAGTCGAGGTTGGCTGAGTTGGTTGAGTTGGGTTGGCTTGAATTGGCTTGGGTACAGTTCTCTTAGAAAGATATTCTCTCCTTAGAACTTACTATAATTATAACAACCTAACCCAACTCAACCAAAAAATACGAAAATAGTATGATAACATATCGTAATTGGCATTTGATCCACTTTGGAAAGATAATTTTCGATACTAACGAAATTTTGAAAAATTTACGTTAATTTAAGTAAATTTGTGAATAATATACACGAAAATTATATTTGGTTAACATTAGTATAAATGGAAATTGATTAATTAATAAAGAAATATGTGTATTTCCACGTAAACGTGGCGTATAGGGTGAGTGATGAATTTAATTTTTTTGCTTAATTTTACTTTTTCTTCAATAAGTTTATAAGGACAAATTTGCTTATTTAAAGGTCCTCTAAAGGTCTCAGTAATAATTTTTCGAAAATATTTTACAGCCACATTATTTACCTTAACCAATGCCATGCCATTACGAGTTGAGGAAAACAAGTTAACCAAATAAAATCCTTTGTTATTATTATCATTAATGTTAAGCGCATTGTACTATTTGTCTCACAATAAAAATCAATGCGAAATCACTTATTTGAATCATAGAGTACGAACAATGTTAAGTGAACATTTTCACATGCGTGACATTTCACCGCACTCCATTTAAAATTCTATTATCTAAATTATATTTCTAAGAGCACACTCGTGCTTTTTCAGAAGAAGCGTCAGTATAATTTTTTTAGATTTCAAAGAATACCATAATAAACGCACGATAATGACTGGAAGTACATAATTATATCACTTCCATAAATTTACTTAATGTGTGTTACGTAGAAGTGGTTGCTTGAATAGTTATTAATTTAGAATATTTTTGTATTTATTCATATACATTAACGCTTTCGAGAATTCTAAGAACATTTTTAGGAAGTTATAATAATTATAATAATAACAACAATAATAAAAATAATAGTAATGATAATAATAATTATAATAATAATAATAATAATCTTTATTGCCCAACAGATAATTCCATTTCTAGGACAATAAAAAGAGAAAAAAAAATAGAAACACATGTGTGCTAAATCACATAAAAATACCAAATATAAATGTGTGAAATGAAATAAGTAAGTACACTAATTAACTAAAACAAAACTTAATTTAAATATCTCCCGTAAAAATGTATAAATAGTATTGGCACAACGGTACATAAAATTAATTGGAGTTCTTAGTAGCGCGTCAGCTCTAGCTCTTGATGGGTAAAAAGTGGGATTCAACCTTGACGTCATTCGAGGCACATTAAAAACTGTTGAGTTTAATATCTCTGGCCAGTCAATTCGACCATCAATTAACCTACACATAAATCGCGCAGCATTAATCTCTCGGCGATGTTTTAAGGACTTGAGAAGACGGTTGTAGTTAATATTTCTTTCTGGATATCTACCATCACACCTGAAGTAAAGGTATTTCAGAAATCTTCTTTGAACCCATTGAATTGAGGAGTCATGTATCGAGTAGTAAGAAGACCATACTGAAGCATACTTCAATCTAGTCAAAACAAAAGCCGGGTACAGTGATTTTAGAGCAGTTAGATCATGCTGACTGGTTTGATCTCGTAAGAAAACCCAACATTCTAGAAGCAGATAAGATAATGTCCGGCAGGTGTAAGTTAAAGGATATTTCCGAGTCGAATTTGACGCCAAGATCACTGATGGAGTTCCTTTTCACTAACTTTTGGCGATTATTACTGTAAGATGACTTCACTTTATTAATTTTACGAATGTAATATACGACGCAGAATTTATTCACATTAACTTTTATCTTGTTTTTACTACACCAATCCGAAAACACATTAATATAATCTTGTAAGACATCAACATCATTCTGTCATTCGACGGATAAGTATAATTTACAGTCGTAGGCCAGCTGCTACCTACGCGTGATGCAGGCGCAGCAATGGCGTCTTACGATTAACAAAATTCAAAACAATACCCGCAGTTGTATCGCACAATGTATCGGAGCTTCTATTTATTATGTATGCCCTTTGTCAGCGGAGATGGGGGTGGGTGACTAAAATAAAAGATAGAAGGTAGCGTCACTCAGTTTTGCTTACACAAGCTCAGTCTGAAAACTGAGAAAAGGAATGGCGCGATCTTAGGCCCATGCGCATACAAACTACGAAAAATATTAAAAAAAAGAAAGTCCAAACGGCGATATGTTCCACAGGATAGCCGCAACCTGAAAGGTAAAGTTCAACTTCGCTAAAGTAACAAAAGGGTAAGAAAAAGCCGGAAAACAGTTAACTTGTATATTACAAGTATTGTATTATTGTTCGACGTAATAATTCACAAACATGATAATTATCCCAAAAGTAAATAATGTATATGCAACAAACTGTATATGAATTTGAAATCAAATTAAATCGTAAGGTATCTAAATAAAAAAAAATTATCTATGCACCAAAATGTAAAGAAGCTAAATGGTTGTCAGCATACAAAAATAAAATAATGCGCAATCAAGAATATAAAAATTAGAATTTGTATTACGTTACAATAAATATATTTAATTAACAAAAAGAAGTAAAAATTATAGCTTCTCATAGGATCCCAGAAACCACTGTACAAACTTATTACAAGTAGCTCTAATACTATAAAAAATAAGTTCGTAAAATTATGCAAAATTTCAAAATTAAATAACTTTTACAATTTCCTGGATCGTACATCTATAATTGTAAATTGGTTTTGAAAAAAAAAAACAAGTTTTTCTACGTATTGCAAGGTGTGCATTGAACATTCGGTAGGTAAAAACATTCAACGAGTTTATAAGAAATTGTACCTTAAATATATGTGTAAAATATATTTAATTTAAAATATATTGAACTACAGACAAAGGAATTTTATAACGCAAAATATAATTATTTTAATTCAAATGTATTTATGAACAGAGAGGTAATGAAGAATTAAATTCAGTTACAGCGGGATAAATTACCTCAAAGCAAAATTGATAACCAACAAACAAGTTTATATAAAAGTATTTTTAATAATATAAAATATTATTAAAAATGGGGTGTGAAGAACACAATACAAGTTATATATTTGTGAATGTATCTCCTCTCCAGAGACGCAGATACGTATTTCACCTTTCTACAGGATCGTCGGTACGCCCCTGCTGGAGAAGAGATACATTGAAAGAATATTCAGCGGTCTCTACATAATAACTGCCGAACTAAGCAACGTGTTTCTATAGACGGTAACAATCATATCTATATAAAACTGTATTATCGTGTCTTCACTACTTGTCGGGCGAACCGAATGCGTATATAACAAAATAATTTGAAACATACATGAGTGGGTATCTCTGGAGAGGAGATACATTCGCAAATATATAACTTGTATTGTGTTCTTCACACCCCATTTTTAATAATATTTTATATTATTAAAAATACTTTTATATTATACAAATTGGTGTGGTTTTTACCCACTCATGTATGTTTCAAATTATTTTGTTATATACGCATTCGGTTCGCCCGACAAGTAGTGAAGACACGATAATACAGTTTTTTATAGATATGGTTGTTACCGTCTATAGAAACACGTTGCTTAGTTCGGCAGTTATTATGTAGACAGCGCTGAATATTCTTTCACGCTCTGTCTTAATAATTTCTGGTTGATAGCAAGGTAGTTATGTTAGGTTGAATGTATCTATTCTCCAGCAGGGGCGTACCGACGATCCTGTAGAAAGGTGAAATACGTATATGCGTCTGTAGAGAGGAGATACATTCACAAATATATAACTTGTATTGTGTTCTTCACACCCCATTTTTAATAATATTTTATATTATTAAAAATACTTTTATATTATACAAATTGGTGTGGTTTTTACCCACTCATGTATGTTTCAAATTATTTTGTTATATACGCATTCGGTTCGCCCGACAAGTAGTGAAGACACGATAATACAGTTTTTTATAGATATGGTTGTTACCGTCTATAGAAACACGTTGCTTAGTTCGGCAGTTATTATGTAGACAGCGCTGAATATTCTTTCAGCTCTGTCTTAATAATTTCTGGTTGATAGCAAGGTAGTTATGTTTGGTTGAATGTATCTCTTCTCCAGCAGGGGCGTACCGACGATCCTGTAGAAAGGTGAAATACGTATCTGCGTCTCTGGAGAGGAGATACATTCACAAATATATAACTTGTACATATTGTGTTCTTCACACCCCATTTTTAATAATATTTTATATTATTAAAAATACTTTTATATTATACAAATTGGTGTGGTTTTTACCCACTCATGTATGTTTCAAATTATTTTGTTATATACGCATTCGGTTCGCCCGACAAGTAGTGAAGACACGATAATTCAGTTTTTTATAGATATGGTTGTTACCGTCTATAGAAACACGTTGCTTAGTTCGGCAGTTATTATGTAGACAGCGCCGAATATTCTTTCACGCTCTGTCTTAATAATTTCTGGTTGATAGCAAGGTAGTTATGTTTGGTTGAATGTATTTCTTTTCCAGCAGGGGCGTACCGACGATCCTGTAGAAAGGTGAAATACGTATCTGCGTCTCTGGAGAGGAGATACATTCACAAATATATAACTTGTATTGTGTTCTTCACACCCCATTTTTAATAATATTTTATATTATTAAAAATACTTTTATATTATACAAATTGGTGTGGTTTTTACCCACTCATGTATATTTCAAATTATTTTGTTAAACAAGTTTATATTGAAATAAAAATCTTAATCAGATTAATTTCAAATATCTATAAAAGTAATTTAGATTACTCAAATTTTAAGGCTTCGTGTAGCCTTAAAAATTGAGTAATTCTTTATTCGGGATACTAATTAAATCTTGATCGAAAGAATTTCTAGGCTTAATACAAAATTACGCCACAAGCCGTAGAACAGTCGTTAACAAGAAAATATGACAAAGATTTTGAATCACCTATGAGTTTCTGTTTTCTTTTCTTTTACGGTCCCTGGAAAGTCTCTCTAGAAATGGGACGAAGTTATCTTTAGAGGAACCAAGAAGGAAGTCGTGGGCGTCGTCGGTGTCAGACTACGAGGGCAATTGTCTGGTTTCTGGATCACATCAAGAAGGATTGAGTCATCCGTTTAAAACGTCGTTCGATTGCCAAGACCCATTAACAAAATATAGCGACGGCCAGAGAAAAGTCCCTTACGTGGCCTCGCTAACAACTCTTGGTCGACGGCAAACAAATGCTATTGTACTCACGATGATGTTTATCCGCTTTTGCGTGTATTCACAATATCATAGATTTATACGAACTCAACTTTTCTTAACGGATTCATTAGCACTTCTCTTGTAAGTTAACGTGCTTTCAGTACTAGCACCTGACGAATTCTCCTATCTATCTCCTGAGGCGATCGGAACGTTAGCCCGGGGAGTGGCGATACGGCTACAAAAATATCTCTATAAAACCTACTCGATAAATGAAGCAAAGGAAAGTAAAAGATACAGGGGTCATCGAAAAATATGAAATAAAAGGAAAAATACGCATGTAACACAGCACGGAACAATTGAAGGATGATCATCAGTAGAAAACAGAAAAAGCAGAGGTCCAAGATTAGAGCTCTGAGGCACACCAGATGTTAAAAAGAATGTCCATAAGTTTCCAAACTCAATAAATAACCCTTTTTGTGAACCGGTGTAATTCTAGCTTTCTTCCATCTATCAGGAAAAACACGCAAATCGAAAACACGAATTTGCAAATCGTATTTTTCTTTAACTGGATTTTCTTTATTGTGTCCGAATAAAGGCGACAACTTTTTAGTAATTCGTTGGTATCTAGCATGTTGGTTATTTGGTATATTGTCCTTTATTAAGATATCTAATTGAAATTTTCCGTGATTCAGCAACAGGTTTATCTTAGTGTTTCGATTCATTTTTTTAATTATAATTAATATTTTGATAATGAAAAGATTCCGTTATATATTTTTCTCGATGAGGTCTCCATCTTCAGTTGATTTAAAAAACGAACTACGTATCTAAGTGCATAAAAACGCGAACACGAAGGTTTTCGGTCTCATTTTTCTTCTGTGTTAGTTCTGGGATAACTACTCCAGTCAGTTCTTTTGTCGACAAATTAATCATACTAAGTAGATGTAATTAGGTCTAGTGATAGGCTCGCATTTCGCGGATTAACATTCTACTGGGTAATGTTCAAATTTAGATAAAAGTCAAATTAAGGATTTTACCGTTCATTGGCGCGGATTAATGAAGGTTAATTTTGGAAGCACATGTGGAGACCTCATTTTCTATAGTTAATCCTCGTGCTGACATAGGAACTTGATCAGGGAACTAAGTCACGAGAAATTCGCATAGGGAATATAAGGACGTAGAGAGGATTTTCCAGGACGTAATCAGAACTGGTTCAATTTAATCCATCATTTATAAATCTGCTACAAGACATAAATTGGTTTCACCACGAGGTAGCATTTTTTCCTGTATCCGCCATTCGATATAAAGTAGTAACATATTTCTGCTTATATACTGAAGACTACAATTAATTTAATTCATCGTCTCAAAAGGAAATAATCGTGAGTAAAATTTTGCACTTAAATTAGATATAAATTTGTTCATTCATTTTTGGTCCGCATTAAGATACTTAATTGTTAAGCACAATTTTTTTGGTATAAGTTCATAACTTCTAAGTCATAGATATAGGGTGTTAAACACGTGATGTTTCCCTAGGTATGTTCAATTTTTGTAATTGTCAATTAATTATCCTTATTCAATTATTGCATTTTTTTATATATCATTTAGAAGCATTCAATATGATATAAATGTCAGAATGTCATAAAAATAATTATCGAATTAATTTATGTGATATATTTTTTATTATAACTGAAATTTGTGAGCAATTTTGTATTATAATTAATATTTTCTGCATATACGGTGTGGACAAATCTTTATAGATTTATTTTATACAAATTTTTATTAATTTGAAATTTACGCTATTAAACATTTAATATATATATATATATATATATATATATATATATATATATATATATATATATATTGAAATATAACTGATGAGCTAAATGATAATAATATGAGAATACAATGTGTAATTTTGAATAAATCGTACTTCAACTGATAGATTATGTTGGGCGCCTTTAATATGAACAAATGATTTTGGTCTACCAGCCGATAGTACGCAGTATCTTGAATTACTAAGATACTGAATTAATTCGTCACTTTCTCTGGATCATCGCCGGTGATATTATACTCATATAAAACTGATAAATAATATATATATATATATATATATATATATATATATATATATATATAAAATTAAAAAAATGTTTGTTTGTCCTTTATAGACTCTGAAACTATCCAACCGATGTGATCCAAACCGGTTTCATTAGAAAGGTAATAGTCCAGATTAGGTTTACGGCTATATACCTTTTTGATATTTCAAGTGGGCGTTGCCCCTCCCACATAAATTTAATAACATCATATATCTCGACTATTGTGATAGCAAGAGTTTTGAAACATTGCAATAGTACATATTGTTATGGATTTTCCTTGGACAAGTAAGGAAAAT
The DNA here is from genome assembly GCA_935421215.2 of Melolontha melolontha. Taxonomy (NCBI): domain Eukaryota; kingdom Metazoa; phylum Arthropoda; class Insecta; order Coleoptera; family Scarabaeidae; genus Melolontha; species Melolontha melolontha. Next base: position 123,065,705 of record OW285237.1, on the reverse strand, counting down.
GATTGAACTATATCGAACTCAGTAATAGGGACATTTAAAAAAAATTAGCTATCTCAGTTGTATGTTTATTTATTTCAGACGGGGATCGTTATATATATATATATTATTTTATAAATAAAATAAATTTTATAATGTATGAAATTATGATTAGCCCTTGTATATATAGGTTGTCCAAAGGATTGAACTTGCCGCTTTTTCGGATATTGTATTGGACAAGCGGATATGGAAATTTCATTTTGATTTAGAGATATCTTGACTGCTAAAGTGTTCGGTTTATTAAAGGATAAAATAATCAATTTTATTCTTTGTTGTATAAATTCGGGTTGTATTTTGTTTTTGCATTTAGTGTAAGGTGCAAGTTAATCTTAATTCGATTTATGCGAGTGTTTTATGTTTATTTGAAATTTTGTGAAAAAGATATCTCTCGTGTATTTTATAAAATCACACATAGATCTATGAACGATTCATGAGATGGCAGTTCGTGGATTCTACTAGACTGAATAGCCGGCGATATAAGCTGTAGTGTGAATAAAAAAATTAATAAGCAATTTCAAAGCAAATTCCACTGCACAATTATGGCGGCCCAACGTGTCGGCGTATGAAGCAAAGTAGATGCCAAAATTTACAATTTTGACAGCCCAGCGTGTCGGCGTATGAAGAAAAGCAAATTCAAAATTTATAATTTGGTTAACTCAACGTGGTGCGAGAATAAATAATTTAATAATTGGACTGCACAATTTTGGCGAGTCCAACGTATAATTGGCTGAAATAAAACATAAATTTTTAAAATGGAATATTTAATTCAAAGAATGGGTAATGCTGGTTGCATACATGAAGAGGGGGACGACGAAGTAGGCAGTCAACAGATGATGGATATGATGCATGCTATGATGAAAATGGTGGTGGATATAAAACAAACGATGCAACAAAATCACAATGAAATAAAACAAAACTATAATGATATGGAAAGAGGAATGGATGAAATAATAAAGATAATGGATAAAAAAGTACCAATAAATAGCAGTAACAATCAAATAAACAAAGAAAACACAATAACTAAAAGTAAAATAATACACGTCGAGGAAAAACAAGCAATAGAAGAGAAGAAATTAATAATAATAATGGAACAAGAAGAAAAGGAATCAACGATTACAAAAGAAAGTTTAGAGGATGTGCCTGGGGAGGAATCTATGCCACAGGACGAGGGAAATGATATGGATATAGAAATAGGAAGAAGAAATAATCAAATTAGCGTAAGCGAAGAAGTTACATTAAATAAAATTAATTTTAAAACTAACGAGAGAAAAGAATTTAATATAATTAAAATAAATGCTAAGTTAGAATGTAGGATGGAAGAAAGTATTCACGATAAAATGATCAATAAATTAAATAAACAAGCAGTTGTCATTAATGATATTAATGATGAACGAACTAAAATTAAAATGAAATTGATTTCTAGAAATAACATTTATAAGTGTAATTTGAATAATTATATGGTAAATAAACGCAAAAATTCCCGTAATGCTATTTTTAAAATCAACTGTTTTTTAAATAATATAAATCAAATGCATGTCAATAATGAAATGTTAAAATATTATACTCTGAAAATTAGGAAGTATAAGGGTACAAAATTTAAATTAAATAGACCCACATTTTATAGTAAGGTAAAAGTAAAAATGAAACTACAATTTATTTACTGGCGGATATATTAAATAGGCCCAACTTAATGAGAAATTTCGTTGTAAACTATTTAGATGTATATGCGAGATATAAGGATTTTTGCTTTTGAGTTAATTAAATGGAATGTGTGGTAACAAAAGGATATATAAATAAAATTTGGAAAAGTAAATAGGATTTGATAAATGATATTGAAATGGATTTAACGTAAAAGATAATTAGGATTAGATTATTAGTATAAGAAGAGGATGTAGAAGTAAAATAAAAAGGTGTTTACTGAATTTCGTCGTGATAAAAAGGTATATGATATTGAATATGAAAAAATTTTCGTCGCTAATATATGAAATAAATATATGAAATATTTATATGAAAATGAAAGTGTATTTATAGAAAAAATTTTCGTCGGTATATTTAAATAGAATTTCGTCGTTGATATATGAAAAAAGTTATTATGATAATAGAGATATATATATATTGTTGAAATAAAATTATGGTATTTATGAATATATAGAAAAAGAATTATTGGCATGTTTAAAAAGGTTAATGAATAAAAATATTTGAATAGGATGGTTTACGATGTGCTGATGTAATTGACCTGGTAATGAAATTGGATTGAATAAATGGATATATACAGGATGAGGTATAAAATAAAATTTATTGTTGATGTAATTGATTAATTAAAATTTATCTGCGTATAAAAAATTATTGATAATGGGAATTGCGTTGAAAAAAATTAAAATTATATAAATATATAAGAAGAAGAAATTAAGCTTAGGATATGATTATTATTATTATTATTATTGCTTGGAAATTAATGGTGTTATGAATTTGTTTATTATGATGATGATTTGATATATGAGATTTTGATGCTATGTTTTTTTTTTATTTATGAAAATTCGTTGGGGATGTTCATGTCCATGTGATCGAGAGAGTGCTCGAATATTCGACGAGGATGACTGTTGCTTCGGCGTGTTCCTTCGTCTGTGATGTTTGTAACGAAGCCCATTCGAAAATGTCTAGTTAAAAACGACATTAAATAAATTATGTCAAGTAAAACGACATAAAAGATAAAATGTTTTAAGTCAAATAAGACATTTATATATTCAAAAATTATATACAGAATGTATATGGAGAAGTTGAAACCGTTTACCACACTACAGCATCAGAATGAGGATGATCCTGTTCATCAACAATGCAACAAGTTAGTGCGGGGAACTAAGACAGGGTGCGGTACTGTCTCGAGTGCTGTGCTGAAGTTTATCCTTGAAAAAAGCTCAGGTATGTTCTGACTTTGTTCTCGGATAACTTCGGGGAATTATGTTATGGATTTTCCTTGGACAAGTAAGGAAAATGATTGAACTATATCGAACTCAGTAATAGGGACATTTTAAAAAAATTAGCTATCTCAGTTGTATGTTTATTTATTTCAGACGGGGATCGTTATATATATATATATATATTATTTTATAAATAAAATAAATTTTATAATGTATGAAATTATGATTAGCCCTTGTATATATAGGTTGTCCAAAGGATTGAACTTGCCGCTTTTTCGGATATTGTATTTGTTAAAATGTGTTGTCTGTATATATTTTGATTTTATAGATGGTGGGAATGGACAAGCGGATATGGAAATTTCATTTTGATTTAGAGATATCTTGACTGCTAAAGTGTTCGGTTTATTAAAGGATAAAATAATCAATTTTATTCTTTGTTGTATAAATTCGGGTTGTATTTTGTTTTTGCATTTAGTGTAAGGTGCAAGTTAATCTTAATTCGATTTATGCGAGTGTTTTATGTTTATTTGAAATTTTGTGAAAAAGATATCTCTCGTGTATTTTATAAAATCACACATAGATCTATGAACGATTCATGAGATGGCAGTTCGTGGATTCTACTAGACTGAATAGCCGGCGATATAAGCTGTAGTGTGAATAAAAAAATTAATAAGCAATTTCAAAGCAAATTCCACTGCAATATGTTACTAATGTGAGTAATCAGGACAAAAATGGATGGGATCGTACAAGTGGGCGTGGCTGCTCTCATACAAAATAAATATTTAATATCAAATATCTAGAGTTATATAATAGTTAGAGCCGAAGTGAAATACGATGTGAAATATCTTTTCCGCTAAACTTTTGCCAAATGCAGTCATCAATTCAAGATGTTGTGCAGAAAGTTTTTCCCGATATTGCAAATAATTTCAAAAACCATGATTGGCTTTGCGAAGGAGCAATTTTGGCTCCGAAGAATGATGATTTCAACAAAATAAACCATCAAATTCAATTGAAGCTACCCGGTGATGTTGTGAAGTACAAATCGATTGACACAGTTATAGATGAGGAACAAGCTGTCAACTGTCCAATAGAGTTTCTTTACTCTTTGGAACCTTCTGGAATGCCACCACACATCTTAACTTTAAAAGTTGGTTCACCATTGATGCTCATTCGCAACTTAGATCCACCGAAATTGTGCAACGGAACAAGACTTGCTGTTAAAAAACTATCTCCGAATTTAATCGAAGCCACAATCATCAGCGGCAAATGTAAAGGAGAAGATGTGCTGATACCACGAATTCCAATGATTTCAACCGATTTACCCTTCGATTTCAAGCGATTACAGTTTCCAGTGCGTCTTGCTTTCGCCATAACCATCAACAAGGCTCAAGGCCAATCGCTAAGTGTTGTTGGTTTGAACTTATAAAATTCCTGTTTTTCGCACGGCCAATTATATGTTGCTTGCTCTAGAGTTGGAACGCCAAAATATATTTATGTTTACACACCTACCGAAAAAACTAAAAATATTGTTTATCCGCTAGCATTAAGATAAAAAAGTTAATAAATAAACAAAATTTTCTTTTTTTTAAACACACGTATTTCATTTTTTTAGCGTAGTAGCACACGCCGGGTATCCGCTAGTAAATTAATAATATCAATGAGATATTTTTAGCTACGCATAGATAAATAAAAGAACTTCTTTAAAATAATAAGTATAAAATATTTATTCAACCCAAGATATCTATAAACTATAATATGTAACTTAGCTAACGGAAAAACAACGAATTATAAATTTATGAATATAATAATATATGTGTGAAATTATGGTTCTGTTTACGAGTTGATATAATTAAGCAAAGTTTGTTGTAATATAAATAAGTTAGCAATATTATGGTAAGTACTACAAAAATCTCAATAGGTAATATTTATATTTTTTATATCCTTGACAAAGGCATCATTGCCGAAACATGTAGGATTATTTTAAATATATACACTTTGAAGTAATAACCAGACCTTTAATCGCCGACTAATTAAGTTTACCTTATCATACCAAGGTCACGAAAATACTATATTTATATATATATATATATATATATATATATATATATATATATATATATATATAATATAAATATATATACATATATAGTTAATAATTAATAATATTAATTAATTATTATTATTAATTATTAATTAAATAATAAATTATTTATGCAATTTTTAGTTATTGGTCAAATCATTTCAATAAGTTATTTTGTTTATAAATCTTAAGACCTACTTTTAGAATTTATCTAAAGCGCATGATTTTTCTGTGCGTATACTTTAATTTAGCATATTATTCAATTTATTGTCTACAATTTAATTCATTTATTTTATTTACTATACTGGTTCAATCTCTTACTCATGACCAGGCATTCCTTTGTTTTATTGAGAATTAATATCACTATATTAATGTAATTATCTAATCCGTCAATATTATATATAGTTCTTTCATTCCATTCGTAAATTTTGCTGGTTTACATTTCTAAATTTTTTTATGGTAAAGCCAAAGTGGCTGTAGACTTTAACATTCTGGTGTACCATATCCTTTATTTATTGATACTTCGTTTTAATAAATTTTCTATTGTTATTGTTTTACATTTGTTGTTTTATTATTATGATAATAACTAAACATGTAGATACCCATGATTTAGTCAAGTTACCATCGGCAGTGTCTATGTTCACTGTAACAGCTAAAGAATATAAACATGGTGCCGCCTAAAAATATATAAGAACCTCCCTACAGCTCGCCTCTAAAACTGAGTTATCATGTACTCGAAAACACAATCTAAATCGTCACTGAAGATAATTATGCTGCTCGATATTTTATTGAACCCGTTCTCTGTACTAGTTCAAATCTTTGATGTTCAGCAGCGAGTGGCAGCACCGATATGATCTAACTCCAAAGGATTTTATTCTACAGTAAACTGTTCGAAAGATTATTGGGCAGTCTATGTCGCTAAACCAAACATTATAAATGTTCCTGGTAGTTGAAAAAGCATTCTCTCAAAGTCAACAGTCCAAACCGACAATTTTTCCAAACAGTGTGCATACGATTTTCCTCTGCCAAACCCACATTATTGACATATTTGTTGAGCTTACAATTCTCCGTTAATAGGCCCACTATCACCTTAACACATCTTTTGTCTCTTCTCAGTAGGCCCATTGTAAACTTGGACGAATGTTCGCTATCCTGCCTGGCTCTGACCATTCTAGAGATTTATTTTCAATCTACTTTTTCATAGCTCCCTTGATATTTAGTTTTGCCATATTTACCACCGGGTGGCTTCGGTTATTGCAAGGCCAAGAACGAAGCTTATGCGCAAATTCGTTCGCCTTCTCATTAACCCTACAGCCTACATGCCTTGACCCAGCTCAATGTCACTTTCTTGTGACTCCCCTGAAATTATTCAAAGCACTCAAAATCCTACACACATGATTAGATTTATCTTTTACCGAATCCAGCGTCCTTAAATTTTACTTAGTTATCTCACTCTGCCTGTTAACTTGTCTAACGCAGTAATCTAATGCGGCTACTTCCAGTTGATATACCATAATATACATATTTATTTAGGCTTATCTGGATCGTTGTCTTTTTTTTGTACGACACAGGAAGGTGTCGAAGCCGAAATTGATGGGCTCAGTCCTGTACAGGTGGGTTTCACTCCACCCTGTCTGTTATAATTATATTGTAGTTTCCATTAATGTTGAATTTATAAACCATGGGATGAATGTTTTGGAAAATAAAATTTATAACATAATATTCATCGAATAAAGAGGTAACCTTAATATTAGTTTTATGGAGAAGTTACATATTGTAATATGACTCATCCGACGGGACGTTATGAAGTCTCTCGGACGTTCGAGAACATGTCGAGAGAAGTTCCAGAATAATGCGGTGGCCTATCTATAAGCCGCCGAGAAAGGAGGGGATTCATTCAACGGGTAGTCGCTGCGTCGAGTTTATATTGTGTTAAATAAACATTGATATAAATATTGTGTAAATAAATATTGCTATAATTAGTTATTAATTTTAAGTTGATATTTAGTGTACTCCGTTTTTTTGTTAATATAGTGTGTGTTTAAATTACCGTTAGTTTTATTTAAGTACCAAGAAGGATATATTTTACAATATTTAACTTCTTATTGATTTAACTATTTATTTTTGTCATAACTCTAGTAAATAACTCTAGTGTAGTTTTTGCATTTCTGTAATTAAATAACATTTTTTGGATAACGAAGTATCTCTTATAAACATTTTTCATTTTCTTTTGAATTAAGCAAATTCTATTTTTCTTATCACTGCTATTACTTTTTAGATAGAATTGAAACTCTGTTTCAGGACATTGTGTAGGTTGAACTTGAATCATTCTATTCAGTAGTTAGATTACCCAAGCATTGCATTCAAAACATGAAGATGAACAGTCGATCTTTTTTATCACGATTTTCGCATAATTAAGCCATTTCCATCGACAAATGCCACTATATCGTCTTAGGTGTGCGCTCCGCCGGGCTTTCAATTTTACGTAATCACAATACAAATTCTACAGTTACAGATTCGTCCAGTAAATCGTAGAGGCGAGATCAAAAACTTGTTTGTACATACATTATTTACGTTGAATTCGGTGCGGATTTGCATTTGAACCGGTACAAAGGGGAAAATATAGAGCCGCGCAATTAAAGGCTGCGGACGTTCGTAATTTAGATTTTATCGACTTTTGATTTCGTTTCGTATTGCAATTGTTTATGACCCGTCATTATTTGGCCGTTGGGAATTTAAATGAGTTGATTGGCTCGCGTTTGTTTTGGCCTGGAACGTGTATTAGGGTAGAGGTGAAAAATGTATACTATTATTTGTCATCAATGATAAAGTTGTCAGTGTGTTATTGTGTAGTTGGTTCCTATATACTAATTAGTAGCCATAAATTCCGTTAAATAACGCAGTTTTGTTTAAACATTTTTGCAGGGTATTACTCCTAATTAATTAGAATCAATTAGATGTTTCTTCTGTCTTCTTCTTTTGTATTTTTCTAATTATTTTATTAAACCATTTCCGTTTAATTTTCCTTTTCTTGTATTTGATCACAAAAATTCCTATTACTGTGGCTTATTTTAGAATTAGTGCAAGAAGTCTAAATAATTTTCTAGATAAATTTAATCATAGGAAATTCAAAAGTAAATTATTTTGCTATATTTTCAAACGAGGTTGTTTAATTACAAGAATTTTTTTATATAAAACTATATAAATTTAAGCACAAATATATATTCATGCATCAGCTTTCTCATTAGGTACTTTACTAGAAATATTGTCCGAATTCTTTAAAGTCAATTAGTGACTTTTACATTATATTAAATATACAAACATTCCTGGTTTATTTTATTACCCTAGTAATGATTTTAGGCAATTTTGAGATATTATCGTTGTAACATTATCATTATCCTTGATGAATTTCTACCTTAAATTTATTGTAATGTTCCTTACGTATTAATTCGATTCACCGATATTTATAGGTATGTTATCATATCAAAGGCAATTTCCGTGTGTCCGTTATAGACTAAAAAACTAATGGACCGATTTACCGGTCCGGTTTTTTTTCCAAATGATCCGCGTTCTCCGGAGGAGGTTTAAAGTTGATGAAAACCTCGATCCAAGCAGTAGGCCTAATAATATATCAACAGTACTATTATTTCAGTGTAAATGGCCCCACGAGACAGTACTTCCCACATACGTTGCATGCTTCCGCCTAGGAGAACCAAAGGATTTATTTTTAAGTATGCCAAATGGAATTACCAAAAATAATAAGATTTTCCATAATTAATTAATTAATTAATGAAAATCGCAGATTCGATAAGTATATTTATATCAGAATCAAATTTCCGATTAAACCCGAAACGATGTTAACTTTTTTTATTTTAAATGAAACCCCGTATATTTTTTCGAATTTCCATAGATCTCTGCTCTGAGCAGCAATAATAAGGTTTGGCACACTTTTGTTCAAACGACAAAGATATTTAATTAAATTTAATAATGCAAATTTTATGAAGAACAAGAAAAATTAACACAAAAAAATATAAATAAAATCAATATCAGTTAAGGAAGTTTTCGAAATAATGACCGTTCACTTCTAGACAATATGCAAGTCTGTGAACAAATTCTTGACATTTGCCAAAGCCTCCTCACGAATTAATTGCACTTCTTCAATTATTTTCTGCTGTAACTCGTCCAGATTATGCAGTCGTCTGGTATAAGCCACAGATTTTAAATGACCTCGAAAGAAAGAATCTAGGAGATTTAATTCTGGAGACTGTGCGGACCAGTCAACGAATTCTCTGTGACCAATCCACCGATTTGGGAATGTTTCGTTTAAAAAATTTCTAACATTAAGGGCATAGTGGCATGTGCTCCATTTCGTTGGAACCAAACACTTCCAGGTAATTTCTCGTCTTCCTTAATATTAGGAACAACCTGATTACGTAAAGAATCTAAATATCTCTGCCCAGTGAGTGTATCATAAATTAAAAAAAGGACCAATAATACGGTTCCTGAAAATACCGGCCCAAACGATTAGTTTCTGCGGATATTGTGAATGCGTTTCTAGCATATATCAGGGTTATCTATTATCTATTAACCAATATCGACAATTATGGCGATTAACGGTATCATTCAAACAAAATGTAGCCTCGTCGAAAAACAGTTAATTGTGTGCAAAATATTGGTCATTTTTGCAAATCTCCATCACTCTTTCGCAAAATTCAATCCTAAGATCATAATTCCCATCCAATAATTTTTGCATTAAATATAGTTTATACGGATGACATTTTTTGTTCTTCAATATTCTGGCTACTTATATCATAGTTTACTGCGAGGGATGTAGTAACAGTTTGTGTTAGTCCTTCTAATGCTATAGCAACAGCAAACGATTAGTTTCTGCGGATGTTGTGAATGCGTTTCTAGCATATATCAGGGTTATCTATTATCTATTAACCAATATCGACAATTATGGCGATTAACGGTACCATTCAAACAAAACGTAGCCTCGGCGAAAAACAGTTAATTGTATGTAAAATATTGGTCATTTTTGCAGATCTCCATAACTCTTTCGCAAAATTCAATCCTAAGATCATAATTCCCATCCAATAATTTTTGCACTAAATGTAGTTTATATGGATGACATTTTTTGTTCTTCAATATTCTGGCTACTTATATCATAGTTTAATGCGAGGGATGTAGTAACAGTTTGTGTTAGTCCTTCTAATGCTATAGCAATATCTTGAGCAATAATTTCATTAGTTGCGACTTTTGGTAGTCCGCTTTTAGGTAAATTTCTAACAAAGCCAGTCCAGTTATTCCATCTTCGTTCGTGATATTGGATGCCGATCTCGACGCAAATTGTTAAATAAATCGCATACTTCTTCATGAGTGCTGATGCGGTCACCAAAACTAATCATAATCAGAATTTCAATACGTTCTATTAATCGAGACACTATTATAAATATTTGGACGGCTACAAAGTCTACAAAGTTTAATTCAAGTACTAAATTTTAATTCCATTGCTTACTAAACATAAACATGGTTTTAAAATATCAGTTTTAATTAAATATCTTTGTCGTTGTTGGACAAAAGGGTGCCAAACCTTATTATTGCTGAGCTCCCAGAGCCAAGCTCTAAAAATATACAGGATATTTCATTTAAAATAAAAAAGTTAACGTTGTTTCCGGTTAAACCGAAAGATTGATTCAGATATACTCATCGAATCCCCGATTTGCATTTAAATGATTGTGGAAAGTCTTATTAAAATCTAATTAGTCATGTCAATGATATTTGAACGAATCCACACATTTGCCTAACACGGTATATTCAATCTAGCAATTGCAAAGAATTGCCAGGTTCAGCTAGTATTGAGTAAAACTGTTGCTGCAAAGTGAACTCACGAATAAAAAAATTAGAATTGCCAAAATTGACATTCGTATTTGACAAAATTGGTATTTTGTCAAATATCAATTTATATTATTTATTGATGTACGTATTAAGCACAAATGCTTCTGTGAGTATTTAGAAAGGAAATAAAGGAACAACAGAAAGTAATGAAGCATACACATTTGCAGTCATGAAAGTATGATAAAAAAATGGAAGCAGATTGGAAGTATTCTATGTAGAGGAGTAAAATATATCATAATGTGACATCTTAAAAGTATGCAGCATAGAGGTACAGAGACAATTAAGGAATTTAATGATGAGTTCAGACGCGCGTATGATGTATAAAAGTGAGAGACTGTCTAGCAGAAGGCTGGTAATTAAAATTGAACATGGTATTAGTTATTAGAAAATTTATGTTCGTATCCATTGGTAATAAGCACACGGATGTTAGATATTTTTATTTATTTTGTTAAGTTTTAATTATTGTATATTACATGTGTTTCATTCATTAAGTGTTTCACCACATGGTAGTTTCTTTAAATGTTTAAAATAAACTAAATCTAAGTTTTCAAGTTAACCAGATATTTTGTAAATGCACGGTCATCAAGATCATCTGATCTTAATTAAACGTATTACTACCAGTATCGCCATTGCTTTTGATTTTCTTTTTTTTTAACCCATTAGGCGCCGTTGATGCGAAAACGCAACATTATATAAATGATTTTTTTTTTCTTGGTTTCATATAATATTTTGAAAATTTGAAAATTATTATTTTGAAAATTTGTTTATATGGTTTTTATTAAGCAAGGTTTTAATTTGCTAATTTATATTTTTCTATTAACAAATATTCGTTACTATTGATTTTACAAATTTTTGAAAATAGCCAATTTCAGTGATTTTTTTTTATAAAATAATAATCTTTTTTACTAAATGTATTCTTTTATAAGTATTATATAGATAATAAGTGTTGTTTTCACGTACATGAAAAAGAAAATATGTATATATATATTTAAATAATAGTTACATTTGTTTAAACTTAATGTTGCGTTTTCGCATCAACGGCGCAATACACGATATAAACTTTTCATGTTGGGGCGTGGCGTGCAAGCACAGCGCATGTGCTGTAACTTTCCTAGTCACGGCGTGGCTGTACGAATATAATTTTCGTTTTGAAAACATCATTAGTTACCCATCGGTCTAATATTATTATGTCTAACCATCTACCAGTAAATCCAATCCACCAGGTCAAACGGTACGATAGAAAATTAAGGAAGGAAGTAAGTGTTCCCCAACCACTTCTAATAAAAGAATATAATAAGAACATGGGAGGTGTTGACCTACACGATAATGGCATAGCTAATTATCGGATAAGAGTACGGGGAAAAAAGTGGTGGTGGTCCCTATTTATAAATACCATTGACAGCACCATTGTCAACGCTTGGAAAATTTATAATTTAGCAAATGACACTAAAATGTCGCAGTTGGAGTTTCGGTCGTATCTTGCAATGGCACTGATAAAAACTGAGCAAACTAGCGCATCTGTAAATACTGGAGATGAGCAAGGATCGGTTTCAATTTAAAAAAGGACAAGGCCGACCATCAAAATCAGAGCTTCCAGACGAGATGAGAACAGACACAGTTGGTCACGTCATTATTCGTCATCCCGAAAAATTAAGAAAAAGGTGCAGAAAATCTCATAACCAGACAGTAAGTATATATGTGTCAAAAATGTAACGTTCACTTACATACTGCTTGTTTTGAAACTTTTCATAATATGTAGTTACTATATTTTAATGTTATTTATAGTTGTTAACTAAAGAATATAGTTATTTTTGTATCTATTTGCAAATAAACGCATAATACTTAAAAATTTATTTTGTTACATTTACTAACAGATTCCGCCGTTGATGCGAAAACGCAACATTATTCTTTTTAAAAACTATGAGAAAAAATTTTTTTTTAATTAAATTTTGTCCAAACTGTTGCTTATTAAACTAGTTTTACCTAAAATAAATATAAAATAACTGGTAGTTTATAGCGCGGCGCTAAATGGGTTAAGTTCATAACAAGATCATACTTCAAAATCTCAATTTTAAATAAACTGCTAATGAAGAAGAAGAAGAAGCTGAAATAAAGTAGCCATGAAGAGATAGAATTTCACTCCAAACTGTTGTAAAAATATAGTACTGTCTCGTTTTCTTATCAGTGATTTTCTAATGACACATAATTCACGGACCTACAGTTGTTTTTCCCTTTAAGATCTGAGTAGCGTTCCCGATAGTTTTTAATGCGCTAATTACGATAAAGATAGTCAAAAAATCCATCACAGAATATTTCGTGATTTAGCAGCATTTTAGATTTTGCTTAACATTGCCCTGAGGGTTCAATTAAAAAGTGGATAAAACTTTTTTAAAGGAGCTCTAACTAATATATCTCAATGAATTTAATGACTCTATTAGAATAATAGATTTAATTTCGATTCATAATTTGTTAAATACTACATAGTTAGTATAAACAATAGATTTTTATTTCACTAAAAATAGACGATGTCATACAATATATCTGTCAGATATATTGTATGACATTAATATAAAGGCATCATTTTCCGAAACATGTAAGATAGTTTTAAATATACATATACGTATGAAAGTAAGTCATGAAATAATTATCTTTATATATATATATATATATATATATATATATATATATATATATATATATACAGTATGACTGAAGTTTCATTTTGTTTTTTTTGGGGATATATTCTAAAATATATAACAAATAAAATAATAATAATTTTTTCTAATAAAAGTTGTCTAGAAAAATTTTTTTTTATTTTTTATTTTTATTTTTTTTTGGCGTTTCTAGACAACTTTTATTAGAAAAAATTTTTACTATTTTATTTGCTATATTTTTTAGAATATATCCCCATAAAAAACAAAATGAAACTACAAAATATAACAAATAAAATAGTAAAAATTTTTTCTAATAAAAGTTGTCTAGTAACGCCAAAAAAAAATTAAAAATTAAAAATAAAAAAATTTTTTTTTGGCGTTTCTAGACAACTTTTATTAGAAAAAATTTTTACTATTTTATTTGTTATATTTTTTAGAATATATCCCACCAAAAAAAACAAAATGAAACTTGAGTCATACTGTATATATATATAAAGATAATTATGTCTTGACCTTTGTATATTATGGTAGATTCAATTCTATGTAATCCTACATGTCTTGACAAATAATGTATTTTTCAAAGAATTCTAAAATAGCATATTTTAAAATTCTATTAATAATAATTCAAATAACAGACCTTAAATCGCCGACTAATTGAATCTACTATATATATATATATATATATATATATATATATATATATATATATATATATATATTGTTCTAGATCTCACGTACAACAGGTTCCTAGGAATGAGAGAATTAGAAATTAGTAGAACTAAAAGGGAAGTGCAAAAATTAACATAACTGTATATGGACGCATGCATGTAAAATAAATATCTAAATATTTTAATTTTTGTACTTTGCACTTAATTATTTTAATTAAAATTTTGGTTTTCATCACTTTATCTTTCATTGAATTCAAATACGTGAATTAAAAGATATTTAATTTATTGATATTCAGTAAATGTATAAACATTAGTTTTTGACACGCCCACAATTTGAAGCGTTAGCGCGCGAAATGGTCAATTCGAGATATGCGCAAGCTAATGTAATTACCTGTCAAACATATATTCTTACATATTTGTAAATTTATAAAATAATTTTAAGGAATCTATTTGAATGATTTTTATAATCAAAGTATTATTTTAAAATAATATAATTTAAGGTAAAATTCTAGGTAATTATCACATTACAAGGCTTTGATAAAAAACAAAGGACAAAGACCGTCTTTTGCCAAATTTTAATATAGTACGCATGTAAAATTTATCCTGCTCCGAAAATTTCAATAAAATTAAGTAAAAAACAACAAAATCCTTCTAATTGTTAATTATAATAGTGAATAACAATTATTTCATCAATTTGAATATTAAAACCCCGAGCCAGAATTACAATTCTACATTTTAACGAGAGAAGTATCATAATAGGACGTTCACATGAATTTCCGAAGATTATAACGAAATAATTAGAAAACTTACCTGGGAAAACCTATCGAAAGTGCTATAATATTTAATACCCTTCGAAACACCGAATTTCCTTATCCTTTTTAACCAAGTTGGAAAATAACATATATCCCGTTCTTTCCTGGCTGTATACTGCTTCCAAGACTGTTGCGAACAGCCCGACTAGAAAACACCAACAATCACAGGTTTTTTGTAATTTACCCATTATTCTTATATAATAAAAGGTCATATATTAATTAAAGTATTGATTCTAATAGCCATATAAAAATCATTTAAAATACTGCTCAGATCGCTTGAATACTTATTTAAAACACTACTATAAACTTACTATAATTGTTTATCCATTTGGAATTGTAAAATGTTAGATCTATTATTTATATTTATAACCATAACCTCTTATGAGATATCGATATAAACATTGATTTAGTAAATGTACACGATTCACAAACGAACTTCTTTAGTAAAATAGCTACCTGTATTTATATAGATTTCTATACTTTAATAAATATTTTCTGATTATAAAACCTATTTGTAGTATTTCTTTATTCATGTAGAAAAAAATCAATATTTATGATAATCTTATTTAGTCACAATTACAGCTATATTTGTATGTTGATCTACTTTGAACCTGAGATGTTTGCACAAAATAATATTAGTCTCATTGTATGTGAATAGACATCAAGATTGACTTCATCAATCAGCCGATTACAGAAAAATATAAATTTAAGTATTAAAAACATAATTTCTAACAATATTCATTTATTGATAACATCATTATACTTATTTGTGTCACGAGAATCATTTCAACATATATATATATATATATATATATATATATATATATATATATATGGTGTTGATACCTGCCATGTCCACTTTTTCAATTGGTAAATATCTGCATACAATTTCCCCATCATTGTCAAACGCGAATCTGAAAGAAGGAATTTTCGTTGGACCTAATATAAGAAAAATAATGTAGAATGAAAACTTTGATGAAAAAAATTAGTTAGAAGCATGGAAATCTTTTAGGGAGGTGGTGAAAAATTTCTTAGGGAATATTATTGCAAATTTTAGCTTAATAGGCTATTCTATGAGCATTATTAACTTAAATCCTGAATTCGCACATTGACTATTTTCCGGAAAATTTAGGAGCCGTTAACGAAGAGAGAGGTGAAAGATTTTATCAAGATTTAAAAGATATGGAAAATAGGTATCAGGGAATGTGGAATATAAACATGTTGGCGGACTACTGTTGACTACTGAGGCGAGATGAGCCAAACCGAAAATTTAAGAGAAAATCCGGAAACACAAGCTTCGGAGAAAGAAGGATAAGGGTTCGCAAAGATAGGTGACCTGTTTACGAAATAAACAAGTAATCGTTTATCCAATTTCAATAGGTTTTAAGTTCTAGAGTTAAGTACTGTTTTAATATATATTTTTTCTAAATAAAGGTGTCTTTTTACAATTTTCTTCCTATGTCTATTCTGAAAAATCCGGAGGTGATGGAGAAAAGCAGAATACATATTCGTACTCAGCGCATAAAAATACTTCAGAATTCATCGGATTCAAAAGGGAACGTCATGGCTCAAAATTTGCAGGCCTGTGTTATTTATCTAAACAGTAATGATTATTCTACCTGACCATAAAATATCACGAAAACATTATTCTTTAATCTGCTGGTCGACCTCTCAGTAACTGCGCGGAAAATGATTTATTTATATTTAAATATTTTGAAAATTATTCATAATGAGTTTGTAAACTATTGCTTTAATAAAGCATGATATTTGCGAATAAATTATTTTTACATTAGTCAGAAAAATATTATATTTTAAGTAACGTTTCTTGTTCTATTATAATGTTATAATGAATACAATGTAAATTTATTTTTAGTTTCATGCTAAGTATATCGATTTGGCTTTTCTAAAGTATCACAACATAAAAAAGGGTAGGCAATACTAAAACTGATCTACTTAATCACAAGAACAATGAGTTCAGTGACAGCATAATTATACCTTTTGTTTGTTAGAAAGATATATTTATATGACTCGTTCAGTGTCTATATACGTACAATCGAGACGAGCCAGTGTTATTGTCTCACTCAGGTTACACCTTTACTATTTAAGTCGGTGATATCAAAGCCGTGGGTAACGCCGTTTAACTATTCCTTCCAGGAAATGCGGTCAGAACGTTTTAGAACATACTGGTTGTGTTGCAGACCGTCGGCGAGTCGTAATTTCATAGATATGAGTTCAAATGACATAACTATGTGAAAGAAAAACTGGTCGTGCATGCCTGCTTGTTAAAAAGGTTTTCAATTAGTCTAAGAACTTGTTCAATTTCTTAATTGGAGCTGTTGAAGCAATTGCAATATAATAGAAAATTCCTATTGATATGAATAACTTGTCAGGATAATAGCTACTGCTCACTTTTCACAACATTATACATCTTCTGAGGATTAAAAGCTATTAAAAAATATACTTAAATGCAGCGAATCGCATTCATTTGATTAATTTACGAAAGTATTCAGTTAGCTTAGTTCTCCTAGCAGTCATATTTATTAAACTTTTCGAATAGATAGGGAAATATTTTATTTTTACTGCAATAGATGTTTAATGAATTATATATTTCTGAGATATTTCGAATTATACTTTTAGTAATATATTTCCCAACATATCTATGCAACATACCTGAAATATTACAAGCAAATATTTAAGCATGTATGATGGAATCAATGAATATGTTTTATTAAATCATTGTTAAAATTTTTTTAGCTTAATATTTGAAAATACGAGGGATGTCCGGTTACTAAGGTACATTTGTGAATTACAGACAGACTGCTTTATTTATAACAATAAAACAAACACTAAGTAAAAGCGTGAACTGTTAGCTACTTTTCAACATAATCGCCGCCAATGTTAAGGCACTTACTCCAGCGAGGCACAAGCTTCTGTATACCCTCTTCGTAAAAGGTGCGATCCAAATTTCTAAAATACTGGCGTACTTCATCTTAAAGTTCGCCGTCGTCTTCAAACCTTTTAGACTACAAATGAGCTTTCAACGGCCCAAACAAAGGAAAATAAGGAGCCAGGCCTGGACTATGGGGCAGATGGACAATAACTTCGTAATTGTGTTTCTGAAGCCAGGCCTTCGTTTGATTTGAGGCTTACATTGTTATGCAACAATATGATTCCTTTCGTCAATCTTCCTCTTCGTTTCTGTCGAATGGCTTGGTGTAGCTTTTCCTGAGTTTGACAATAAATATCGTTGCTGATTGTCGTTTTTGGTGGTAAAAACTCTATGAGCAAAAATGAACTCGGATGCTTTCGCCTCATCGAGACTTTCTTTGATTCGGGGTACGGTGGTTTACCAACGTATCGTTTCCTGTAATTATAGACTCTAAAAATCCGTTTTCCTGACGATATCGCGTTAAAAGTTCCATTTCCGCCGCCATTCCTTGCATGTTGTGTTGGTCCGTCAACAGCTTCGGTACCCACCTCGCGGACACTTTTTCATATCGTAATTTAGGTACGATTTCATGAACAGAGCTTTTAGGAATGCCGGTCAGTAGAGTAATTTCCCGTTTTTTTTAACCGACGATCGTCTCGAATCAGCGTATTGAACTTTAATTGAGTCTCATCCGTTGTTGATGGTTTTTTCGCACACCTTCAGAATTATTACTTACTCGCACAATATTTACAAGAATCTGTGTGAAGATTTTAAACATAAAGTACAAACTTAGAAAAAAAAGAAAAGTGACTTGAGAAAAGCTAATTGAGATGTGAAACAAAAATTAAAAAATTTGTAGACCGACCTGAACGTGTTTCTCAGACATTAAATAACATGAATAAATATTTTGTTGAGATGTGCGAAACATGGAAGACATATTAGATGGAATTGCAGGAACAAATTTATATCACAGATATTTTCGATACATCTCACAAGTAAGAATAACTCTGGGGTTTTCCACTCTACTGAAGCGAAATATTAAGAAAAAACAATTTTCAAGAATTGTGTCTCCAATAGATATCTGAGTTCCTCTTCAGGGGAAGTTCGAGTACCTTCGTAGGATCCAATAGATCTCTTCCGAAATGTTTGTGGCCGAGTTCCTTCAGTTCCTCACACGTGCATATTACATGAAGGCTAGTTTCCTCCTCTTTTTCAAATCTCCTACAACAGGACTCGCTAACCGAACCCATGACGTACAGTACTTCCTTAAAGGACAATGTCCGGTTATTAAGCTGGTAATTATTATCCGAGGCTTTTGATAGCTTATTATCATATAGTGCTTTTTAAAAACTTGAAACGTCTTTTATCAGCTTCATACAATTGAATAAAATAATATATACCAGAAAAAAATCATCCATAATCAGGAAGAAAGAAAATAAAATTCGAATGGTAGAAATCACATTATTGAGTCCCACAGGGGTTTGTGAATGACTAACAGTGTAACAGACGACAGTAATATTTGTTGTTCGTTGTAAAACCCATAATGGCAGGAAAATTAGAAACGATAATAAAAGAGACTTACGAAAGCAACAGCACATAATTAATTTTTAACACATAATTAACTAATGTTAACAAAACTAATATATTATAAGCTAATATTAATCCGAAAAACCTAAAAATGGAACAAAAACTGGCGAAGTACTTTTGGTAACGTGAGTGATTCGTGTTATAATTTGAGAATCTTTACATGTAATGTTAGCGTCCAAACTGCGCTGTCAGCATAATATGAATATGTAGGGGAGATGTGGGTATAGGGACTTCCCAGGGTAAAGTAATTTTTTTTATTCTATTAGCGCCATCTGCACGGTAAAATGCTTAACTATTGCAGGCGTCATTACCTTCAACTATACAAGAAAACAGAAACCATAACGTGTACACATCAGGTGATATCTGCATAATTGTGATTTTGCACGTGCATGATGTAGTGTTGAGGCTGAGTTAAGTTAGCTGTGCAACGCGTTTAATAAATGTAAGTGTGGTAAGTCTTTACAAAGTCTAAACATACGGCATAAGGTATGTATCCGTGTAATAGAATTGATGAATATGCGAAGTATTTTGTAGGTTATGATATTTCTCATGAGTTGCTAAATGGGTTAAAATGACCACCAAGTGTCTACTATACTCCGTGCAAACATTGAAGTGGCCACTTTAACCCAAGGAGTTTCTATTGCGTGTAAACTTGAAAATTTATTTGGAGAAAATGTCAAGGAAATATATTAGGACGTCACACCAGGTATCATAGGATCCTAAGGCTATGGCACAAGCAATCAAAATCGTAAAAGAACAGCATATGACATTCCAAACAGCCAGTAAAACTTATAATGTTCCGCGAAATACTCTCAAAGGAAGAGTTCCAGATCAAAATAGAGGTGCTAAATGGAATATTAAAGTCTTAGGCTCTATTCGCCCAGTTTTTACTTTTGAAGAAGAAGTGGAAATAGTTCAGCATATTCAGGAACTGGATACTCGATTTTATGGTCTCACTAAAAAATACGTTAGATCACTTGCATATCAGCTAACTGAGAAAAACAGCTTGAGGCATAGTTTGAACACCGAAACCCAGCTTGCTAGGGAAAACTGGTTAAAGGGATTTCGTGACAGACATCCGGAAATTAGTCTTCGTATACCTGAAGCCACTAGTGCGGCCCGAGCTAGAGCCTTCAATAAGCCTAGCGTTGATAGCTTTTTTGCTCTTATAGATGAATGCATTAGTCGATTGCCATACAAACCTATGAGGGTTTTAATGTAGATCAGGCAGGACTTACAACTGTGCAGTCTAAATCAAGCAAAATTTTTACACTAAAAGGGAGAAAACAAGTAGGCCGTCTCACATCTGCGGACAGAGGAGTTTTATCAACAGTTGTCGCCTGCATGTCTGCTGGTGGCTCATTCATTCTCCAATTATCATTTTTGCTGGAGTGAGAATGGAAGAAGAGTTAATGGAGGGAGCCCCACCTGGAACTGAATTCACCTGTCATAAATCAGGCTTAATGCAGTTGAACATTTTCAGTAAATAGTTTGAGCATTTTCTGAAGCATGCGAAGTCTACAGCGGAAGATCCTTGCTTGTTACTACTAGATGGGCATTTTACACATATAAAAAGCTTCGATTTCATCAATATGGCACGTGATAATTTCGTGACTGTCTTGTAGTCACGAATTACAGCCACTTGATGTGGCATTTATGGGGCCCTTAAATACGTTTTATGTTCAAGAGACTGAAACATATCTTAAGAATAACCGTATCACAATTTCAAGTTATCAAATTCTTTGCCGCTGCATATTTTGGAGCACCAGTGCCTACAACAGCTATAAATGTATTCAGACATTGTGGAATTGTTCTGTATAATCCACATGTGTTCAGTGATGCAGACTTTGCTGCAGCTGTAGTTACTGACAGAAATGTTGAAATTGGGGAGGATAATCTGGAAAACGAAAATTCCAATAATGATGGCAAAAAAGCAAATGATATAGCAGATCCAGTTCCCTCAACTTCGCAAATTAACAAACGACCTGTTGATCAAAACATGCCTAATATCCTGCTCGGGATTTCTCGTCAGTCCAAAAGACATCGTTCCGATTCCAAAATGTAAAACGGAAACGCAGAGAAATAATAGAAAAAGAGGTTATACCGCAATAATCACAGACAGTCCTTATAAGAATGAGCTAGAAATAGTAAAGGAATCTAAAAACCAGCAGCAGTTAAAAGACAACTTTCTGTTAGTAAGAAGACTAAAAGCAAGATTACGACAAAGAAATAAAGAATTCCTCTTAAAGATGACACAAGCAGCAGTGACGATGATGCACAAGAAGATGTCGAGTGTCTCTACTGCTCCAGCCTTTTCTCAAAATCCAAAAAATGGGAGAGCTGGATATGCTGCTCAGTGTGCAAAAAATGGGCACATGAAGAATGTGGAGGGTGCGATGAAGATGACGATGAATTTACATGTGAACTTTGTTCTTAACGATGTGTTTTATGTGTGAATGTGTAATAAATGCTTCACATGTGAGACTGTTTTACCATACTTTTATCATGGTCACTGCCCCACTGTGTGTTTGTTAAAAAAATAGTTGAAATCAAGGCTTGAATTTTTTTACTATGACAATAATAGTTTATGAGCTACATTGGGTACTGGGTTTCATAATCATCTTGCTCTTTATTCCAAGCCACGGGACGTTTGAATCTTAGGGTGGCCACTATACACACATCTCCCATACCTCCAAAATCAAATATGGAATTATCTTCTGGGATAACTCAGAGTAGGCGGTAAGAATCTTCAACCTGGAAAAAGTATAAGGGCAATATTTAATTTAACGCGATATATTTAAAAACAAATACTTACTCTATCCAAACACTACCAATACTTATAGCCTAATAATTTAAATTGTATTGATTTCGTTTAGTAAATATTAGTTAGATGTAACAGAATAATTGAGTCGCTATATTAGAACCACTGAAAAGAAATTTTTCCTTTACCAGCCAGCCACGTATTTGACAAAAGTATGAAAGTGTATATTGTATCAATGCCACAAAATCACATACCAAAAATAATAAATGCTAATTTTTAGTTACTAAATTATTTTATCATATAGATGAATTTTACGAGGAAAAATACTAGGCACATAGTTTTTTCTTGTTTTATATTGTTATCTATATTTTCTGTCTCATGTCGTTCTAATTATGTTTTCTTTGTTTTTGGTGAACACTCCATTTTCTCTTAAAATTTTTTGGAAGAATCTCATGTGAAGTGGGTACTTTTCTTTCTTCTAGGTTCTGTGATGTAAAGCATGTCTCCTTGATTTCTAGGCTTAAAAATTATCAGTAAGTAATTTTAATTATGACGATTTTATTGTAAAGTCTATATTAAAACTAATTTAGGTTATTTATCACTGACCGCAGTTTGTGAAAGAAAATGTCGTAATCGAGGTTATAAGGTCTATATAACCCCACTATAACAATATTATTGAAATTCTTTTAGTAAAAGCTTTTCAGTCCTAAATTCTGAAAACATTGCGTCTAAATTCAATAATATGAAGAATTATTTGATTTCTCTTAATAATACAAATTATTTATTTTTAGTGTCCGGCAGATTAAATATACATACAAAGGACAACTTCACTGTTGGCTAATGAATTATTAAAGGGAAACTTTGTCGCGAAGAAATACGCAGGACGAAACATTGTAGCTGACTAAGCAAACCTTCACAGTTAATGTTATTATGCAGCAAATTAAAAATAAATTTTGCACTGGCTGGTTTTGGATGATTCCATGTCGTATCTTCTTAATAGGATGTTGTAGTCAATACCTCTAGGCGGATATATGTCATCTTCTCTAAAACTATGTACTTTTTCATTGGATACCCTGTGAACTTGATAAAATGGAATCCATATCAAACTTGAGTATTCAAAGTTCTTACATATGTTTTGTATAAGAATATAAGAGCATCATTTTGAAAAAATGCTGAATTTCTTATCTTAAGCTAGCAAAAACTGGGCATGCCTTTTATCAGTTAATAAAACATACGAATGTTGACAATTTAGCCTTTTTTCATAATGTTCATATTTTTTATAATGTTCATATTTCGAGAAATTTACCCTATCGAACTGACAGCTCCAGAGAGTCCCTCGAAATTTACACAGCAGGCTCGTAGTCTTTTTGATAAGTATAAAATTATTCAGCAGGTCATTCAATCTCTTTATGACAACGTCAAAATGCATTTCTTAAATTGACAGCTCGTTCTGTCACTTTGTGACATTTGTGTATTTTTGTTTAGTTGTACTTTTAGGTAAACCATCGCCAGTATGATAAAATAATTTTCAAGGTTCCGTCGAAATCAGATATAGGAGCTTATATAGAACAACAGAGACACATTCATTTTTATATATTAGATAGACACTGATATTTTAAATTCAGAAGAAATAATATTGCCTCGATGATCGGCAAAAGTCAGATCTTCAATAGTCGACATAATGAATGATAGTCAGGCAGCTATTAAAGCCATTACGAATCCATCTACCAGTTCTAAGCTGGTGAAATATAGTAAACACGTCCTCAATAAACTGATCCAAGACAATACTGTGTCGCTGATATGGGTGCCAGGACATGAGAGAATTAAAGACAATGAGATAGCCGACGAACTGGCCAAAGAAGGTACTAATAGGAACTTCCTAGGACCAGAATCTGTATGTGGAATCGCTAAGGATTCCGCTAGAAAGGAGGTCTGGTTATGGATAGAACGAGAACATAAAAAGGAATGGAGGCTAACGGTAGGTCAACTCCATATTAAAACACTGCTAAAGGAGGTAGACGCTAGGTTTTCACCCAACCTGATTCCTAGTAACCAAAAATAAATTAAAACCATTACCAGGTTAATAACCGGACATTGCCCTTTGGACAGTATGGGCTTGGTTAGCGAGCCCTGTTATAGGAAATATTAAAAACAGGAGGAAACTCTCCTTCATGTAATATGCACTTATGAGGAACTGAAGAAACCCAGATTGAAACACTTCGGAAGAGATCTATTGGATCCTACGAGGGTACTAAAACTTCCCCTGAGGAGGATAGTGGCTTTTATTGAGGACACAAGTCTAACAGAGTGAAACTGAGAGATGTATTGGGGGTGGTACAAAGAACACTGTGCTCAAGTGCTTGGACGTGCTGGCGCCCACCCAAAAAAAAATAGAAGAAGAGCTTCTTGACACTGATATATTCATATTTTATCTATTTTGTGTGCACCAGTCAGCGAGAGTATCAAGACAATTTTGCCATCATGAATACAGTTAACGTTACCATATATATTCAGATCATCAGCAAATCGTTAATATATAGTATGAAAAGAAAGGCACACGAATTGGTTTTTGTAGAACTTCTGAGGAAGCAACGTATGAGTGCTGCTTATATCCATTACAACACATATTCTGCGATTTGTTTTGTATGCAAGACATGAATAAATATTTAAGAGAATCTCCTGTAATTTTAAAGTAAATAAACTAACTAATACTAATTAAATGAATTTAAAGACAATCTTGTTTATTTGTTTATATTAAGACATAAAAATACATCTTTTAGAACTTCAGCTATTGCTACTGAGATTCAGAAGTTTCAAGAACATATTTCTGTTTAATATCAGGAGTTTTCTAACGATTCCACTAAAAGCCACTATTGAATTTTTCTTTTTATAAAAATTTGTGCAAACTATACTCACATATGCAGGGTTTGTTATTTATGTAACTAAAATTAATCTATTGTATTTCAACTATAAGTAATATAACTATACGATTCACGTTGCTATGTGGTAGGATCCTTTATTCCTCCTACTACAAGAAAGCCATACATTCACTGCGGTTTTAAGAGGTATATGTCAATAAAAATAGCATTAGACTTGAACTGTGTGCTTAATGAATGATATGTTTATTGCCTTCACAGCTTGACTCTACAACAAGTAAATTACAAATTTTCATTTACAATCCCCCGCTGATGTTGTCAAACTTTGAAATGTTCCCTATGTACGCGGCAAACACATAGACAACACTTCAAAAAAATGCGTATTCCCGCTATTGTCTCCTTTGTAACAAACCACCTACATATAGACACTTCATAATAAATATGCATAAGCTCAACTTTATTAATTTAATATAATTATAATACAGTAAAATACTGATATATGTAGAGGAAGAATTACATACCTAGGTAAGTACTTACATTTTAGTACTTATCTATATTTTACGGTTAAAAATTGTAAAAGATTTTGGTTTCATGTCTACTATTTAGTTTCTTTTGTAATACGTAATAGTGTGGAGGGAACACCCGTCCATAAAAAATACGGGGGCGATTCGTAAAGTAAGTTCCGTTTGGTTATTAAAAGAAACATCAATACATGAAAAGGTTTTTATTACATACAACTTAAAACTACTACTATCAGCTATTTTTCTACATAGTTGCTATTAAGATGGAAACATTTGTCAAAGCGATGAACCATTTTGTAACAATGCCCTCCAGTGTTTATCGTGATCCCTCGTTCCAAAAAGTCTACAAGAAGGACGCCCTTTTTTCCCAACAGACAGTGACAATGACTTTTCTCGCAGAAAAACTTTGACGGCACTTTAAAGGTTTTACCATAGGCGAATTAGAGCAACCCCACTGCATTGTTGAATGTGTTCAACATCGTGTCAGACAAGTTAGCGCCGATTCCATTCTCTTTGTTTTATAGTCTTCTGACTCCCATTCTGAACAACATTTGTAGCAACCTAAATGTTCAGTAACAACTTTGAAATTTGAGGGGAAAATTCACTCAGTTCTGTGATTGTGAATCGTCGATTTTTTGGTCATCCACTCTGTTTTTCATCACATATATTAGTTCATCCTTCTCGAAAGATATGGCACCATCTTCTAACCATACTGTCATTTATGATATTTTCATCATAAACAGAACAAAGTTTACTATGAATCTCAGGAGCCTTCATATACTTTACACACAGAAATCGGATAACAACGCGCAATTCACAGTCTATAGAAATTTCAATTGCAGCAGCCATTTTAAACAACCAAAATAGCACAAAAAATGTCCGAACGATTCTCTCACTAGCCTCACTGCCAAACTTACACTGAACCAGATTACTACCCACTCCTCTGCTCACTAGACGGAAACGGTACTAACTTTACGAGTCACCCTAGCATATAATTTGTAATATAAATTCATACCGTTATACTTATTGCCGTTCCTTTATATTTTTGTACATTATAAAATTTTTAAAGAATTTTTTATCAAAATATATGATGTTTTACACAAAAATAATTGTTTTGATATCGAGCGAGCCACAAAATTTGTATTCTAGGTAGGCCATGAACGACTGAGATAGACATACAAGTCACGTCTGAACTTAGAGAATTGAAGTGTCGTTTGTAAATAATCATAAGTCAAATTGACAAGCTGGAAGAAATCTCTTGCAGTTTATTAGCTATTTAATAATGGCTTTTGTATTTAACGGACAACAGAAACGGCACATGATTGAAATTTATTTCAGAAATGGTAGTAAAATTGATGGTGAATTATGATCAGTTTTCCACATGCATTCGCCGTTTTGTGCAATTATTCAGGTAAACAGAAAACGCGGATCGCAAGAAAAGAGCAGTGGTAGGCTAACAGTTATAAATGAGGAAAATGTTGAAGTGGACGTGGTAGAGGAACATCCTCAGCTTTCTGTGCGATATTTACACTAAGAATTAGATCTTCCTTATAGCACTTGCAGACGTATCCCTACGCATGATCTACATTTACACCCCTACCGCTTGCAAGCGACTCATATGGACAGATTGAAGCGACAGGAATTTTGTCAAAGATTTATTGACCATTTTGAAGGAGGCATTGAAAAGGTTATGTTTACTGATGACTCCTGGTTGTATCTCTCTGGCTACGTAAATTCTCAAAACATGAGGTTGTGGAGCGTAAATAATCCGCACTTTTTTGTGGAAGCACCACTGCAGCCACAGAAAATTGGAGTTTGGGCAGTTATTTGTCAGAGAATGATTATTGGACCTATATTTTTTGAAGGTATGTCGATTGAAAATACAAAATTTTAAATAGTAGCCAAAAAATGCTTACACTTTTTAGGAATATTAAACGATGCACGTTACAGACAAGAAATTTTGATATCATTTGTAAATATTTTACACGATGATGCATTACAGGAAGGCTACTTCCAACAACAAGTACATACTACCAATGAAAACATTTTTTTCTGAGAGAATTTTTTGGAGATCGAATTATTAGTTTAATGCAAACACAATTTTGCCACCTCGTTCCTGTGATTTAACACTGCGATGTCTATTTATGGCCGTACTTAAAAAATTCTATTTTTGTAACACCTGTTTTTGATCGTAATGACCTGTAACAAAGGATCACTAATAAGATCGTAGAAATTAGTAATTCACCTTGGATCCTAGAAAATGTTATTAAGTCTGTTAAGCGAAGAAGAACTTTACGCTGTAGAGGTAAAGGCAGTGGCTATATTGCGCACCTTATTTAATGAATATTGTTACATAATAGATTGTTTTGTTCTTCTTTTGATTTAAACAATAGGGTAAACGGATCATCAAAACCTCACACGACAAACTCCAATGGATGACTTCACATATGGCGAAACATATCTCTAATAAAAAACATTTCTTTTTAGATCCAACACATTTGTGTTAAAAGGAAAAATTAATGATTGCTTCAGTGTCATAATTTCTTGTTTTGTATATTACATTAATAAATTGCTAGGCTTACTTTAATTATTAATTCATCTTTATTCTGAATATTATGAGATTTTACATACATAATGTTTAACACTTAAGTACTAACACTCCGTCTCACAGACGCCACGTTATGGTTGGACACACGACATCTTCCCACCTGTGCTTTTAAAAGTTGACCAATAATGTAATTTTACTACCCGATGATATAAGTTAGCAGTTACGAGAGTAACGCTAGAGAGTGCGTTATACCTCTGATATTTGAATTTATACTATCGATGCCGTCTGTCAGACGGAGCGATAGTGTTAACGTAAGTTTTTTCATTATTGCCGGACAATGAATCAGGGCCACAGTGCCAGCAAAGAATCAGTGCGACGGACCCAAAGTTTGAGGAAACAGTTCTAAGGTGGCTGAAAGAGATAGAGACTGATAATAGTGACATAGAATTAGACTGTACCGAAAATGTTGCCGAAAAAAGTGATCACGACTCAGAATCTGAAGTTGAAGGTAAAAAGTATAAATATAATCATAATGATCTGTAGCTGTGTTTGTTCCGTTATAGGTGATGAAAATATAGATGAAAATAGTAATAACATTGAAAGTGAGGATGAAGACCGTGAGCGACGGTCAAATTATTACTATGGCAGAAATCGGTTCAAATGGTCTAAAGCACCTGGAACTTCAAATAGAGGGCGACGGCCACAACATAATATAGTTTTGCAGTTGCCTGGTTTACGAAACGCTGCGAAAAATATTGGAGATTCTCCTGACTTGATTTCAGTATGGAAGCTACTGTTTAGTGATGATATTTGTCACATGATTATAAGATGGACAAATGTACGAATGGGTAGAGAGAGGGCGAAATACAAGAAACAGAATTCACCAACGCTTAACGATTTAGATATAACTGAATTTTACGCTTTCATGGGATTTTTAGCATTTACGTCATTATTCAAATCTAATAATGAAAACTTGGATACTTTATTTGCCACCAACGGAACTTGGAGGGAAATCCTAAGATGCATAATGTCAAAAGAAAGATGTGCTTTTCTTCTAACGTGTCTGCGATTTGACGACCCAGAAACTAGGGATGTAAGAAAAGCAGTGGACCCAGCCGCTCCAGTTTCTGAAATATTTAACATTTTTATTAAAAACTGCCAATCATGCTATGTTATAGGCAAATCGGCATGCATTGATGAAATGCTTGTGGGCTTCAGGGGACGTTCTCGTTTTAAAATGTACATGCCCAATAAACCCGTAAAATACATCATAAAGGTAATGTGCTGCACGGATGCCAGAACTAATTATCTGCTAAATGCTTATATCTATACAAGTAAAAATTCTGATGGAAATGGACCATCAGACGAGGAAAAGAAATACAATAAACCAACACAGGCAGTACTACGGCTCACAGAATCACTTAATAATTCAAATAGATCAGTGACTTTTGATAATTGTTTCACATCTATTGAGCTTGTACAAGCCCTAAAATAAAGAGGATTAACTTGTATTGGTACAGTAAAGAAAAACAAAAAGGAAATTCCTGCAGTTTTTCAACCAGCAAGAAATCGTCCAATAGGAACTGCTTTATACGGCTATACAAAAGATATTACTCTTCTTTCCTATACAACAAAAATTAATAGGGCTGTTCTTTCAGTATCGTCTTCTCATCACCATGCATCTGTCGATCCGCTAACCAACAAGCCTGATATTATTGTTGATTACAATTCCACTAAAGGTGGAGTTGACACATTAGATGAAAAGTGTAGCAAATTTAGTTGTAGTGGTCAAACCCGTCGCTGGCCTATGGCTATTTTCTTTAGATTTTTGATATTAGTACAGTGGATTCACACATACTTTACGAATATTACAGAAATGTTAATAATCTAGAACGACCAAAATTCATAGAAATTTCAACTTGTGAAACCACATCTCAACAAAAGAAGGCCGGAAACCTCATTTGTACCAAGAAAACTAAAATTGAGTATATCGGAAATCCTAGGTGTTGACGAAGTCCAACAACCGATAGATAGTAGACTTGAAAAATTAGAAAGAAGGAAATATTGCTTTTTATGTCATTACAAGAAAAAAAGACGAACGGCTTATGTGTAGAGTGGACCAATTCGGAGCAAAAGCAGAGGCGTGGCTAACGAATTAGTTCCCGCGTGCCCCATCGCACATACGATTACTTAGTATGTTGTTCACGGTCATCGTGTGTACACGTATAATAGCAGCAGGAAAGTGTATTCTGTGTATTTAATAATGTTGAAGGAGCGTACAGTAAAAAAAAACCGCTATCATCAAAGTTAGTCAATAGGTTTATTCAGAACCATCCTAGTTTATCTTACAATGGGGTAAATGTAAAATGTTTAGTGTGCAATATATATATAAACCATTTAACAAAATCAAATTTGCAACGCCACGTGCATAGCGCAAGACATAAAGATAGAGACACTGGTGCCGATACAAAATACGAAGTGTTCTTATTTGATTTGTGCACAATGATGAGAAATAACTTTGGAGACGCACCTTATGTTAACAATATTTCATCGCGCTTCTCCAGATTTTCAAGTCACGGAAAACGCATAAGACGGTATGTTTTTTTTAATCATCTAATTACATACATTTTAGATTTTATTTTTTATACGTATCATAGAGAACGTTTCATAATCTAGAAAAACCGTCTTACATTTTTTTTGTATCTAACATAATAACAGCACCGTTCGTTATAGTATATTGCTACCCCTTAAAACGGTTCTAGTAACAAAAACCCCAGAAGGAATTAGGTTAAAACCTAGTTCCGCCCTAGGTCTCTAAAGGCCCCCCAAAACAACTTACCGACCAGCTCAGAATTAAAAATGAGGGAGTGCGTCGTGGGCTCACACAACGCAAGATCAAGATTTGGGCACCACTGCGTTCGGCCTGTAAGTTCCGGGTCAACGCAGAACACCACGGGCCAAAAGGGCTAACTGAAGGGTGTTCGTACACCACTAGGCAATCCTAAGTTACACTTTTGCTCAAAAGGACCAAGGTAAATAAACATACGCAAACCACAAAAATTAACAGTACCAAAATATTTATTTCAAGTCAAAGCAGGTCAAAGACCAAAATAACATGAGGGTAAAGATTGATAAATACTAAATGAAAATTCTTACACAAATGCTGTATTAATTGTCAAAACAGAGTGAAAATTAAATTAATAAAATAAGACTGTCCGAGAGACTAACAGGAAAATAAAACGCCCTGTATAAAATTAGAATGGCAAAGAGTAATTTACAAAGCTTTGAAAGTGAACAATAAGCTCCCTTAAAACAGGAGGGTATAAAGGTGATCTAAATGAGATCGGCTAAATGCTAATATGAAACCCCCTGTATAATCAGGTGAGTTATAAATTAATTAATAAATCTTTAACAAACCTTGAAGAGGTTAATTTAGAACTCAATTATGTATACGTAATCTTAGTTCATCACATAGAGGTTACACAGCTTAGATCATTAGTAAAATAAACATAATGAGTATCGCACCACAAGCTAATGAAGATACTCCTCGAGGGCCGATCTGAGGGATTACTGCCTCGAAATACTACTCAAGTAAAATATACTTAACTGACAGCTCAAGTAGCAGTCAGTCAAAATTAATACAATAATTAACCAAAAGATAGTTAAGTGACCAACTTAACTAATTTGCATAAGTTAACATTAATTTAAATCTTTAACAAAGAAAATGAAAATCATTACCTACTTTAATTTAAGTATTCTTCAAAATTGATTAGAAAATCTTCACCTACTTTAACTTTATAGTCCTAACAAACGACCCCAAAGTTTACACCTGTTGGAAGAAACGCCTGCACGCCATTTAGTACGCCATCTTATGCGTGGTGAAATCTACTTCCAATAATTTGATGCAGACTCGCAGGAAATCAGGAATACAAGTTGAGGGAAGGTGGTTTATTTCCTCGGTGTACCCTCCTAAGGATTGTCGTTTTAACAAGACCAGCTATTCAAGATTATTCGCTAAACCAGCTTTACATAAAGGTTCGCAAGAACGAAAGGGAAATAGAATCCTCTTCACAGAAGGCGGTAAATCAATATAGTCTCGAAATATCGAACATAGTATCGAATATAATTTCGTTAAGAAAAATCCTGAAAGGATAAAAGAAAGAATAATCCAACGTTCAAAAGAAATTAAAGGGGCCTTACCGCAGTAAAAGGTTCTCGCACAAACAGAACACAAGTTAGCGCATTAACAGCTTAAGCACAATTGATCTAGAAGGGATAAACGTGAACAGCAGAAATCGGAAGTACGACACCGACAGGGTCGAATAAATTAAAAAGGAGAAAATCAATTTCTCAAAACGCACCAACGATTAAAGAACGTTATAAGTGTCCAACAAATCTCAAAACGTTAATTAAATTGTCTAGCAGAAGTCAGAAAACATCCAAGAAAGGTACAACTGACTGTGCAGATTTCTGTAAGCGGAGATTCTCCAACGATAAGGAGAGGGCGCGGTAAGCGGTGAAAATAAACTAGGCAATTAAAAACAGAAAATGAGGGTAAATCAAAAGGAAGATGCTTCTAGACGGACTTAAAATTCAAACTAAAAATTACCACTATAAAGGAAAGGGTAACGGAGTTGCATAATTCGAGATAAAGGCAAATTTCGGCATGAATTACTAAGCGGAAAATTTACAAGATGGAGACCGATTTTAATAAGGTATATATATATATAGGCATCCAAGAAATTTGAACGAAAGATTTAATTGAAAATAACAAAGTTTGGATAAGCCCACACTGATCGATAATTAGAGAATATTGCAGATAAAATAAAATTTAGCGAAAAAAATATAAGTTTGGGAAGGCTGCGACGGATTAGAGAGAACAAAATAAGAATAAACTTAAACCAAAGTAAACAGAAAGTAGCAGAATGATTTTGTAAGCGTAACAATATCTCTAGATATTAATAATGTTTCGCATGCGGGAACCAATTCGTTAGTCACGCCTCTGCTTTCGCTCCGAATTGGTCCACTCTACTTATGTGTGTTACCATTGTAAAAGACCTAGTTGTTTAGAGTGCGCAAAAAAAACTTTGTGTTAACGAACGCCCAACTTTAGGTCATTCCAGAATTGTTTTCTTTGTTTATTTTTAAAATGCTTTTATTTAGTTAGATGTTTTTATGTTTTCAGTATAAAAATAAATGTTTTTGTATTATTTTATTGGTGTTTTGTTTTTGAAAATCCAAAAAGACGGATAGACCGTCAAAACATGAAACGAACTTTCATTGTGATTTTTCTTTTTTATTTCAGCAGCAATCAGGGATAAAATGGTTTTCTGGTATAGTTATAGTGCTAATGAATCATTTGATGTCAAATACAAATTATTAAACAAAAATATAGATTTTTTTTTATTACCGTCTCTAAGATTAGTGTTGTCGCAACTAATTCCATGTGTTAGTACTTAAGGGTTAATCTGATTTGGTTTTTGATTTTAGTTTTCAACTTTTATTTTTCGGTATTTTTTCATTTTAAAACAGACATAACTAAAAAAAAAAACTATTTTTTATAATAAATCATTGTAATTTACACATTTCAACAACCAAAATTTTCAAATAACCATGTTTATAGGTTAGCTTAATGAATGTCATTTGATTTAACCTATTAGTAGTAGTACGACCGGTAGGTTAAGTCACTTGATCAATCAAAGACAATTGATTTAATCCACTGCATACTCTGAAAACTTTTTTTGTGTCTCCCTCCATATAAAACTAGTGAAATTTACCCTGCTAAAGTATACAAAATTGATGAAAAATTACTTACCTTCTTTATCCCTTTCTGCCTTATTAATATTTTTACCGAATACTTTCGTATTTCTCTAATGTATATACATATTCTGTACCCCCCATATCCTTCCAGTCGTTTTAACACTACCTAAATTATGCTAATAAACCATTTCGTATTGTGCCTACGCGGCTTACATTTAATCACCGAATTAACATCGTTCAAGAGGTTTGATCCTTTTTATTGTCGTCCTCTTTTGTATGAAGTTAACAAATAAACAAAAAAAATTAGGTTTACCTCACGTTTTAGAAACAAATTTTCCAAAAAGGAGGTAAACTGAAGAATTTATTAAACTAGAAAAGGAGTTTTTTCGACGATGTTGAAATTAGGAAAATAAATTCTGCGCATCCGTTATGGTAAAGAAACTGCTAGAAACGAATGAAATATTCTTCATCTTCCGGCCTTTCCCGAATTAAGTTATTGCAAAACGAAAACCTCATATTTCCCTCCGTCAAGCTTTTATCTCTGTACACCAACCACTAACATATAATAAACATTAAAGAAGTGAAAAGCTTAATACAAAATGAGGAGTCTGGATACAAATTCTTAGTGTAATACATGCACTTTAACAAAAGGTGTATCAGTATTAGCTAAATATTGCAGGCTGTACCGTATAAGAAACTACATTTGTCTAGACTTAATTTTTGTTACAGAATTGTTTACAAGTTTAACGATTTACTAATAATCTACAGTTGTATTAATAAAAAAAGGGTACAAGTACTATAAGCAAATTTGCACTATTTCACAATATTTGTTATTTCTGACGTTTGTCTGGACATCGCTAAATAAATTTTAACAATTAGAAAAAGTATATCAAAATAATGACATCTACGAAAGGTGTCATGGACGCAAAACGAAATTAATGTTCATCAATTTACAATATAAAATATCGGGTGTACGCTCTTTTTTAAGTGTACATGGACGTATTCATGTTATATAAAACTCATAATTATAATTACTATCGTGTTAAGTAATATATATTTTAGTCATAAGTAATCGGTGATTAATTATTAGTTTCTCAACTTTTACACATTGTCCTACTCCTAACCACCATAAATTAATTCCCCATATTTGCCAATAAATCATTTTGTTTATCCTTAAATTATGCCTGATAATTTGTGTCTAACAGAAACGTTACAAACGATATCTTTTACTCCGGATGTATTGTCAGTTTAATCGGTAACTCGATCATATTAATTGGCAAACTTTGTAGGGGTATAGTAAAATTCACCTCGAGTCTGAAAATTTCCTGTGGGTGTAGTAAATTTAATTAGATTTTACAACTTTCGACATTCCTTTTGGAAAGAAATTTATAATTAGATGATAAACTAATATTTTACAGATATATTTAATTTAAGTTCATTAGTATTATGCTATTTTGATAATAACTTTCTTACAAAGAATAAATAATATTAAAGTAAGAACGATGCAAAAAAAATACAAACAAAACTGAGAAGAAGTAACACTACGTTTTTTATGATTAAAGAGTTAAATTTAATAAATGCCATTTTAATGATCAAACCAAAATAATAAAAATAAAAGTTTTTGTATTCTCCCCAAATTAAATGATGTTAAAAGGTTTTTAGATAAAAATTTTAAAATTGAAGTTTGATGTATTATAAATCTTGCACTATTAATAGCGCACAAAAACAGATATTTAAAAAATAATTCCTTTTTTAGAAAGCCAAGTTCTAGGTAGACAAAATAAAATAAGAAACTGAGAGCACTTTATTTTAATTGTTTGTACAAATAAATTGATTTATTATTTACTGAATGACTTCACCTACATATATTATCAGGAAAAAGGACAACAACTCCAATTCCATGCCAATCAAACGCTGTGGCGTCGATAAAGTCGTTTTAACTTTATCCAAATTTCTTAACTGGGCATTTTTGTAGTGTATCTGGTGTGCTCTGGTTCCCCATTATCACGCTGAGATTTATTAACAATTCCCAACTCACATAGATACAAAATTACTTTAGATATACCGGGCGTCCTTGAAATAAAAAGACGACGTATGAAAAATGGAAAGATTAAATTATATAGAATATTTACCTTAAACATTTTCCCAAAATTCCCTCTCATAAGCCAAGAAAAAATATTTAAAAAATTTTGTCACGCCACTGACTATATCATAAATACTATCAAAGACGATCTTAAAGCTGACGGACAATAACACAAATAAATGTTTTGTTATTATGGGTCTCGCTTTAAATTTTTGACAACTGACTTCTCTTGAACGTTCAGCATACAAAGCACTCTAAACAATGTTATCTTCAAAAGTTATTATAAATATAAACATTGCAGTTTGTGTTTGTTTGTAAATATTTTTTATAGACATTCTGAATCCATATTATTATTTTATATTTTCCACAAATTTTTCGCAAACGCCATAAAAAAATGACAAAGAAATTTAGAAAATATTTTTGGCCCCACTTTTGTTTGGACTACAACTAGCAAAACAATTTTGCATTTGACTCAATAATTTCGGTCGTTGCATGTGTACATTTCGATTATGCCTTACACAACGCATAAACTGTTCGATATTATTTACATTTATGGTGAAAGCCATGAAAATGCTCGTAAATCTTGCCGTATGTATAGGGAGCGTTTTCTAAGTCGTCAAGCACCATCTTATACGTTTGTAATGGATATCGATTAAGAATAACGGGTAGTATGTTACCAAATTACGAAGACCGCGGGCGTGAAAAGCCCAGTAAGGTCTGACGTATTGAAGAAGTACTGGATATCGTTGAGAGAAATCCAGGTGTAAGTACACGATATTCAGCAAGGCAGGGGTGTCTCACAATACGGTACGCAGCATTTTAAGAAGCAATTTATTACACCCGTATCATATTCAGCGTGTACAAGAATTGACTGATAACGATCGTCCCCTGCGTATTATATTCTGCACCTGGTTTCGTCGATGTGAAGCAGAAGATGTAAACTTATGTGCTAAAGTTTTATTCGTCGATGAATGCTGCTTGACAAGAAATTATATTATTAATTATCATAATGCACATCATTGGACTGATGCCAATCTACATGTGACAAAACTTCATCAGTTTCAGCATCGTTTGTCAGTGAACGTTGCGCAGGTATTGTATTAGATCTCGTAGTAGGGGGATATTTGTAGAGACCTCATCTATTTCCAGAGCGATTAAATGGGACAAGCTATTTAGATTTTTTGGAAAACATTTTGCCGGACTATCCGCTTTATACCGCCTCATTCTGAGCAAACGCAACGATCCGAATGTATGAATATTTCTCCCGCTCCAAATATAAATCCCCTGAACGCGTTAAGCCAATCACAAAACAGTCTGTTGCTAAACCATTTGACAATTAATGTCACAAATTAGTGTCACCACTGTCACCCTATACGGAGTCTCTTAAGCGTTTGAATAGTGATCATGCCGCGTTATACACTAGAAGAGCAAATGATGAAATGGTACCACGCTGATAATTCTTATCAAAGAGTATGTGACTTATTTCCCGGAAGGTATCCCGACAGGCCCATCCCAAACAAAGCTACAATTTGTAGACTTAAAAAGAAAATAGACATTACTGGTTCTGTACAAAATTTAAAACCATTATTCCCAAATCGCAGAGTTCCTAATGATACGTCCATTTTAGTATGCGCTGCAATAGAACTAAATTCAAATTTGACACTTAGGGATATTTCCAACGATTTAGACATAATTTTAGTATGCAGTTAACGAAAGAGCAGCAGCTCTTTCGTTAACTGCATACTAAAATTAAATGGTTGTAAAATAAATTGTTTATAATGAGAAATTAATTATAATTTCTCATTATGAACAATTTATTTTATTATTTGTAAGAGTAAATTTTTCTTTACATTACTAGAATTTAATTTAGTTTTTATTTATTTCTGAAGTTTATTTAGTTTACTATGAATAGTTTTTGTGACCTTTATTATTAAAATTTAATTTATTAAATCTCTTTATGCCTTATTTGCAATTTTCTTAACCACTTATTAATAATTTATTACGCTTTGTGTGACCATCGTCAGTATAACTTATTGCAAGTTACTCATTACCATAACACAGGACTAAACAATTTATAGTCCTTTAATAGTAATTTGGTAATCAGATAATTTTTCTTATGCGGCTCCATAATATCTAAGTATGTGTGACATATGACATCGATGTTGATGCGCCTACAGCATTCAGGGGATTTGTATTCGGAGCGGGAGAAATATTCATACATTCGGATCGTTGCGTTTGCTTGGAATGAGGCGGTATACGAAGGCAAATGTGATAATGCACGACGGAGCACCCCTGCATATTTTTACGAATAGCATATGACTTTAAATGCCACATATTCTAGATGGATTGGACGTGAAGGTCCCAGAACGTGGCCTCTTCGTAGCCCTGATTTAAATCCAGTCGGTTTCTTTTTGTGGGGTTATACAAAAACTCTTGTCTCCAGCGCTGAAGAGATTGAAAATGTAGAAGATCTACGGCAATGAATTTTTGATGCAGCACAGTGTATTAGACATCAGGCACTCTTTCATTGGGTTATTGACAATTTACGTCGAATGGAGTCGTGTCTGTACACTGAAGGCGAACGCTTCGAACATTTCATTTAAGTTTTCCATCTGTTTCATCTATTTACAAATTGGTTCAACAATAAACAGTTGTGACATTTAAACAAAAAGAGTGAATTTATAAATTATTCGGACCTTATACTTTCTTATGTAATCGTGTTGATTTACTGAACCCAAAATAAACAAAGATGCTCCATTGTCGAGATTTTATCATAACTTCGACAGGCGCCTAAACAATTTTATTCTCTAGAGTTTTTATAAACATAAACATTGCAGCCTGTAAATACAATAGCAGCATTCTGAATCCATATATTTATTACTTATCGTAACAAGAAAAAAACATTCAATACAAATGAAATTTTTAGGATGTATAATCAACTGATTTTGTACGGGGTTATTGACCTTAACATATAATAAAATATTATAAATTAACATCGGTATGTAAACATACCTTATCGGGTATGTACTCGTATGTGTGAAACTCCAATAGAAGTATATACATATTCAGAATATTTGAATTCATAGGCGGAAGATGGCGACAATTTTCAGAGGATTTTTGATTTTGGAGTTCGCGTCATAATTAACTCACATATATATAATTAGATCTTTTCATTTTTCATATGTTGTCGATAAATTCAGAGCAAATTTAACATTGAATTTATAGTTCCAGTTACTTAAATTTTGTTTTCATGTTTGGAACTGAAAGTTTTCCCCAACGTTACATTATCTTAATTCTTTGCTTATTATCAAAAAATACAAATTTTCTTAATTCTTTCGGGATTTAGATTATATTAAACTGATTAACCAACCTTTAATATTTTCTTTCATTAGCTTCATTGAAGCATGAGTATATAAAAAAAGTAGAATTTTTTTCTCTATGCAGTTTAATAAATTTAATTATAATTGGAGACCGGACGCATCAAGCCGAAATTACGATAAACCATATAAATAGTCTATAACATCGCCAAGTACAACACGCAGTTATTGAATAGTACTATTCATTCGGTTAACCGCATATCATACCTCCAAATCACCAAAGATGATCCCTGCGTCAATGATTCTATAATTCTATCAACGACAATCAAAGAATAATCTCTACATCCAAATAACAAACAGTACCTACTTGTATGACAAGGATAGCTTGAACGAAAGTATGTGTTTTGACGCTTCGCCTAGCACAGACATACGGCTCAAGAAATTTATTTGAGTAAGACAAAGACGGGATTATTACCTACTCCGTGATAAATACACACATTTCCGCTTAGTAGTTCTGTCGTTACTCGTTGACATTTGACAACATACATTCGTTGATATTTGATCGAATTGTTATTTATTTTCTTTTTATAAATACATATTTTTTGAAATTTATTTCTTCAAAACTATAATGGCAGCACATTACATTCACAATCACGACAACTTGTTTTAAATTCGTTGCAATATTTTGAACGAGAGAAAAGCCATGGTGGTGTTAATACCTATTACATGTGCACATAATATATTTAGATTTTAATAAACCTTTTGTTTAGCGAGTGGCAGATGCATTGTGCTTGGGATTAGTTACAGTAAAACGCATCAAAGCTGTGTAGCAGCAGTTTAAATCGTGTACTTCACAATATTGGATTTAAATATAAAAAGGATAATAATCATAGAGCATTGGTGGAACGATCCAACGTTGCAGAGATAAGATTGACATTTATTAGGAATTAATTATAAAGAATGTTCAGAGAGAAGTGGCATTGCTTGATGAGACCTGGCAAGATAATAATCTGCAGAGTGTTCGTAAACCTGAGGGTTACGAGGGCAAGCGATATATGGTATTACATTGTGGTTCAAAATTAGGTTTTGTGTCAAATGCTTCTTTATTGTTTTCAAGAAAATCACAAATAGAAGATTATCATGGTGAAATAAATGGAGAAATGTTTAAGAAATGGATCGAAGAATATTTAATACCAAATTTGGAAGAAC
Source organism: Melolontha melolontha (assembly GCA_935421215.2). NCBI lineage: Eukaryota > Metazoa > Arthropoda > Insecta > Coleoptera > Scarabaeidae > Melolontha > Melolontha melolontha. The sequence goes on along the minus strand of OW285237.1, from coordinate 123,025,048 downwards.
CGGCTCAAATAGTGATGGGCAATGCACCCTACCATTCACTAGTAGTAAAGAAACATCCATCATCGGCTTGATGTAAAAATGATATTATTACATACTTGTCGAAACATAAAATACCTTGCGAACTCTATTTAAAACTGACCTACTACCCTTGGCTAAAAATTTGCATTAAGAAAAACTGTATCAAGTAGATGAATTGCTACAAAGTCATGGACATGAAATATTGAAGATTGTCTCCTTATTATTGCGAATTTAATGCTATCGAAATTATTTGGGACCATGCAAAACAATATTATAATAAACATATTTTCAGGGATGAACATGGAGATGATAAAGTTATAGCTATGTGGATCGAATCACTACAGCAGTGTACGGAAGAAATTTGGAAAAATTGTGTTATACACACAGAAAGTATTATAAAAAAATGGTATGATTGAGAAATACATTTACATTGCTTTATAATTAACATTGATCGTTCAAGCAGCAGTGAAGATAGTGATTAACAATACTTCCTATATGACCGCAGATAAAAAACTGTTAGCTATCCCATGTTTTAACTTATTCTATATTATAACCCAAGATTTATGCCAACGAACGTACGTTCTACATGTCGTTTTTAGTTCACGCCAAATATATCAAATTTTCTGTGTTGGCAGTAAAAGTATCAAGTATTAGTATACAGCTGATTATTTGTTTATCTAATGTTAGTTTCTACTTTTAGTAACTGAGATTTTATGCAACGAATACAATGATATTAATACAAATAATCATACAAAATGTTACACATGCAATTGCCAGACTATGGCCACAATTTTTATCTAAATATGTCTAGAAAGGTAGAAGAATTACAAGAAACTAAACAGATTTTATCAAGTAGCTAGATTTCCTAATGTACTAAGTAGAATTGATTGCACTCACATGAGAAAACAATCTCCTGGTGGTAATAATGCTGAGCTGTATCTAAACAGAAAAGGATATTTTTCATGGAATATTCAGGTAATAGGAGATTCTCAATTAAGAATTTGTGACATCGTAGCTAGATGGCCAGGATCTACACATAACCAAACAATTTTGAATGGATCGGCAATAAAAAGAATCTAAGAAAATGAACATTTCAATAACACAGTTATACTTTGTGATAGTGGTTACAATATTACAAAATATTTATTAACCTCTTTAGCAAATTCTCAAAGTGGAGCTGAACAATTGTACGATGAATCCCATATTAGAACCAGAAATTGGATTGAAATATTTTTTGGTGTCTTAAAAAGATTTCCAATCTTATTACATATATGGTATGAGAGTTAATGTGGAACGCTCGAAAGCAATAATAGTAGCAGTAACAGTATTACACAATGTTGTGAATGCGTCATTGATGAGGACATAAAATTCCACAAAGAGCAGCCAGAAGCAAATATGAAAAATGAAAATGATGCATTTGTAAATGTTCATTTTGCAAATTTATTCTAATATCAACTATTATACTATCTTCTAAATATATTTTATATTTCCTTTTTTTTGTATAAACATATACTCATGATAATTTTATTATTAAACAAATAATAAGGCAATTTTCTTAAATGATTACATATTGTTATGGATTTTTCCCTAATTTATATTTAAAAATTATTTTATATATGAATGTACATAATTCATGGATATCTGTGTATATCTGATGTGTTTTAAATCTCACATATGAGATAAAGAAATTCACATCTGAATTTATCCGGGAACGTTGTAGTGATTGATATATTTAATATTTAATTAGAACGGGTTGTTTTTTGAGTGTGACCATAGTTATGGTAGTTCATATTTATTCCCGATAATTATACGAGGTTGGTTTTCTCGTAATTTTGTTTTTGTAGCTGATTAAACAACGTTGTCGAGTAAATGTGTCTCCAATAAGTTTTATGTAAGTAAATTTACATGCTTAAGACGTCTTAACTAGAAAAGCTTTGAAAAGTAATTTCAATTGTGTTAATATAATTAGTTAAGAGTCTTAATTAGTAGTACCTAATAAATAATAAAGAATATTTTTAAAATTTCTAAGTAATAAAAAAATTATAACTGTAAAAACTTTGCACGTTAGAAGTCAAGGGTATTTTTTCATGTGTTTGATGATTACATATGTGGTAAATTTTGAACGTGTTTTATATTTGTTTATACAGTGTGGTTCTCTGGGGAGAAATTAAAAATAAACTTTGTTATTTTAAGTAAGTTTGATCGGAAGTCATTTGAGGAAGTTCACGTAGCTGTCAATATACAGTGGATATTTTTACCTCGAAGTATATTGGGTATACTTTATCTTTATACTCTATAAAGATAGGTTTTTTTTTTCTTTTTTGATTTTTTTGTATTAAATATTCATTTAAATTTTATCTTGTGCTCATTTTTTATCCCATATAACTTTACTGTTGTTTAATTATTAAAATATGTAACTTATAAAGTATATAACTTAAAAACTCGTGAGAGCGATTCACTGGCGCTCAATTCATGTTTAACAGTTCCACGTTTTTCCGATTGGAACCCTGAGAAGAAAGAAGTTTCATTGTTGGATATTAACTGGCTGAGTATCCTAGTTGGGTAGATTAGATGTGGATGGTGGTGCAGTAAATATATAAACCACAATTCATAGCAATATGTATATTAACTTATTAAACAATTATAATTCCCCGTTACATTGACAATTTAATATATTTTTTTAATTAAGTTTTTAAGTTTTTTTTTAATTGGCTCCTTTTTCTTACTGCGTATTCTTTTTCGTTGTAATTTTTATATTTTATATATTATATTTAAAAATACAATGCGAAAAAAAATGTATGTCCAATTAAATACATTTGAATGTGTTTTCATCTTTTTGTAGCAAGTTTTTGCGAAATACACTAGTGAAATGTGTTTCGACTGCCTTATTTGATTTGGTGTCCATTGGCTCTAATCTTCTGGTGTTAACTTAAAAATTTTTAATATATACTAAACAAATTCATACAATTTGATGAAGACAATAAATAAAATAACTATTGTTTGTATATATTATATGTTTCTTATAATAAATCTATAACTTACTGCAAGTAAAATTTTTGGTTTGCTCTAATTTAATTTTTGAAAGTTCAATTACTAAACTTTTTTTTCTTTCTCCATTTCATGTTCTTTTTTCAAAATTTCTTTCTGCAATCGTACAAGTTCTAATTTACTAGCAGTCAACAAATAATTTCGAACCAAAAAAAAAACATTTCACAGTAAATAAGTTTGTATGAATATGTTTTGTTTATAATGCATACTGCGATTTCAAATATTTATACCGACCTTTGTGTAAAACTCAACTTATCTATTATGGCAGTGTTAAGTTATACTGCAATATATTCCAAATTTTATTTAAAATTAGGTACTGTAGAACGTTTAACTAGAGATATCTAGGGTTATTCGATGATATAATTGGGTTAGTGTATTGTAGCACTGTCCCTTAAAAATTTAAAATTGTATTGAAATATATTTGATGTAACTAAATGTTTATTTTTTTAAAGTCAAATATACATTTTTTATAAGATAATGTTTATAAAACTGTCATAACAGTGAATATGTAATTACAGTTATACAAAGTAGATACTCTGGTCTATTGTATGATTTCAATTCCAGTAATCATGCTTTTACAACTAACTTGAAACTGTTTGGTTTTTCCATTCATTAAAATGATTAAAGAATTACATAATCTTATATGTTGACATAAATGTTGTAAATTCTTGATAGTTCATTTTATTTTTCAAGTGGTGTTATAGTTTAATTTGTTTGCTGTTTACGCAGCTTTGTTCAATTTATAGTAATTTTAAAGTAATATTACTTAAGATGTAATTCGATTATATATGTTCATATAACCTACAAATTCGACCGACTGTCGAATATATTTGGCCCGGAAACGAAGTTATAGTTCCATATTCATTTTGCAATTTACAGTATTTAATATGACGCCGAAGTACTGATTTGAATCATACAATGTTTATTGATGACGCAGGGATCATCTTTCCTGACGACGAGTGTACATATCATCATACATCAATATTATAGTTGAATTCCTTTTTTCATGGGCGTAGATAAAAGCGTGAGGAGTTTTAATAATTTATATTATTTATTAAATTATATTTCGTAAGATAAATGAAGTACGGTGAGTTTCTTTTTTTCATTGTTTTAATAGTTAAATGAAAAGAAATGGGCGGTGTACTATAAAATACGAAATACATTTTTATTTGTGCATTTTGTAGTTTAAGTTGAGTAAAGAAGTATTATTATTAACTAGCAATACTTTCTCAAGGTTATCTTCTGTAAAATGTGTTCTCTTTGAATGAAATACATCCTTGTAGATAGAAAACGTCCTTTCTACATCGCAACTGGTTATATGTGCATACTGAAAATATTCTATTATTTTAGCATATTTAGCAGTTAGAATTTGAGGCATTGCCACCATACACAATTGCCGCAATGTTATTAAATCTGGATTTCTATTAAAAACTGCGTCTAACTTTTGCCGAAGGCCATATCCGATGTCACTTGGGATATTTTTCAAATTATTAATAGCCACATCTAATGTGGTTAATTCATCATTAAATTTGAGATTTTGATTTTTAAAATAAATGAATCCGGACTTGCACCCGCTTTTAAAAAGTTTTCAGAAAAACACCATTGAGAGTACCTATTTACAGGGAGAAATTTCCATATTTGTCACTGTCTCCCTCTCCAATAATAACTAGATGAGTATCATGGTTGAAAGCTACTAATTTTTATGCAGAAAATTTTGGTAGTTTACAAAATTTCGTTACATGTTTAAATGACGAATATTTCCGACTGCAAGGAACTAATACAAATTTAAAAGAATTAGTTGTACTTTCTTCAGACACATTGCAAATTTGCCAAAACTAATCACTTATTTTGAAAATCAAAATCTCAAATTAAATGATGTATTTACCACTTTATATGTGGCTATTAATAATTTGAAAAATATTCCAGGTGACTTCGGATGTGGCCTTCGGCAAAAGTTAGACGCAGTTGTTAATAGAAATCCAGATTTAATAACATTGCGGCAATTGTCTATGGGGACAATGCCTCAAAATCTAACTGCTAAACACCCTGAAAAAAAGAATATTTCCAGTATGTACCTATAACTTGTTGCGATGCAGAAAGGATATTTTCTATCTACAAGGATGTATTTCATTCAAAGGGAACAAATTTTAGAGAAGAGAACCTTGCCAAAGTATTGCTAGTTAATATCAGTACTCCTTTACTCAACTTGAACTATAAAATGAACAAATAAAAATGTATTTCATATTTTATAGGTCATCAGCTGTTTGTTTTCCAATTATATAAATAAAATTAAGAACCCTTTAAAAATACAAATTTTCCATAGTACGCCCGTGGGCGATGAGTCATAGGCCTCTCGTGTTCGGTGCCTAATTATAATACATTCAATTTATAAAAATTTACGCACGTCATATATTAAATATTTCGAGAGTTGGTGGGATTATCTGAGAGATAAGTTTATTTAGCAAAGGATCACATCGAATCATAATAAAATTTATAAATGTGCATAACAGTGCATACCATGAACGCTAGTAAAGTTTCTCTTGTTTCGACTTGAAGAACACTATTATTTTTCCACTCATAACCGTAGCTCCGTGCTATTGTTCGTTAATTATTAATGGGGATATACCCTTCAAAATATTGTCAAATCGCCAAAATGTCATTTCCTTCAATATCTAATAAACTCCAAAGTATTTAATACACTCTTCCACAATATTCCACAATATATCTTGACATTAAACCGGCTTAAATTGTTTCAAAAATATCTGTTGTCATTAACACGTATTCGCTAACATTAATAAAGGCAGCTGTAAAAATATTACTTGCTATTTCTTCTTGATAAATCTCTAACATACAATCCAATAAAAAATGTTGAATTGTCTTGAGTATCCCCTTAAAAACGTTGTTTGTTTCTACATATTCCAAAATTTTTCTCTACTTGTTTATTATGTGTCTTAATTTATTATCTATGTAAGTGTAAATTTTCATTCTTTATCAGAACATGAACGTTTGTTACATACTTTCGATCTACTTCAGTCGAACATACTGAATATAACCGCATGGTGTATTCTACAAAGTCTAGCCGTAAATGCTGTCAATTGAGCACAATTGTTCGAAATTATGAGTCAGAGAATTTCATAACTGTACAAACAAATCGTCGGGGATATGTAATATGTCAGTGTTTGGTTGCTAACCTCACAGTAAACCCCATTTCTAGTATGGAATGATAACCGCATCGCTACCACTACATTATAAAAAGTGGGAGAGAGTAGAGATTTTATTTCTTCTTTTCCTTGAATATTAGGAAACGTTTCGTATATATCACCATTGTTCATTTTCGCTGTTGTACTGGTCATTCGCTGTCTGCATGTACATAAGAGACTGTGGCAACTATTCCTACAAGAATTAGTCGAAATCCATCGCAGAAGCAAACAATCTCGTCCTGTAAATTAAACATCACACCCAGAACAATCTTTCACGTCATTGGAGAAGAGTAAGACATGAAGGATTACAGAAGGAGCACGTACTTATCTTTTAACATCAACCTTGAAGAAGATAGGAAACGAAAGAGCGAAGGCGTTATTAAGTAGTTACGGCAAACGAGGGTATCATAAGAACTTTATTTTCGCTAAAGTTTCTACGATTTACGCTTAAGTTCCCTAGAAGCTTGGAAATCGCAATACCAGTTTAGGGTGGTCACCAGCTTCTCAGTAATTGCTTGATAGAGTCTCTCCTATGAAGGTGTTTCTTCTCTTCATTTTTTGCGAGATAGAGGTGTGAACATCAACCCGAATTTAGTTGAAGTCACTGAAATAAAGTGTTCTTATAACTCCAACAAAAATATCTCTAAAAACAGTACGCAAATCGATAGACGAATGAGCCAGACGTTTGGAATTAGGAATGTATAAAGAAAGCGAACACTTGGAATAAATAATATACTGTTTGAAATCTTATTTTCTATACTTTTCGAATATATGTATTTAATTCTTTAATTGTTTCGACCTTTGCTTGATGTAAATCCATATCACTAATAAATAAAACACACATAAGATGTTTTAGATTTACACTTTATTAATAAAATAACGACAGCTGTTTCGCTAACACAGTAGCTTCTTCAAATTCAACTTGCGTCTTAACTTGAGTCTTAAGTTGAATTTGAAGAAGCTACTGTGTTAGCGAAACAGCTGTCGTTATTTTATTAATAAAGTATAAATCTAAAACATCTTATGTGTGTTTTATTTATATGTATTTAGTTTTTATACACCATTAAAATACTAACAGTATTTTACCGTATACGCACGGAATTTTAAAAGTACATGATAACTACGTGCCACAAATTTAACTTCAATCAAGTAAAATTAAAACAAGCTTAAACTATCAATGTATTATAACAATCAAACTGAAAAAATTTGGCTAAATGAAGGGTCCTAAACACCTTGCTTAGAAAGAGTTCATACTTTGCATTGATTACATTAAATATGCAAATATGTACAGAAAGGATCCTAAATGAATACGACGTCAATATTCTGTTAAGTGGACCGAAAACTCGAGAGAGAGAAGATTTCTAAAGCCAGCGCGCACAAAAATAACAAAAGAAACTAAGTAATGGTGGAGCGAGATTTAAGCCGGTTTCAAGTTTCATTAAGATTTCTGCACATATTAACTTCAGCTTAATAAGTAACTCTGACAAAATCTTTATTTCTTGATTATATAATGCGACAGGCGCTGAAATAAAAAAGACGCAAAAGAGATTTTATTTCAGCAAGGTATCCAATTGGATACCTTGTGAAAATAAAATGCCTTTCTGTAAAAAAAGCTTTGTCTGTAATAAGGCAAGAGAAGATTATAAAAAGATGTTTTTTTATTTTCTAGGTTTCTAGTTTTAGTTTAAATTGAACAAATATTACTACTTGCTTGTTACGTAATAATATTTCGATTCCCCAAAAACATATATTGTCACAATTTCAATTTTACTCATTGGCATTTAATGTTGTTTTGTTTGTCAACATTTCTGTTAATATTTTTGACGCTTTATTAAATTATAACATCTAAATACCACTTAAAACATTCTCGAAAAAGTATCTAAACCAATCAGGATGAAGCTTTTTTAAAATATCAATAAAATAAGGTGACATCTAGTTAGATATTTTAATAGATTTAAAAAATTATTAGGTGAGTGCATATGAAATGAATGGGTTTCTTGTTCAGAAATTGTGCACACTATTGGACAATATTGGTGACAAAAAAGACATTTGGAATTTAAATAAATTTTTCTATTGTGTGAAATTAACACCTAATTTGTTGAAGTCCTTAGCTATTTACGTATAGTTTTGTAATAACGTGTATTTCATACCAGAGGAATAATGAAATGTAAAAACTGGAAATAATGCAATATCATAAGCATGGTCTATGGTGGGGCGGCTGCATACGAACAAGCTATACAATATTGGTTCAAAAATTTCAGTAATGATGAGTTCCTTGAAAGTGAGCGAAAATTAGAAGGTGGAGCGGAAAATTCCATTTTCCGGTCCACCTTCTCATTTTCGCTCATGGAATTTTCCGCTCCAATGAAAAAAGATCCAACTCAAATCTCAAGAAACCTTGCACATGGGCTAAATATTTATCATACTGAAGTAATTCTGCATCTTCATGCCATGAACAAAATTAAACAGTTGGATGAAAATGAGTACCTCCATCAATAATAAAGTATTAAGCTGACTCATGTTTTTCGCATTTAATAAAAAACAATTCCGAACCTGTCTCGATTAATATTGTACTGTTTTTGTCTTTCTGCGGGTTCTAAATAAAACTAACGGTAATTTAACACACACTATATTAGTAATAAAGATGAATAACAATTTAAAAACTAATTACTAACAATAAGAACATTTATATATTTACATTTATGTAAGTTCACTCGGCGATGATTTGGTATGGAATGGCATAAATCCTCCCCGACTGCTACTTATATTAACGGTGAAAACTTCTGGTATACTGGACTTCATGTGTTACGCATTTACATTTTCTGGACGGTTCTCAACGTATGCGATTATCGGTGACTCATCACAATATCATGGAATTGGACATGAAGAACGAAGCTTTACGATGTAATCAAAAAGTTCATCAAAAAAAGATTCTGAAAAAAGTTAGAAGAAGTACCCACGGTATAATTGATTATCCCCTTTTAACTAATGGTGCAAACGCAAATAGCAAGTAGCTGCTATAGACACAATATAATATGGGGACGATTTGTAAAGTAAGTTCTGCTTTTGCTTAGTGCGCAGAGAAGTGGGGATGTCAGCGCGATTGCAGCGCTACGGTGTAGTCTGGTGCAGTGTAAGTCTGGTAGTGCTAGTGGGAGAATCGTTCAGACATTTTTAATGCTATTTTGGTCGCCTAAAATGGCTGCTGCAATTTAAAATCACACTGAATGAATCGTGAACTTTGCTCTATTTATAGTGACAATGTCATGAGTAACAGTATTGTTAGAAAATGGTGGCGTATCTTTCGATAATGAGGAAATTATGTCCATGATGAAGAACGGAGTATAAGACCCACTGTGATGGCGAACGAAATGTCGAAGAAAAAATTCGCGAAAATCGGCGATTCACAATCACAGGACTGAGTGCCTTTTCATTCAAATTTCACGTACAGTTTTGTACGAGGTTGTTACTGAACATTTAGGTTACCACAAATTTTGTTCACGATGGGTGCCAAAACTTCTTACCGAAGGCCATAAAACATAGAGAATGGGATCGGCATTAATTTACGTTACGATGTTGAAAGTGGAGGTTTCCTCAGGCATATCGTAACAGGTAATGAGACCTGGATAGCCTAAGTTTAAACAAAAAGGCAGTCAATGCAGTGGGGCGCTCTAACTTGCCTACGAAGAAACCTTTTAAAGTGCTGCCAAACTTTTTCTGCGAGAAAAGTCATGGTCACTGATTTTTGGGACAAGAAAGACGTCCTTCTTGTAGACTTTATGCGTGATGAAGAGCTGTAGGGCAGTGTTATAACATGGCTTAATTCACAGGAGTTCTATGAAGCATAATAAATCTGGTTCATCGCTATGACAAATGTGTCAATCTTAATGGCAGCCATGTAGTAAAATAGCTGAAACTAATAGCTTTGAATTGTATGAAATAAAAACCGTCCTCGTATTAAAAGTCCTCGTATTTGGCAATTGTACCAATTGAAAATATAGTATCCAGTGCTCAAACAAACAGAAACAACATTGATGAGTCGAATTCTACTCAGGACAGATTTAACGGAAAGGCTTTACCCGAACCAGGCATAAGCATTTATTTTCGTTGTGTGTTTCTATACTTCTTGGCTTACTATATTCCGTTTTTTTTTTGGTCCTTACCTTTTTCTTTTGTATAAAAACGAAAGTATTTTTTTCGCCTTTTTCTGTCTCATATTCCCTTTTTTATGAAGAGAGTATTAGAAAGTTTGTTCACAGATACGACAAATGCAACAATCTCCAAAGTAAATATGTCGAAAAGTAACCATAACTGTACATAATTTTTAGTATTAAAATCATTTGTTATATACACTTTCTTTATAGCTCATCGGAGGTTGAAAAAAAGATGGTTCTCGTATTTCTATTGTGAATTATTACCCTAAAAAATTACAATTCAGACCAGAAGCAGAAAAATAAGAAAATTAACATTCTAGATATGTTATAATAAATATAAATAAAAATAATTATAAATAAAATAAGAAATAATAATAAAATCTACATTACCTGGTATTCTAAACCTATCTCCTTGGAAAAATACATGAATAATTATAATGCCTAGCCATTTTTGATAAAGAAAAGCGTTATTATAAACCTTGTAAATTGAGCTATGAAATGGCACCTGCCACAGTATATTAAACATACAGTAGGGACCAGCTAGCTTATTTTGACCAACAGTTTCTAAAGGCGCATGTGTGAAATTGGCGGTCCTTCAACAGTTGACCGACAGATGTCGACAGAAGATAGAAAAGGAAAATTCTACACAAACAACGTATTTATATTGTACATATACGATTGGCAACAAGATATATTAGTTTCTATGTCACTTATATTTATGTTTTTAAATAAGATATCAAGTAATGTTAACGAAAATTAATAAATAATATTTCGGGGATAGCAACATTTAAATTCGAAAATATCCAGTATCAATGTGACCGTATAATTTATTTAGAAATAAAACTGAACTTTCAAATTAAATCATTTAAATTTATTAATGTAAAATATTGTTTTTGATGTTATGTATATTAACTTGACTTACTTCTATATTTTGCTGAAAAGAGGATTATTTTAATTCTTATATTTATTTTCTATGCAAAAACCTCAATTTTATTGGAAGTATTGGTGGTAAAATCTTATTGTGATTATACTTACTCTATAATTGTAGTATATTTTAAGTGTATTTTGTCTGTTGGACAATAAAGGTCTTTGTTATTAATAAAAATATGCGTATCGTGTTATTATTTTGTAGACATTGTATTGAATCGATTCTGCCTTTACTTGATGTAAATCCATATCAGATGATAAAAACACACAACGTTGTATTAGATTTACACTTTATTTAATAATATTTAACAATGACTATATAACAGCTGTTTCACCGTACAACGGTTTCTTCAGATATATCATATATCTGAAGAAACCGTTGTACGGTGAAACAGCTGTTATATAGTCATTGTTAAATATTATTAAATAAAGTGTAAATCTAATACAACGTTGTGTGTTTTTATCATTAGACATTGTATTGGTATTTTCTTAATTTAAAGATGCTAGAATTATACTAGTATGAAAGCGTAAAACACATTGCCATTATAAATATAATTGTTCATTATACATTATACATTAGTACATATTCTTCTATTTATTATAGAATAGACATGTGAGATTGACTAAATGCAAAAAATAAGAGATAGTTAACTGAATAACTGTTTTCTTAAGTAAATTTATAACAATTTCTTGATCGTACTAATATAAATTCACTAATATTTGGGTTATCGGTTAAAACTCAACATGACATTATATGATGTGATATTATACGGGCATGCAGTTGGAAAAAGTTCAAGTTTCAAATATCACAGTGTTAGTTTTGTTTTAAAATGTAATTGTCAAGTGTTTAGTAGTGAGTTACTAGTTACAATTATATGCAAATTAAATAATAAGACTAACAACGCTTAACTCTAGCTCATCTCCTGATGAAGTCATTAATAAATGACGAAATATTAAGAATGAACATTTGAGTTTTAACGATAACCCAAATATTAGTGAATTTGTATACATATATATATATATATATATATATATATATATAAAAGTTTGTAACAATGTATTTTCATGATTAAGTTATAAGGTTATAAGTTTAATCAAATTGTTATTTTCTTGCAAAAATCAAATAAAATAACTTTGAAAGATGAACAACAAATGAATATTATATTGAATAATATCATTAATCCGCTCATGATGTTATTTGTAGAGCTAGTTAACTAGTTTCGCCAAACAGTAATAATCTTACTTGTTACAGAATGTGCATGGTCTTAGAACCAAAATCGTTTAGTTTTTCTCCAATTGTCACATCTTCACCATTTCATGTCATCGGACTTGAGAAACGTGGCTTTCAAGTGATACCTATTTATAGTGCTGAATCTTTTCCTAACACTTATTCGGTAATCCGCTGTGATCGACGGTTTGAAGAACCACGACAGTTCGGCGGTGGCGGTGTTTTGCTGGCATGCAGTACTTCAAATTTTCTTAATTTAAACTTATCAAATATATCCTGTAAATTTCCTTATATTGTCATCGTTAGAGGCAAATGTACCAAAAATTTGGTTCCTTCCATATTATGATTCTATATACAGTCTGGTCATAAAGTTTGGAACCAAGCTTATAACCGCATTATTTTACATTTTTTTGGAAAAATGCTCGGACAGGTAAATTTTCTTTTTTAAACGCAATCTTTTGAAATACAATTTTTTTCTATGACGTCATTGGTTTTCGAGTGATGACGTTATCAAGACTTTCTTTAAATGGCAACCATATTATTTTTTTCTCGTTTTTGGTAGATCTTTATATCCACCAAATAGTGATATAAAACAAATGGTATGTTGCATCACAATTTTTTTGAAAAAATGATATAAATTTAGAAAAAGATACGAAAATTTTATTTGTGTACAAAATTAAAATTAAATTAAAAAAATACATCTGAACTTAAATTTATTGTAACAGTTAACGTAAATTTTCAAAATGAACCCCACCAACCAACTGACACTATCCCAGCCGAGTGCTTTGCGATCAATAGTAATCTGCATTATTCGCTCCAGGTCAAAAGAAATTCGTCTTCCCAATCGGCCAATTACTTATTAAAAAATCTTATTTAACATTAAATAGTTTCACAAAAAAGGGCCAAAGAAGTTTAATTTATTTAAAAAATTGACATGATGTGGCAGACCATTTCTTAATTAAAATTATCGCCCAAAAATTGAAGATTTCAAAAACTAACTAAACTTACAAAATTTACTGAAATATGTAAGTAAGTTTTTTTCACACTTCTGTCTTGTAGAGGACTTAAATATTCTTCTTGAACAAACTGGATCGTCAAAAGCACATGTCCTCATGTTACTATGCAAAAAATTTACAAAAACAAAAACACGCACATTTTTGCAAGATATTTCTTTATGACATTCTTGCTTCTTTTTATACAATTTATGTACAAAAATTTTAGTTTGAAATTGTTTCTATGGCGACAACATTTTTGAATTATTTACTTTTATTTTTGACGTTAAATTTTTGAGATATTACGTAAAAATTGTTCATTTTCGGTAATATAAAAAATGGCACATTTATCTGAGCGAGAAAGAATCGAAATTTTAATTATGGTTGGGTATGGGGACAGACAAAGAACGCATGCAGAAGCATGCGATTTGTTTAACCATGAACACCCTGAAAGACCTCCAATTACCAGGTCTACGGTGACAAAACTAGTTGGAAAGTTTACCGAAACTGGATTCGTAAAAGATCGACCACGGCAAGGTAGACCTCAAGTAGGAGAAGATGTGAAATTAAATGTGCTTCTAGAAGCAGAAGAAAGGCATCATGTTTCCACCAGACAACTTGCGTTAGCCAATCAGGTGGCTCACTCATTTGTCGTCAACTTATTTAAAAAAGAACACTATCGTCCTTACAAAGTTCAACTTGTACAGGAATTACATGAGGATGACGAAGATCGTCGACTGCAGTTCTGTGAAGACGTAATGTTACGTTGTGACCAAAATCCAAATTTCTTGGAAAACATCGTCTTCTCAGATGAAGCTACGTTCTGCCTAAATGGATCCGTTCACCGCCATAATTGCAGATATTGGTAGCAGAACAATCCGCATTGGACTCAAGCGTGTCATACTCAGCGCAGAGGAAAAGTTAACGTATGAGTTGGAATGATTGGACGACGCATTTTAGGACCATATTTTTTTGAAGGAAATTTGACTGCTGTGCAATATTTAGAATTTTTAAGATTTGACCTGGTTCCAGCGCTTGCTGTTATTTTCCCAAATCACGAGGATGGTGATGTACCCCATCCAAATATTTGGTTTCAACAAGATGGGGCGCCTCCCCATTATGCAGTAGAGGTTCGCCACTATCTTGACGAAATATTTCCCAATAAATGGATTGGACGGAGAGGCGCCATAGAATGGCCACCTCGTTCTCCTAACCTGACTCCGTTACACTTTTTTTTGTGGGGTTATTTGAAATCGAAAGTGTATTTTAACAAACCGAACAATTTAGAAGATTTAAAAAAAACGAATTCGCGTAGAACTTACGCAAATATCCCCAGACATAATTGAGGCGAGTATACGAAGTGTTTACACTCGGCTGGGACAGTGTCAGTTGGTTGGTGGGGTCCATTTTGAAAATTTACGTTAACTGTTACAATAAATTTAAGTTCAGATGTATTTTTTTTAATTTAATTTTAATTTTGTACAAAAATAAAATTTTCGTATTTTTTTCTAAATTTATATCATTTTTTCAAAAAAATTGTGATGCAACATACCAATTGTTTTATATCACTATTTGGTGGATATAATGATCTACCAAAAACGACAAAAAAATAATATGGTTGCCATTTAAAGAAAGTATTGATAACGTCATCACTCGAAAACCAATGACGTCATAGAAAAAAATTGTATGTCAAAAGATTGCGTTTTAAAAAAGAAAATTTATTTGTCCGAGCGTTTTTCCTAAAAATGTAAAATAAAGCGGTTATAATCTTGGTTCCAAACTTTATGACCACACTCTATATATATATATATATATATATATATATGAACTTCATGTGTATGAGAATTAATAATTATTAAATCTCATTTTACATGCGATTGTCGCTATAATTTGTTGCATTTAATTCTACAATTCGGCAAATCACTTTTGCCCTAGATTGTAGACGCAACAAGCCGCGACATCAACTGTACAAGTTGTCAGTACAAATGAAAAATTTTGTGAAAAACTTATCTGCGCGGAATGTGCATATATCGATATTTCACTGTTTTTTACAGATCATCAGTGCACCTTACCGAAGACAGACATGATATTCACTTCTATACTACGTGTATATATACGAACTGTAATGAACTTCATGTGTATGAGAATTAATAATTATTAAATCTCATTTTACATGCGATTGTCGCTATAATTTGTTGCATTTAATTCTACAATTCGGCAAATCACTTTTGCCCTAGATTGTAGACGCAACAAGCCGCGACATCAACTGTACAAGTTGTCAGTACAAATGAAAAATTTTGTGAAAAACTTATCTGCGCGGAATGTGCATATATCGATATTTCACTGTTTTTTACAGATCATCAGTGCACCTTACCGAAGACGGACATGATATTCACTTCTATACTACGTGTATATATACGAACTGTAATGAACTTCATGTGTATGAGAATTAATAATTATTAAATCTCATTTTACATGCGATTGTCGCTATAATTTGTTGCATTTAATTCTACAATTCGGCAAATCACTTTTGCCCTAGATTGTAGACGCAACAAGCCGCGACATCAACTGTACAAGTTGTCAGTACAAATGAAAAATTTTGTGAAAAACTTATCTGCGCGGAATGTGCATATATCGATATTTCACTGTTTTTTACAGATCATCAGTGCACCTTACCGAAGACAGACATGATATTCACTTCTATACTACGTGTATATATACGAACTGTAATGAACTTCATGTGTATGAGAATTAATAATTATTAAATCTCATTTTACATGCGATTGTCGCTATAATAATTGTAGAATTAAATGCAACAAATTATAGCGACAATCGCATGTAAAATGAGATTTAATAATTATTAATTCTCATACACATGAAGTTCATTACAGTTCGTATATATACACGTAGTATAGAAGTGAATATCATGTCTGTCTTCGGTAAGGTGCACTGATGATCTGTAAAAAACAGTGAAATATCGATATATGCACATTCCGCGCAGATAAGTTTTTCACAAAACTTTTCATTTGTACTGACAACTTGTACAGTTGATGTCGCGGCTTGTTGCGTCTACAATCTAGGGCAAAAGTGATTTGCCGAATTGTAGAATTAAATGCAACAAATTATAGCGACAATCGCATGTAAAATGAGATTTAATAATTATTAATTCTCATACACATGAAGTTCATTACAGTTTGTATATATACACGTAGTATAGAAGTGAATATCATGTCTGTCTTCGGTAAGGTGCACTGATGATCTGTAAAAAACAGTGAAATATCGATATATGCACATTCCGCGCAGATAAGTTTTTCACAAAATTTTTCATTTGTACTGACAACTTGTACAGTTGATGTCGCGGCTTGTTGCGTCTACAATCTAGGGCAAAAGTGATTTGCCGAATTGTAGAATTAAATGCAACAAATTATAGCGACAATCGCATGTAAAATGAGATTTAATAATTATTAATTCTCATACACATGAAGTTCATTACAGTTCGTATATATACACGTAGTATAGAAGTGAATATCATGTCTGTCTTCGGTAAGGTGCACTGATGATCTGTAAAAAACAGTGAAATATCGATATATGCACATTCCGCGCAGATAAGTTTTTCACAAAATTTTTCATATATATATATATATATATATACATATATATATATATATATATATATATATATATATATACATATAATATATATACATATAATATATATATACATATATATATATATATATACATATAATATATATACATATAATATATATATACATATATATATATATATATATATATATATATATATATATATATATATATATATAGGTGCCTTATAATTCAATTACAACTTTCGTAATTTTTTGGAATTATTTTAAGAAGAGTTTTCAACTTATCTAATTTAATCATCACATGTGATTTCAATTGTTCGCGTTCTAGAGACTGGTGATACTTCGAACATAACCAACTATCGTCCTATTGCTATTTTATCGAACATTACAAAAATTTTTGACATTGTAGTGTACCGAAACTCATACCTTTCTATTAAAACTGTAATATCATATAATCGGCACGGGTCTGTGGAAAACGATATACCGCCTCTAAACTTGCGATATTCTAAATACGTTTCCGACGTGCTGGTTGTCGCAGCACATTTTGATGTCCTATATACAGAGTTTTCCAAGGCGTTTGATCGAATCGATAACGCTATCCTGCCGATTAAATTCATTAGTTATGGATTTAGCGAGTCGCTGGTTGATTTTTAATTTCGTACCTGCATAATAGATCCCAACGTATATTTTATAATGGATATTTTTCAATACCTTACATTGCCACTTCTGGAGTTCCACAAGGTTCGCACTTCTTTTTCTTATTATCTTCATTTACGATCTTTCAGACCGGATCTAGTCTAATAACCTTTTCTTTCTTTGTCGATGACTTAAAGTTATTCTCTCGAGTCACAAACTCTTCTATTACAAACCGATAGAGTTAACATAGAGAATTGGAGTACAAATAAGAATGTACCTTGGAACTCTGATAAATGTAAGATATTATTTTTCTTAATAAGAGAAAATATTACAAATTCAATTATCAACTTGGAGAAACGAATATAACACGTGTCGAATCAATCATAGACCTGAGCGTTACCTTTGATACAAAACTCATATTTAACAAGCAAATTAACAATACAAGCTACAAGCTACAAAAATTTTAGGATTCATTATCCGTAATTGTGGTCTATTTTCTAATTTGAGCTTATTGATTTCCTTGTAGAATACATTGATGAGATTCCGCTTGGAATACGCCAGCTTGATATAACACCCTTTTTGTCAAGTACAAAAATGTCTACCTCAGTAAGTTCAGCGACAATTTTAAGTACTTATGGGTTAAAGTGGACGGTGTTTACCTCCCTAGGCGCTTTAATCACACTCTACTCTTTTCTCGCTTTGGCGCGTCCTTCCTCTCCTTTAGACGGTTTATATCCAGTCATATAACCTCCTTCATAATGAATTTAACTGCTGAATGATATTATTTTTCTTTAACTTTCTTGTTCCACCATTCTTCGCACGTCCTTTCATTACCTTTTATCTTCCATTTCCTCGAACCAATATGTGGATCAAATCTCCTCTCTATATTATGGGCAGCAACTACAATCAGATGTCTTCGAATATCGATATACACTTCTATGATTTGTTCACTTACAAACGACATATTTATGATAGCTGCAATAAATATTCACAGTAGTTTTGTTAAGTTAATTAACTGCTGGTTATTCCTATTTTTTGTTTTTAATTCTTTGTTTATTTCTATAAATATTAATCACTCAATCTTGTTTATTATGTTTTTTTTTGCTTTTTTCATGTTTAGAAAAATTAAGTGTCGTTTGAGCTTTTATAATATTAGATATAGTATATTAATATAAATATGTCAATATTCCTTTACCTTTGCTTGTTATTATATGTATGACTTACTGGATTTCTGTTTTTCTTTTCTGCATATGTACTTATGTTAATATCCTGTAAATGAAATTGCAATCTTCTATTGAGTAAAATAAAATAAATTAAAAAAATTTAAAATAATTATAACTGTTATCTAAAAAACCAACGTAACGAGTTAGGTTTTCTGTAGTAGCGGTGTATTTCGTTCTGTTCCGCTGCCTTGTCTAGGAAGAATATATTATGTTGCTTCCAGCAACTGTTAAACTGATGCAATGAAAGGAACAAACGGCTATCTCCAGACAAAATGGTTTTACATATTCTTCAGTAATCCTTTCTAATCGAATGTATGGAAGTATGGAAGAAGATTTTAATGCAGGGATGCACAGACTTATAGGGAACAGGGGCCACTCGGGAAAATTATAAGCCAAGGACGGGCCACTACAAAGAATACTTATTGACACAAATATTTTTATTTTTAAATAGTATGAATTACTAGAAATGATAAAAATAAAAGAACATTCAAAAAGTTTGTTGCAATTATGTAATCGTAATGTAATCTAATCATTACAATGTAATATTTCATGTTTTATTATTTTGATGCATGAGATTGCATTGACCTAATAATTTTGTTTATGTTTGGCTCCGCATTACTTGTCGCCACACGTAAAATTGCTTCCAGATTTTCATTTGCCAGACGGTTTCGATTTTTTGTTTTGTTAAGTTTCATCACTAAAAACGTTTGCTCACAAATATACGTCGATCCAAATAAGCTTGCGCATTTCAATGCATTTATTCGCAACTCTTTATAAGCGGTTTTGTCAACGCGACGGTAAAAGTTGAGGAAATTACCATCATTAAACTTGTTTCGTAAATTATCATAATTTTGCATGTCTATCAATTCCAGCTGTATTGATGCCGGTGCATTTTCGGGTGAAATGTTGAAAGGATTGCTGAAACTGTCTAATACAGGTTTAACTTTTTTGAAGTCTAGAAAACGATCATGAAAAGCTTGTATGAAAATATCAATTTTTTCAACATAAGCGAAATTGACATCAGAAAATGGCTGTAATTGGCTGAATTGATTTGTGTCCTGAAAAGACTCAATTTGCATTGAAAGGACGAAACATGAATGTATAACTACGAAATCAACTGATATTTGCTTTAGAGTCGCGTATTTAAGACATTCAAGTGATTTTTGATGTCTACAAGAAACGCTAAGTCACACAGCCAATCAGGGTTGTCGAGTTCGTAGACGTCCTTTTTCTTTTCCACAAATATTTGATTTCTTCAATCAAGTTAAGAAACCGCTCTAGTGACAACCCACGACTTAGCCACCTTACTTCAGTGTAAAACAGGAGATCACCATATTCGCTCATATTCGCTTCCAATATCCTCGAGAAATTGTGTGAATTGTCGGTGATTGAGACCTCGTGATTTTATAAAGTTTACAGTAGATACTACAACTTTCATCACATTTTCAAATCCCAATAATTTTGAACAGAGGGCCTCTTGATGTATAATGCACATCAAGAGGCCCTCTGTTCAAAAACTGCATTAATTCCTTGGTATCTATGTTTTTAGTTTCTAATACTCTTTTGACATAGTTATTATCCCAGATTTACTTCCAACCATTGAAGGTGCTCCGTCAGTCGTAATTCCAGATAATTTCGTTAAATCCAAATCCATTATAGAACATTTTTCCAGAAGAGCTTTGAGCATGTCACTCCCCTTGGTTTGACTTGTCAAAGAACTCATACCTATCAGTTCTTCACACATATTTTTCGGTCGAAATATCTTGAAACTGTCGATTTTCATCTTCAACCTTACGACTACGTTTTTTACTGGGGCCTGGTTTATACATATCAAAATTGAAATTATATTGTTATGTAGGTAGATGCCAAGTTCGAACGACGAAATATTTAGTCTTCACAGATTACAATTCAAACAATATAACGTTCGCTTGTCCGTAGTTAAAACTTAACTGCCCCGATAGCGGGCGTTGCGTTGTATTTATCCGAGTTACCTAACATCGAGAACCTACCACATTATTCGGGGATAATACCGACGTGTTTCGCGAATCTTCGAGTTATCTAGTTGGTTCGACACATTTCTAGTCTCGTAACAATATGCTTGGAACGACGAGGAGCATACCTGTCCTACGTAGTAAACCTGAACAAGAAAGTAGTAGGTACTTAAAGATACATATCTTACTAACAATTACAAAAGTTAGAATAAAATAAAAAGTTAAGAAATATTGATTTGAATGGATTTTTACCTACTTTTGTAGTTTTTCGAACAATTTTTAAAATTCGTTGGCGGGCCGCATAAATATCGACAGTGGGCCGCATGCGACCCGCGAGTTGCGGTATGTGCATCGCTGTTCTAATAGTCGGTTTCTCTTGTTCCATCCATTCATAATTTGTGGTCTTAATTCTTAATTTCCTTAACTTCATCCGTCCTCTCAGATGAATCGGGCATTTTTGATTAGGCCCGGTACATACCCAACCGATAGCGGAAAAGAAAATAAATAAAAACATTTTCAATGCGCGCAATATTAACAAAGTCACTTTTAATGTTTCTTACAAAGTAAATTTTTTTACTATACACTTTTTACTAGACAGGTTTAACAAATCCACATTCGATGTTTACTTTTATTGTTTTTACAAGCATTATCAATCACGGGTCACTTGAACTATCGACGATGAAGAGACACGAAATATTTCCGAACTCCTCGAAGTCCAACTGTTAACTAAAAAATATATGAATATTAAAAAGTTTGAAACAATATAGAAAAATTTATAAAAATACAAAAAGTGATTATGCTTGTACATTTTATTAAATATGTCACTTATTCCACTCACGTATTAGAACATTTTTCAAGCTCTTTCACGTTTGATATTATTATCAAAAATCTTTTCATAATTGCTTTCTATTTTGACAATTTGGACGACATCCTATCAAAATTTCTTATTTATAACGCATCTGTATCTATAATTCAATTAATTTTTCATTTTGATAAGTCTATATCTTCTTCCTCACTTAGGGACACACATGTATGTATAACATTCTTGGAATAATTATAAACTGCGTAATATTTCCTGAACTAATTCTTATAAGTCAAAATAATCGTAAAACCTACCTTCCATAGTTAATTATTTGAGTAAAGATAACGGAGTGATGGTAATTTCAACAACGTAAAATATCAAACTAGTTCAGCATTCGATTTGGTTAACACATTTAACAAGAATTCAAAATTCTAGCATGTATCAATATATTAAAATTCAAAATCACTTACAGGAAAACGTAAAGCAGTAACTTTGAGACAATCTGAAGCTGTATTACAAAGAAATTTATTGCAGAAAACTTTGGTAAAGCTGATTGAATTTTTTTTTAGTACTAGTGTGGATATCCAGATTCAATTTTAAGCTATTTATTACATGTGTATTTTACCTATTATAACCATGAAATAAAAATGAAAAACCAATATTACTTAATTTCCACTTTATTGCGGTGACAAATTTAAACTTAAGTAAAAACAATAAATTTGATTTTTCCATATACCGTCACATACTGATACAGTTATTCACAGTAAATCCACACACCCATACTCCCATAAAATGGCTTCTTTCAATTCTTTAATTCATGCATTTATTAGCACTCCCCTATCGATAGAAAATTAGAGTAAAGAGCTCAACTACACTAAACAACTAGCCCATAACAATGGACCATATTATTTACAATATTCTGAATGAACAAAGTTACAAGAAATAGCTTTCTTGTAACTTAAATTATTATACCCTACACACTGTCGTGATATGAATAATTAATATAAAACTCTTACTTATTCAAAAATTTCTAAATTCTTAACGAGAAATAATTATAACATAGCTTTCAAAACCAACAACTCGTTAGGTTCAATTATTAAAAACAATAAACAATAAATAGATAAAAACAATAAATTGGGAGTTTACAAACTTGAATGTAGTTCATGCCCTAAATTTTATATAGGCCAGACAGGTAGATCATTTTCTAAAAGAATTAAAAAAGATAACAAGAATGGCTCAAATTATGCAATACATCTGAGAAAAGAGGTCCATAATTTTAATTATAATTTTAAAATTTCACACACAGAAAATAAATCGCAAAAATTAAATTTACTGGAAATTATTGAAATTTTGAAATATAAAAACACAGACCTTTTACTAAATAATCAGATAGGGTTTGGCAATTCTCCTTTATTAGGCGTATTTTACCACTGATTCTTTTATTTATTTTGGTTTTCCAGTTTTATGTTTGTACTTGATAAACTTTGGTCCCTTTGTGTAATAAAGTTTATATCTTGAATAGAACGTGCCCATTATTGAACAATCCTTCTGAGTATAATTAGTTTTTCATTATAATATTCATTTAAGTTTAAATTTGTCAACATCTTTTAGGTTTAGTTACAGCTCCATCTGAGGAAGACACTGTGTGTCGAAGCAATTGTAATGGTATTTTACCTCAATAGAGTGAAATTAAGAAATTTTTTTTTTCATTTTTATGAATTTCCATCAAGTAAAGGCTACTTCGAGTCAAAATATTATAACCATTATAATGTACTCCTTATTTGATTGTTTAACTAGGTCTAGCTGTATATGTATTAGTTGACGAGAAACTGAATAAATTATTATTATTATTATAACCATCGAAAACCGATCACAAATTGACACTTAAATAAAGTTACACTGTAAAGAACTCTTGGAGGTGTTTAGTATATCACAATTTAACAAACAGATTTAGAAGAGAAAAGTTAGTGAGATTAGTGAATATTAGATAAGTTATATTAATTTTTGAAACTAAAGATATGATTTTATCAATTATGTCAGTCAAGACACTTCCGGTAAGTAATAAAAAAGAATCAAATGTTTTACTATGCAGTTTTATTGCGTGTTGCAGAAATGTATATGCATAATTTTCAATGTTTTGCTTTGCAATGAAAAGCAAACTTTATATATTTGTATTTTTGTCGCACATAATTATTAGAGCAAGTTGTGTAATTACACATGTGTCGTTAAATGAATGTTTGTGACGCATCGGTAATCTTTAGTGAATTCTACTCTATTTATATTGTTTTATTTTTACTTAAAATACCTTCTGTTTTCCTGAAAAATAAATTAAATTAGTATCTTAGGTTGGAATTACAAAGACTACGTCAAAACATTTTAAATGACACAACTATTAGGTACATATAGTTATTCGAGTGCAACGTATTTTAGTATACACATATTCATTTACATTATTTAAATATTTAATTTAAAATTCAAAAAAATCGATGTTTGGCCTATGTCAACCTAGTTATTAAACAGAACCATTGTAGGTAAAATATACGGACACTAAAAATAAAAAGAACGTTTTACTATGTAAACTATAACAAGGTGTAATGTCTAACACGTGCCTGACACGGAGTGAGGCGAGAATGTCGGAAGTAAACAAGGGTCTTTTTTATTTTCAGTCTGAAGGGAGCAGTTCTCTCGGCCCGAATCATGCTTTTCGATGTAAGACTTTTAAGAAACCAAGACCCTGCCATTTATGCCATCAACCGATTTTTAATCAAGGATCCTGCTGCCGAGGTAATTAATATTAATAGATTTTTTAAGTATGTTCATGTATAATCGTAACACAAACATATATATATATATATATATATATATATATATATATATATATATATATTGGAAAGAATTTCTTATTTTCGTGGCCGTAATTATAATATAAAACAAGAAGTAATTGTTTCTTGGGAGTAGCGGCCAGGTAAGTAAAACAAATGTAACATTTATTGAAAAATTAAAAATAATACAATGTTAAAATAAAAACTATTGACATTAAAATTGTGCTGTTAATATGTATTCGTTTTTAGTTACCATTTCTAAATAAAACTAAATTGCGTGTGTCTTGCCGGTTTATGCCACCGTTGGTTTAAACTTTTGTCGGGCACGTGTTTTTTTTATTTTATTTTTGTAATGTTTATATTGTTATTATAGGGAGGGGGGGGGGGGTATAAAATGGGTAGGTATATTGTAGACAAGTTATTTGTGTCTAAAATTTAATTACTTTTGCGCAAATAAATAATTAATTCACAACATTTTTCTCTATAATAGTTATACTGAGTGGCTAAGATACACGAGGCCCGGAGTAATACTATACGTGATATTTGAATCGAGCGCTCGAGGGGGCGTCACGTGATGTCCAGCGGCCATGTCGTGTTAACTGTCATCAAAATTGAAAGTGTGATTGGTCTGCTTGATATGTTTTTTAAGCCTGTACTGTTGTTTGAGAATTTATGTCCAATTCAACGTTCTTGCATATATTGCGTTGTTTAGCCAATGTATATAAAGACAAAATACCTACATTAAGAAAACACGTTATTTATGAAATCAGATGCAACGACTGCAAAGGTGTATACATCGTCTAAACCGGCAAGACACACATAATTTTGTTTTATTTAGAAATGGTAACCCAAAACGAATATATTACATATTAACAGCGCAATTTTAATGTAAGTAGCTTCTTATTTTAACATTGTATCATTTTTAACTTTTGAATAAATGTTACAATTTTTGAAACAGGCACTATATATAGTACCGAAACGTCAACATAAATTAAATATTGTTTCAATTACCGGGCCGCTACTCCCAAGAAAAATATTTTTTTTGTTTTATACACACACACACACACACACACACACATATATATATATATATATATATATATATATATATATATATATATGTGTTTTAACTGGATTCCGGGTTTTCTTCCGCGTCTCCACTGTTTGGTCTTCGTAAAGACCGGTGCTGGTTTCTAGAGAAGCGTTTGAATTTCCATAAATGTGGCACGGCCTATTTAACACCCTATATCCCAAAATTGAAATCCAAAGAATAATTCGATGCACGATACCCATCTGCAGCCTACATTTTAAAATGTCATACGTTGCAACTGTAAAATTTTTGATAAAAATTACAATATAACCAAAACTAGTTGTTGGAAGTGCACATACACAGCAAAGGTAATTCAGGCAGTTATCGAAATAATTTCTAAAAATATAGCAATCCATTTAAACAGAAAAATCTGAAGGTGGGTGCGGGAACTTATAACACCATGTATATTCGTAAATAATTTTACGATTTACGCTATGATATACTATAAACGTACTGAAAATCTCACTTTCCTTTCTTTGTTAGTTTTCACTTCAAACTCCGCCAACACATTAATGACGCACCCGTTATAGGTATATAGGAGCGTAACTGGTGCCTTCTGTAGTTTGCTTATTATTATGGAACCCTGCAGTAGATAATTGTCCTCTGGCTTGGGGTTGTGCAGCGTTTTTGTCTCCGCTGGCTTCTTTAATGGTTCTTCCATGTTAATTTTATGTGGTACGTAATACTTCAGTTTTTAGTCGTAGTAGTAATAGGTAGGGTCAACTTTATTAGGACTTTTTTGACTAAGGAACCTATTTAAAAGCTTATTATATTATTATAGGCAAACGCGGTCAAATTATTTCCAAAATACTTCAAGGCTGATACTCCTTTTACTATTATATATGAAAATTTATAATTTACTTATTTATTTAATGTACATTACAAGAAAAAAATTCCAAATAGTACAATGCATAATACAAAATAAAACGTGTTTGTAAATTATAATTATAAATGTTATAAATAAAGAAAAATCAAGGAAACCGCAAATTTTTTAGGAAATGCAGAAAGGCGTGGCTTGAAATATTATGCAAGTCGACTCCAGCCAAAAGATTCAGTTCTAATAAAACTCGGTCGATGGGGTTATGATTACCATATTCAGTTCGATGGAAACAATATGAAACGTGTCACCTGAGCGAGCACGAAACGGTGGAACATGGAAAAGCAACAGAGAAAGAAGGGCAGAACAGTCTATGTTATTGTGTAACAACTGATATCCAAGCTTAATAAATGCTTTACTCCTTCTATTCTCAAGCGATTCAATACCGAGTAGTTGTAATCTCTCCGCGTAATTATATAAGATTTTATCAATTTTCATTTTGAAGAGTATAAAGTTAGCAATTTTACGCTGAATTCGCTCAATCCGATCTATATGAACCCCATATGATAAGGAGACCATACCACACAACAATACTCGAGTATAGACCTTAACAGGACGTTATAAATGTGTATAATATAGATGATGTTCGTGAAGTCACTGTATACACGTTTAATGAAGCAGCATAACTGCAAGGATTTATTTATAATATGATCTATATGTAAAGTAAATGATAAATAACCATCAAAAACAATACCCAAGTCGGTAACGTGGTCAACTCTTTTCAGGGCAGTACCTTGCAATATGTAGACATAAATATTATTTTTCTTTGAAAAAGTGATATATATTGTTGCTTATACACCATGTCGTTAGCAAATCAATATCATCCTGAAGCGCTCTACCGCCATTGCAAGATTCAACACATTTAAATATTTTCAAATTATCTGCGTAGGCCAAGAAGGTGGAAGAAGTGAAGTATTTATATAAATCATTTACAAAAAGCAGAAAGAGAGTTGGTGCTAAGTGGCTGCCCTGAGGAACACCGGAAATAACCGATATAAGCCTGGCTGTTTTCGATGACAATCTAACTATTTGAGACCTATGAGATAGGTAAGAGGCAATCTACAAAATCAAGCTATCACCAATTCCATAAAGACCAAGTTTGTGGAGCAACAGCTTGTTATCAACACGGTCAAAAGCCTTAGAAAAATTCACATATACGGTATCAACTTGAGATCCTCGCTCCAGTGCGTCATTAATATAGCAGCAAAACTGCAATAAGTTCGTTTGGGTTCTACAGCCAGACAAGAAACCATGTTGATTAAAGTGAATTAATTCACGGAAGGTGCCATAGATAGAACCAGATATAATATGCTCAAAAAAATTTTGAAATATTTGATAGTAACGATATTGGATGGTAATTATTAATAAGTGATTTGTCACCAGACTTGTAAACTGAAAAAATGTGAGCAAATTTCCATTGATCGGGAAAACATCCTAATTTTATAGAGACATGGTAAGTAATTGATAATGGAAGAGATAAAGTACAACTGCACATTTTGAGGAAATATTCCGGAATACCATCCGGTCCAGGACTGAAACGACCTTTGAGAGAGGAAAGTTTAGAAAACACAATGTCGCTGTCAATGATTACATTATTAAGAATAAGAGATGGATTTGTGAAATGAGGCAGATCAAGTTTAGAAAAATTAGTGGCCGTATCATTATGGCTAACATATATTGTTCCAAAAAAATCTGCAAACATATCACACACTTCTTCAAGTTTGTCGGATTTAATCCCATTATAACTGAGACGCTAGGGTAGACTTGATTTTTCTTCGCGAATCAACAAAGTTTCAGAAAGCGCGAACATCTCCAGGCGTCGATTGCTGCGAGAAGAAAATAAACTTTTTATAGTCCTTGTCGATGGATTGCTTAACATGTAATCTTAGTTCCTTATATTTGAGATAGTTATTATTATCCTTACCTTTTATTTCTTTATTAATTTCTTTGTTGAAGACGAGAACCATTTAGGATAATTATCGGAATGTACAGTGGAGGAAGAAGCAGAGTGTTGGACACATATACACATTTAACATGCCCTATTCCCTAACAAACACTTGCCGGATGTACAACACTTATTTCTCTACGTGCCGTGCTTATATTAATAGTCGATTTCGACACAAATCATAAACCCTGCATACCCGATATCCACACAAATGTAGTAGTAGTAGTACTAGTAAAATTGCTATAACTTTTACATCCCCACATATCCGCCATTTGTATCGATTGCATTTTATTGCGTCTAAAAGAATGCACATATTTTCATAGGTTTCTTTCATCGTCATCGAATGGGCAAGTGGTCTAGATGATTTTAAATTTCCATTATGTAATAACACAGCTGTTAAACTATATTTCGATGAGTCTATCAACAAGCCCCACTCATATAGAGAACGCTGGATGTTGAGTTCCTGTATTAAACCATCGATATCAGTACACGCACATAACGAATTTTCCATATTGTAAAATGCAGAAAACGTAGCATTTCTATTTCAAAAGTCGTAATTTTTGTTTCTTTGGCTAGTAAGCTCCACTCCTTAAAACTGAAAGCAAGAACTCACTTTGAACAATCAACTGTGGCTTGCCGAAACTGGGACCTGGAGTAAAATTGGACTCGGGCCACTGTTCTTCGGAGCTGCCTGATTATGCTTTACTAGCTCCATTAAAAATAGCAATCATCAAAATGATTGGTGGGTTCTCACCATACCATTGGAACTGCAAAAGGCATACTTCTTCTCTTCCCTTTCATCCACTGCACAAATGACACGCTACAGCTGACACAGCACAAATGGGAAGCCCACTTCTCCAAAATCAGCCGTATCATCCAAAATACATGAATTAGGCTTTTTCACATTTTCAAAAATTGTCTGGCTTGTGACTCAAGCAGAAATTTTCCACAAATATAACAAAACTTGTCGTTTAAAAAACTTTCTTAACTACACACAACCACTCACTTCGAAAATCGAACAAAGACTGAATAAGAGAATAAGTTTAATCTTATATACACTCCATTTAAGATTATCTTTCTGTTTCAAAAAGCACCGCTTTTTAATGGCCCCCCATAAGATCTACTACCTGCCAATATAAAAGTTTCTAATGAGCCAATCGAAAACTGGACGTATTAGGGCCTTATGAATATCTTTTCTATTATTAGAAAGGTAGCTTTGTGAAAATGATGGGCTGAACTGTGTTACGAAAATTGTGTCGGCCAATGTTATGAAATATGATGTCTAGTACACACATGAATGTATGTAAGTAAGCTGAATGTATGTAAGCTGAACGTGCTACAGCGTAATTAGTTTCAAACTTTCACAGTTAACACACATTAATGTATCAAAAGATTCACAAGCATTTAAGGCATGATTTTCTGTACATTTCGGGCAAATAATTTTGATACTACAATTTTCTTATAGTCACATTTGAGGCACTTATAAAAACGAAAAATGTGAAATGACTCGCGAATATCATATTTAATTCAACCGATGTACAGTGCCGGATTTACTTCCATTATCACATTAACTTTATCCCTTCTGCCAATCACTCACATGATATTAATCGTGCAGTTGTTCGAGAATAGTGGCTAATCTTCTAAAATAATACTGAATTACTCCTTCTATTCTCAAGCGATTCAATACCGAGTAGTTGTAATCTCTCCGCGTAATTATATAAGATTTTATCAATTTTCATTTTGAAGAGTATAAAGTTAGCAATTTTACGCTGAATTCGCTCAATCCGATCTATATGAACCCCATATGATAAGGAGACCATACCACACAACAATACTCGAGTATAGACCTTAACAGGACGTTATAAATGTGTATAATATAGATGATGTTCGTGAAGTCACTGTATACACGTTTAATGAAGCAGCATAACTGCAAGGATTTATTTATAATATGATCTATATGTAAAGTAAATGATAAATAACCATCAAAAACAATACCCAAGTCGGTAACGTGGTCAACTCTTTTCAGGGCAGTACCTTGCAATATGTAGACATAAATATTATTTTTCTTTGAAAAAGTGATATATATTGTTGCTTATACACCATGTCGTTAGCAAATCAATATCATCCTGAAGCGCTCTACCGCCATTGCAAGATTCAACACATTTAAATATTTTCAAATTATCTGCGTAGGCCAAGAAGGTGGAAGAAGTGAAGTATTTATATAAATCATTTACAAAAAGCAGAAAGAGAGTTGGTGCTAAGTGGCTGCCCTGAGGAACACCGGAAATAACCGATATAAGCCTGGCTGTTTTCGATGACAATCTAACTATTTGAGACCTATGAGATAGGTAAGAGGCAATCTACAAAATCAAGCTATCACCAATTCCATAAAGACCAAGTTTGTGGAGCAACAGCTTGTTATCAACACGGTCAAAAGCCTTAGAAAAATTCACATATACGGTATCAACTTGAGATCCTCGCTCCAGTGCGTCATTAATATAGCAGCAAAACTGCAATAAGTTCGTTTGGGTTCTACAGCCAGACAAGAAACCATGTTGATTAAAGTGAATTAATTCACGGAAGGTGCCATAGATAGAACCAGATATAATATGCTCAAAAAAATTTTGAAATATTTGATAGTAACGATATTGGATGGTAATTATTAATAAGTGATTTGTCACCAGACTTGTAAACTGAAAAAATGTGAGCAAATTTCCATTGATCGGGAAAACATCCTAATTTTATAGAGACATGGTAAGTAATTGATAATGGAAGAGATAAAGTACAACTGCACATTTTGAGGAAATATTCCGGAATACCATCCGGTCCAGGACTGAAACGACCTTTGAGAGAGGAAAGTTTAGAAAACACAATGTCGCTGTCAATGATTACATTATTAAGAATAAGAGATGGATTTGTGAAATGAGGCAGATCAAGTTTAGAAAAATTAGTGGCCGTATCATTATGGCTAACATATATTGTTCCAAAAAAATCTGCAAACATATCACACACTTCTTCAAGTTTGTCGGATTTAATCCCATTATAACTGAGACGCTAGGGTAGACTTGATTTTTCTTCGCGAATCAACAAAGTTTCAGAAAGCGCGAACATCTCCAGGCGTCGATTGCTGCGAGAAGAAAATAAACTTTTTATAGTCCTTGTCGATGGATTGCTTAACATGTAATCTTAGTTCCTTATATTTGAGATAGTTATTATTATCCTTACCTTTTATTTCTTTATTAATTTCTTTGTTGAAGACGAGAACCATTTAGGATAATTATCGGAATGTACAGTGGAGGAAGAAGCAGAGTGTTGGACACATATACACATTTAACATGCCCTATTCCCTAACAAACACTTGCCGGATGTACAACACTTATTTCTCTACGTGCCGTGCTTATATTAATAGTCGATTTCGACACAAATCATAAACCCTGCATACCCGATATCCACACAAATGAAACGTATGGGCTGGTATTTGAAATAATTCAATTGTCGGTTCTTTCTATGGGGACATATCAGTAATGTCCGCCCAGAATTTTATTATAGGTTGACAAACTGCCAAGAAAAATGTGGTGGATTATTTGAACCTTTAATTTAGAATATTTATTTTTTATTATTATCGGAGGAGAGTTAATTTATTTTCTTTTCATAAGAGTTACATCTATTTGTTTTTACATAATTTAGAATTAATTATTTCATTTCATTTTATTTATACGCGGAAAATGTGCTTTGTTGTACGTCCTCATAAAAGTAATGCACCATGAACTAATTATTTTTCTGTAAAACAGTGTAGAGGTGTTTTTACATAGGTCTTTCTATTCCTGTCGCCTATGTGCTATCTGTTCAACATCTTTCTAATTCAAATTCAGAGAGAGGGGGGAGGGAGAGAGAGAGAGGGGGGAGAGAGAGAGAGAGAAAGAGAGAGAGAAAGAGAGAATTATACATTGTTATACCTAATAATACAATCTCTAAAAATGATAAATGTAAAAGTAAGATTAGATGTAAAGATGGATAACTTCAAATTAAGAACAATAAATGATAAATATTTCTTTGCAGTTCGTACTGCTGAAAGTGTGAATGACAAATTGTACTTTATTTCTTTCTAAGACACATAAATACGCGCTGTAATACTACACTTCGATTCGAGTTATAAGGTTAAAGAGAAATTGAGGAAAACTCGAGAAGAGACAACTCCATACATGGAGTCTACAATGTGGATCCAGATATGGACAAATTCCATAAACCAAAACAACGCAAATGATTACTGTAAAAATTGCCAAATGAACATTATATTGATATCGTTGCATAGGTTAGTAACATTTTATTGAACCGATAATTTATAGCCACTTTTGTAAAGATAGCGAGTGCTATCGGGCCGCAAAATGACTTAATGATGTCTTCCCAGTCTTTTTTTTTTAATTTCGGTTTCAAGTCGACGGTAAATCTCAGCAAAAATGGTTACATACCTCGGAACCAATTGCTCCGTAAGATGCACAACATTTTCCATCATCAGTAAATGTGGGCGAAAAACGAAGCATGTTGGCGAATTAAACGATGACAAGCTAACAAAAAGGTACAAATGTTGATACGGTGATTCTTGATGTTTTCGGCCAAAATATGCTGCAACCAAACACTTAGTTTCTGAACTTTATGGGTATTATGGTTAATTACAATCCATTATAATGGCCAATTTCCAAATTGATTAGCGTGGATCATCATGAATTAAAGCCTTTAGACGGTTTTCATCAAAATCCGATGCTGTTCCTGAACGTTCCAAATCGCTCATGTCAAAATTACCCTCTTTAAATAGAGAAAACTTTTCCGTGCTGCTTCTCTCCAATTGCATATTTTCTGTTCTTTTAAAATAAAATAAGGGATTATTTACATATACCTATAATTTATTGTTCACAGTGTCTCCATAGTATACGTCACACTGCTGCTCCCCTTGTACGTAAACTTAGCTTAATCAATGCTATTCAATATTCTTTTACTTAACGTAAGGTATTTATCGTCTCTTATAAGGTAATTATTTAAATTTAATCTATGATACGACAGAAATGTATCTGCTACCGTAAAACAAACATTATATGCAATATTTGTAAACACATTAAGAATTAATATTAGTAACTCTAGTATATTCGATTACCACTATTTTGTCCTATGTATTTAAATCCTTCGCCTTCTTTATTCATAACCTTCACAAAGTTTTTCGTCAGTCGAAGTATAATGTGAAGAAAAGGCAAAAGAACATTTTTTTGGTCTACAAGGGGTGCATACTTAACATTTTGGGTTCGCGGTTGGAACTCACTTCTTTCCGCCCAAATTTTCATTACATAATGTTCATTCGCTGCACGACTGTCCCACAAACAAAGAAAACAGCAATATTTTGTCAATCTTCCCTGAAGTCCTAGTAAAATTGCTATAACTTTTACATCCCCACATATCCGCCATTTGTATCGATTGCATTTTATTGCGTCTAAAAGAATGCACATATTTTCATAGGTTTCTTTCATCGTCATCGAATGGGCAAGTGGTCTAGATGATTTTAAATTTCCATTATGTAATAACACAGCTGTTAAACTATATTTCGATGAGTCTATCAACAAGCCCCACTCATATAGAGAACGCTGGATGTTGAGTTCCTGTATTAAACCATCGATATCAGTACACGCACATAACGAATTTTCCATATTGTAAAATGCAGAAAACGTAGCATTTCTATTTCAAAAGTCGTAATTTTTGTTTCTTTGGCTAGTAAGCTCCACTCCTTAAAACTGAAAGCAAGAACTCACTTTGAACAATCAACTGTGGCTTGCCGAAACTGGGACCTGGAGTAAAATTGGACTCGGGCCACTGTTCTTCGGAGCTGCCTGATTATGCTTTACTAGCTCCATTAAAAATAGCAATCATCAAAATGATTGGTGGGTTCTCACCATACCATTGGAACTGCAAAAGGCATACTTCTTCTCTTCCCTTTCATCCACTGCACAAATGACACGCTACAGCTGACACAGCACAAATGGGAAGCCCACTTCTCCAAAATCAGCCGTATCATCCAAAATACATGAATTAGGCTTTTTCACATTTTCAAAAATTGTCTGGCTTGTGACTCAAGCAGAAATTTTCCACAAATATAACAAAACTTGTCGTTTAAAAAACTTTCTTAACTACACACAACCACTCACTTCGAAAATCGAACAAAGACTGAATAAGAGAATAAGTTTAATCTTATATACACTCCATTTAAGATTATCTTTCTGTTTCAAAAAGCACCGCTTTTTAATGGCCCCCCATAAGATCTACTACCTGCCAATATAAAAGTTTCTAATGAGCCAATCGAAAACTGGACGTATTAGGGCCTTATGAATATCTTTTCTATTATTAGAAAGGTAGCTTTGTGAAAATGATGGGCTGAACTGTGTTACGAAAATTGTGTCGGCCAATGTTATGAAATATGATGTCTAGTACACACATGAATGTATGTAAGTAAGCTGAATGTATGTAAGCTGAACGTGCTACAGCGTAATTAGTTTCAAACTTTCACAGTTAACACACATTAATGTATCAAAAGATTCACAAGCATTTAAGGCATGATTTTCTGTACATTTCGGGCAAATAATTTTGATACTACAATTTTCTTATAGTCACATTTGAGGCACTTATAAAAACGAAAAATGTGAAATGACTCGCGAATATCATATTTAATTCAACCGATGTACAGTGCCGGATTTACTTCCATTATCACATTAACTTTATCCCTTCTGCCAATCACTCACATGATATTAATCGTGCAGTTGTTCGAGAATAGTGGCTAATCTTCTAAAATAATACTGAATAATAGAATTGATTCGGCTTTTACTTGATGAAGATCCATAATTTAAAATAGAAATAAAACTACGGTTCAAATCTTCACTTTTTAAAGAAAAGATTTGAACCGTAGTTTTATTTCTATTTTAATAGTACTGAAGTTGCTTCACTGACAAATCGTGGATGGAGAAAAAGTGTCAGATCGACGGTTGTCAATCATGAACTCGTTCAAAAAAATTCACCAGAAAGAACGCGAAAATTTGTGTGAAAATGAATTACACAAATGCTGAGTTATACGATATTTTGTTTACGGTCTCCGCGATCTTCGGACTAAAGTTTTCAAGATTTTTTTTTCTCCTTAAATCACCAGTTTATACGACTTTCATTGAAAATGTCGTCGATGAACTGAGAAATCATATTGTTGCAGTATTTAAGACAATTCAAAACATACTCAGTATTATACAAAGGTATTTTTAATAATATAAAATATTATTAAAAATCTGGTGTGAAGAATAATTTTTAATAATATTTTATATTATTAAAAATACCTTTGTATTATACAAAACTGGTGGGGTTTACCTACTCATGTATGTTTCAATTATTCTGATACTCAGTATTCTTGAACGCACTCACCAATCAATGTAACAGAGGCTAGAAGCTTACATTGCAGTTGAAGGCTGTCATTTACAACAATTTTTATAAGTTAATTTTGTTGTATTAGTACGTTTTGTTGTATGAACCTTTAAGTTACTATTAAATAGCCTGTAACTTTAAAACTAAGCCGTTTAAGACATACATTCATATGAACTTTTATGATCAGAATAACCCTAAGAATCGGCCCATAAAATTTGTCGCATATTTATTTATATATATATATATATATATATATATATATATATATATATATATATATATATATATATATATATATATATGTATACCGTGTGTCCCAATTTCGATGCTCACCGTTGGTATCTCGGTTATTAGAAGATATAGAACAACGGTTAAATGGGGAATGTTTTGCAGAATTCAATACTCGCGGCAAATCTCATTTCAAATTTGACCTAACTTTTTAAATTTTTTAAATATTTTGAAAAATCAAAAATTTGCCGATTTCGTTATTCCTCAATAACTCGATAACGCTTAATCTGACCTCTTTTAAAGTTTTACATTGTTGAGACACTTTTTTAAAACAAATTATTTGATACAAACAGAAACCCCCGATTGTCATTTGTTTTTAAGTTATTACCACTACCTTTTGTTTTTCATATGGCGGCCATATTGGATTTTGGGTTTGTTAGGTAGTCCTCAAAATGTGCTTTTCAACGATGTATAACATGCCTGAAAAATTTTTATTTATAAGAAAATATTAATAAAAACGTAAATTAATCTTTAATATGAAATAGTAATCTGAAAAATTAAACACCAATGTCAAATGAAAGTGAAAAGATATTCTAAGTAATACTGTAAACAAACGAAATGATAAAAAAATTATAGAAATAAAAAGTAAAGATACAGAACTTAAAGTTCACATTCAATTAAAGAAATTGTTCAATATGACGACCATTCTGTTCCACACAATTTTGACACCTTGTTCGAGTAGAGTTACAAACTCTACGTAGCGTGTTTCCGTTTACTGATCGTAGCACATCTAGTACTCTTTGTTCTAAAATTTCCCGAGTTTCTGGCCGTTCAAAATCAAATACTTCGTTTTTAGTGGTACCCCATAAATAAAAGTCAAGCGGGGTAACGTCGGGTGATCTCGCAGGCCATTACACGGGTCCATTATTTGAAATCACTCTCTCATTAAAGTTTTCTCTCAAAAAATGTTGCACGTTACGAGTGTTATGGGCCGGGCAACCATCTTGCTGGAACCAGATGTTTTGCATGTTCTTGGGATTAATAATTTGCCTCAAAGCAGGCATTGTCTCGTTTGTTAGTAGCTCCAAATATCTGTTACCAGTTAAATTGTAATCAAAGATGAAAGGACCTATTAACTGATTATCTAAAACGAAAAAAAGAGTTTAAAAAACAAAAAAAATGTAAACAAAATGTCATACCAATTAAACCGCACCAGACATTAAAACCAAATCGAACTTGAAATCTTCTTTGATTTACCAAATGTGGATTTTCAGTAGACCAATGATGATAGTTATTCCTATTGAACACTCCACAATTGGTAAATCGTGTTTCATCTGCCCATAGTATCTTCCTAGGAAAATTTGCGTCATATTCACATTTTTGAAGGTACCACCTGCTAAACTTTAATCGTCGGAGATTGTCATTATCACTTAAACCTTGTACAATTGTTGGTTTGTAAGGGTGATACTTGTTTTTCGTCAAGGTTCTGTGAACAGTAGATTTTGAAATCCCTGTTTCTCGTGTCACACGACGAACTGATGTGCTGGGATTGTTCCTAACGTTCTGCAAAATATTATTTAGACGTGTATCAGCATCATTAACTTCATAGTTAGCTCGCTTTTGTTCGAAGCTTCCAAAGTTTTTTAATTTGCTAACTAGTTTTCTAAAAATTGTCCTGTGTGGCTGTTGTCTTTCTGGAAAACGCTCAGCATAACTCGTGCACGCATTTTTAGTGTTTCTATTTGCTTTGAAATACACTTCCAACATCTCAACTTTTTCTTCGTTTGAATATGTATGTGCCATTATCAATACTTATAAATCTTAATACTTGACAATAATTACTTATCACTAACTACAAGTAGTTTTAATTAACTTATCTCTGCAGCACTAATTGTACTTTGACAGGTTATCGTTTTGTTTCATTGTCAGAATACATTTGTCATTGACGTATGACGGAACATAATGTCTTTGCTAGTGATACACGCTCAGAGGTTAGAATTATCTGACATTTGATGTAAAACCAAATACAAATCTCCCCACTACTTTTAATCCTGCGCGAACTTACCTCTCCTCGCGCCAACTTAATTGGCGTTTGCTATACTTAGAATATCTTTTCACTTTCATTTGACATTGGTGTTTAATTTTTCAGCCTACTAATTTCATATTAAAGATTAATTTACGTTTTTATTAATATATTCTTTATAAATAAAAATTTTTCAGGCATGTTATACATCGTTGAAAAGCACATTTTGAGGACTACCTAACAAACCCAAAATCCAATATGGCCGCCATATGAAAAACAAAAGATAGTGGTAATAACTTAAAAACAAATGACAATCGGGGGTTTCTGTTTGTATCAAATAATTTGTTTTAAAAAAGTGTCTGAACAATGTAAAACTTTAAAAGAGGTCAGACTAAGCGTTATCGAGTTATTGAGGAATAACGAAATCGGCAAATTTTTAATTTTTCAAAATATTTTAAAAATTTAGAAAGTTAGATCAAATTTGAAATGAGATTTGCCGCGAGTATTGAATTCTGCAAAACATTCCCCATTTAACCGTTGTTCTATATCTTCTAATAGCCGAGATACCAATGGTGAGCATCGAAATTGGGACACACGGTATATATATATATATATATATATATATATATATATAATATAATATCGATATTTGCTTGTAGAATCACTTTTTAAGATCACATTAATTATATACGTCCATTCTTTTTCGCTGAAAAAGAATTAATCTCCCAATTATTTCAATATATCTCCCTAGAAATTTTTATTTATCCTATATCAAGGGAGCTATATTTTGTAATAATTCAAATACACATAAAGAGCCTTGAAATTCCTGTCTAAATTACAATTTTGAAAATCTATTAAAGAGAAAAGTAATTATAGTACTCCCTTTTCAGTGCATTAGCTTCATTTACAAATTATAATGAACAGTATACTTTTAAAAGTATAACAAACTAAAGCTATCCACAAAGATTCTAATTTATAGTATTCTGTCGACATAAGTCTGTCGCGATAAGAGCTTTCGTAACAACTTTCTCTAATTTCACGCACACTGCTTTATCCGAGGTGGTTACAAAAAGAATATGTTACAAGAAACACTGTGCTAGTTGCGTTCAATAACTTCCGAAGGATCACAATTTACAAATAATGAGATTTAATATTGTATTTGCGTTATTAAGCTGAATGAGAATATTTTCTGTACAACGTGGTTACTAGTAATGAAAGTTAAGTCTCTCATGTTGATACGAAAAGACTAGTCGATGGAATGGTATCATATTGACAGCATTTAAAAACTGAGAAAAATATTAAAAACGTGTTGGTACATAAAATTCTAATACACCGTTATTACGCATTAATGATCGTCTACATACATCTACTCGAACACAAGAACATTTTTAACTGCTGGAATGTAAAGTTTTGGACCACATTTTCCTTTCTATCTCAACATATTAAAGATAATGAAGAAGTGAAATGAAATTGAATTAAGGGTAAGAATTGTGATTGTGCATTTTTATGCACAGGACATTCTAAAGTTGCTAAGCACTATGATACTCAATGTTAAAAATAACTTAGTCTTTTAAAATAATAGGATTTCTGTTTCTATCTTTACATTTGTTTAATAAGTAAACTTTCTCAATGTCCTATTGCTTTCGGATTACATTATCAAGTTATGCGTACCGAATTTATTTTATTTATGTTATGGGTTTATAGCTAAACAGCTTTAAATGAACAGGTAATTTCTGAATAAAAGATAAGTTCGTAGAAATTATTCAATGTAAATAGACGTAATTGAAGTATACTAGTCCATATCTTAAAACATCTCGTTGAAACGGAATAGCCTTCTAAAACATTCATTTGAAATTACGCTAAAATTCGCTTTTATCCTGTTTTTGTTATTAGTTACGAAGGCGGATCAGTAATTTGTAAGCCTAACGAAAGAGAGCAGCACTAAAGAAATTTTATTTGATTTTGAAGTTAGTAATTCTTCAAAACATAACTGTCAGAATTTATATTCATTTCTACTGCAAAAACGCTTGTTATGTTAGCAAAAAGTAAACTGCTTATAGCTTGTTTTGAAACATGGAAAAACTGGAGTACCTATCAGTAACTAAGTGTTTATTTTTAAAGAACAAACCAAACTATAAAATCAATGCTGAGCTGGAATCTGTTTACGGGGATCAATCTTCATCGATTGGAACCATGAAACGACGAACGGCTGAGTTTAAACGTACCCGGAGCAGCGCTATTGATAAGAAGACAGTGGACATCCAAAAGACGTATGCACTGCAAGTATGGTTAAAAAAGTACAGGATATACCGTCAAACAAAAATACGCTAAATATCCGAGGCTCCATCTTATCTGGCTCAACGGTTTCGATTTTGCATAATGAATGGAGCATGAAAAAATTATGTACAAGATACGAGAACACATTTCTGCCTTCAATTTAGTGATGTTAAGACATGATCCGAAGAACTCGTGACACCGAATAATAACGGTTTATGAAACCCGAATACATCATTGTACACTGGACCGGCACGAAAGGCTCATACGGCCCACGGCCGTACTATTAAAAATTTGTATTTTTAAAAAGGGCTTTTAATTTTATTTATATAATTGGGAAAGAAACGGGTGGTGATCTATAAAATACGAAATACATTTTTATTTGTTCATTTTGTAGTTGAAGTTGAGTAAAGGAGTACTAATATTAACTAGC
The DNA here is from genome assembly GCA_935421215.2 of Melolontha melolontha. NCBI lineage: Eukaryota > Metazoa > Arthropoda > Insecta > Coleoptera > Scarabaeidae > Melolontha > Melolontha melolontha. Next base: position 122,984,083 of record OW285237.1, on the reverse strand, counting down.
AAGACTTTCTCAAGGTTCACTTCTGTAAAATTTGTTCTCTTTGAATGAAATACATCCTTGTAGATAGAAAACGTCCTTTCTACAGCGCAACTAGTTATAGGTGCATATTGGAAATATTCTTTTATTTCAGCGTATTTAGCAGTTTGATTTTGAGGCATTGTCCCAATACACAATTGCCGCAATGTTATTAAATAAGGCTTTCTATTAAGAACTGCTTCTAACTCTTGCCGAAGGCTACATCCGAAGTCACTTGGAATATTTTTCAAATTATCAATAGCCACATCTAATCTGGTTAATCCAATGTTTAATTTGAGATTTTGGTTTTCAAAATAAGTGATTAGTTTTGGCAAATTTCCAAAGTGTTCCTGAATAAAATACAACTGATTTTTTAAATTAGAAATTTGTATTAGTTCCTTACACTCAGAAATACTTCGAGCATCACATATAACGAAATTTTGTAAACTATCTCTGCACAAAAACTAGTAGCTTCCAACCATATTCCTCATATAGTTATTACTGAAGAAGGAGGCAGTGACAAAGATGGAAGTTTCTTCCCGTAAAGAGCTACTCTCAATGGTGCTTTTCTGAAAACATTTTAAAAAGCGGATACAAGTCTATCAACTTCCGGAAAGCTGTCTCTAATATATTCACAGATTATGTGGAGAGCATGTGCTACACAAGTAATATGCAGCATATTAGGATATGTTTCCTTTAATAGTCTGCCTGTTTTTAACATATATGCAGCACTGTCACTGACAACTAAAAGTATTTTTTCTTTGTACCGGTCGTCCGAATGAAGCATTTGGTGCATAATCTTGTAAATGGTTTTAGCTACTGTTTCCGCATCAACTGTATTTATAACTTTTGTTGCTATTACATATGCATTATATGGACATTTACCATACAGCGTCCTAATATATTGACAGTTTCGTTGGCACTTACCCATAGGTACTGATTTGAAAGATGGCTTCTAATACATTCTACTACTTTCGCGTAGTACTTAGGAACATAATATTTGCGTATGGTAGATTCATCAGTAGCATTTCGACCAGTATATTTTTGGAGAAATGTTTTAAAGGTGGGATTGTTTGTTTAAGTTTTATTATTAATGGAATATTTGCCGCCACTAAAGTTTCAAAGAGTTATTTGTTAAAATTTTCAGATTCCAACTGGTCTAATTTCGGTGTATGTGTTTGCGATGCTAAGTACTGTTTTACGTGTGATTTCTTGGAGTTTTTTAGCGATATTTTACAGACTTTGCAATAAATTTCGGAAATGCCATTCGACGTTGTTCCACATCATATCTGATAAAATAACTTAAACAATGTTCTAGATCTAAACAAATGAAAATTAAAAATGCGTGCGTAAGTTATTGAAACTTAACGAAATTCACTGGACACATCAAAATAATTAGGAGAAGTAGATTTGATGAAACGATATTAAGCAGAATCTATTACAGAAACTACAAAGTATGTAATTAACAGTTGAAACAATGAAAAAAAGAAACTAACTCACCGTATTTTATTTATCTTAAGAAATATAAACGAAAAAATAAAATAAATTATAAAAACTCTTCAGGCTTCTATCTACGCCCATGGAGAAAGGAATTTAACTGTAATATTGATGTAATTGCGTCAAAATTCAACGACAAAAAACAGATGTGCGGTTCGCCGAATGAATAGTGATATTCAATAACTGCGTGTTGTACTTAGTGATGTTTTAGACTATTTACATGGTCCACTGTAATTTCAGCCTGATGCGTCCGCTCTCTAGTAATAAGCAACAGTTGAAACAATGGACTGAGGCCAGTACAAGTGCTCTGAAGAAGGCAAATATTTAATCGATTATCCTCAAAAAAGTATAACTATGAGAGGCGAATACTATGTATTCTTTCTAGATCAATTGGACGATACAATACAACGCAAAAGGAACACTTAAGTAAGAAATAAAGTGCTTTCCTTCAGGATAATTTTTCAATTTCAATGATAAAAATTCTTGGACTATATTTCGAACAGTTTTCTCATCCAGACTGTTCATCAGAATTAGCTGCCTCAGACTTTTTCCTTTTTGAAACCTTAAACTTAGCTCGATGGCATGAGATTTGGCATGAGCACTAAAACTAACACATATTTTGAACAGATTAGATAAAGCTTATTTTCTTAACAAATGAATGGCTTGAATATCGCTCGACTAAATGTAATAAGCAGAGAGCGGACTCGAGCAATTGATATTTCATAGCCCATTGGCGCCTGCCTTGTATTCGCAATAGGTTTGTTTATGTAATCGATCCGTGAGTATCGTACAATTCGATACGTGTGGCGAGCTGCATAAGTGACATATACGTACATATGCAGTTAATATGTATGTGTCAATGCACAACAGAGCGAATCTAATAAACGGTTTGGTAACTGGTAGCAACTACTGCTGAAACAAAAGTAATGCTGATAACCGAATAGCGTATCGAATTTTAAATAAAAATAATTTACAATGAACAGAACACAAAATTATATATTTTCTGTAAAATATCGAAAGTGTAAAACATTACTTATGTTATCCGAATGAAGAACAAAGTGTTCCTGTGTTAAGTTAGTTCTTTTAGATGTTAAAACGTCTTCAAAAATACAAATGTCCGTTCCACATCACAAATGGTGTTGGGTGCGTGATTAAAATGTTGCAAAAGTGCACCATACTTCGAATGTATAGATTTTTCAATCAGCTCTGTGCAGAATTGATATAATATATTCAAATCTGGATTTCTGCTAAATATTTTTGTCTCAGCTTTGAAAAATATATTTTTAAGTGATGAAACTAACTTATCGACATTTGTAAAATGACCCCTGATATATTCACATACTCTGTGTAGTGCATGTGCTGCACGGGAAACGTGTAGCATATTGGGATAATATTGCTTTAATAACTTCCCTGTTTTTAACATATAAGCTGCTGCATCAGTCAAAAATAATAGCATAGTGCATGTGCTGCACGGGAAACGTGTAGCATATTGGGATAATATTGCTTTAATAACTTCCCTGTTTTTAACATATAAGCTGCTGCATCAGTCAAAAATAATAGCATCTTGTCTTTATAGTTGTTATCCGATGACAGTATATTAAGAATACATTGATCAATTGCTTCTGCAACTGTTTCACCATTTACGACTGTCAATATTTTAGTTACAATTAAATATGGTTGAAGTGAAGTTGTTGGATGAAGATACCAACAACTACATTTAACATTACACCCGTTGTTTCATCTGCACTTACCCAAAGATAATGACCAGATAAATTGGTTCGTATTTTTTCGTTGGTTCTCAAATAATATTTTGGTAAGTGGTACTTACGTAAAGTAGATTCATCTGATATATTACGATCAGTATATTTTGTAAGAAACCTCTTGAGGACTGGATTGTTAAGCTTTTTTAACGGGATATTGGCCGCCATGAAAGCTTCACACAGTTCTTCGTTAGTGTCCGGCGCAGATGGTCATATCTTGTCTTGATGAATTTTCGAAGAAACATGTCTCTGCACATTACACTTTTGTGGACATCTTGAACTTAATGAACAGGCACTGCAATATATTTCGGTATCATTACGAATATGCAACCAATCTCTATGGCCTCTAATCCATCCTACCATGGTGGCCCTACGAGAATTCTCCATAGTTAATGAAAATAAAGAGAAATACTAAGAACAGAAGGAAATGGACTTAAAAGAAGAAACGAAAACTACTCCAAAATTAAGGTAGTAAATTTAATTTAATATTTCTAAAAAAATTATAGGATAAATATACAATATAACAATATAAAAAGGATTTTTTTAAATACTAAACGTTGTAACCAAATAACACTGAAAAAAACGAAACCAGGAACAATCACTTATAGAAGAGAATACAAAACATACTTTCTCAAGAACAATAAATACATATATGTATATGCATGTATAACAGTATGTAAACACGAGAATACACTTTTGAAATTAGCGGATATAATTTTTTAAGCGATTATTTCAAGAATTCTAACGAAATAATATATAAATGTATATGCCGTCTTACACGCCACTGTTGAATTAAATTTATGAAGGAATACACACAATGTACTATTCATAACGACGGAAATAAAAACACCTGCTCGACGAATGCAATCGAGCAAGCAAATAGTGGTGCTGTTATAACATGCATACTATAACTGACCTGCGACAACGTTTTATCGGGGCAATTGGTCATACAATCGCTTCAGTCCGCTCTCTGGTAAAAAGCTACAAGAAGAATACTTTGAAAAATTAAATAATTTTTGGCCAAGAAGATTTTTTTCTTCTTTAAGCTGAATTACTGAATCTTCCCTGTATTTTCATATCTTCTTACATGCTAATGGGAAACAGCGTCCTCCAACTTCCATATACATTTAACAGCGTTCCACACGTACCTTGAATTGCATGAAAGTTATTAGCAATATTGTTTATTCCAACAAATTAATCAATATTCTGGAACCTAGTTTATGTCTGTTGAAATAGTGTTGCTGCGGTAATTGTGTATCGAAGTTTTTGTGACCCATATGCAAAATGCCTATTCACTAATTCATGGTTAGAACAGTCATCAATGACGTCGACTTCTGTGAATTTTACGATTTTACGTATTTTTATGTAGATAATTTCAATCAAACTAACAACTGTTACATATATCGTGAATTATTTAATATTAATATTTAACGTCAATTACTACATGTGTGCATATATTTTAAAAGGACTAATAAGAATATAATTATTCCTAACTTATTGTTTAGTACTAACGGATGACTATAAACGAGGATTTTTTTTTAAGTTAGCAATAATTTTGCAACTTTGTGTTGACAAGCCTGTTTCTTAAATTAAAATTGACGAAGTAAAAGTCAAACAACTAATTCTATCTATATATCTGTCATCCATATTTATACAAAATATTCTAACCTAAAAAGATAAATGTAAAGCGAAACATCAGGCAAGTCAATTTTTCAGAGTTGCCAAATAATATTTACTTTAATCATTTATAGTCACTCAGTATATAACTTTAACGTATATACAAAATATTTTAGTTTGAAATAAATAATTCGTGCACTTCAATTAAATATTAATCGAAAAGCGAATATTTTTGTTTAATTTATTTCCTTACCATTACAACTATAAGAAATGATATTTTGATGTAGAACAAAGCAGTTGAAAAGCCTCTAGGTAATACAACATGCTAATTCACACTTTTGTATTGCTTAACGTTCGCTGGCGAGTTTATAAGGTAAATTACGAAGTATAAAATGTTTACGCCAAAAAAAAAACAATAATAAGCATGAATGATTTTTCAACCAGAAATATTCAATTTTCACCAATATTGTTGATTTATTAGCTTCAACGAGATTTAAAAAACATTATTTTTCGTTACGGTGAATTAATTAAGAGATTATTCGTAATTTATGATAACAAGAAATTTAAAATTGTATACAGTGTAGGTAGTGACGAAGAGAAAGTATTTTGGGAAACGGTAATTTGGATTACTACAAAACAAGTAATGTTGACAGTTGCCAGTTTTGTCACAGTGATGTTTTATAAAGCACTAATAACGATGCCATTAATATTTATACCTATCGAATATGATGTATATACTCGTATACGTTAGTATTAGAACTCGGTAAAGATAAAAAATGCTAAAGTAATATTTTATAATGATCGGCACATTACTTAACCTTTCAGTGGTCACGTGAACTTTTTGTACGTCAGTGGTCGCACACGGTCTCAGAGACCAGTTTACAAATTTCAAAAACTAACTAAAATTTTCAAATAATTCCTGTAGCAATTCAAACTTAGATACATAAGTAACAGATGCCAACTAATATCAATATATTTATTAAACGTAACATTCAGTCTTCAATGTACAGAAATAAAATAACAAAATTTTGACTCGCTATATCTTATAGTACATACAAACAAAAAAAAATCTAATTAAATCTTAACTAATTGCAGATTTGTTTTCTAAAGACATAAGGTAACTTATTTTTTCAGGCAAAAATCGTCGGCTTCATCGAACTAAACACCACGCAGAGTACAAAGAAGTATAAAAATATTAGCGACAATTTTCATAAGACTCAGAACAGACACCAAGTATATGCTCAAGACACATAAATTTTCCGCACTGTTTACAAGAGTATCTGGTTTTTCTATTTTTTTTCCGTCCACAATAACTACACCTTCCCACTGTACCTGGAGGTGGCAAATTCTGTTGTTCTTCAACGTCTAAATGGCATATTTCTCGAAGTCTTAGTTTTATTGTCTTTGGCAGACTAGTGAGCATAGCACGATTTTTTTGGTGGGGATAGAGTAATGACGATGACAGGGCGACTAGAAATTCTCTTCTGGTACATGTTGAGTTTGAATTGTTTGTACTAGAAATTACGAATGTATTAATTCCTGCAACATTTAGCATGCTATAAAAGATGACCATGGGCCACCTTCTTGTCCCTCGAGCAACATTATATTGAGCACATAGTTTGTCCACTAGATCAACTCCCCCTTTTGTTTCATTGTATGTGTGAATTATTTCAGGTTTCCCTGTTACTCGATTTATATCGTCTCCTTTATGCATAGTAGAAAACAACAAAACATTTTTGTTTTTCTTTGGAATGTACGATACTAATGTACCGCCACACCCAAATCCAAACATGCTTGACTCTATTGGACGCCCATTCTGTTGTCTAAACAAATCTGGAATCTCCTTTTTATTTTTTCTCATAGTTCCTATAAAAGTGAGTCCATTATCTTTAAGACTAAGTGCCAGAGGAACACTAGAAAACCAGTTGTCAGTGGTTACATTCCTATTAGTTCTAAAAATGTGCTGACAAAGCCTTTCAACCACTGACTTTGCACTTGTATCCAATTTATATGGACCATCTGGTTGCTGGCCCACATAAACCTCCATATGACTTGTATAGAACATTTTCGCATCCGATATTGCAAATATTTTTACTCCGTATTTATTCGGCTTGCTTGGTATATATTGTCTAAAGCGACATTTCCCTCTAAAAGCTTCCAATTTTTCATCAATTGTGACGTAATCAGAATGGCTATAACATTTTTTTAAGTTTTCATTGAAATGATCAAACAAATCTCTTATTGGAGCTAGTTTATCTTGTGTGACCCTTTCTTGACTAGTAGTAATATCATCAAACCGAATAAAACGAAGTAGTGCCCGAAACCTTCTCAGACTCATTGTGAGACGAAATGTTTCTATACCAGTTCCATCCGTCTTCCACAGATCTTCAGTATTTAAATGGTTAGCTTTTCTTACTCCTGCTAGATATAAGAGGCCTAACAATGCATTTATTTCATCAATATTTGTTGGATGCAAGTCTCTGCTACGACTGTAATTATTATTTTCATTCTGTATCTTAATATTGGTAAAATTCACGATTTTACTGAGAATTTCCCTATCAAAAAAGCATTCCCAAATTTCAGTGAGAGTTTTTCCTTTGACATAGTCTTTAGCTCCAGGCAAATGAATAGTTAAATTTTCTTTTCTTGTTCTTTGTGACATTTTTGGGTGGACAGTGTTTGCTCCATTTCGTTTTCTTATCTCGTCCTACAAAATATGGTCCTTTTACATCCATTTCCTCAGCTATGTCTTCATTAAACTCTTGTTCTGTATCGCTATAGTCAGGTCTTTCTTCGATATTGTCCTCTTCTCCTGTTTCTTCTTCGTCATCGTAACTTTCTCCACTACTCACTTCTTCAAATAGTCTCAATAACCTTGCTTGTTCTTTCGCATAGTCCATGTCTATATATAAATTAATTAAAGCAATGATACAGTAATAATAGATACACACTTACCCGAAAAAACACAATTTTTACATTAAGAAACTTAAAACAACTACCTTACAGATTTTATTACATCAGTGGTCGCACCCGGTCTGACACACCGTTTTGACGGTTATAACAGTTATTTTAACACTGCGCATAATAAAAACTGTTGTAACGTATAAATTTAAATCTCTGGGAAAGGTACACAAACGGAAATTGACGAGCTTAGCCGATTATTTGAAATATCACACAGAAAGTATTGCACCGGTCTCCTACACCGTGCGCGACCACTGAAAGGTTAAATAACCAATATAAATAAACTTCTAATTTTCACATTTTTATAACAATAAATATTAGGCACAATTGCTAATTCCAGTTGGAACAAGTCATTGAAAGTGCCACAAACACGAATGCAGTGTTTTAGCAGTTTTGACAATAACAATATAATCTTCGAAGTTGTATGTCTGATTGTCTGTTAAAAATTGTAAAATTTTAAATTTCGTTTACAGAAATATCCTGCGGATTGCCTATAAATTCTTCAAGACCTATAAAGTAATTTTTGTGTTTGGCAATTGTTTTGTTTCTGATATATATCATGCTGGCTCTGGGGTTTCTCTGGATGTAATCTTTGACTCCTATTTTTTAAGTTATTTACAAATGCCTGATTAGATCAAGTTGATAACAGTGCCTTAATATTTACATGCAACATTAAGTTGCGAGGGTTGCTGCGATTATTTTTGGAAATAATATTTGTATAATACATACAGAATTTAGTGAACTACTTTATTGTTTTTCAAAGTATTCACCCTTAACATCAATACTATTTTGGCCACGCTCGAACCAACTATAAAAGCATTTTCTTCACTCTAAAACTAATACTTGGGAAACAAATGTTTGTAATCTTTCAACTATTATATCAGGTGGCGAAAATCGCTCACTATGAATTTATTTTTGATGTATGGAAGTAAATGGAAATCACAATATGATAAATCAAGTAAATAAGGTTCTGGAGGCAAATATAGTTGCTGAGTGAGAGCTGGCGCTCTGTGATTAATATTAAACAGGAAAGAAAATCAATTAACAACACAAGTGATATAAAAAATCTAAGCAGTATATACTGTAACCTAATAATGTAAAGTAACCATCTGCAATTTACCATTATGAATATACGTTGTTCTTATATAAGTATCTATCATATGTTATATAAGTATCTGTACACTGGCTTATCATGATGGTAGTTCCGTGCTTAGATCCCTTACTAGGCTGTCCGAGTAGGTTTTCGTGATTTTCCTTCTCGTTCCAAGCGAATGCCGACAGCTTAGCATCTTAAGTCGCTCCACGGGCGCATAATAACTCATGACTTGCCAATTCCCCGTAAGTGTCGTCTAGCTGTTGAAGAATGCTAGGCCATGAACTATTATTAAACTTGAAACATTGAATAATTTAATTTTATCTATGACAACTACAGATATAAAAATATGACATTAATATACTGTCATTTATATTTTAAAATTCTTTGAAAAAGGCATTATTTTCCGAAACATGTAAGATTATTTTAAATATATACATATTAAAGTAAAACAGAATTTAAATCACCGGATAGTTGAATCTACTATAACATACAAAGATGAAGAAGTAATTATATATACATATTGCTGTGAATTGTGATTTTAATTTGCTTATTGACTTATGTTCACAATCCACAGTAGCTCCTCCGAACTAGACTCAGATAGGTGGGCACCTTCCTTGAGCTTCTTAATCGCCAGGGTTATTCTCACGAATATCGTGGTATAAAAGAGAAATAATACTAATTAAACTCAAGAAATAAAACTAACATTAACACCACAAACATTTAATTTTAAATTAAAAAAAAAAACTACTTTATCAAGTATAAAGCAGAATTGTGACTTAATTACGCCGCAACATAGAGAAAAACTCTTGTAAAATATGACTCGTACAAGAGAAAAAAAAAACTCTAAACTGAATTCCGAACAAAGATCTAAATAAATATAAACAAACTTTATTAGCTGTCATCAATTACTTTATTCCCTCAACAAAAAATCAAACTTCAAAAATAAAACTTTCTCTATTTTTCGCACGCAACCAAAATTAAACAAGCGCATGTCAAGCTTGTAACAAAATAAATTTCCCCCCCCCTTTCCTACTATACTATGATAACTTAAATGAACAAAAACTATATTCACAAAAAACAGTCTAATACGTTTTGTTAATATTTTAAATGATTACAAAAATATTACAAATTAAATTTATAAATTTAAGAAGCTTCAAATTTCAATAGAATTATTACTACAAATATATCTATATAAATATCATATTAAAAATACTTACATTTAGTTTTGTACACGTTACGCCACAAAAACTATTATAAGAGAGATTCCAGATAGGTCAAATTATTCAAATTACAAGCTTAAAAGACTTGTAATAACCCGTAATTGAATTTTAATCACATCAAAACACTCCAAAAATATCAAACGAAGTTATCCAAACTACATTAAACAAAATTAAATTCTGTTCAATATTAATAAAAAAAAAAAGACCTCCTATCTGTTAAAGGACTATCAAATCTCTAAAACATGATGAAGCCACAGGAAACACCAAGATATCCCTACCTAACATAAAAATATATAAATCAACATAATAATAATAATATATATATCTGTATTATCATGACTTCCTGCTTGGCGCGGACTTCTAACATCAAAATGGTCCCGTGCAATCTACAGACATGGACAAAAATACACATTACAATAAATTATTATAAAATTTTTTAATTTTTAAAGTTATTTCCCTGGAATAAAATTTTACAAATAAATACAATAATTTTCCTATCTTCTTTTGTTTCTTCAGCAGGGAAAAATCCACTGCAATATCTCCATAATTATTTGTGATGGTTTCGAAATACCCCATTCTGTAATATATAATTAGACCAGGAGTCTTTGCCGTTAGAAGATGTGAACATGTATGGAAGGGTATTTCTTTGGGGAATCCAGCAAAATTAAACTCTATTACTTAAAAATGTGAACTATTTTTTCTATGGAGAAATTACTTGCCTCACTATACATAACGTTTGCAATATTTTAAAAGTATTCTGACTAATAACAACTAGCGTACACATAATTGATTTTGAAGTTACAGTTTAAAATGTAGCAATAACACATTTAAAAGAACGACCACGTGTAAAGGTCTAACATAAAATGTTAAAGGATGACAGTTGTAAAAGTCACTATTTATGTTCAAGGCTAACTAGTTCCTTACAAAGCTAAGTGTCCATTCCTAAAATGTGCTGCGTCACAACAAATTTTACAATTAAAGAACGTGTTATACTATTAATAGATGAAACAAAAGATTGAGAGGGACAAATGTGTTAAATGACAATAGATAAGTTGGTATTCTCTGTGTTTTGCTGTTTATAATTTGTGTTCATTGAAATGGTTAGCAAGTAAGCATATATTGCACTTAGGTTACTCGTATCAGATCTGATATTCATAGAATTAGCGTTGTTATTGATCTCCACCATTTCCAAAAACTCTCTACACTTTAAGTTGTTTACTGTCTGAAGGACTTTAAAACTATTAAAATTAGGTGTGTGATCATTGTTGATCACATGTGAAGACAAGGCGCATCTGTTCTTTCCAGTCCGAATGTCACTCTTATATGTGGTGAGTCTAGTTTTTAGCCAGGTTGAAGTATGACCTATGTACACCTGACTGTATCCATTGCAAGGAATGCAGTAAACAACGTTGAACCGGAAGGGCAGAGGCGTCAAATCCTTAGTTTTACTAAAAAAGTTTCGTACTGGGTTGTAATTGTAGAAACCTAATTTAGAGAGTAGTTCTAACACACCAGCAATGTAGGGAAGTCTGTGTAATATTTGAAAGTTTTGGGGTGTTCAACAATGGTCTTGTTCAAAATTGGATTGGAGGGAGAGGGTGCGGTGAAAATAAGTTTGTTAACCAAACTAAGAGGATAACCGTTATTGGAGAATATTTTACTAAATAATAAAAAGGTATTATTAAAAATCTGGTGTGAAGAACACACCTTTGTATTATACAAAACTGGTGGGGTTTACCTACTCATGTATATTTCAATTATTCTTTTACTAAATATGCTGAGGTTTCGTTGTTTGAAGGAAGGGTGGCTTATTCTAGAAACCCTATGTTTCATGCCTAATATGAGATTTATTTTCTGGCTATTCGAGTGATTAGAGTGGAAATTTAACATTCTATCTGAATTACTGGGTTTTCTATACCAGTCAATTTCGCATTCAATAGTAAATTGAATATTAGGGTGGAATGACTTAAATATTTCCAAAATGTAATCTATTGCTGGAACAGGTAGTGCGCAAATTAAGTCATCTACATATTTATGTATAAATGCAAATTGAAATGGTAGTACTTTAAGTATGTTATTTAAGCAAAAATCCATTACTAAGTTAGCAAGGACCGGACTGAGTGGTGAACCCATAAGCAACCCGGATATCTGAGTGTATGATTTATTATTCAAAGTCAAATAACTATTATTGAAAATGAATTATTGAATGATATATATATATATATACATATATATAACAATTAATAAATTATTGGAGTTTTTCGGCTTTTATATGAAATATTTACAAATATCAAATTAGAATGTATGTAATTGCAGAGTAAGTGGGGATGTAAACATTGCTGTCTACAAATTACAAAGCAAATCATACGAAATTTTTAATTGAAAAACATGGTCTACGTTTGGATTCGAACCCAAGTCTACAGCTTGCCGGGCTGTCGCTTTTACCACTCAGCCACAATAGACCTAGGTTCAAGTTATTTAGAAATGCATTATAAAGTAACAGTGTTAATGAATCAGATGTCAGCTATTGAACGTAGATGTCAAGTTCAAAGCAGAAGTCAGTTTTGAAAGCTCATGTCAGTTTTGATAGCAAATGTCAGTTAGTGAAAGCAAATATCAGTTATTGAAAGCAGATGTCTGTTTTGAAAGCAGGTGTCAGTTATGAAAGCAAACGTCAGATTAGAAAGCAGATGCTTATTTTGAAAGTAGATGTGAGTTATTGAAAAGCAGATGTCAGTATTTTGAGAGCAGATGTCAGATTTGAATGTTTGAAAATGCTAATTATTACTCCATAGCTATATGAGTGTTTAGATAATTTCTTAGCCGTTTATTAAATATAACAATTGATAAATTATTGGAGTTTTTCGGCTTTTATATGAAATATTTACAAATATCAAATTAGAATGTATGTAATTGCAGAGTAAGTAGGGATGTAAACATTGCTGTCTACAAATTACAAAGCAAATCATACGATAGACCTTCGTTCAAGTTTATTAGAAACGCCTTATAAGGCGAAGATGTTAATGACTCAGATGTCAGTTTTGAAAGCAGATGTCAGCTTTGAAAGTTTAAAATTGCTAATCTATTTTTCTTAGCCGTACTCTTAATTATATTTCGTTAATTATTTCTTGGAATTCGGCTTGATAACTATTCATTTTTATTATTCATTTTATCGTTTCGACTTTTTATTTTGTCTTCATCAGAAATAAATTAAATTACGTACTAGGTGTTTCCCTGCAAAGATAAATTTAAACTAATAATAATATAATAACTATTGGTTTTTGTAATATGTAAATGTATATATATATACCTATATTCTTCGTACTTACAATTTATATTCTTCTTTTTTATTTTTGTGCAGCTTGAACTATTTTACTTAGAATATAAAGTTGGCACATTGGCTATCCTAAGCACATACTTAATAAATTGATATATAGCTCAAACTTTTATGATGGCCCTACTGAGGACGTTCCTGCAGACAGTGTGATTTACAAAAAAATCCCATACTCATACAATTGTATCACATTTCAAACAATTTAATAACATTAAAATAGCTAAATACAACACCTATACTTCGAAGAAGTTGTATAGTAAGATCAAAGACATACAACATTTCTTTTTAAATAGTCATGTTGTCTACAGGATAGCATGTTCGGATTGTTGTGGCGATTATATAGGTCAGACATCACAATGGCTAAAACAGCGCATCACACAGCATAAAAGTGATTAACAAATCGGAGACTGTGGCTTATAAGTGAATAATAAAATTAAAAAACCCTTACCACAATAGAATTTAATGATTCTAAATACATATTTCTACAACCACGTTGTCATCTTCAGTGGAAAAAACAGTGTAACACTTGAACGCACAAAAACACTCACAGAAGGATTGTTCTGAACGTCTTCTAGTTTAACACAAGTGTTACACTGTTTTTTCTACTGAAGATGACAACGTGGTTGTAGAAATACGTATTTAGAATCATTAAATTCTATTGTGGTAAGGGTTTTTTAATTTTATTATTCATAAAAGTGATGTCCGTATTGGAAAGAGATCTTGTACATTGGTGGACCATGCACTTGATCGTGACCATACATTCAATTTTGTTGACGTTAATATCTTACACGTTGAAAATAACCTTAAAAAGAGAACCTTTTTAGAAATGGTCCACATTAACAGAGACACAAAATAACGTAAATTATAGATCTGATACTAACGGACTAAGTATAATTTATTTTAATATACTCGGTTTGACGATTAGTTGACCATCTAAAAATTGTTTTGTTATTTGGTCCATATATTATTAAAATTAGAATGCATTATTTTTTTTTATATTCTTGTGACTTTAATTTTTTGCTATAGTTTCGTTTTATATTTTTTATTTTTCATGTTTTAACTTTTACATATACATGTTTTTTAAAGGTTTTAAACGCTTGAATCTATAGTTACTTTAAGTTTTAAATCTAATAAATTTTATTGTCCTTGTACGTCACTTTTATTATTTTTTTTCCAACTCTACATTTTGTAGGTATTTTACTACTGCTTTATACTCTTATTTATTTAATGTTATTTCTCATTGATCTTGTAGTATCTTCGGAAGAAGCAACAAAGTTGTTGCGAAATATAGGGATAACTAATAAATAAGGTTTTTAATTGACAGACCGCATGCCCGCTTTTAATTTATTTTATTAAATATATTACGGTCGATAATTTCGTTTAAATTTATATATATATATATATATATATATATTATTGAATTATTCGATCCAAACGTTGGAGTGCCAAAATATACTAATATTCGCTCCACGTTGGAAACTAATTAAATAATTCGTAAATGTGATTGCTATTTTGAATCACCACCTAGAACTTATGTGGTGTTTATTATCGTTCTCTATTTATATAATCGTTAAGTTCGATCTATTTATCTCTTAAAACGTCTACTAAAGAGAGTTTTTAAGGTAAAACGTTAAACTTGAAGAAGTAAAATGAATTTAAATTCGAATTTATATATATATATATATATATATCGAATATATTTCTGCGCAGGATCAATTATAGATGGTAAACGTTCAGTTAACGATCATAACCTGGACAACCAAAATAGTATTTTGTTTAAAAAAATAGCTGATGTTTAATGTAATTAGTAGAAATAATGGACATGAGCTCTCTAAGTATCTCAAGGGTTGTGAGAATTCTTATTTGGCAAAAAAAGGTATGTTTATATCTCAGTATTAATATGATAATATTTATAAACTTATCGAACACACAAACAACCTGATTAAATATTTTAAGACTCTGTTTATTAAAAAAAAATCTTATCTATATGAATTGAATATTTGGTTAGATAACAAATTATTCAGAACAAACAATGGATTAACTATTTTTATCGAAACATAAATTATAAAGTTTATAGGTTATGTGGGAATTTCTTTTCTAGGTGGGAAATTAAATGAATCAACAGATATGAAACAAATATTTGGCTATTTAAACTAAATAGGCTCTGATAAATCAAACCACGCTTAAAAATGTGTATATAACTTCCCTACATACAATATTTAAATGATTATCTTTTGAATTTTTTGATAGTAAACCAAATAATACAGACTTAGCTCAATATTTTCTAACTTCACAATTTTTCGTCTATAGACATCTAATCTCTGCAATCAATTCTTGGTTCTCCTGACATACAGTTTGTATATTGCCCAAACAGGAAAAATGGTCACGATCATAGTAGATCTTACAGGTGTATAGTCCTCCAGAATATTCTAGGTAAGCTGTCTCCTTTAATAATTGATAATCTTGATTATAGATTGTATGGTCGCTAGAGTTAGTCCAATTCGTTCCAAGGTTGATTCAGGGTGATCCGATCTTATTAGGTATGGAACGACTAAATGGTTTCACTCGAAATAAAAATGTGTAACAACAATTTGAACACAAACAGAATGTGAACACATATAATAAATAGAAAACAGGAGTGTAACGGCCTTTTAAAGAAATGTCTTTTCAGGTTTTCCCGTTCAAACAGTATCTTCTTCAGTATCCAACCATACAAAATATTACTGTTACCAGTTTCTTTTATGATTTATAAAAGTAAGTTGTTTTGATTTACTATGACTTCATTTTCTAATTTTATATGTTTCCTAAAATACATCACCAAAAATGCAACTGAATTTTATCATGCCAAAAATTATTCTCCCCCAATTTTTCAATAAGTAACCGTAGCGACCCAACAGCTTTTCTTCTTTTGAAGATCATTGGTCGCTTTTGCTACACAGATTTTACAAAATATTTGACATTTTAAATATAATTTTGATCTTTGATTAATACATATTATAAACTTATTGCTTTACAAATAAATTTTTCCTTCTCACATAACCTTTGACATTAGCAAACATTAACAATTGTATATAAAATTAACTAAATTCACATTGTCCAATAAGTTTGGAAAATATAGGAAAGTCATATACTTTTAAAATTTAATTATAGACTTGACACTCTATGTTAAAAAAAATACAATATAAATATGATACAGTCTTCCACCTTCTAAGAAATCTCATACCTATATATATTAATAAGAAAAGTAACTAATTTAAATTAGTGCTTTCAATAAGTTAATTAACATTTTATTATAATATATATATATATATATATATATATATATATATATATATATATATATATATATATATATATATTTTTATTTGAAAAATTTGGTCTACGTTGGGACTCGAACCCAAGTCTACAGCTATCCGGGCTGTCGCCTTTGCCACTAGGCCACAATAGACCCAGGTTCAAGCCATATAGAAATGCATTATAAAGTAACAGTGTTAATGAATCAGATGTCAGTAAACTACTGACATCTGATTCATGACCATATTTTTCAAATAAAAAATTTCGTATGATTTGCTTTGTAATTTGTAGACAGCAATGTTTACATCCCCACTTACTCTGCAATTACATACATTCTAATTTAATATTTGTAAATATTTCATATAAAAAAGCCGAAAAACTCCAATAATTTATCAAATGTTATATATATATATATATATATAAACATGTATAGATGTATATGTATAATGCAATTTTTAATTATAATATTCGAAAGTAGATTATGTTTTATACATATAACAAACCTGATTTCTACTGACATGTCTAAAATAATTTAGTTCTAAGGCAAGTTTTTAAATAAAAATCGTTATAAATTTATCGTATATGTATTATGTGAGACAAATAACACTTGTATAGTTTAATTACATTAATTAGTAGTCATTTGATGGCAAAACTATTTTGATATGGCTTGACTTTCACTTTTGTCTTTGTCTATAGTTCCCTAAAGTTTTCGGTTTTCGGGTTGGAATCACGTCCTTGATACGTTCTGTTTCTGACAATCTCTTTATAATGAGTTCTAAAAGCAATGTTCTCATTATGTTTGACGTTTGAACAGTAATCTAGTTCTATTCTGCTGCTGAATAAAACTCATCGACAAATTTATGATATTGACGGGCTGTGTACTATTCAATATTATGAATAAAATTGTGAAATGAAAATTTCACAATTGTTTGTCGTATGATCAACTATTTTTCCAGTGGATCTTCGCTTGGTTTATAACGTTGTATAAGATCTCGAAAAGCGGCAATTTGTGCTAAACGACTTGTGTTTGTTTGTCTATTACTACTATATAACACTTCGTTAATGGTTTTCTTTGAGAATCCGTTATTTTTTAATGTATTTAGAGCGATGGATATTTCTTCTGCAAAAGTATCTTTCATTATTATCAATTTTAACGATCGTTTCTTATAGTATAATCTACAGAAAATAGGCGTTTCTTTTTATTAAATGTGTGTACAACGACTTGCTCAAAATTTTCTAAAAAAGAAGCTTAATACATCACGAAAACAATATTACAAATTTTGAATTCATAAATCGCGCTATGATCTAAGAATTATTTCTTTTTTTAAAAGTAAGCTTTCAAGCCTATTCAGATTTAGTTTTTGTATATTACATGACCACTAAGACTATATAACTTCATTATCTTTAGTTTTGTCGTAATAAAAATACCAGACAAATCATGTCCTATTCTTCCTATTATTATATCTCAAATTAGAACAAGAAACAGAATAATACAAATCTGTATAAAAACAAATTTGTTTTTGTATATACATGGACACACAGTACGTATTTACCAGCCGCTACCTCTAAGCCGCGTTGGCAGCAAACCCCAGTGGGAACTAGGACGGGTCCTAATTCCGCCCCTGGTCTCAAAAGGCCCTTCGAAAAGACTTGCCAACTAGCTCAGAACGTTAAAAATAGCGGAGGCGTCGTGGGTCACACAACGCATCGATGTAAGGGGCGGGCACCACTACGTTTTGTCTGGCAAGACTTTGGCCAACGTAGAACACCCACGGCCTGAAGGGCGTAACACAAGGGGTGTTCGGCTACTCAACAATAAAATACATAAACTCCTCCGCCCGTCAGGGACCAAAGGTAATCAAACACAAAACAATAATATCAGTAATAAAATTATTTATTGCACAAGATTGAGAATGTGGAAAACCAGGATATGCGTTAAAATAATTTGATCTTCAGATCAATTTGGTTTCGCAAAACTTTAAATGTTACAAATTCCAGTATACACAGATCAAGAAAATTAACAAAATTTACAAGGAACTAAAGTGAGTAGCATAATATTAAATATGTTAAATCAAATCAGACTAAGATCAACCTGTATGCAGCGGGAATATCGCCACCCTGTATGTGGTGTTCCAAAAGATTATATAAAACAAAAGCAATAAAAGACTCTAACTTATAGCTATATAATACCCCTCAGTGGATGAGCCACCGGGCATATCTTCAAGAAAACCTTACTTTACCTAAGTGGTAAAGGACTGCTAGAGCAACAATTAATTCTAGAAATTAACAAATGTTACTGATATCACAGGTTCACCTGTTATAATTGACTTCTCCCTGTATACAACACTGAGATATGTATAAAATGGTGAAAATTACAAAAATTACGTCAAATTACAATTTAATAAGCAAATAGAACGCTTGTTCAGAATTCTAACGATGGTTCTGTACATGAACAGTTACAATATTGATCAATCCTATACTAGGCCTTGACGTAATCACAGAATATTGTTTAAAAGGATTCCTTGCTGAGGGCTCAGAAACCTGTATCTTAAAAATATATAGGTGATTGCTGGTGAAGCCAGACAACCGACAACGTGCAAATAAGATAGTTATAATTACGAGGCAAAAATTAATACTATGAGAATGTCCTCTCGGAATCAGTTGTAGGGTGAAGCCCTATCACTGTCAATAGTCTCAAATTTAGTGTAGCCCCACTCTGGAGTACTCGAGTGTTTAAAAAGCAATAAAAAGAATAACTTTATCACAGAATACTAATATCAGAATTGAGTTCGGGTTACTTTACATAGGCTCCATTTTGGAGAAACTATTAATGAAATTTTAACTTAGCTGGATAACCCTAAAGGGGTGTAAGGTCCTCCAATGGATCCTCCACGAGGGAATTTGAGAACACTTTCTCCCTGGTCCAACACGGACGGCGAAAGTCACATGGATAACCTCGTCAGAATTGTCTCAGTTCGAAGAGATTAGGGTTATATCATTCGAAGTTTAACATAAATAATCATTCAGCATCAAATTTAGTCATTTTTACATTTCAACCATTAACGGAAAAATTGACGGCAACGCCGATTGTAGGTTATCGAAATTTTCCCCTTAATCACAGAAATCCTATGACGAAAAGTCGCAATAAGTAAAGTTTCAGTAAATCCAAGTAAAACTTTCCGCCATAAAGCTCCGTTTCAGAGAAACACACAAGCAAGCGCTATGATGACTGAAGATCGAATAATGGAGTCTCACGTGCTTAACGAAAATGGCCGTCGAGCAAGACACTACCAATCTCGGAATAACAAAAGAAGCGATATAATTTCCAAAACCCAACTCAAAATTTAGAGGGGTGCATACTGAGGTTATCAAACTAAAAATACGGAAGATATAAGCAATAAAACAGGGAAAATTAAATATTTAGAAATAATAGGAAAAGAAACCTGTTAATCGGAAGTTAACGTAAGAGACGAATAGAGGGCGTCTCCCACATAAGGATTAATTAAACACAAAACGCTCTTAAACAACGTAAAGTCTATTTAATAAAAACCCAAAATTAGAGTACAAATTACGAGGGGTTTTAAGACGGTTAGCACACCATTTTAAGCACCAAACTAAGTATGTAAAGCATGCCTTACTCGGAGCTACGCATTAGTAAAAATAGATGGCGTAGACTAAATATAGTTAATAATTATTTGAATGAAGAACAGGCTCGGTCAAAATATATGAACATGGAATAATTAACTGGAGGAATTAATGTTTTGAAAAGCTTAAAAGACGTGAAAATTAATAAGCTATTAAGGTAAAATAGAGCGAATCGAACATAATGCAAAATAAATGCTCCAAGTTGTCTTGAAGGACTTAGAAATGAAGTAACTGGATAAATTATATTCTAACAAAACGCAGAATGATTTTCTACATGTAACACAGCGTTTGCTTCTACGACCAGACGCATGCGTTTCTGTCTCACGGCTTTGTCAGTGGAGGGTTTACGAAGACAAACGACTGTAGTACACTTCGCGATCATGTAGCAAGTTTTGTTCTATCAGATGACACCAGATAACCTCATGACTCATGACTAGAGTAGACCAATCCGGAGCGATATTGGTAAATATTTCATATAAAAGCCGAAAAACTCCAATAATTTATCAATCAATATATATATATATATATATATATATAATAACTTCGTGACCTTGGTATGATATGGTAAACCTAATCAGTAGGCGATTAAAGGTCTGTATATTATTTCAAAATATATGTATTTAAAAAACTCTACATGTTTCGGCTGTATACGCCTTTTTCAAGAGAATACAAAATATGAATGACAGGATATAAATGTCAAGTAATTAAGTTGCTATGGTTTAAATTATTCAAAGATACATTCTAGTAATAATAATAAATCATGCCTTAGTATTCCAAAAAATAGATAACAAGGTGTGAAAATATGTGTTGTTCGCTGCTAGCAATTTGTGTCTCCTTCTGGGTATGAACTTGTGTGTTGGTTGCTGCTGGCAGCTTGCGTCTCTCTATGGGTGTGTGGTTTTGTGTGAGAGCGTAAGTGTAGGGTTTTGTATGTCGGTGCGTTCGTGCGTGTGTTTAGTGATCGGTCGCATGAATTTAGAGAGGTCAGATAACCAGCCGTTGCGTAGGGCCGCCAACCCTTTCCCGACAACTTCTTTACAATTCCGTGCAGTACTTCGACGGTCTGACCCCCGCCCCAACGAGGCAAGGCGCAGACAGGCGAAGCGCACCCTGTACGGGGTTGCTCATCGCAACTAAGGGAACACTCTTAGTGGCTACCTCGGTCGACGATGGTCACACTTATGCCATCTTAACGTTTTCCGCCGAAGCGGGGGGATAGCACACACGTCGAACGTGTGTGTGCTGTTAACGGCAACCTAGCCAGGTTGTCGCCCAGGACCGGTCCTAGTGGTGTGTGCATTGCGCGGCGACGAGATAGCGCCGCGTAGCATGGTTCCTCACTCTTGCTGGAAAGGCGGAATGGCACCTGACTGCCCAACGGGCAGTCAGGTGAATAGTGAATGTGTCCATGTATATACAGATACAAATTTGTTTTTGCTAGAATAAGAAAGTTGCATAATATAAACGAAACAATATTTATACAAAAGAATACAAGCCCACAAATACTCTAGAACAGACAAAACTGCATTGTCTACACACAAACTACAACGCGATCACCATTTCGATTTTGAAAACACACAGATAATTGATAAAGAACAACACACAGTGAAAAGACAAATTAAAGAAATGATCAGTATTAAACAGGAAAAAAATTCAATTAACAACAGAAATGATATAAAAAATCTAAGTAGTATATACTATAATTTAATTTTGTAACGATCTACAATTTACCATCATATTATATTTTTTTTGTTATATACCTTATGTTATTTAAATATCATTTAAATATCATATACTTTTGCTTATCATGATGACTGTTCCGTGTTTTGATTCCTGTCTAGTTGTCCGAGCAGGTTTTCGTGGTTTTCCTTCTCGTTTTGAGCGAATGCCGACAACTTTGTATCTTAAGTCGCTCCACGGGCGCATACGTAATAATAACTCATGTCTTGCTTTTCCCTGCCTATCCCTGTTTTCTGTTTTTTGCTGATGTGGTCCTCTACTGGGTTGCAGCCTAGCATATGCGCTACAAAACTATAGGGGGGTCTGCCCGTTGGGCAGTCAGGTGCCATTCCGCCTTTCCAGCAAGAGTGAGGAACCATGCTACGCGGCGCTATCTCGTCGCCGCGCAATGCACACACCACTAGGACCGGTCCTGGGCGACAACCTGGCTAGGTTGCCGTTAACAGCACACACGTTCGACGTGTGTGCTATCCCCCCGCTTCGGCGGAAAACGTTAAGATGGCATAAGTGTGACCATCGTCGACCGAGGTAGCCACTAAGAGTGTTCCCTTAGTTGCGATGAGCAACCCCGTACAGGGTGCGCTTCGCCTGTCTGCGCCTTGCCTCGTTGGGGCGGGGGTCAGACCGTCGAAGTACTGCACGGAATTGTAAAGAAGTTGTCGGGAAAGGGTTGGCGGCCCTACGCAACGGCTGGTTATCTGACCTCTCTAAATTCATGCGACCGATCACTAAACACACGCACGAACGCACCGACATACAAAACCCTACACTTACGCTCTCACACAAAACCACACACCCATAGAGAGACGCAAGCTGCCAGCAGCAACCAACACACAAGTTCATACCCAGAAGGAGACACAAATTGCTAGCAGCGAACAACACATATTTTCACACCTTGTTATCTATTTTTTGGAATACTAAGGCATGATTTATTATTATTACTAGAATGTATCTTTGAATAATTTAAACCATAGCAACTTAATTACTTGACATTTATATCCTGTCATTCATATTTTGTATTCTCTTGAAAAAGGCGTATACAGCCGAAACATGTAGAGTTTTTTAAATACATATATTTTGAAATAATATACAGACCTTTAATCGCCTACTGATTAGGTTTACTATATATATATATATATATATATATATTGATAAATTATTGGAGTTTTTCGGCGTTTATATGAAATATTTACCAATATCGCTCCGGGTTGGTCCACTCTACTCACGACATCTGACGGACAAAACCGACTACGCCGATGCAAAGTGTTTCTTCTTGAATAGTGAATGTGTCCATGTATATACAGATACAAATTTGTTTTTGCTAGAATAAGAAAGTTGCATAATATATATATATATATATATATATATAAATATAGTATTTTCGTGACCTTGGTATGGTAAGGTAAACTTAATTAGTGGGCGATTAAAGGTCTGGTTACTACTTCAAAGTGTATATATTTAAAATAATCCTACATGTTTCGGCAATGATGCCTTTGTCAAGGATATAAAAAATATAAATTCATTATATATTTTATTTATATTTTTTATATCCTTGACAAAGGCATCATTGCCGAAACATGTAGGATTATTTTAAATATATACAGTTTGAAGTAGTAACCAGACCTTTAATCGCCGACTAATTAAGTTTGCCCTATATATATATATATATATATATATATATATATATATATATAGAAATGTATAGTGGGTAAAATATCATTATGATAATTTCATTTTTTTGATCAGGTTACTGAACCATGTCTTTATATATATATATATATATATATATATATATATATATATATAGGTATATATATATATATATATATATATATATAGGTATATATACCTATATATATATATATATATATATATATATATATATAAAGACATGGTTCAGTAACCTGATCAAAAAAATGAAATTATCATAATGATATTTTACCCACTATACATTTCTCAAAAATGTAACGTACTACCAAATATGTTTTATATTTTTATCAAATATCGCGCTACCTTCCAAAGGTTATTTTTCATATTTTTATATAAACATAACCCAAATAGTGAAGTACATATTACGTCGCATGCGCAGATCATTTATTTTCGTCGGTGGAGTCCATTATTGCGCGGGGTGGCCTGATAACAGGTGAGGCGTCAGTAGCGTGCCAAGCTGTGATTACGCGTAATAATAAGTTACGACGCTATAATAAATAGTTCATCATAATGTTCACATTAAACAAAATAAGTGTTGCCTTTCACTCTTTCATAACATTAAACTTTGTTTTATTTTTCAACTACATAAAATGTCTAAAACTTCGTTTTATTTTTTCACACCATAAAATGCCTTAAACCGTTCAAAATATCTACGCCACTGGCAACTTTTGTTCGCGCAGCTACAAATGGCGTAATATGTACTTCTCTACTTGGGTTAACTATACCTCCGTTAAAGTAAATTTAACCAATTACAATGTTGAAATATTCCAGAGTTTTGCCGTTAAATAATTAACAAACATAACCCATTTTCAATTCTTCAGAAGCTAAATATGATAAGTATATTGCAGTAACTAAACCAGGTCATGTATGTATTTACATCTCTTACGACAACACGGCCTCGGTGAGTTATGATCTTTTACCACATCATGTTTATCTTATAAACAGGTAACTAGGCTAAGGGGACATACTATAGTATATAACGAGACACTCAGAGGTCTCGAGACACACAGAGTCACAGTCTGAGACAGTGAGTTAGAGTCCCTGCTAGACTAGTGCCTCATAAGTATAATGTAGTATATTTTATTGTTAAACGTTGTTATTATCTTTATTTAATTATATGTTGTTATTTATTCGTTGTCCCGCCTTTTATTTATTACTGGTAAACCCTCGGTGCATAAGCAACGATGTGACCTCCGGGACTAGGTGACATCACATGGCGATCCTGCCTTTAGTGGGATGATCAGATATTACATGGTGATTCTGCCATCCCGTCATCTGACATCACATGGCGATCCTGCCCACGTCGGATCCTGCCCAAGTCCGACATCACAATATACTTATAAAATAAATATACCTTATATAATATGAACATAAATTAATCTTTATGGCACATATTAATCAAAAATTACCAAGTAACAATTGGATTCTTTTTCTTTTTAATTTAGACCTTAGATCTCTCTATCCCAACTTAGCTTTCGCTTGATACCCACGAATCGCTCGAGCGTTTAGTAGGTCTTTCCAAATGTCGTTGTGTTCCAGCGATTCCGTCTCGCGCGATATTTGCTATTCTTCCATCTTCCATTCTGCTAATACGTTCGGTCCAATATCTTCCTTGTTGTCACAGCCCTTGTATCCATACCATAAGTCATTATGGGTTTAAAACATTTTTACTTATTCTAACTTTGGCCTGCTTACTCATGAATTTATTATACCAATGACGTTTCCGAGGACTCCGGATATTCTGCACGCTTTATCGGCTTCTGACTGCGTGCCTTGTACGTCTTGACTTTGACTTGAAGAAACATTCACGCCCGGGTAATTTAATGTCATGACTTAGTCTATTGGGTTGGTCTCCACCACGAGTTTACACCTTATTGGTTATTAGGCAATAATCAGCGATTTTGTTGTTGCGTAGATATTTGCATGTTTAGATTTCTGGGTTTCAGGAAGAATGACTAAAGGAGTTTTAAATAATTTTCGTTTTCAGTTTTCACCACGTCATCCGCGTAGTATATAATTTTAAGTTTTCCTGTTAATAGTTTGTACCCGTTTCTGAAGTTTTTGCTGTGGTCTATTATTCGGTCCATTATCGAAGAGTAGAGGGCTTAATGAGTCGCCTCGTCTGTTGTCTGTTGTTGTTAGCATTTCTTCTCTCAGTTGTCGATTAACCGATATGTAAGTAAGAATGGGGAGATTGAGCTGTTAACTTGTTTAGTACTTGATTTTGTTTTAATATATTGACTACGTAACTGAATATCACTCTATCGAAGGCTTTTGTTAGATCGACAAAGCACTTGAAGGCTGGTTTTCTATATTCTATAGATTTTTCTATAATTTTCTTTATTATGAATCATCTATAGCTGCCAAAGATTTATTCCAGGATTTTGGTAAACAACTTCATAACCTGAGGTCAGTAAGGCTACACCTCTGTAATTTTCAGAGAATTTTTGTTTCATATATTTCATATATTAAATGTGCCCACTGTATTTTACGAGTTTATTTCGATTAATAAGTCAAACAAATCGCAGTTTGAAACATCAATTACCGTCATAGAAAATATTACATTACTATTTATGGAAATTCGGTACAACCGCTTGGATTTGAAATTGTAATATGGCACGAACCAGCACCTAATGCTTATCGCAGCTCCTTCACAGTTATTCTGAGCAATTTTAACTTTCTTATGTAGAGAATTTTCTATATATTTTCGGCTAGCTTGTGACATCGCCAATTCAGCCAACTGCTTCAATGTTCTTGTGTCACCGCTGCTTTCAGCTAGTATGGTTAAAGTAGTTTTGCGTAGTATTTATTTGGACTTACTAATTTAAGAAATTCTGCAATCATGTTAATTTTTTTGCCGAAAGTATTTTCTCTACCGGTTGCAAACTACACTTGCCACTGTGATAAGACAAAAACAAACTATAAATTTTTACGTATTTAGGACCTAAAGCTAATATTTATTATACAAACCAATATAATCCACGAATTCCACGGATTGGGACAATTGTAAACTGCCTGGAAGTGTAAATTTTGATCCTACGAATTTTCTCTAACAAAACCGGTCCTTCAGCTGTCACATCTTGAATGCTAAAATATTCAACTCTCACGTCTGCAGACTCCAAATATATCGAAAGCTGTAACAACCTAAAATACGCAATTTATTAAATTTGTATAACATGAGGACTAAAAACAGGCTTTTCCCAGACTAACAAATAAGTATGTTTCGGTGCCTTTATTTAATATAAACTCCTCAATTTTTTTTCATTGAAGTACTCACGATTTATAAGTTTCATCATCCTCCACGTTACTTTTCATATATTCTGTAACCATAAGAAATTTAGAGATATTAACTTTTTCCTTGATTTTTGACATGTTCTTGAGCTTAGAAAAGACACATCGAAGAGACGAAGCTTTGTAAACTTTTGACTACGTAAGATGAAGCACAATTTACTAAACATAATTATTTCAATTCAATTTCTTACCAAATATCCCAAGCATGCCATTAATTTTTCATCGCATTTGATAACCTTTCTTGCACTGCCAATATTTCATGTTCTTTCACATACAATTCCTTGGATTTATGAGGAATCAGTTTTCTCTGAACGGTTTCAAATTCTTGTAAAATGTCCATTGAATAAATGTTTTCCACTTGTTCAATTTCCATCTTGAAACTATCTATAACAACATCAAAACAGACAACTATCTAGAACACTAAAATTAGCATTGGCACAACTCACACGTACTTGTTGCCATTTGCCGCAAATACTAAATATTTTTGAATGTTTTAGAAACTAAAGTCAAAGAAAAAGTTGTATATACCAGGCATAGTTGTAGATATTAGCCCTGGTGAATTAAGAGCCCTCCTTCGTCGGCTTTAAACATTTCCTCGTACCATAATCCCCTACTTCTCCTTCCCTTATAACAGTAATCTGTATTTATAGATAATACAATTTGCATAGTACTAATAATAATACTAAAACTACTTCTATGCTAATTTAAAATTAATATCTTTTGTTGGTGATATATTATAGCCTTATATTGAAACTTTGTTACGTGTTCGTAGACACGTATTTATTTGTCGCAAATTAGGGCCTTTCTTCATTTTATTTTGTTCTATTAATGTTGAACCTACCTGTAAGTTCATATGCTTACGTTCATTTATCTGTAAGTATGATTGCGTATTAGCTTTCTTTGTTGCTTTCCTCCCCACTTCAATTACCAAGTGTGAGATATCTTTCCGGGAGATATAAGCTAGACATCGATATCTATCGGTCGAGATACCATCAATCGGATCAAAGCTCTCGTACACCACGTGTTCTTTAGTAAAGGGCATAATTATCGTTTGGTTTCAAACCGTACCTACATTTAGGGTAGAACCATTTTTTTACGGTGACGAGAAAGGGATCGTTTCCAAAAAACAATTAGAACAATTCTGGTACGTAATTTAGAAATTAATTTATTTCTTTAATTTTTATTCGTTTATTTGCATCTTTAAAATAGGTGTTTTTTTATGGGCAACTGAAGTCTCGCAGTTTGTTGAAATACCTATGGTTCCTTTTTTTCCACGGCTTGCTGTAGGAGATTCCTGATCTACTTGAAACAAAGGACAATTACAGCGACAATAAGGACTAAGCTACTCACTACCGAGACGATATTGAGCTAAACTAAGAGTTTTCTATTTTGTTTTTCGAATTTATTTATTATTCTCTTATCTACCTAATCATTTTCAGTTAATTTTTTATATTTATTTATTTATATGTTCAAAATTTATTTGTTCAAATTTAGCTAATAACTGCTGATCAATCTATTTATACCTTATTGAAATAGTCAGATTTAGTTTTTCTCTAAAGATATTATGTTTTTTTATTTTTCTTTTTTTCTACGTAATTCTATTGATAAATTAATTTAAAAACATCATTAATTGTTTCTTTTTCATTTGGTTTGCTATATTTAAATGCTTAAATTTATTTCAAGAATATAACATAATTACGCACATTTTTTTTTTAACAAAAAGCAACTTTTGCATAAAATATAAAGATCTCTTTGTCGAGTTTTTCTTTGTTTGCGCAAAGTCGAAAACGTGTACAAGGATATGTTTCTTGCATATAGACGTTAAAATAAATTTTTCTCGCCTTTTATTAATTTATGATTTTAAATTAAGATTTACCTTTTCTCAATTATTTGTTCTTTTAATTAAATAATAATTCGTTCCCTTTTTGTAATATTATAAAACCACAAACGTTTGTTTAATTCATTCAAATATTCAACTTTGTAAATTTTAATTTAGTGTATTTTTAAAATATTAAAAAGCCTCCTGACATATACCAGGTCTGCCCATTAGATCGGGTTTATAATTTTGTATTTGGTTGTGAACCAGAGAAATACGTATTTTGGCGTGGTTTTCTTTTCTGGGTAGAGTTTATACAGTATTTTTTTTATTTACATACAGGAAAGTTTTCCCTTCGATTTTTTTTTGCTGATATACTTACTCATACTTATATTAATACGTTTTGTATGAGTTATTTAGTTTCTTTTTTTTTGTGAATAATTAATTTAACATATCTTACGTAGTACCATTTTGTTTTTGGTTTAATTTTGATATTTTGTGTCCCATTATTAGCAATTAAAATAAAGAGTAGTGGTGCTTAGCTGATGACCGAACTTTTCTTTTCTTTTCGTTATCGTTTCGGACGACTTGGTGGCGCCATATACCCGCCGCCTGGCTTGCCATTATTTTGTAATCGTAATTTCCGAATTTTCGGCGTCTAGCGGTATCAAATTCGGTGGCGCCCTTTTCCACCTCTTTTTTTCTTTCTGGTACCATTGGGTCTCCCCACCCCTGAACGGCGGCTTATTAGTAGTTGGGTGGGCTGCGAGACACCGGCAGGAACGGGTAGGTGGGGCAATCCACGTCCCCCGAAACTTTTTTTTTGCACCGTAGCAACTTTATTATTTTTTCTAGTCAATAATTAACAATTTAATTTTCCAAAAATTTAAATAAAATTCTGAATACTTGTTATTTATTAATCCTTTATAGAAGTGACTACAAATTCTAGTATCTTCAATCCAAAGTATATAAAGTACACTATACATACTCTATAAATTCTTGGTTTAACTATGAAAAAGCAAAAATATAGAAATATATTTTTAATAATCACCATTAGCTGCCACATTATTATTTATTGTACCGGTTAATTAATAGCTCTATAGTTATAAAATAATAATCAGAAATCTTGCTTCCAGCATTACTCGTTGCAGTCCCGAAACCATTTCTCTTAAAGCTCTTTTTTTACTAATCAGAAAGGGATATTGTAAGTAAAGTTATGGTTTAACTGTCTTGAATTGTATCTTGAGCGAGAACAGTTTTCTCCGAGGCGCGTCAAGAATGCCTTATCGAGAATACAACAAGAATACTAGATATAGTTTATTGCTAGCTGTGATTTAAGATCTACCTACAAAATTTCATAGCAATTTGAAAAGGTGAATCCATTTTGTGATTAAAGACTAGGCCGTCGCTGCCTTGTTGCAATAGCGGATAATAGTAAAAGGCCAAAGATTCTTCTGCTACTGCAATGATAATTCCGTATTTTTATCTAGTTCACAGTTATAAAAATGGAAAGATACAGGCCTGGATATAGCTTTGCTTAGATAGATGGAAAAATCTAGCAAATAATTATGTCTGAAAAATCAGACATTGTTCCTGAATCCCAGATTTTAAGTCATATTTCATATAAAATCTCAAATTCGAATTTTTTCACAATACTTTCATACAATCACAAATTCGAATATGATTTTTTCACAATACTTTCATTGTGAAACACGAAGAAGAATTATTTGTAATCTAAACGTTGTCTAATTTGATTTTGTGTTTGACAGTTCTTTGCTAAAAATTAGGTCAATCACCATCCGACATTTCATTTTAGATATATGTAATACCGTTGTTTGAATATACTAGTTAGTCAATGTAATGGCAATAAAATTTGACCGATTTTCGCACCATAATGTGCTGCTCTCTAGTGACAAATTGATTATTTACAATATAAAAGGAGCTGATAGCTTGCAGAAATCTATCAAATTAGTTAAAATAATTATTAAAATTAAATTTAACCTGATATGAAATTTATATTAATATTTAGGTAGTTTCAAATGACATTTTCCAATTTAATTATCTTACTAAATATTTTTTAATTTTGGACGAGAAGTACATTGACGCCAAATTTCAAATTTTGTCGTCAAATATAACTAACAAGCGTCTCACTTTCATACTTCCCACTATTTACATATAGGACAGTCGTCCTTTCATAGGGAAAACAAATATGTAAATTATAGGTATATATATGGTGTATATATGTACATATATATATATATATATATATAACGAGCGTTCAACTAAATTTTACCTCGAAGTTGCCCATGGAAATTATACGTATATCTTAGCTTTTTACTTAAGTTCTTAATATGAATTTTGTTGGTTATGAACTATTTGAATGACATGATAAATGTCAAAATAATAAAATCAAAATATTTAACTAAATGAGATACGTTTATTTGCAACAAACAAGTAACATTTTATAAAAATTGTTGAAAGTGGCCACCACCTTGTTCGAGAGATTTCTAACATCTTCTTCTAATGAAGGAGAAAACGTTTTGTAGTAGCATATCGTCGATTTCGTTAATTATTTCAGCAATTCTGATCTGAAGGTCTGCAAGATCAGGTATCTGTACCCAAAAAATTGAGTTCTTTAAAAAGGCCACAGAAAAAAATCACAGGGGTTAACATCACAAGATCTTGTTGGAAATTCATGTTCGATGTTTAAACTTATCAACCGATTTTGATAAATTTCCGTATCATATTGTTTCACAAGCTGTGTGCACTCTAGCTCCGTATTGTTGAAAGTAACCCTGATTTATTTCTTCTTCATTAAGCTGTTCAATAAATGTCATAATAATTTCTTGTCGATACCTTTCTCCTTTAAAGAAAATACGGCCAATGATTTTCCTTCGACTAATCGCACACCATACACCAATTTTCTGTGGATGAACAACATAACAGTCATGCGGTTTCTTAGTATTTCACATCCTTATATTTTGTGAGTTAACATATCCATTCAGATAAAACCATGATTCATCTGAGAAAAATTTTGTCAAGAATGTCATTATCAAAATTATTTAAGAACCACTGACAAAATGTTGTTCTTCTAGGATAGTCAATTTCTTTGATTTCTTGATAATAGGCCATGCGATATGGAAATAAATGTAAGTCTTTTTTCAAAATTGTATGACAAGTGCCAATTGAAACACCCACTCATGGAGAGAATACTCGTATGGATGTTCCTGGTGTATCATTCATAATTTGCGTTACATCGTCAACTAGCTCTTCCGTACATTTTTTCGGACGGCCACTGTCTTCTTTCCGTATAACACTCTCTGTTTCTCTGAAAACCTTAGTGCAATATTTAACTGTGTACCAAAAACTATCAAAATCAAAGACGAAGTTTGGAAACATATTTCTAAATTCCTCTAAGCATTCTTCAAGAAAATAGTGCCATTGTCCGTTAATATTACGTCCGTTCCAAAAATAAGATTCAACCATGAATGATTTGTGTTGAACAGTGAAAACCATTTTAAATCAATTTTAAATTGCAAAGCAATTTCAAAAAGCTCCAACTAAGTATACATCAGAATAAATAGTCTGTCAAATTGACAACTGATGCAAATGTAAATAGTACAAGTTACGACAAACATTTTTATTGTCATGGACTACTAGAGGTAAAATTTATTTGAACGCTTTTTATATATATATGGTAAATTCAATCAGTCGGCGATTAAAGGTCTGGTTTACTTCAAAGTATATATATATTTAAAACAACCCTACCCTTGTAGGGTTGTTTTAAGGGGAAATTCTTATCAGGTTAAATAAAATGCACATTTTTAAATAATTATATTCTAAAGGTAGATGTTATTCATATTTATAAAAATATAAGTTTTTTAAATATAGCTGTTATACATGCATGAATGCAAAACTATTTTGTTAGTTAATAAAGTTATTTATTATACTTGCAAAAATATCGATGCCGGAAAAAAGAGTAGGTGTAGGAATATTGTAATAGCTGTTTTGTCGAGATCTCCTAAAATTATATCAGATAATAATGTGATACACTTTTATCTGATTTTTGTTTGAGCTTTCTATAAATTGTTTTAAATGGGAATTCTTAAACATGTTTCTTTAAAGACTGTCACCCCAAATCCATCCATTACCTACTCCAGATCTGTCTCTTAAGGTAGACAAAAATAATAAACCATGGAATAATTCATAATGTAAAAGTTTCAATAGCAAAAATATTGTATTTTTCAATAAATCCCAAGACAGTTGTTAAAACTCTATTCTATTCTATTTTTAATAAAAAAAAATAAACGCTTTATGTGTGTGGTACTTACTTTGTAAAATGTTTATTGATTTTGTAAAATAGCAAGTTTCGTATGTCTTTTTGTTTGAGGCATTTTGTAACTACTTGAAACAAATTTACACTGTTTATATATTTGCGTCCTTATTAGTAAGTCTAGAATAAACTTTGTATGGTCTTCACATGAATTGTTCGTATTAAACCAATCAGGTGTTTGCATTAAGTTTTTTTAATATTTTTTTAGTGCTAAAATATATTTTGCTTTCAAAATATTTTATGCTATGGCGTGAAAAATATTTTAACAATTATTTTGTGATATCCAAATTCCACAATTAAAATATGAGCATTTGTACGCAGACATATTTAACAAAAATGTCTCAATTTTATGACTCTAAATTACAAACACTTAATTTAATTAGCAAAATTCATATCTGCACTTAATACAAACTCAAAATGTCCACTTAATATTTATATGCAAAAACACAGTCCCATCGTTTATTTCACAAGCACAACTATTATAAAGAAAAATTAAATAATGCAAGATATACAAAATTGAAAATAAGAATGTTATACAAGTCTGTATTTTCTTAAAAAATCAATTCATCAATTTCTATGTAATTTAGAACCTTAGAGGTGCTTATGTATGTACTACAGAACTTTTTAACATTTATACACGTCATATAAATATTCTTTAGCAGAATGATATTTCTTTCATAAGGCATTTGGTGTAAATATTTACAAGGAATTCCTATCAGTTTTTATATAAATACGGCATACAAGTTTTTAAAATATTTAATACAAAAGATTGGAGGGATGCCCACGCTATTGCGTTAGAGATTACTAATATCGATTGTACAAAGTAAGGTATTAAAATGCACTTTAATTTAGACGGTATATATTTTTCTCTCAAGAAAGTCCTACAATGACCTCTCATGAATGAAAAAAACACTCTATTTTGACCAGAAATATTGTGCAAAAAAAACATTCAATACTGGCGCCTTGTGCATTTACGAAAGCGGAATTATGTGGTGAAACATAATATTCGTCAGACACACACATATATATATATATATATATATATATATATATATATATATATATATATATATATATATATATATATATATATAGTATTTTCGTGACCTTGGTATGATAAGGTAAACTTAATTAGTCGGCGATTAAAGGTCTGGTTATTACATCAAAGTGTATATATTTAAAATAATCCTACAATAATCCTATATATATATATATATATATATTGTAATAACGCGGAATGCTGAGAAATAAAAATAAATGAAAAATAATATGAAATAACAAAATGCTAGCTCGAAAACTTCAGATATATAAAATAATAATTGCAAGGATTCTGCTTAATCTCAAGGGTCTAAAAGTAAGTTCTCCATACACAAATAGACATCTACTAATACATGAAATAATACGAAAGCGTCAAATTTATGTATAAATATATATTTAAATGAAATTATATCAATAATCACAAGATACAAATATTACTATCAAATCTGACATAAAAATATAATGGAAAATGACGTTTGAGATGACGTGAGTTTATAACGTGTATAGAAAAGTGATATCAAGCAATGTTATATCTTTAACAAAATTTTATATAACAATTACACTTAAATACCTGAAGAATATGTTAAAATTTTGAAGATCACAATTTTCAATATGTTCTTTGTATGAAGTTCACAGGAAAATTTCTATCTAAACGTCAAGAATGTATGTCCGTTGCTCGATTCAAATTTCAGGATAATATCCTAGTCGCTGCGTTGCTTATAATCCAAATTAGCAGGATAAACCACCAGGTTATGTTCAATATGGGATCCAGATGAGTTGTTCTTATTCCAAGATGATTCAAAAGAAATCTGATTTCTTCTTTAAAAGTGTTCCTTTGATATAAATAAAATCTTCCGTATTCAAATGTATGATTATATTCTCCTTATATGATTAATACATCCAGAATACTTATTCAAACACTTCCTTATGTACAATATACGTCCATAAGCATTTTGTATAGGAATATAAATGGAATATTGATAAAAAGACTCAAATTATAAAATGCAGATAAAGATCTCTTTCAATCAGTCAAAAAATAATAATCAATAATTATGTTTTTTCGTCGTCAAGACTCCTAACAGCAATTTTGTAAACGTAAAAATCAGATATTCTACGAAAATTTGTGCAAAGGTTACTAAAATAATTTAAAAGATAATATTATAGAAAATCCACTCACGTAATCTCAATTACAAATCTTGTAAATGAAATTCACATAAGACAAACAGATAATAAAATATGGGAAATAATATCAAAATTACAAAATTCTTACTATAAAGAAATACTTTACAAATCTTAACATTCAAGATATAACATTGTTGAAACTGAAAACTTATTAGTAAAAAAAAAAAATTAATTAAGAGGGTAGATTGACTCACAACATTATCCCCATTGTTAATGAAATAAATTCGATTAAGTCGGAATTTTTTCAGAAAATTAAATTCAATAATAGAAGGTATGTAAGAAAAAAAAAAAATTAAAAACGAAGATTGTATCTTGTAATAGTCAATTAAAATACTGGTCTTGTAAATCTGAAAATGATTGTTCAATATGTGTGAAGAAACTCAACAAACTAAAACTTTTACAACGTTCATACAATACTTAGTTAAGAACTGTATATTAAAGAAACTATTTCCATAAAACAAAATATATCAGTGTTACATAACTAAATCGGAACATAGTTTTTATGTTTAAATTATAGGAAAATTTTAAAAATATAATATTAACTAGTCATTGTTAATAAAAAAAATTATCGTATACAAATATATTATTTTTTTCCGAATTGTAAATATTTATTTAAATTACTAGTTGAATATTTATTATGAGTTTTATATATATAATTAAATCTTTTCGACCTGTAACATACCTGAAAAACTGGGCTGCTTTCTGTAATCTAAATTTTGTATTAAATTCTTGTTTTATTTGTATTCGATATTCTGGTATTAGAAAATGTTGTTATACTTGGGGTTATTGTTTTGTTAATCTCTTGAATTGATGGTATAAGCTTAATATTCTCTTATAATAAATTGTTATATATAATCCTCATTTATAAATAATATCTTTCCATATAAGTTTTAGCTTCCATAATAAATAATGCTTCTCTTACATACAAATCATCGCTTTCCAAACCATACGCAAATCTTCATATCCATTCCTTTAACATATATAATCTACCCATAATAAGACCTATTTGTCTTTATCTATTATTAATCATAATTAATTCTATATACCCCATAATCATATAATGCTTCCTACTAACTTTATAAATCTGTACCTTATCCATTTCAATTATCAATTCATCAAGCCTCATATTTATTTTCAGTCTAACCATCTGTTTCAATATAAAACGTTTAATCTTTCATTTATTAACTTTAACATACTTATATGTGGTCGTTTTCCCCATTATATATTTTGATTTATTGTACAAAATTATTTAAATAATTGTTCTTTTGTAAGTTTATCCATACCATTAGAATATATGATGTTTTTTTTTAAACTCAGAATATAATATTTCTTTATTATTGTTCAACAGTTTTAATATTTAAGCTCCAGTTATAGAAGTTATACCTCTTTTTATATGTTAATAATTTGTCTTGTTATTCGTCCATAATTATATTTAAGTTTTATATTATGTTCTTTTTCCTCTACAAAAGTGATCTGCATATCTTTGTTAATATTTTATAAAAATCTAATTAGTTTAGTTTGTGAGTAATAAGAAATCATGACCCCATCTTTGCTTAGTTCGTCATTGTATGAATATTAGAACACCGAGATTCTATCATAATATGTTTAAAATATTATTTTCCGACGAACGATTTTATGAATATTAATGCTGTTATCTACGTATAAAAATATCATATTGCCTCTACCTAGTGTTTCGTGAAGGTTTTTAATAATCAGAGTATGCATAATTTCCATTTTTGTATAATTGTATAAGTTGGTGTTGATTTTTGTGTTAAGTATAGTGTTCAGAAAATTGTTAATATTAAAATATTCATTACTTATAGTATTGTTCATGGTTCCTACTTTATGAAATGTTTCATCAATGTCAGTGTATATAAATGAGTTTTGTAAAATTAGAGTTGTGTTTTGTATATAAATATTATTTGCATGAGTCATGTTGGTAGCATTATTATGAATAAAGTTTCTAATTTTATGAATATTAATATTAATTTGATTGATCCCCGATGTCTCTATATTAAAATTATCATACTCTTTTGCATAAGTTAATAGAAAATTCTGATATGCTCTATCATTTATTTGAAATTGATTACGTAAATTAGATTTAGTTTTGTATCTCAACGGTTTATTAAATTTACAGTCAGACATAATTTTAGTTACCTTTTTGTTGTTATTTGTGTTCATACTAGAGCTCAAATGTTGTTCTTTCAGTACCGGATTGCATATTACCTCTTCTTGTTGGATTCTTGTAATTATTATGTCTTCTTCGATATTCTTTACTTGCAATCCCCATTGCCTGTTTTGTAAATGTATTATCACTTCTAATTTAGTAATTATGTTTTGTTCCATCTTCTCATTCATCCTCTTCATTTCTTGTTGATTCTCTTCATTCATCCTCTTCATTTCTTGTTGATTCTCTTCATTCATCCTCTTCATTTCTTGTTGATTCTCTTCATTCATCCTCTTCATTTCTTGTTGATTATGATCTAATTTCTCTGTCTGTATTTTCATTTCTTGTTGATTATCTTCAATCCTCACATTAATACCCATTATCGCTTCTAACATGATCTTCATCTGATCGACTGGCGCTTCTTCTTGTGCAACATGAACCTCTGTAATAGTGGACCTCTCTCCTTCACCTATTTCCTGACCATCATCTGATTTTCCTGTTCTTGTACCGGAACGTGAACGTGTTTCCATAGTTGATAATATGAATTAATATATATCTTATTTGTAAAAGTTGTCTATTAAGTTATAGATAATATGATATAAGTTGTTCTGTAATTGATGTTAATAGAAATATCTTTATTATACAATTTCTAATATAACTACGTTCCTTATTTATTTTTATAAACTGATATATTGCACCTATTTATTTCATGTATCTAATATGAACTGTTTGTGTATAAATAAATTTGCCCCACGTTGCTGGTGCCAAAAATGTAATAACGCGGAATGCTGAGAAATAAAATAAATGGAAAATAATATGAAATAACAAAATGCTAGCTCGAAAACTTCAGATATATAAAATAATAATTGCAAGGATTCTGCTTAATCTCAAGGGTCTAAAAGTAAGTTCTCCATACACAAATAGACATCTACTAATACATGAAATAATACGAAAGCGTCAAATTTATGTATAAATATATATTTAATTGAAATTATATCAATAATCACAAGATACAAATATTACTATCAAATCTGACATAAAAATATAATGGAAAATGACGTTTGAGATGACGTGAGTTTATAACGTGTATAGAAAAGTGATATCAAGCAATGTTATATCTTTAACAAAATTTTATATAACAATTACACTTAAATACCTGAAGAATATGTTAAAATTTTGAAGATCACAATTTTCAATATGTTCTTTGTATGAAGTTCACAGGAAAATTTCTATCTAATACGTCAAGAATGTATGTCCGTTGCTCGATTCAAATTTCAGGATAATATCCTAGTCGCTGCGTTGCTTATAATCCAAATTAGCAGGATAAACCACCAGGTTATGTTCAATATGGGATCCAGATGAGTTGTTCTTATTCCAAGATGATTCAAAAGAAATCTGATTTCTTCTTTAAAAGTGTTCCTTTGATATAAATAAAATCTTCCGTATTCAAATGTATGATTATATTCTCCTTATATGATTAATACATCCAGAATACTTATTCAAACACTTCCTTATGTACAATATACGTCCATAAGCATTTTGTATAGGAATATAAATGGAATATTGATAAAAAGACTCAAATTATAAAATGCAGATAAAGATCTCTTTCAATCAGTCAAAAAATAATAATCAATAATTATGTTTTTTCGTCGTCAAGACTCCTAACAGCAATTTTGTAAACGTAAAAATCAGATATTCTACGAAAATTTGTGCAAAGGTTACTAAAATAATTTAAAAGATAATATTATAGAAAATCCACTCACGTAATCTCAATTACAAATCTTGTAAATGAAATTCACATAAGACAAACAGATAATAAAATATGGGAAATAATATCAAAATTACAAAATTCTTACTATAAAGAAATACTTTACAAATCTTAACATTCAAGATATAACATTGTTGAAACTGAAAACTTATTAGTAAAAAAAAAAAAATTAATTAAGAGGGTAGATTGACTCACAACAATATATATATATATATATATATATATATATATATGTAAAACAATGAGTGTTAGGGGAATCTGTCAATAAAAAACCATTAATTAGTTAATGAGAGTTCTTTATTTTTTTACCCTATATTTCGCTGCGAGGTTTAGAGCTTCTTCGGGGGTCACTTTAATAAGAAAAATACATAACTTAGCTATTTAGTCCACTAATCATAAGAAAAATTCATACTTACAAAAGTGAACCATTTGTTATGAGAAAATTATACATTACAAAAAGCATAACCGGTCGATAAATTTGCCAATTGTCCCAACGTGACACAAACAATCCGTCATGATTAATTTAAAAAATCTTAAAAAACTACTGCACTTTACACTATAACAAACAATTACAAAACAGAGGAGCAACGTGTAGTGAAGCAATTCCTATCATGATGCAATATTACATTTTGTCATTTAGGATGTTGAAAAGGAACTGTATGGAATTTTTTAAAATTCAATGCAGTTTGTCGTTGTATGTAAACCAGATGTAAAAACATGCGTCGGAGAAAAAACCAATGCCAAGGTAAACGAAAATTATACACCGATGTTCAAGAGTCACATGTTCAATCTTAACAATGTGCTACCTCTCAAACGGCTCACTATCATGATTGGAAATGCAAGCAAAATCATATGAAAAATTATGGAGGGACAAATGATTTAAATAACATTAATTGAGCTAGTGTTATGTGTATTATGGTGACTTAAATTTTTGGTATTTGAAAAGGTCAGCAGAAAAGCATATATTGCGCTTAAATTGTTAGTGTCAGATCTGAAATTCATTACGTTGTTATTATTATGGATTTCCACCATCTCCAAAAACTCTCTACACTTTGAATTCTTAACTTTCTGAAGGACCTCCACTTTCTCAAAAATAGGGGTGTGGTCGTTGTTGATCATGTGTGAGGACAAGGCACACCTGTTCTTTCCAGTCCGAATGTCACTTTTATGAGTAGTGAGTCTGGTTTTTAACCAGGTTGAAGTGTGACCTATATAAACTTGACTGCATACATTACAAGGAATGCAATACACAACATTAGACTGGAAAGACAAAGGTGTCAAGTCCCTCGTTTTACTGAAATAATTACGTACCGGATTGTAGTTGTAAAAGCCTAATTTAATCTCGTCTGTGGCGAGGACGCGAGAAAGTCGCTCCGACACCCCCACAATATACGGAAGTCTGTAGTACCTGAAAGTTTTTGGTTGTCTTGTAATGGAAATGTTAGTGTCCTGACCGTAAGCAACAG
The DNA here is from genome assembly GCA_935421215.2 of Melolontha melolontha. Taxonomy (NCBI): domain Eukaryota; kingdom Metazoa; phylum Arthropoda; class Insecta; order Coleoptera; family Scarabaeidae; genus Melolontha; species Melolontha melolontha. The sequence goes on along the minus strand of OW285237.1, from coordinate 122,943,133 downwards.
GTGTGGAAAAAATAAGTTTATTAATCAAACTCTGAGGGTAACCGTTGTTAGAAAATATTCGACTCAACAACCGAAGGTTTCGTTGCAAAAAGGAAGGGTGGCATATCCTGGACACATCTGTTTCATGCCAAGAATCAGATTTATTTTTTGGCTATTTGAATGATTGGAATGGTAATTCAACATTCTATTCGAATTGTTAGGTTTTCTATACCAATCTATTAATACTCTGTTGTTATTTCTAATGACTGTGGTGTCCAGGAAGGGCACACTCCCCCCACTCTCGCGCTCCAGGGTAAATTGTATATCAGGATGAAATGAGTTGAATACCTCCAAAATGCCATCTATTTCTGATTTCGGCAACGCGCAAATCAAATCATCATCATATGTTTTTTGGGGGGAAATTAGCAACAAATGTCACACCTATCTAAAAAACAACCCAGATATCTTAATCCTTAGAGCGGACAAAGGGGCTGTAACAGTAGCTGTTCAAAAAAACCGAGTATATAAGTAAGACGGAGGAACTACTATCAGATACTTCTACCCATCTATTATTAAACACTGATCCCACATCAGGGGTACAACAACGGATGAACACATTACTTCGCAATCTTAAGAACAGCAAGCAATTGGATGAGCAACTTTATAACAAACTCATAATTTTCAATTCTGTTAGCCCAAAACTATACACTTTACCAAAAATCCATAAAGTGGATGTACCATATAGACCCATAGTATCATACACGGGTTCCCCGTGCTACAATATATCAAAGTTTGTTGCGGGTATCCTCTCAAATTGCTTCAAAAATAATAGTCCTTATGACATTGATGATTCTTTTACCTTTGTTGAAAAATACCAAGATTATATATTACTCAATGACTTCCAGATAATATCTTTATACGTCATATCCTTGTTTACCAATACACCAACTAGTTTGGTCCTACATGTGCTAAATGGCAGTTGGCATAAGATATCAAATATGATAAATCTAACTAATGATTCTTTCTTCTCATTATTAAAATTTATTTTTGCCAATAGCTATTTCAGTTTCAATAATAACTCTTACACACAGATATCGGGTTTACCGATGGGCTCACCTCTTAGCCCGATCCTTGCCAACCTAGTGATGGACTATTGTTTGGATAATATTCTCAAAGTATTACCTTTTAAATTCGCCTTTATACACAAATATGTCGATGATTTGATTTGCGCGTTGTCGAACTAAGAAATAGATGGCATTTTGCAGGTATTCAACTCATTTCATCCTGATATACAATTTACCCTGTAGCGCGAGAGTGGGGGGAGTGTGCCCTTCCTGGACACCAAAGTCATTAGAAATAACAACAGAGTATTAATAGATTGGTATAGAAAACCTAGCAATTCGAATAGAATGTTGAATTACCATTCCAATCATTCAAATAGCCAAAAAATAAATCTGATTTTTGGCATGAAACAGAGGGAGGAAACCAAAAACTTTCAGGTACTACAGACTTCCGTATATTGTGGGGGTGTCGGAGAGACTTTCTCGCGTCCTCGCCACAGATGAGATTAAATTAGGCTTTTACAACTACAATCCGGTACGTAATTATCTAATGTTGTGTATTGCATTCCTTGTAATGTATGCAGTCCAGTTTATATAGGTCACACTTCAACCTGGTTAAAAACCAGACTCACTACTCATAAAAGTGACATTCGGACTGGAAAGAACAGGTGTGCCTTGTCCTCACACATGATCAACAACGACCACACCCCTATTTTTGAGAAAGTGGAGGTCCTTCAGAAAGTTAAGAATTCAAAGTGTAGAGAGTTTTTGGAGATGGTGGAAATCCATAATAATAACAACGTAATGAATTTCAGATCTGACACTAACAATTTAAGCGCAATATATGCTTTTCTGCTGACCTTTTCAAATACCAAAAATTTAAGTCACCATAATACACATAACACTAGCTCAATTAATGTTATTTAAATCATTTGTCCCTCCATAATTTTTCATATGATTTTGCTTGCATTTCCAATCATGATAGTGAGCCGTTTGAGAGGTAGCACATTGTTAAGATTGAACATGTGACTCTTGAACATCGGTGTATAATTTTCGTTTACCTTGGCATTGGTTTTTTCTCCGACGCATGTTTTTACATCTGGTTTACATACAACGACAAACTGCATTGAATTTTAAAAAATTCCATACAGTTCCTTTTCAACATCCTAAATGACAAAATGTAATATTGCATCATGATAGGAATTGCTTCACTACACGTTGCTCCTCCGTTTTGTAATTGTTTGTTATAGTGTAAAGTGTAGTAGTTTTTTAAGATTTTTTAAATTAATTATGACGGATTGTTTGTGTCACGTTGGGACAATTGGCAAATTTATCGACCGGTTATGCTTTTTGTAATGTATAATTTTCTCATAACAAATGGTTTACTTTTGTAAGTATGAATTTTTCTTATTATTAGTGGACTAAATAGCTAAGTTATGTATTTTTCTTATTAAAGTGACCCCCGAAGAAGCTATAAACCTCAGAGCGAAATATAGGGTAAAAAAATGAAGAATTCTCATTAACTAATTAATGGTTTTTTATTGCCGGATTCCCCAACACTCATTGTTTTACATACTTGCAAAGACTCCTTGTCTACATATATATATATATATATATATATATATATATATATATATATAATAGTTTACATCTGGCAATATTGGAATTACCAGTACTACCTATTTATGCAAATCTTACAACATCCATCTAGAGTGTAATAGATAAACTATTGTTTTTTAAAGTTTATTTGAAATGGGCCTCATAAGAGAGTCCCCATCTAGCGGTCTAGCCCAATTTTCGGTAACTATTTTCCCCATAAGATTGACTAACTTGTATATTCAAACAACGGTAATACTAAAGCCCGAAATTTTTACTCCTCTCTATTAATACCGTCTGTCCATATTTTCTTTGCTTATGCAAACGTGTTCTGGACGCGCAGACTTATTCTTATAGGTCGCACAAAGTCGGGGAATACCAGCATAGTGCGTCATTTACCAGGTGTTACCACCTCCTATTCGTCGCGTCATTTAACATTTCAAGAGCGACACGTTAGGTTCTCAGTTCTAGACTAACTTTAGAAGAGTTCGGAATGATTGATTATCATGAATTTAACTTTTGAGGAAAAAAATCTATAATGCAATGGCATCACCGTGGCAGCAGAGTGAATAAAATAAGTGGCTTATTTATGACAGCATTTGAACGCGAAGTACCATATAGTTCTATTCGATATTTGATAAACCATTTCGAAAAATATGGTTGTTTGCAGTCGTGCAAGAAATGTTCATATCGCGATAGAGTCGTAGCCCTAAACATAGACGATAATGATGAAAACAAAAAGGTCATGATTCGCGCTGCAGCTTCACAAAGTTCAGACAGATTGTTCGCGAATTAAATATTAGTAAATATCGTGTTTGTAAAGTTTAAGAAAAATCGTTTCAAAAGTTACAAGATTTTAATACATCAAGAAATTTTCCCTGAAAATAATTTCCGACGAATGTCGTTTTGTGAACGCATGATGGAACTAAGTAATTGTGATCCAAATTTTACTTCCAATATAGTTTTTACTGATGAATCGACATTTTCGACACATTCACAACATAATTCTTCGATCGTGAGGTACTGGTCAAGAACTAATGAAAATCGATATATCACTTCGCGAAGTCAGTATCGGGGAAAAGTTAATCTCTGGGTCGGCAGTATCGGGCATCATATAACTGGACCCTTTTTCATTTCTACAAATTTCAATGGGCAACTGTATTTGCAACTTTTACAAAACAATATCGTACCGGCCCTTCGTGCTTTAGAGGGCATAAATATAAATGATATCTGGTTCCAACACGATAGCTATCCGGTTCACAATACGAATGTAGTCAGAAATTTTTTAAATACGACTTTAGGTAATCGCGTTATAGGTTCTAATAGTAATATTAATTGGCCACCACGATCACCAGATTTAGCTCCCAACGATTTTTTCTTGTCCCCACAAGAAAAAATCGTCGTATTAAAAACACAATACACAGGGAAACTTTAGTGTTTGACAATACAGACCTAAAACAAAGAATTACAAATACTATCAGAATTATATCACCAGAAACATTAGTAGCGGTGCGTCATGAATTTTGTAACAGATTAGTGTATTGTTTAGTGGCAGAAGGTGGTCTGTTCGAGCACCTTATAAAAAAAACAATTTAAATTATTTAATCTGTGTACCTACTGAGACAAAGTTTTATGTAGAATAAAATTTCGTTTCTCTGTATTAATTTATTTTTGAACGTATTATTTAATTTATATTATTATACTTTTTTCTGTTTTATACTCAGAAGTTCTACTTTATTTGATTACTTGTAATTAGAATTTTATTTCAGTTTACTTAAGTGTTCTTTTTTCTTTTGTTTTTAAGAAGCAATTTATATTTTTTATTTCTGATTATGTTTCTATTTGAATCGTTTTATTGATATATCCTGTCCGTATTTTCTTTGCTTATGCAAACTTGTTCTGGAAGCGCAGACTTATTCTTATTGTCGGGGAATCCTAGCATAGTGCGTCAGTTAACAGGCGTGAACTAGTAGGCAAGGACTTGAACTTATTACTTTATTACATGCGCGATTTTTAAGATTCTTTCAGACATACGTATGGTACACAATATAGAAAATTATCACATTAGACACTATGTACAATTCATAAAGTATTTCTTTTCAGTTCATACTGCTCAAGTGTGAACAACGAATTGTACTTTATCTATTTCTAGCACACATAAATATGCGCTGTAATACTACGCACGTTTGTTATTTTAAGTTAAAACGTACGTATTTGAAATATTATATTAACTAAAAAGGATAAGTTGCCTAAGAGATAGTCTTATGATATTCGGCTTACTGTCAAATTATTTGAATACTATTGTTTATTGACTTCACGATCGACTTGTTTCCGGTATTCTGACTTCTTGGTTAAGCATTTTTCAGATTTGAATATTTAGTTTGTCATCAAAAATTACAAAATCGGTTTGTTTTCAAAACAATACTGGTACTAAATAGTAATATCAATAAGTATGAAATATTTTGATTGTCACTTTTACATTTCTAACCTATTTATTTCACAGATATTTCTTATCTTAAAACCTCTAAGCAATGTTTTGGCTACGAAGGAATTTGTTCATACAAATAACTATTCCTTTAGCAATATTGCTAAAAGATATTGGATTTATATATAAGAAAGTGTGTAACAGGAGGGCGCTTAAAGAGAAATTAAATATAGCCTGCATGAGAAATGTGTTTTTAAGGAAACATATGGATAACTTAAATTCAAGTTTGGATCGTGTTCCTTGATGAAACTTGGATACTTTGAAAGGGCAATAAAATGAAATCATTGCTAGATGATAATCTAAAAATTGTTAGGAAACCCGAAGGCTATGATGGTAATCGATTTATTATTATACATGCCAGCACAGAAAATGGCTTCTTTAAAGGAGCTAATCTGATTTTTCCATAAAGTGATTATCATGGAGAAATGAGTTATGACTCGGGTAAGCAATGGGTAAATGATCAACCTATACCAAATTTTAAGGTACTATCACTTATTATAATGGATAATGTTGCTTATCATAGTGTTTTTGAAAATAAACAACCAAATACCTCCTCAAGAAAAAGCAGAAATTCTTGAATGGTTGACTAAAAAAAGGATAAGTTATTCAACCACAATGACTAAACAAAATGAATTAATGCGATTAGTAGAACATCATAAAGAAGATACTTATTATAGATGAAATAATAAGAGAAAGTGGATATGAAGTTTTAAGGTTGCCTCCCTACTATTATGACTTCAACGCAATTAAAATGATTTGGATTAAGATAAAAAATTATTATAATTCAATTATTCAAATATTAGGTGAAATGGTTATTCAAATGAACGAGTTAAAGAAATGTGGAATGAAACTTTGCAACAGTGCAAATTCTTGAGATAATTGTGATAGGGATACAGAAAATTTAATTAAAAAATGTCATGAGCGAGAGCAACTTCTTGATAGGACAGAGGTTACTACAATAATAATTAATGTAAACTACTTAAGTTCTGAGTCAGAATTATAAACTGATTAGTTTGTATTTATTTTTATAATACATAGTCCATTCAAAATAATTAAGAATTGCTGAAAAGCCACGTCCATCAACGGAACGTACAGACGCGTTTCGCTCTTATTGGAGCTTATCAATGCACGGTATCTCGAAGACGGATATGGCTTTCCACTTCTATACTTTGTGTATATACAGGGTGTGTATAAATTGGCGGATCCACTACACGCGGCGATGTTCTTCGTTAAATTCGGAGTCCAAAATCCTAATACGAAAATGTTGTACCATGCTCCATATCTTTGCACGAGGTTCCTAAAGTTCGGACTTTCAGTCTTGAAATAAGCATTATTACTAGATATTTGTTGACAGAAAGAGCTACAATTTAGAAGGAAGAAGAATTGTTGTTATTATCCTTTCGTTAAAGTTTTCTTTTTGATTTTAAAGTTTGTTTTTAATATTTGTTTATTAACTTATTTTGACGAAAAACACATCTGACAACGTTGTAAAACAATAAGTAGGCAGCCTAATGTTGTTCTAGTCAAATACATTACTACTGTCAAATTCATTCTGAAGACAAAGGAAGCCTGATACATCGTTTTAGGATTAGGACTTTTAACTCAAAATTTGACCAAGAATGTCGCCACGTGTAGTGGGTCCGCCAATTTATACACACATTGTATAGTTAACATTCTGAACTTACTGCAAATGAGAATTAATGAATATTAAATCTCATTTTTACATGTAAATGTCGCCTTATGTGATGCATTAATAACTACAATCCGACAAACTATGTTTGTACCAGTATGTAGAACATACCTCGTCGCGACTCCGACCTTCCTGGTAATTAGGATAATTAAAAATTGCTGAAAAGCCACGCCCATCAACGGAACGTTGATATGGCCATATCCGTCTTCGAGATACCGTGCATTGATAAGCTCCAATAAGAGCGAAACGCGTCTGTACGTTCCGTTGATGGACGTGGCTTTTCAGAAATTTTCAATTATCCTAATTACCAGGAAGGTCGGAGTCGCGACGAGGTGTGTTCTACATACTGGTACAAACTTAGTTTGTCGGATTGTAGTTATTAATGCATCACATAAGGCGACATTTACATGTAAAAAATGAGATTTAATATTCATTAATTCTCATTTGCAGTAAGTTCAGGATAGTCCATTCACTTTAAAAATAATATTTAGAATAATATAATATTTTCGAGGTTTTACTTGGCCGAAACAGGCAAGGTTACTTCTCTAAAATTCCACTAAACATTAATAACCAGGTAACTATCTTATTTTGACAAATTTTTTGTGTATTTATAATATTTTGTAGAAGTTTAATATGGTACACAAAAATCATCAATGTGCATCATTTGCATGTACACGATACAAAGCAGCGAAGAAATTATTTTATTTGAATGAAGTTTCTTTGTCTTATTGACGTGCACTAACTTGCAAAATTATCATATGTTGTTATCAGAAAATCCTCATGTGTTTGTTAAATATAATCTTCATCTAATAGAGGATATAATGGATTTGAATTGCATTTTCTACAAGACGAATTATTATACCACTATTTTCTTAGGAAACAATCAAATATTAAATGTAGGCTATATCAATGTTTTCTTTTATGTATAATTTTAAATGTAATTTAAAAACATATATTGACGACTCTCAAAAGGTTTTAATTCTTTTTCAAAGAGTTACGAATAGGGCTGGGCGAAGTATCGATACATCGTCCAATACCCGATACCATAACTGGTATCGGGTACCCGATACCTCATATAACGAAGGTATCGATTCTAAGGTATCGATTCCAAAGCATCGATACCTATCGATACTTTACTGATTCCAGTACTCGCTAAGTATCGATCTATCGGGTAGCCATGTATCGGGTAGCTTACCTTTATGCATTTTTTAAATGTACATAAAAGATGCAATAACTTTTAAGTAAAGAATTTTTAAGTATATATAGCATTATATATATTATATAGTATATATTTCAAAGGATGTTGTTGAATTTTATATTATGCGTAGCAAATATCCATATTATAACATAAACATAATAACTATAATTAATACAAAAAAAAATATCACAATATTGCAAATTTCATACCGTAGATATGGTAGAATCGATAAATTGATTTTATATCTCTTGAAACCGATATCAAACAAACGATACCTAGAAAACGGGTTATGAATACTGATTCCTAGGTATCGAATCAAGGTATCGATTCCAAGGTATCGATTCCAAAGCATCGATACTTACCGATTCCAGTACTCGCTAAGTATCGATGTATCGGGTTAGCGATGTATCGGGTAGCTATGTATCGGGTAGCCATGTATCGGATAGCTTACCTTCGTGCATTTTTTAAAATGTACATAAAGGATGCAATAACTTTTTAAGTAAAGAATTTTTAAGTATATATGCATTATATATATTATATAATATATATTTAAAAGGAAGTTATTATTGTGTGTAGTAAATATCCTTATTATGACATAACTATAATTATTACAAAAATAAATCTCACAATATTGCAAATTTCATACCGTAGTTATGGTAGAATCGGTAAATTAATTTTTCTCCCGACCGAGAATAAAGTGTCATCTTATACATCTGACAATTAACATATATTAGACTACTTTATTCTCTAGGGAATAAAATATTCGATTTTCCCTAGGGAATAAAGTGAATACTGTAGTGAATGACTTTTGGTTCATTTATTTACCTTAGTAACCAGAAACTATGCACATTTTCATGACAAACCAACTTAATTGAATGACATCAGATCAATCTATCAATCAACTGGCAAACTAATAATGAAATAAATTATTACATTTAAGGTCGGGAGAAAAGTTTTGTATGTAATTCGGGAATAAACGTCTATAATCCCTTAACAGAAAACGCTCCCTCCCGCTCTCCTCGCTCCCTTCGGTCGCTCAGGCATTACTTACTGTCTCGGGATTAAAACTGTCGTTTATTCCCTTAATACATAAATATCTATTATATCTCTTGAAACCGATATCAAACAATCAACACCTAGAAAACGGGTTATGAATATTGATTTCTAGGTATCGAATTAAGGTATCGATTCCAAAGTATCGATTCCAAGGTATCGATTCCAAGGTATCGATTCCAAGGTATCGGTTCCAAGGTATCGATTCCAAGATATCGATTCCAAGGTATCGATTCCAAAGCATCGATACCTATCGATACTTTACCGATTCCGGTACTCAGAATCGATACCGTGCACAGACCCGATACATCGGTAAGTATCGATACTTCGATTGGTATCAATACCCGATACCGAAAACGTCGGTATCGCCCAGCCCTAGTTACGAACATAACTTTTACATTCCTTTCCAATATATTAAAAATTATTTACAATATAAGCAATATATAAATTAGTGTAGAAATCTAAATTATACATCGAATTCATACATTCCCAAACTTCTTAGCCCAGATATATTGCAAGAAGATTCTTTTGGTAAGTATGTCATTCTTAATCATGCAAACACTTTTTAACATTAAAGATTTTTTTCAATATCTATGCATTTAATTATTGATATATGACTTGACATATTTCGTTTTAAATACATTTTTGATCCAATATTTTCATTAGTTTATAATTATAAATAACATTTCAAATAATTTGTTCGAATAATAAAGAAATCGTTTCCCGCATAGTTTTCTTGGGTGGAAAATATTTATACAAAACTAGAAAAGAAACAATACTTTAGAACTCTTCATGTTTCCACTTTATTCATTATTATTATTTTGACATGTAGGTTATGTATATGCTTTCTATGGTTATATTGCAAGTAATATACTAAAATTATGACAATATTGCAAAACATGACGTTTATATTTTATGATGACAAACGATTGTTTCCGCGATTGAACACTGACTTCATTTGACTCTGCAGTACGAATTTAAATAACATGCTTTGAATTTCGCCTTGAACTGAAAAGATATACTTTATGAACTGTACGTATATGCACCTAATTTCAATTTTTTACTTCTACTGCCTTCAACATAACAACTTTATAAATTAATTTATTCTTTTGTTACAGTGTGCAAATACGTGTGCCACAAAGTATGCGAAAGCAAGGTAAGTAAAAATGTATGTTCATCCTTCTTATACTACCTCTACATAATATCTCTCTAGCGTAACATGAAGATCTTAAATTTTGTATCTTTGTCGATATAGATCATTTCAATATACACACATACCTACATCTATATAATAAATTAATAATTCCAAGAATATACATATACAAGATATATATGTGTTTTTGCACTTATCAACTCTCAATTATACTTTATAAACAATATAACTAATATAATAATGCACACGCATTAAAAATTTGTATTGAAGGCAATCAACAAAGGTACACGTGTTTCGGACCGCCATTGCCTTAATCAGCTACGACGTAAATGTGACCGATGCCTTAAATCAGTTCGCTGCATATGCTAAACCTGTAAGTCACATGCGTATGAGAGGTATGCACGGCATCTTACGGCTAATATAATATATACCATGTAAATGTATAATATGTAAAATATGGATGTCTATTATTAAGTGTACAAATACGATAATATACACATGTTAAAATTTATGTACGAGGGTGGTCCACAAAGTAACCTCCTTTTATGTGTGGAGTGATAAGTAGTGGGGGTAATGCCACTCTTGTGCGCAGTGATTCAGTACGCTTCTAGCTGTGCAAGGGAGAGTATCGTACGGTCGTACAATATTCTCCCTTGCACAGCTAGAAGCGTACCGAATCACTGCGCACACTGATGTTAGAATGCTGGCATTACCCCCACTACTTACTACGGTCGCGCGTTCTCGAATTCTAATCTATAAACATGTGTGACGCAATAGAAAATCCAGCCAAGTGGGAAGTGCGTAATAAAATTGCTTGGTGCGAAAAATCACTCAGCAGCTGAAATTCATCTTGAATTGTGTGCGGTGTATGGTTCAAACATTATGAGTGAAGGTATAGTCCGTCATTGGGTACCTCAAAGAACAAATAAACTTTTTGTCAACTTCAAATGGGACGTTTTTTATCGCCCCTCCCCCCTACAGTTCGCCAATGATGAAGAGCTTCAAAACGGCATAACAGGTAGGATACGTTCGCAGGTGGCAGATTTCTATGCAGAGGGTTTTTCAAAAACTGCTAAAAGATATGACAAATGCTTGAATTTGTATGGAGATTATGTCGAAACCTAGAGTTTTAAGATGTATATAATAAAATCTTTGTATCTCAACTGGTTTCATTTTTATTTCAAACCGGAGGTTACTTTGTGGACTACTTTCGTATATACTCACAAATGAATACACGTCGTCAGGCATTGCTGTTCTTGCCCGGCAGCTGCCGTGAGATATCTCTCATAAGCATTTGTCGTACAAGTTTGTCATATCCAGCGAACCGCATTGGTGCCTTTCACGTCATATACTAATGAGGACAGTGGCAACGCGAAACACGTGTCCGTACGTTGATTGTCTCAAAAACGAATTTAGTTTACGTTGTGTATCCATTTGTGCGAATACAGATATGATTTAACATGTATATAACAGATGTTTTTAAAATTAATATTCAAAGTAAGTCATGTACACCGTGTGCAGTACCAAACAATAAATTCTACATGTGAGCAATGACAACTCAAATACGTTTTGACAGTTAACGTGTAAATATAGTGTGGCTTGTTCACATTTTCGTAATTCCAAACCTATTTTTGAGTATGAATTTAAAAAGCACATTTTATTTATCGTTTTTGTACACTTTGTACTCAATAAACCCATACCAATGTTTCGCAAAAAGATAAATATCGAAATTTTTAAAATAAATAATCATACATGTAGTTAAAGAAGAAAACATATTACTTTTCAGTAACGAGTGTTGTTGTTTACATAACCATTGACTTTTAAAAAGTCGCTGTTTGTTGCATACGTAGAATGTTAACACGCAAAATAATTATTTACTAAATAAAACACTTGGTATATTTGTTTCACAAAATGTATTTAAAATATCTCTGACATATGTTTCGACTTATTCAGTTATTCTCGAAGAGTCACGTAAACTTCGAGAATGACTGAATAAGTCGAAACATATGTCAGAGATATTTTAAATACATTTTGTGAAACAAATATACCAAGTGTTTTATTTAGTAAATTATTAATCATGTTTCACCAAGAGCCAATTCTATACATTATAACAAAATAATTGACATGGATTCGAAAAAGTTTCTGAAAAGAACCTTTTTTCCTCCTCCTTACTTTAATCCAAACCCAAAAATACAAAATATAGAATGACGGCAAAAATTTCCTGTCAGTTTTTCGACCGGCAATATTACGGAGACGATTTTTTAGAATTTCGATTTGTTGATTATTTATCACTTGTCAACAAATTTTATTTTTTTTTAATTTTTCCTTAGAACGTACGAACAATTTTCGTTTCTTTTATAGTTCTTAGAATAGTAATAACAACAAATTTATTCTGGCATCTCAGGTTTTGGAAAACAAAATTTGAGTATTAGGTATGTACAATTATATGGAGTCTTGGTACTGGCAAGACTCCCGAACGAGGTACTGGACAAGTAGCAGAGGACAGACTAGCATAACTATATTTTTTTTATTTTTGGTGCGAATGGTGCATTTGTTCACGCCAAATCAAATCAAAAAGGTGTAATATTCAGCTTATGGTGGTGGGTAGTGAATTCTCCACATACATAACAGAAACTGTATGGATTATTTATACACGTACGCGACATTATGAAATGAAAAGACGTTCAGCTATCACAAACCAACTTACATAGAATGTACATAGAATCCGAAAGAGTGTATAACTCTTTATATTGTATCCAGATATGTACAATTCTTAATTTGATTGGTTCCAGAGCAAAAATGGGCGTGGTTTACATGCAAGGACATCCACTCAATGTTCGACAGAACAATATTTTTAGTAGTATCTTTCTTATATAAAAGTAACTTTGAAATTTTGAAAAATATAATACGCTTATTGAAAAAACTATTTAAGAAAATATCTCAAAATCCTGATGTGATGGAGTAAATTTTAAAACAGATTAAGAATCAGCATGGCAAAAGACATCAACTCCACTCCATTCGTGTATAAGAAAACCAAACTGTGTTTACCAGTGTTATTTGCCACATGGACACAGTAGCACAGTCTAATATAAGGCAAATCTTTTGTCGAAAATTCCTGAAGTAATAATAGAAAGAAGCAGAGAAAATTGATCGATAGCATTTTAGTTTCACCAGTTGTTATATGCTTTCGACCAGCCCATCGTTTTTGTCAATGACACTGGTTTATTTTGAATATTTTATTCCTTTATGCCTTTTCTTAAGGTCTTTTTTTCTGTTTCTTAAATCGAAAGCTTGTTTGAAGTTAACTAATAGTATACGTGTTTCTGTGTTTATATTTTATTTCGATTATTTGTTTAAAAATGTATATTGCATTTATTATTGATCTCCCGTTCTCCGAATCCAATTCTATATTCATCGGTTTTTTTTTTGTGTATATTCTTGCAACAGCGTCGGTAACCTGTATATGACGTTTACAAGGTAATTTCACATTTTGTTTGGAACTGGCACTATAATTGCGGACTTCCATTCTTTAAGTGTCAATTGTCTCCATATAGAAGTTATTAGATCATATACTCGTTTAATACTTCTCCTCTATTTCTTATCACCTCATTAAGAATGTTATCTAATCCAGCTGCTTTTCCTCATTTTAGCTTATTTATCGTTGAATTTTAGTTTACTGTAATCTCTGCCTTTCGTGGCTGCGTAGGCTGGGAAATCATTTCTAGGTGTTTTCCCACATTTTACTTTCTACAGTTGCTGTTGTCTTTTTTCTACTATATTTTCTTGTGTATTCGTCCATTTTCTATCGACAATTACGATTGTTGCCATTATTTAATTTAACCTTTTTTTAATTTTTAATTGACTTATTTGCTTTTTGCGCTACTTCTATATACAGAGTGAGTTTCTTCTGATGTTTAACATGGGGATCTCGGAAACTAGCGGAGATAGAGAGAAGATTAAAAGGGCAAAGAATTCCAGTTTTACGAGATCAGTTTATTGAGCTTATTGTTTTTTGGAAAAAATGTATGGCAAACTAGATATATCGCAAAAATAATTTTTTTGCTATTGCGTCCGGCACCTATATCTCTGTTACTATTGACTTTAGCAAAAATTTGTAAATGAGAAAGTTATAAGTAATTATGTGCTTAATAATACTGCATAACCGAATTTTTCATTTAAGCTATAATTTTTGAGTTATGACACAAACTTGTGTCTTTCTAATGGAAACCATAGTTGACCATGACTTTATAAAAAAAGGCCTTCTTTCGACGTTTCAAATGATGTACCACTTGACATAGTCATTTTTATAAATAAACGAATTATGGACGTTTCTTTCTTTTAATTTTCGAACTGCTCTAGTAGTATGCTATGAAAACAATGAATAGACTCACATCGCATGTAATAATAAAATTCAGTTTAGTTATTAAAAATATTCTTTTAATTTCGAAATTATAAGCATACTTATTAATGAATAAATTAAGTAAGAAGGAAATTGTAATATAAATAAAGTAGTGCCAAAACAATGTAATTAAAGTTAGTTAACTATCTAAGACAAAAAATTTCTTCAAAGTTTCTTTAGTTTTAATGCACAAGTCACACCTTTTTAAAACTGACTTTGTTGCTTTTCTGACGGACTGTGCACAAATATTATTAAAAATTTGATATTGATTAACGTTACATAATATTCTATAAAGCAAACACGGAGAGCTATTCGCCTTTCAGATAGGCAACTTGATATTCAGAATGGTGTACGTCAAAAAATATATTCTCAAGGAAACATTAGCTAACGTGTATTTCTGCTTTATTTTTTATACATATTTCTTACTATGTATATACTTTTATTTATCAGTTATTTATAATCAGTTATTAGGAAAGATGTTAACAAAAAATATAAATTTATTCTGTTTGTGATTTATTAACTCTAAGATACACAATACAAAAGAATGTTTACACGTTGATATGTGTGCATTTAAAACGCAAAAATCATAAAAACTAGTGACTCATCAACAAAAATAAATATGATTTCAAATAGTGTAACGAGAAGGCATGTATTTTACGTTTTATTAAATTTTATGTTAAAAGGTATAATTGTCTTTATTCTTAATGTATGCAAATAACATTCACATTAAAAAATTATTAAAATCACATATTTATTTGATAAGATAGACTTTATTATTTATATAAATTGTTTTACCTGAATGGAAATATATTTTTTGTTCAAGAAAATTTATCTTTATGTAACTGTCCTAAAGACTTTATAGGAAAATTGTCCTCTGTTGCCATGTATATGTTTGTGAATAATATTAGATTAAAATTAAAATCGAAAGATTACCGAACAATATTTATCACTTATGAATATTGATATGATTATGAATACAATTCTTTACGGCAATAAGATTTTTTACAAAAATGTGATTTACTTAAACAAATATTTAATAACGTATTATTGTGATTTTCATATACTGAATGTTGGTATTGTATTTTAAATTCACCTTTAAACAAAGTAAAATTAAATACTGTCAATTTTCAAACATATAATTCAATATATTTAATTTAATTATTTTAATAAAAATAACAAGGTTTATATAAAAGCTTCTTGATTATAGTAAACGCTCTTCGCATACATGTATGTATCGATGTGTATAGCTCAAAATATAAGAATATATTAAGTTGAAAGCGATGTGTGTATTGCATATTATTTCCTCGGTGACTGCAGTATCATATAAATACATATATTTATTTACACGAATATAAATTTATTTTTGGACCTACAATGACTTATATTGACATAAAACTGCTGTTGAGACTGGTGTCTCTTGTTGTTAATATGATGCTGTGATTGAGACTGTTGTGTCTCGTTGCTAAGAGTGACACTGTTCCTTTTGGTCTTAAAAAGACTGCAACTAGGTAAAATATAAATAAACTATTACATAATTAAGTGTAAGCTGTATTGGTGTACAGCCAAATGATGTCATAATTAGGTAAAATTCCCATTAAATTGTTCAATATTACAAAATCAGAGGTTTTGAACAATTTAATCTTAAAATATTATTACTTATTAAATATTGATTGTAAATATAAGTATACAATTCCAAATAAATTCCATTGCTTAGTAATGGAATTTATTGATACCTGTTTAAGAAAAATAAATTTAAGAATAAATGGCCAGATGGCCAAATTAATGTTGTATATATGAATTTTATGTCCTAAATTTACTTATATTAACAATAAAAAAGTTTGAAATTAAAATATTATGAAAGGCTATTAAATGTACCCTCAACAACTACAACTAATTAATAATTCTATACCTTCGTGATGTTTTCCCCTCAAAATGTTGCACTGCGGCTGTTCGCAACATTAAAATGGCGTCTCTAAACCCCTTTTTAAAATAACAAAATAAATAATTATCACTAGGAGCCACATCAGCACTATACGGTGGATATGCGATTTATTGAAAACCATTTCACGAACTACAGTTTGTAAAACAGCAGCAGTTAAATGGGCGCGTTGTCATGCAGAAATCAAACACCTTTTGACAATTTTAGACTCGACATTTATCACGAATGTCTCTCAATTTAAGAAACAAACAAACATTGTCCAAAAATAATAAAAAAAAGTTTATTTTTTTTCCTTTACATCCATAATACAACGAGAATAAACGATAAAAAAAATTAAATAGTAATAAAAAAAACAAATTCACAGCTAATAGAAAAAAAAGTAGAGAAAAAAAACCGCAAGGTTAAGTTTGGCTTTGAGTGTAAAACACCACAACCATTCCTCCACTTAACCTTGTAATACAAGTAAACTTTCAACATGCCTAATCTAATTTAATTCTAAAATTCTGTGATGGCGGAAAAATAAAACAAAAATGAAAATATAGAAATCACTGTAAGCTGGCGCAACACACGTTCAGATAAAGACAATCCCTAGTTCCTGATGATCAAATAAATACTCGCGCAAGTGCTTTTTAAATGTAGAACATGGCAACTCCTTCAGGTTGCGAGGCAAAGCGTTATATATTTTATATATATTAAATGTAAACGAGCGCTCGAATAGTGATGTTTTATGCAATGGTGGCGTAATCAATCCCTGCGCTCTAATGTTAATGTGATGCACGTCCGTTCGGGAAGTTATTTTATTATAAAGGTATGATAGAACCCTGCGTATAATAATTGCGTGATGCAGACAGGCAACCGGTAGTACAGCTCGATTTCTCATATTCAACCACTTACAGGAAGACAAAGTGTGCGAAATATGTTCATATTTCTTAATGCCGTACGCAAACCGCAAACACGAATTTTGTGCTCTTTGAATTCTTTTTTGATCATTAACATCTATGCATGGACTATAACACAGAGGAGCAATACATAAAAGTAGATAAAACTAGTAGATAAAACACAAAGACAATTTAGTAGCTATGGACAGATAAGGCCTATGCTGGTAGAGAAGTCTCAAATTTCCATAGGCCTGTTTAAAATAATTTGATACCTGCTTTCTATATCTGAACGTGGTGTCTATAAATAGCCCAAGGTTTTTGGTTTCAGTCACTACAGGCAAGATCTCACCAGCCATTGACAAACGAAACTTACGTGTCAACTTGTCGCAAGGCGGCACATTACCAAAAAAACATAACACCGGATTTCGAGGAATTAATACGCAACGAATGAAGTGAAGATATATCGGAGATCACATCCAAATCGCTTTGAACAACATTAAGAGCCTCTCTAAAGGAATGCTTTGGAAATGAATGGTACACTTGCGTATCATCCGCATACATATTGTTATGGATTTTTCCCTAAATAATATTTAAAAATTTATTTAAAATGAATGTACATTATTTGTGGATATCTGTGTATATCCGATTTATTTAAATAAAATGTGCGTATGCAAAAACTTGATTTTTGAAGGTCGTCTTTATGTGAAAGCGATATTGAGGGGGAGACCAGTTTAATATCCCGTACTAGAAAGGTGGCTTTGAATAATATATACATAATTAAATATATTTAATTATCGGTTAATTGTTTGAAAAGTGTTTTGATTGATGTAGAGTTACTGAGATAAATTTCTCGTTATTAATTTTGATGTATAAAAAGTAAAAAGCACTTTTTCTTTATGAATTCATAAAACGTAAGTTAAAATTATAATAATATTTATATTATATTTAATATTGTTATTTAAGAGATTTATTATTAGAAAGAAAAATAATAAAGAGTATTATTAACATTTCTATAATAATAATTATAATTGTAAAATTTTGCTCGTTTGGAAGTCAATGGTATTTTTTCATGTGTTTGATGTTTGCACATGCGTAGATTTGGTCGTGTATTAAATTTGATTATACAGTGTGGTTCTCTGGGGAGAAATTAAAAATAAATTTTATTATTATATGTTATATATTATATGTTATATAAGTGTTTATATGTTGTATTAACTGCGCATTAAGCAGTTTCGCAACACGGAGAGCAAACTTATAGGCCTCAAATCAGCCATAGATTGCGGGTCAGACTTCTTTGGCACCGGTATCACAATTGCTTGTTTCCATGCTAAGGGAAAAATACTTTGAAGAATACACGAGTTGATTATATGAACAATGTACTTCACAATGAAAGGAGAAGACATTTTTAACATATCAATAATCAAGCTATCAAACCCGCAAGATGAGGATGAGATACTAGAAATAATTCTAGCCACTTGCACTTGGTCAGTTAACTGAAAATGAAAGCCATTCCCAATATTATTTTTTGTATGTGTAGCGTAGTATTCAAATATATTGCTATCATCATGTAAATTCTCAGGAGTTGAAGTAATGAAATAATGATTAAGACATCTGCATGTCTGTTACTGCGGATGTTAAGCATCCGCAGTCCATTCCAAATTTTTTAGAGTCTTTAGTTCTACTAAGAATACTGTAATACGCTTTCTTTTCGCGAATTATTGCCTCTTTAGTGTAATTTCTAAGTTGTTTATAATTCTCCCAAACGTGGAGAGTCTTGTTCTTCAAACAATTTGCTCTAGCCCTATCTCTCAGAGAAATCATAAGTTTTATTGTTTCAGTAATCCAAGGACTTTTTTGTTTAGAAATCAAAACTGTCTTAACTGGACAGAGGAAATTAAAAAGTTCAGTCGACCTAGAGGTAAAAATCTGAACCTTAATGTTAATATCCGCAACATGTCGTCCAAATGTAGATTATGTAGATGTTGTTCAAGTACATTGCTGTCGAAATTATTAATATCGCGATAAGTGACTGACTTAGGTTCGCAAACCCAATAAGTGATTCAGTCGTATTTGTAATACGGGTACGTTCTTTAATAATCTGATGAAAACCCATCGTATCCAAAGTGTCCGACAAGGCAGTAGACAATATGTTTTCCGGCTGGAATAAATTTATATTAAAATCACCCAGGCAAAGCAATCGATCACAACGAGGCCATATATTGGAAAACGTAGTCTCTAGATTATCCAAGATAAAATGATAAGGCGTATCTTGTGACCGATATACTACACCTACAGCAAATGCCCCAGCACCCCTATCCACACACAATCATAACTGTTCAATGGAGACTGATGACTGCAAAACAGAGTAACGAAGCTCCTTACTACTGTAAAAACCAACGCCACAGCCACGACCACCACGATCCTTACGCGAAAATATAACCCGGTATAGCAACCAAAGAGGAGCCAATATCCGACGTTAACCATGTTCCACTCAGTGCCAAAATATCATATTTGAATGTTGTCAAATGTTCTACCAATTTGTAATACGGGTACGTTCTTTAATAATCTGATGAAAACCCATCGTATCCAAAGTGTCCGACAAGGCAGTAGACAATATGTTTTCCGGCTGGAATAAATTTATATTAAAATCACCCAGGCAAAGCAATCGATCACAACGAGGCCATATATTGGAAAACGTAGTCTCTAGATTATCCAAGATAAAATGATAAGGCGTATCTTGTGACCGATATACTACACCTACAGCAAATGCCCCAGCACCCCTATCCACACACAATCATAACTGTTCAATGGAGACTGATGACTGCAAAACAGAGTAACGAAGCTCCTTACTACTGTAAAAACCAACGCCACAGCCACGACCACCACGATCCTTACGCGAAAATATAACCCGGTATAGCAACCAAAGAGGAGCCAATATCCGACGTTAACCATGTTCCACTCAGTGCCAAAATATCATATTTGAATGTTGTCAAATGTTCTACTATATCATTAAAGTGAGCTGTCAATGAACGGGCGTTAATATGGGCCAATCTAATCATGCTATTATGCAACTACTATATACATCATATAAAACATAAACAGAATGCAATTAAACAAAAAAGTAGAACTAATTACAATTAGATTAACAAAATTGACAAATACGCAAAATACGCGATAATTTAAAACAAAATAATATATAATACTACAACTGTATCGTAGAAAATTCAAAAACAAGCCAGAAAAATATATTCTACATTGAAAACAAAAGCTAATATAAAAGAAATATCTCTGTTCATCGTTTCCTCCCGCTCCTTAAAAATAAGTCAATGACAGAACTAGAAGGTGAGACCAAGCAGTATTATTCATTTAACAGTAAATAGTTTATTTAAATCGTCATAAGAAGAAATTTTATGAACTTTATTACCTAACTTTGTAAATATATTACAGTTATTAGTCCAAGCAGTGTCACATTTCTTCTGCACATCCGTCAAAACAGACAGTCTTCGCTTCGTTAGATCTTCACGAATAACCATTTTTGTACCCTTCAACATACTTTTAATTATTGTATACCACCTGTTTGATATTGCGATTACAAAATTTGACTAAAATAGGTCTGTTGCCGTTCTCTTTTTTTCCCAGGCGATGACAGCAATCAATAGATTCGGTGGAGACATCTGCGGCCAGCTTTTCCTTGTATACAGAAGAAATCACGGCGTCGATATCTTCCTTTGCAGTCTCCGGAACGCCATATATTCGTCTATTACGGCGGGAGTATTGTTCCAGTCCATCAACATTTTCGTAGGCCTTTTCAAGTTTAGCTTCAAGTGATACTACCTTTTCTTCGTAAGCCTTGATAATATTAGCCGTTTTTTCGACGATAATTTTACAGATTTTGTCCAACAATACGTCGGATTTCAAAATTTTCTCCACGATTTTAACGATAGTAGCATCGTCACGTAATAAGCGATCGGAAGACATGACTTATAAAGTTATAAAGCGTTAAAACATAAGAAATAATTGAAACTGCTTCAATTCACTAGTGCGGCACATCACAGAATGATAATTGTGAGAAAAATAATTGTGATCATCACTTTTGTCGTTGAATAATCAACTTTTGCTTTTATAGGGCAAGGTTTATCTGGTTGCCGTCATTCTATTGACTCTTTTTTGAACAGAGGATCATAATACAAAACCATAGTTTCATGTCCTGTGACAAATGATTCTAAAATCGGGTAGTTTCCACACATACTTAAAAACCAGCACGCACATTCAATGCGACGTTGAGGAGCAACAGGAAGTCGTGGTATTCGTCCTATTGCATCTCATTCATGCCCAAACGGTCGTACAGCGAAGACCTGTTTTGTTAGACATGTTATAAATTGCTGATAATTCCTTCATTTTCAAATTGCCATCTTCTAATACCAATTCATCAATAAATGAAATCCTTTGTGGCGATACAACTTCAATTGGCTGGCCGAAACTTTTCTACAGTAGAATATAAAAAAGATAAATTACCATAAATTATGTCTAAACGTTATTTAATTTGTTTAGATATATTCCCTGCCTTTGCTAAAAATTAATGACAGCGCGGTATTCAATTTGGTTAACTGAAACATGTTCACGCAATAGTGACGTTATTAAATTCATAAGTATTTCTCGCAGAACTTCACTATTTATAGCACAGATTTGGCGCATAACGCAATTTTGACTCAACATACTTTGAACACGCTTGAACATCTATAGTCCTGTCAGGCCGATGTCATATGGCTTAACTCGTATATACAGTAACTCCATTAAATGGAACAGTTGTGAAATAAAAGTATTTATTGAGAGAAAATATTAAAAAGTATATTAAAACAAAGTTTCATAAGGTACCATTTTGTCGCACGAGTTTTCTAAAGAACGAGTGCGATAAAGGCCTTACGGAACAAGTTTTTTATACTGTTTTTTTCTATTTTTCATTTTATACATACATTAATAAATTGAAATGATTTAATTTGAAAGTTCGGAGTTTTATTTTTATGTAAAGTATGGAGTTGGTCACATTGAAACCTGACATTTTCCAATTAAAATATTGCTATAATTACTATTGGGAAATATGGTTTATTAATTTTTGATTAACATTACTTGTATTTCATTTAAAAATGTAAACATGGGTGTGGCATAGAAACTAATACATCTTGTACTTGATTCCAGTTACGTGTCAAATGTATTAAAATTTTTTAAAGCACATAACAGCAATTTCTGTGTTCGAATAATGACAACATTGAAAAATAAAGAAAAGTGCATCATGAAATGAAGCTCATTCCGATACTGTTTTTGGTTTCATAATGAGTTCATTACGAACGCAAAATAGAAAATAGTATATTAAAAAACAAGTTTCATAAGGCACCATTTTGCCGCACGATTTCTAAAGAGCGAGTGCGGCAAAAGGCCTTATGAAACGAGTTTTTTATACAATTTTTTCTATTTTACATTTTTTACATTAATAAATTGGAATTAATTGAAAGTTCACAGTTTTACTTTTATATAAAGCATGCAGCTGGTCACATTGATACTCGACATTTTCAAGTTTAAATCTTGTTGTCCGGGCAGTATATTATATTACATATTATTTATTAATTTTCGTTAACATTACTTAATAGTTTATTTAAATATATAAACATGAGTGTCGTAGAAACTAATATATTTTGTTGTCAATTGTATACAATATACGTTGTTTGTACCTACATATATCATATCTGTGAAATGTACTAAATTCCTGTTCAATTCTTAAAATCAAATGACAGCAATGATATTTATTTCTGTGTTCGAACAACGCCAACATTGAAAAATGGAGAAAGCGTATCGAAATGAAGCTCATTTCGATACTGTTTTGGGTGTCATAATGAGTTCATTTCTAACGACAAATAGAAAAACATTTTATTGTCGTATATTTAATACGTATATTTTTCATGAGGAGATTTTTATTGCATGCTTATGATTTTAATTAGGTAATTATAATTATTTTTAGTAGTTCATTAAATGTTTTTATTAGTAACTAAAAGACTATAAGACTATAAGACAAAGGTCATTTGAAGATTAATTATTACTAGCAAGCGAGTCACTTGCTAGTAATAATCAATCGTGATGACGTATTTGGGAGTTCAAGTACAATGATGCGAGTGCCTCGTGTGTTTTCGGTGTTTACTAAGAAAACGGTACAGTTAGTACAAGAGAATACACGAAGCACTCGCATCATTGTACTTGCACTCCCAAATACGTCATCACGAGCCGCGCCTGCTAGCAACATATAAGTAAAATAGTTGACATATAAATAATAATTATTAGATCACTTTGATATACCCAATCTTCGAATGTCACGTATAGAAATTTATATTTATTGTAACTTACAAATTTCTTATTCTAATTGATTTAAATCATGTCAAGAATACGTTTTCTCTAACATATACATATATACCACTACATATTTTTTCTAAATATCTCGTGCGGCTATTTTCAATTGATAAATTACTTCTTTGCAGTTCGTACTGCCCAATGTGCGAACCGCAAATTGTACTTTATCTCTTTCTAACACACATAAACACGCGCTGTAATACCAGGCACGTTAGTCATTTTAAGGTATTCTTATGCCTTAAATTTGGCCTTGGACTGAAAGGAAATACTTTATGAACACTACAGTTTATAAAGTATTGCAGTTCGTATTACCCAAGTGTGAACCTCAAATTGCACTTTATCTCTTTCTAACACACATAAAAAGTGCTATAATACTACACACGTTAGTCATTTTAAGGGAACCTTAAATTTGATCATGTCATTCATGTCACTGCAAAAAACACTTTATAAATTGTAGGTTAGCATTATTAGCATGTGTCCTATAAACATATATTTTAGAAATATAACCAAATCGAATGAGATTGGCCAGTTTCACTATTTTCTTTTGACGAAAAACAAAAATTACATAAAAATTATAATTTTGTATTTTGACTCTTAATAATAATAATATCTCTTCATAACATATTTTAAAGGTCCATGTCATGAAAGGAACCTTATAGACTGCTAACTTTGGTAGATTTATGTTTGCCCTTTTACAATCATTACCTGAAAAATGGAACATTTTACTTGAATTTTGAATAAAATTTTCAATTAGGATATCTTTATTCGAAATATATATAACTACCCATTAGTAAAGACAGATGCCACAAAATAATAAATTTTGTTAAATGTTTGAAAATATAT
Organism: Melolontha melolontha; assembly: GCA_935421215.2. Taxonomy (NCBI): domain Eukaryota; kingdom Metazoa; phylum Arthropoda; class Insecta; order Coleoptera; family Scarabaeidae; genus Melolontha; species Melolontha melolontha. The sequence continues at coordinate 122,918,463 of OW285237.1, read as the reverse complement.
GTACTCTAATTTTCTTTTTAAAATAATATAGATATAGTGTCGATACTTGCGTACATTTTATTATTTACCTGTTATAAATAAGAAGATTGTATGAAAGAAAGAAATCAGGGCTAAATTTATCAAATAAGAAAAAATAATAATGTATTAAATACATTACTTACATATCTACAACGTGGCATTTTGTAATGGTGTTCTGCCTCGGAATTGTAATTGAGTCAAAATTACCATTAAAAAATAATAATTAACACCTAAGCCTGTCAGTCTAGGTAACCTCCGTATGAGTATGCAACTCACCCTGGTCACTGAAGTTTCAAATTTTCTCCATGGGCGGCGGTTGTGAGCGATTGGGTTTATCAAACTTCAAGTTTCGCGCTTGGCAAAAGCCCATCAAAACTATTAATGATATTTAGTTTGTCATTAATTTAACCTAATATTAGAGTGATCTCTTAGATCACCTCAACTAAGATTCTTTATGCTTTAATTCTTAGTTGTGTTGTTTTTCTTAACAGTATTTCGGTAGTCGTGATCCAGGTTAATTAAGAAAAACGTGTTGACATACTTAACTAAAAAGGACATATTGCTATGGATTGTGGTGTTGATTAATTATTTGAATTGGCCCACAATACACAACAGCTTGCTCGGTTTAACTCTAGTCGGTTCAGCCTTTCAGGAGCTCTTGTATCTTCAGGGTTACCCACGAAGGGTATGTGTTAAATAAAAAAGGTATTAGCAATGAAACTCACATTAACAATACAAACATATAATTTAAAAAAAAATTTAAAAAAAATTTTCTTAACAAAGTATTAAGAGTGTCTTATGCAACACTAATGTATAAGACTGAGGAAAACTTGTATAAATATTGACTTGTACACAAGATAAAAAACCTCAATTTGACCGCGAACAAACTTAACCTAATTAAATAGTTAGCAAAACTTTCAAATTTAATTAATTACATTAACCAAAAACTTCAAACGTCAAACAGAAAATTATCTGTGAGCGCGCAACTCAAAAAAATGACAAGATCATGCGCTCTATAACATGATCAAACTCCCACCAAATTTCCCTGACCTTCAATACAACTACAGCCAGCCAAAAGCAAAAACTAGCTAAAAAAACTAAAATGTTGAAAATTTTTCTGACTATAAAATATTATAAACTAAAATTTACTGAATTTACGAGCTCAATCAATATACAAATAACATAACTAAATTTATATATATATATATATATATATATATATATATATAAATATACTTGCAAATGCACACGTACATTAATTAATGTGTTCGTCGCACCTCACTAAAAAATTATACTTAAAGAGAGATTTCAGATAGGTCGCACAAATCAAAAATTACAAGTATCAGAAACTCGTAATTAATCGAAAATTACTTTAAACACATCAAATATCACAACTAAAAACACAAACCGAAATTAACTATAATATACTGAATGAAAAGGAAGTCTTTATTTAGAAAAAATTAACTCAACCTATCTGTCTAACGGATGAAAAATCTCTAACGCTCCCCTACGGAAATGAATATCTTCATACCTAGAACAAAATCAAAGGACCGACTACCACAATATACTTCCGTCGTGGCGGGAACCGCAAACATCAAGACCACGCTCGAACATTCTACAGACGTGGACAAAAATACACATTATAATCAAATTTTAAATAAAATATAAAATATCTCTAATTATTTTCCTGGAATAAAATGTACATAAATAACTGTTTTACTGTTTCTTTAATTTTTCTTCGGGGAAAAATTCATGACAATATGTATAGCTACATACACCGATACATTTCATGTACATATTGCATTCAATAAAGAAACATAAATATATTCAGCAGAAAAGTATCATAATTCATACAATTCGGCTAAAAAGCATCAAATTAATTGTAGAATAATACTGCATAATTTAATAATACTAATTATCGTGACAAAAAAGACAAGGTTTTATTCAAGCACTGCCGTAATCGGGTGGAAACAGTGTCGCTATGAATATCTCGGATTTTACTACGAAGAAAATAACCTTACCACAGGCGGGCGAGACAGAAGGCTGGCCCTCAAAAAACGATATGCTGCGGCGTCGTCCTTGGAATATCTTCTACAACTGAGCGTCGACAGTCAAGCTTTAGGCGCGCACTCGGGAAGTCAGATTTGCGCGTCATTTGACGGATATTAACGGCGGGGTTCTGCTATGAAGTAAACGGCAAAGATACGCCAGTATGATAGCCGACCAGCGTAAATATTTGGGAAGAGATACGCTGGTATGGTGGCCGGCAAGTCTGAACGGTTGGGAAAAGATACGCCAGTATGGAGGTTCGCGAGCGAGGAATAGTTCTAACTAGACTAAATGCCAGTATGTGGGGCCAGTAAGCAGTCAATGACTCCATGCCAAACTCGATCATAAGACCATTGTAGTCTAGTATTCTTCCAAAAAATGTGGAGTTTCTCTGGCTAAACTTTAATCTTTTGTAGATGCAACGTGTCTACGTACTATCTGTATTCCCCATTCTTGCGTTCTAAGAGTTCACAAATCCAGAGAGGTGAAACCAGAATTCGTTAGAAAACATCATTCCTTGAAACAATACTGCGCCCCAGTCTGGTTAAAAAGGTGCCACGCAAGGACGATCGATATCAAACTCAACGATACCATGAGAATAATTATTTTTAATTTATATAATTTAATTAGCAGTTGTTTAAAAGTACACCTCTACTCTGGCTCCTGGGTCTAAGCCATATTACACCTCCCACCATCTGGAGACAGGAAAGCCTGGTAAGTGAATATAATAAAATAATATCAAATCCCCACCTTCCAGTACACAGTGATTTGTGCCTGATGTGCCTGTCGAGACTGAAGTCGAGATCTCAACTACTTCTAGCAAAAAAACTTATAGCAGCAGATTTCAACCCAAATGATAGATGGAGAGAGTATTAGGAAGCGTTGAAACAAGCTCAAGCGGTCCATATCATTGATCCTACCGTACCCTTACCAGGAATGGAGCTGCCTCGCCATGAGTGGAAGATACTCAATAGAATAAGAACCTCCCACGGAATTTGTCGTGAGACAGATTGATAGACCAACTTTCGAATGCGGAGAACCTCGCCAGACTATTCACCATATTTCACCTGAGTGCCCCCTTACAGCATATGGAGGTGAGATGAGTGACTTCCTTGGAGCAACTGACTCTGCGTTGGACTGGATCAATGGCCTCGATTTTAAAATTTTACTTTTAGATGTATAATTCATGTTGGCCATAGACTAGTAAATAATAAATAAATAAAAGATCATTGAAATGATCGATAAATAGCTAAAAATTGTTGACTTTAGGATGTCTGCAGGAAATATTTCATGGCTCGCTTGTAAATGGTAAAGATGTACGTGTAGATAACTTAATTTAAAAGGAAGCGTAGTAGTAACGTAGGTGAGAGAGAGAGATGTAAGTGTCACGCAGAAATCTTGCCTCACCGCTTCAACAGTTACTTCGTTTCCAACAGTTGCTCTATCAATATTTTTTCTGCAATCCACACTACCTGGATTTTCCTGAATAATTGCCCAAAACGGAGAACAAATGTACTGAAAAAATCATACCGTATAGATTTTTCTAAAAAATCTTCATATGCGTCTCATACATAATAAACCCACCCACCATTAAAAAATATTGTTAATTTGTCAATTCTATTTGTGACAGTTAAAAGATTCTCTGAATGTTTCTCGACATATATGAGTTTGATTCAGATCTATTCTAGTTCATAGTTCACTCTGCAAAAGAAATCGCGGCTCAGTCCTTATAGTAAGTTACTCTAAAACTAAAATAAATATTTCGGAACTATTTATTCCATACACATTAATTTTATAAAATTATTAATTAAAACTACCAAATTGAATTGATGCTGTCTGGTTACATTCACATTAATGGACTATGTTATTAAATCTATAAAATAATTTATAATTTATTTGGTATGGTTATCTTATTTATTAGTTATCAGTAGGGTTGCCATATTTCGTCCTTAGGTACAAGAGAATCGAACTAGGCGTTCGTTTACGGCTTCCGACTAATTCAATATATAATAAATATAATACTAAACAACTACCTCTGTGTAATATAATTATAATTAGCGATTATATTTATATAATAAATACGGCAGAATGAAAGCATATTTAAACAAATACCGCAGATCAAATTATATGCACATTCAAGTAGCAATGTGGGCGTATTCGACTGTTGTACGGACAAGTTACTAGAATCCTTTTCGTAACCATTTTTTTAAATTATTTTATATTATTACTTGTTAATATAAATTACCAAATGATTCACAATCCAATATAAAATATAAACTATTTCTGCAACCCGTACATAATATACAGTTATCCTTGCAACACAAAATGTCAAACTGTTAAGTTTTAAAATTTTGTTCGAAGTGATTGTACTTTTCAAGCACGATGTGGTCTGAGAAAGAACCTCAAATATTATATATTAAATTACAAGTTTACACAATTAACTATTTTTTAGTGAGAAAGAATACTTTTTAAATACAAATTTACGAAAAATACAATCAATAATTTATTGAGCCACCATTTAATTCTTACCCTTCGCATATTTCAATAAATTTTTTGGTCACGTTTATAATATATATCTAATAAATAGTTTACAAATCGATATTCCAACCGCTACAAAAATTCCGAAATCGTTTTCAACACAAAGAGAAACTGTGTTTGTTTAAGAAAGTGTAGTAAACTAACACCCTTTTTCCCAGAAATCTGCCCGTCACAAACAGTCTTGCCAAGTTAATACGTTTCTCGAACATTCTTTGGATTTTTCCCATTTAAAATTTAGTTACTACTTATTTATACCTCTATCACGATTATATCTTAATCATTAGTTTTACTTATTACTAAACTATGTTTTCTACATTTTCTACATTGTCCAAATTATACTGGCAATGTATCAATTGACATAATTTATTAGTCGCGTTTAATTTTTTATTGTGACAGTTGCCTAAACCATATCATGGGCCGTATCATTCTAAAGTATTTTTTAGAAGGAGTCTTTTAATGATATTAATTTTATTATCGTCGCAACCTTTTTCACCGCGCCTTTAATATAATCTGAATTTATTGGCGTCACTTATTTGTATTGTCATTGGTCGACCCCTATCTCGCCATACCTTTCGTACTATTAGCCTCTCTAGAACATATTCACTCTCTTACGTTCCAACCTTCGTAAAGTAAATAAGTATTCGTTGACCGACAAAGTACTCGTCCGAGTATACACAGTGAAGCGCTCCCCAAACTTATTTTTACATATACTGCGTCCGCGGCTCCTAACTCGGTTCAAAACCACACGCAAGTGTATTGTATTGTTCGATACCTATAGATTATTTTAATTACGTGCAAAAATTTATCAATTCTTGGTTACCTGTATATATATATATATATATATATATATATATATATATATATATATATATTCGACGAAATATATATATATATATATATATAAACTTTATAAGTCGGCGATTAAAGGTCTGGTTCATTACTTCAAAGTAAATATATTTAAAACAACCCTACATGTTTCGGCAATATGCTTTTGTCAAGGGAATACAAAATATAAATATTATATTTTGTATTCCCTTGACAAAGGCATATTGCCGAAACATGTAGGGTTGTTTTAAATATATATACTTTGAAGTAATGAACCAGACCTTTAATCGCCGACTTATTAAGTTTACCTTATCATACCAAGGTCACGAAGATATTATATTTATATATATATATATATATATATATATATATATATGTATATATATATATATATGTATATATATATATATATATATATATATATATATATATATATATATATATTAAAATAATAGACTTTTTATTGGTTTAGCGACCTTTAATGAATTCCAATTTTTTAATACGACGTTTCCAATAAAATAAATAAGAAATAAATTTTAATTCTTGTTAACACTAAATATATATATATATATATATATATATATATATATATATATATATATGCCATTCGCTAATTTTAATATACTTCAAAATTCTATTTCTCTTTTGTAAATATTAAATAAAAGTAGAAGAACAATTCTATTTTTATTTCTGCTATCACGTCCAGAACCTTTGATGTTACAGCTATCTCGGAGCAACAAATCCACAAAACCACGCAATTAGGTAACTAACGTTTATGTAACAACATCAATAAAAAAAACTGGCCTCAATCTCCTGACCATTGATGGTATGATATTTCTAATGCCGTCATGTTGCTCAACTATATTTTTCCAACTAATTGATTCCCATAAGTTGTCTTTCCTATTTCTAATACGTACGTTACCACGATAGCGTGTACGTTTTACCATCTCAGCCCAGATATGTTTTATGGGATTTTTGTATGTACTTTTAGTAATCCATTGTTTTGTCGCTGATGATACCACTATGTAACTACATTTGCCGTATGAATAGAGCAATTATCTTACGAAAATATGTTAATTATTCTGGCAAAAAGATTGTTGATGTAAATCGATGTCTATCGATGCACATATATATTAACTGAAATCCTTCCTCCTGTATATTGTTATTTATATGCTCTGAAATCTCCTATTTCGTGTTCTATAAACACGCAAGTTTCGACTATTTGTTGACTGGAATTTTTTTCTTAGTAAAATATTTCCCAAAAATCCCACAAATTTTCGCAAAAATCAAGTCCATAATTGATATAATTTAAGGCATGTAAAAGCCTGACTTGCTTCTGTTATTCAGATAAAAAATTTTCTTTGCAGAAATATGGTATCGTAATTAATTTTCTTTTATTCCGACCGTTTGCAAAAAAAATTGTTTGAAGAATAGTGTTTCGTCTATTTTCAAAGGAATTTCATTAAAATATGATCTTACTCGTGGGTGGAAATCCTTGTTTGCCTTACACCCATTCATTTAGTTGAATATACTATTTGATAATGATATACACCGAAACAATGTTCTTAAAGAAATCTAATAAAATTTAATGAAACAAACAAACTGTTTTTTATGTTAGATTTATAAATACAATGTTTCGTCAAAAATTGTTCATCAACAAAATTAAAATGATATTAACTGAACTGTTGAGTTTGATCAGTCTTAAATCGCATAGGTTTCGTTTCGCTCGAACATATTCGCTAAATTATCGTAGGTATTTAAAATAGTGCAGTCTCTCGAGGACACCATCTGCTTCAACTAACAGCGTATATGTGGATAAACTTGACTACTTGCGGTCGAATCACAATTATAACCGTGGAGAATTGTATTTTATATTGAAAATAATTAACTGGAGCAGATTATTTTTGCTGTAATACTTCATATTTTATCAATAGTGATAGAGAAGTCATTGAAAAATTCTCCTAAGAAATCATCAAGATCAATGATACTCCAACTCAGTTTACCATATACGTTTAGTGTTGTGAACTAATGGTTATATTGACCCAACCTCATTTTTCATTTTGCATTTTATGTTTTGAATATTAGTTTTAGTTTTAATAAACATTTTAATGCAATCCAATACATAAAACTCGGTTCTCTTCGATTACTTTAAATCATTATTGATTGCGATATATGTGAATAAATTGACGAAATCTACATATTTTACATAAAATCGGAAGTATTGCAGTTTGAAATCAATCTAATGGCATTAAAATTTTCTAAATAATTTTATAAAATACTTGCTCATATTATTTATTTGGATGTGTACTGCTCTTCTTTGTCAAATATTTTTTTCTTCCCGGTTTCTTACTAAACTTTAAATTTATTTTGGATTTAGTTAGTTCTTCCATTTGTTTACATTTCACTAAGGCGTTACGAATTTATAAATATCAGTTATTATAATGCGTATACTCGTCACTATATTTCCAATTTTATCTACAAATAAATCTTTCTAAACAGTATCAAATTCTTATTTATCTTATTTAATTAACAATAATTATGTTACGTCTTGTTACGTACTGTGCCCCATGTGCGACTTTTAATTAGTAGTTTTTACCTACTGATGATGACAACTTAGTTGTCGAAATACGTATTTAGGATACGATTAATAATTGTGGTAAGGGGTTATATACCTTTTTTAAATTACGTCTTGTATTGTAACATAATATTAAAAAGTATTATTAGCAAATAGCTCTGATATTTGTATAGATATGGACCTAATAGTTTAATTTTAGTCCTAAATAGTGTATAGTTGTCACTGTTTCGCTTCCATTACTTCTGTGTAAGTTCTAATTTTCCATTGAAATGCAATTAATTCTCAACTCCTCTAATCGAGGTGATTTATAGCGAAAATCTAGATTTGTATTTAAAACCTAGGATTACTTGAATGCCACTAGATCTACAACACCGACATTATGTACTGGAAGACATATTGCATTACTGCGATATAACCCAGATTTTAAGATTGAGATTCTTCGGCAGATGCCAACAATAATTGCATAAAGTGAGTATTTATTATAAATATTTATAAAATATTTACAGATACACATAAGTACTCGTATAAACGAAATTTTGCAATACTTTGTGCAAATATGTACTTCTTAAAATTTAATAACAATATCTCTAATTAAAATTGTATTAGGTGTGAATGTACTGTGAAGAACTTGTCTTTCGACTGTGAAATGCTTATCTTTCTGGGTTCATTAAAATAAAACCAACAGTAATTAAAAATACTATAAAAACAAATTTGTATCTGTATGTACATGGACACACAGCACATATTTAGCAGTGTTTGCTTCAACCACCAGATGCATGCGTTTCTGTCTAACGACTTTATCAATGACAGATTTACGAAGACAAACGACTGTAGGTACACTTCGCGGTCATGTAGCAAATTTTGTCCTATCAGATGACACCAGATAACCTCATGACATCTGACGGACAAAACCGACCATGCCGGTGCAAAGTGTTTCTTCTCGAATAGCTAAGCTATTACAGGAAAAGAAAAAATACGCATATTACTGTGAGTCCATTAACTCGTCGCCAGGTGGCGTAATATAGCAAAAACAAATTACATATCGATGCGACAATTCGCATCAAGCTTTGATACAAAATAATACAAATCTGTATAAAAACAAATTTGTATCTGTATATACATGGACACACAGCACGTATTTACCAGCGTTAGCTTCAACCACCAGACGCATGCGTTTCTGTCTAACAACTTTATCAATGACGGATTTACGAAGACAAACGACTGTAGGTACACTTCGCGGTCATGTAGCAAATTTTGTCCTATCAGATGACACCAGATAACCTCATGACATCTGACGGACAAAACAGACCATGCCGGTGCAAAGTGTTTCTTCTCGAATAGCTAAGCTATTACAGGAAAAGAAAAAATACGCATATTACTGTGTGTCCATTAACTCGTCGCCAGGTGGCGTAATATAGCAAAAACAAATTACATATCGATGCGACAATTCACATCAAGCTTTGATACAAAATAATACAAATCTGTATAAAAACAAATTTGTATCTGTATATACATGGACATACGTGGACACACAGCACGTATTTACCAGCGTTAGCTTCAACCACCAGACGCATGCGTTTCTGTCTAACGACTTTATCAATGACGGATTTACGAAGACAAACGACTGTAGGTACACTTCGCGGTCATGTAGCAAATTTTCTCCTATCAGATGACACCAGATAACCTCATGACATCTGACGGACAAAACCGACCACGCCGGTGCAAAGTGTTTCTTCTCGAATAGCTAAGCTATTACAGGAAAAGAAAAAATACGCATATTACTGTGAGTCCATTAACTCGTCGCCAGGTGGCGTAATATAGCAAAAACAAATTACATATCGATGCGACAATTCACATCAAGCTTTGATACAAAATAATACAAATCTGTATAAAAACAAATTTGTAGCTGTATATACATGGACACACAGCACGTATTTACCAGCGTTTGCTTCAACCACCAGATGCATGCGTTTCTGTCTAACGACTTTATCAATGACGGATTTACGAAGACAAACGACTGTAGGTACGCTTCGCAGTCATGCAGCAAATTTTGTCTTATCAGATGACACCAGATAACCTCATGACATCTGACGGACGAAACCGACCACGCCGGTGCAAAGTGTTTCTTCTCGAATAGCTAAGCTATTACAGGAAAAGAAAAAATACGCATATTACTGTGAGTCCATTAACTTCGCCAGGTGGCGAAATATAGCAATAACAAATTGCATATCGATGCGACAATACACATAATACACAAATAACACTTAACTAACTATAACAATAATGACAATATTTATTTTTATTTATATTTGCGATATTTATTTATAACTACGATGCTAACGAGGCGGTTGGTTCCTGGTTGAATAACCCCTAGCCTTCCGAGCGTGTATATTTAGTCCGGCTTGTGCCTTCCAGATTATTCCGGACTCTGTCTAGTGTTATTACAAGCACTAAAACGTGAGGGAGAATGATAGCGTGATTGGCCGGGTGACATCATCGCCAGGTCTCCGCCTGACGTATAGACGGATGACTCACATTACAATACATGGAAAACTTTGTTCTGTTTTGTTCTATGTCTCGTCAATCAGTTATCTCGGCTACATGTATTATTCTCATCTTTCTTAATTTAACTATACTTTGTATTAAATATGGAAAAAAGCTGGACTACTAATCAAAACATTACTCCTAGAAATCGGTTATCCAAAAGTCACAGCGTTTCGTGTTGTAAATTTAAGCATTGTAAAACAAATCTTTTTAAGTAACGTGGGACAGACTATTTTATTATGCACTGCAATATACGAGGGCGATTTGTAAAGTATACTCCAGTTGTCCAGTTGTGTCAAAACGTATTCATGAGCTGTCAAATTTTGTCAGTGGATTTTCATTATATTTTATAATAAAAATTGTGTTTGTAGAAAAGATATTGTACGATACACGTGTTAACAATGCTATTTTATTTCAGTCGTAAATTGCAATTTTTACTTGTACTCGCAACTTTTACTCGTGAAATAAAATCGCACTTTTAACACTTGTATCGTAAATAACTATTTTATGATTCAAACATCATTATATAAGTTTAGTTGCTAGATCAGAGGGTGTGATCTTTTTAAACCGTCCTTGTCTAAATAGCGTTTGGCGAGTACATTTGGGTGATATAATCACTCTGTGACGGTATTTATCATTATGGTGACCAATAAGTTCTTGAATGGAGGCAGTCGGGATGTCACGTTCAATGACGTTATTAGGCACATTTCTTCGGGCGTAAAGCATCACTTTATTTTGGACTCTCGTGAAGATTTCGATGTTCGAGTTACTAGCGGTCCTCTAGAGCTGAATACCGTATGTCCATATTGTTTTAGAAAAATTTTAATAAAAATAGTTCATGTCTTAGCATCCCCATACAGCTTAACGCCAGCGATAATTGGCAGGACATGAGTTATTATTACGCGAGCGCCCGTGAAGCGACTTAAGATGTTTAACTATCGGCATTCACCTTAAACGAGAAGACAAATCACGAAAACCTTCTCGGATTGTCAAGCGTCGGATCCAAACTCAGAGCCCTCGACATGATAAGTCAGTGCATTACGACTGGGCTATCTATCGACCGATAAGTTTTGTATAGTAACAGCTTATTTTCGTGAGATAGCTGTGATACTGATTAGCCAACGTATTTTATTCATTTAGTACCTTGTCGCCAATATTTCTTTCTGTTATTTTGTAGGATTTCACAGTTATTGATTTTAATGGGCGGACAGGTTTCACGTCGCATTCATTCGTATAACATGCAAAATTGAACTCTTCTGTACGGAAAAAATAAGCTGAAAAGTCGTAATTTTGCCAACAATTGTGAACTAATTTTCGCTTACTGGTTTTGTCTAAAAGTGTATATACTCATAGTAAGCGATAGAATAATGTTGAAAAATGTTGCAATAGTAACTTTGATTAGTAGTAAATATATTAGAGATCCAACATGCACTTTAGTTAATATTATAGTATTTTACAATAAATTTCTTAATTAGTTGTAGATGGATCTATTTAAAAATACAGACCCTTTATTCAATAACTTAGGCAAAACTAGAAGAGTTTTAATGAGTGTATGCCATATTTATTAAAATTAAATTTAACTGCTAATAATGAAAGTATTGATAATAAACTTGCATAGCGACGAAAACATATTTGAACGATAATTAAAGTTTGTCGAATTTAGAGATTTTAGTGAATGTAATTACGTAAAATATATGCATGTTTACCTTTCGCATGTAATTCATTAAATTAATTCAATTGTCGACATTCTTATGCTCTGAATCTAGGACAAGATTGATGAACGTCATCAATCATTTCCGAATGAAGAAACAGCGATGAATAATCAGGCATACCCAGCCAATAGCCAGAAAAAGAGCTTTTACTTTTTAAGAGATCTTTCCCTTTGCTGTTGATGATTGTTTGCCCATAGAGTTTTAAATTAAACGATACACTTGCATGTTTAGTCATGCAGTTTTTATCGATTTATTATAATTAAAGGAATTGGTTATATTCGGTATTTAGTATTTAGCAAATAGTATTTCCACTAACATAAATTAACACCATTTGAATAGGCTTTTCTTAATTGCATGATTTAAAGAACTGTTATTAAGTATGTATGAAAAATGTGTGAAAGTCATATCCATTTATAGCAGCAATTGCATGTAATATTTAATAGTTATTAATTCTCATTTACATTGCGTTTTTCATAATTCGTATATATACACGCAGTATAGAAATGAAAGTTATGTCTATTCCCGGATAATGTGTACAAATGAATAGTAAAAACTATGAAATAACGGTATCTGCACATTCCGAATAGATATGACTTTCACACATTTTTCATTTGCCCGGATAATCTGGACGGTTGGCGTCGCGACGTGTTGTGTCTGCATTCTTAGGCAAATGTGATTTTGTCATTTATAGAAATTAATACAACAAATTATAGCGGCAATTGCATGTAATGTAGAAATTTAATAGTTATTAATTCTCATTTACATTGCGTTTTTCATATATATATATATATATATATATATATATATATATATATATATATATATATATATATATGATTTTCTAGAAATGGCATTCGATTATTATTTCTAATTCAATTTTTACAATTTATTTTTGAATGTCGTTTTATATAAAACAAATATTATTAAAATTATTACTAATTAGTATCAAGCAGTTTCTTTAAATATTCTAAAGAATGGTACACACACACACACACATACACACGCACGCACTCACGCACTCACGAACTCGCGCACTCAAGCACACGCACACATGCACACACGCACACACGCACACACGCACACACATACACACGTACACACGCACAAACGTACACACGCACGCACGCACGCACACACACATATATATATATATATATATATATATATATATATATATATATATATATATATATGTTAAAATAAATATTAGTATTATTATATTAGTATTATAAATACTACATGTTAATACTATATGTTAAAATAAATTAAAAACGAGCAAGTGGTCTGTCAATTAAAAGTCATTTATTTATTATCCCTATATTTCACAACTAGTTTGTTGCATTTTCGGGAGATAAGAACGTAGACTTAAACAAAAGTGACGTACACAGACATTCCAAAATTTAAATTTCTGTGTACGTCACTTTTGTTTAACTCGGCTTATCTATTATGATATCGAGCCGAAAACTTTGCTTCTTTTCGCAAGTCATGAAAATAATACAAAAATCCGTCTGGACTATCCAAACTGAATCGTTTTTTTGTCTTTGAAAATAACTGCTCGCTACTAATCAATCCAGCCCATATGGTTTCTCGCAAAGTTTAGTCTATTTCCGTTATGTCTTTGCGTTAAAATCGGATTTTTCTGCAATTTACGCCACTTTAAATGTGCAAACTTCTTAATAATTATTCTGTGCACAGTCCTCAAACTTGCCACAAATTGCACGGCTTGCTTGATTTTTCTGGCAGTACAATAGGAATTAGAAGCTTCGCATAGAATATTTCTTTTTTACCTGTCGGTAGTTGCAGTTTGAATGGCACCTCTGTAATTTTTTCCATAATTTTCCATTTTCCGAAAAAAATTATTTAAAATTCGCGAACTTCTATTGATTCTACCAGCAATTTTTCAATTTTTCAACCTTCTAGCGCGCCCCATCGTATTTCACTGACTTTCAAAATTAATAGAACTTGACTATTTATTATTGTTTTTAACACAATTTATTTAAAAATAAAGTTTTTCCTGGCGAGGCTCATTCGTTGTCGCGGTTTAGTTGCTTGTAACAGTAAAACTTGCATACTGCGTCAAAACTGCCAAATACAAATATATGCACATGTTATCTAAGCCATATTTGTTATATAAAACAACTATCTGGTCTTTATACCTAAAATAATTCTGTAAATTGTATTTTGGTTGCGAGGCTAATCAGTTGTCGCAGAGTATATATATATATATATATATATATAAGTGTTTAGATAATTTCTTAGCCGTTTATGAAACGGCTAAGAAAACAACATATATATATATATATGTTGTAACTGGATTCCGGGTTTTCTTCCGCGCTTCCACTGTTTGGTCTTCGTAAAGACCGGTACTGGTTTCTAGACGACGTTTCGGAAAAATCGCATTTGCCATCTTCAGGTCTGCGATAACTGTCTGCTTCTGCTTCTGGTTACTCGTAAAGCTCTCAAATACACAAAGAATTTAAAATATTAATGTCAGACTTATAAATTTGTAGTTGTCATGGATAAAATTAATCAAAGATACATCCAGTTTAATAATAATAAATCATGCCTTAGTATTCAAAAAATAGTTAGAATAGTTAGATTATTATGTATGCGCACGTGGAGCGGCTTAAGATGTTAAGCTGTCGGCATTCGCCTCAAACGAGAAGGAAAACCACGAAAACCTACTCGGACAGCAAGTCAGGGATCCAAACACGGAACTGTCAGCGTGATAAGTAAATGTTCAGATATTTAAATAAAACATAAGATATATATTTATATAACAGCAACATATATAATGATGGTAAATGGCAGATCGTTACATAATTAGGTTTTAGTATATACTGCTTAAATTTTTTCTATAATTTCTGTTGTTAATTGAATTTTTTTCCTGTTTAATACTAATCATTTCTTTAATTTCCTTTTTCATTGTGTGTTGTTCTTTATCAATTATCTGTGTGTTTTCAAAATCGAAATGGTGATTTTTTTAATACTAAGGCATGATTTATTATTATTAAACCGGATGTATCTTTGATTAATTTTATCCATAACAACTACAAATGTATAAGTATGACATTAATATACTGTCATTTATATTTTAAATTCTTTGAGAAAGGCATCACTTGCCGAAACATGTAAGATTGTTTTAAATATATGCATTTTTAAGTAAAACCAGACCTTAAATCGCCAACTAATTAAATCTACCATAACATACAAAGGTCACGAAATAATTATCTATATATACATATATATATATATATATATATAATAACTTCGTGACCTTGGTATGATATGGTAAACCTAATCAGTAGGCGATTAAAGGTCTGTATATTACTTCAAAATATATGTATTTAAAAAACTCTACATGTTTCGGCTGTATACGCCTTTTTCAAGAGAATACAAAATATGAATGACAGGATATAAAATACTATATATATATATATATATATATATATATAGCAATTGATAAATTATTGGAGTTTTTCGGTCTTTATATGAAATATTTACAAATATCAAATTAGAATGTATGTAATTGCAGAGTAAGTGGGGATGTTGCTGTCTACAAATTACAAAGCAAATCATACGAAATTTGTAATTATTAATTTTATATATATGTATATACCTATATATATATATATATAATATTTTCGTGACCTTGGTATGATATGGTAAATTCAATCAGTTGGTGGTAATCGCCAACTGATTGAATTTACTATATACATATATATATATATATATATATATATATATATATATATATATATATATATATATTTTAATTTCATCGCCTGAGGTTGAAAAAAATCGCGAAAATTTCAAAACGCCCGGCATTACATGGCGATCCTGCCAATAAAGCCAATCATTCCTAATATATATATATAAATTAATACAAATGCGAAGTTTCACCACGTTGTGGCATCAAAAATACTACAAGCCCCACGTCGATAGTGCCAAAAATAATATCAATAGCGTTATCTGGCTTCGGCACTATATTCCTGGATCTAAAATAGACAATCTTGCCAAAGATGTTGCAAAACATCTTTGGTAAGGTTGGAAACTGATGATATTATATTATTCAGTTCTCATAAGAAAGTTTTCTTCAATAACAACAACGGCACCTTCTCACGCCATTCAAGTTGTTGCCTTGGTGGAAAGATGTTTCGATCGAATGGAGGAGTAATTACAGTAACGGAGTAAAATTTTGAGAAAGATCGTTACAAAAATGTCATAATTCCCCTTTAGTATAGCGCTTACACGTCAAGAACACCGATTGCTTTATTCAAATTGTCAATCAAACCCCAACAGGTATAGAAAGCATACGTTTTTATGAACTTCGATGTGAAATCTTTGTTGAGACAAATACCAATATCAACGATTAAAGAAAAACACAATTTTTCCGAACATTCACTTCTCTTATAATAGCGAATCTATTATGGAGCACTTCAAAACAGAAGAACTCGAGTTGTTAAATGATAGCAGTATACCTTCATTATGTCCGAAAATTCTCAATACTACATTCGTATGATTTGTTCCGATATTCTGATATTGTCAACGTGAAATGTGCAGATTTTTTATCTTATGTCCGCTGTGTTTTTTGCTTATATCTATATTTACCTTTTGCAAAAGGAAATATTAGAACAAGCATTTGTTTTTGCAATGTTTCCTAGGTCAATTGTGAGATTATGACAATTTGTTTTTATTTATAGTTATTAATCTTATTATTTCTATTTAAAAATACGATTTTTTACGATATTTAATCTTAATTTTAATGGTGAATGGATATGACCACAAATACTTTACCGGACTCATACGTAGTAGGGTAACTTTTGAAGCACAGTTCAGAGAAAATGCCCCGAAAAACCTTTGCCAAGACACCCAGTATTTGTTGTATATGACGTATGTAGAAATTGTCATTCTAAATATTGAAAAAAGAGAGATTCTTTACGTCAAGTAGCTCCAAATAGTGGTATCTTACAGACAACCGTGTTAAAGTGTTTCAAAAAAGAAAAAATTCATACTTAAACTTCTGTACATCCAGGTATTAACAGAGGACAATCCAGACTGTCGAAACTAATTTTCTGTGCGAATTTTGTACTTGATACACATGTTGCATCTAGAGAGAACATCTTTTTCTCTGATGAGTCTACATTTATGTAACGGACATGTAACCCGTCAAATCTGTAGGTATCATGACAATCACACCCAACGTCTACAAAAAGTCAAAGTTTGGGCGGGCATAATCAATAACCGTCTAGTGGAGCCTGTTATTCTAGTCAATCTTAATGGGCAAAGACACCTAGAATTTCTCAGATATGAGATTATTCCAGCGTTAGTAGTTTTATTTTCTAATCAAAAAGATCCAGATATTCCTAATGAGACCATCTAAATAAATAAATAAATTAAATTACGATAAAACGGAACACCAGTTCATTAAGCTTGTCCAGTTCGCGATTATTTAGATGGAGTTTGGATAGATTTGCATAGATTGGAACACGAGGTTTTCTGTAATAATGAGCTATATCTCTAGATTTGAACTTTCAATGGGGTTATTTAAAAAATACAATTTATAAAACGAGCCTTATAATTCAGATAAGCTTAAATACCGAATTTGCTGGGAATGAGAAGAATAACACCTGATATTTTAAACAATTTTCGAAATAAATTCGGTTAAAAATTCAGAGTGTGTCAAGTGGACAACAGTTTCAACAATTGTTATGATAATTAATAAATAAATAATATAAAATATATCAAACTAAATACCACTAAAATAATTAGTTTACCTGCTTCAACATTTTTTGTAAAATATTTACAGTTAAGTACTTTATTCCATAAGAAGTTTAAAAAAATCCGACAGTTGCATAAACGTCATATATTTGAATAATTTTTATAAAATTTAAGTTCGTTACGAAAATGTTTAGCCAGTTAAAATGCATTTTTGAAATAACAAGAGTGATTTTAAAGGGCAACCCGAGGGATATCAACAATTTTTTGTGAAACCACCTTTCAAATACCTAATTCTAATCTAATTCAATTTCACCTGATGGCTAAATCTATAAAAATTAATGTAAATAATCCACTATCACAACGTAGTTTTAAATCCTGTAATATTAATACGCTGACGCTGACAGAATATAAATTTATATTCTGTCATTTATATTTTTTATATCCTTGACAAAGGCATCATTGCCGAAACATGTAGGGTTGTTTTAAATATATATACTTTGAAGTAATAAACCAGACCTTTAATCGCCGACTTATTAAGTTTACCATATCATACCAAGGTCACGAAAATATTATATTTATATATATATATATATATATATATATATATATATATATATCTATGTATATATATATATATGTATATATATATATATATATATATATATATATATATATATTTATATTTACCCTCATATGCTTAATTTAATTTCTTTCAAACAATGGACGTAAAAATTACACATAGGAAATGATAACGGCGCATGATCTGTATTTGTGATAATAAAAGTTACGTTAAGTCGTTCCAATGGTAATGACACTAATGACGTAATGACTTTGAATTTATGAGTTAGTAAAAATAAAGTCGTCAAGTATGTGGCATTATATTTAAAGATGATCTAAGCGAATTTCTTTTCAGTTATCAGATTTTATCTGAGCAAATGTTATTTCTTTTCGTTTATTTGTCGGGTATATAGTATACTGACAAATACCGGATTTGACGGTGAAAGAAGATAACTTAAGGATTTTCTTTATTGTCATTATAATTCCCTGGCTATTTATATATATATATATATATATATATATAGTGCATGTAAATAGAAGTGGGATAATGGGAAATAAACCATAATAAAAACTAAACCAAACACAAAAATACTTCTAAATTCATAAACAAAATTAGTGACAAAAATTAGCAAGGGAATTATAATGACAATAAAGAAAATCTTTAAGTTATTTTCTTTCACCGTCAAATCCCTTATTTGCCAGTATACTATATAAACGACAAATGAACGAAGAGAAATAACATTTGCTCAGATCAAATCTGATAACTGAAAAGAAATTCGCTTAGATCATCTTTAAATATAATGCTACATACTTGAAAATAACATATAATACATCTATTTGGAAATGCAAATGGACATAGTACACATCCTATATACCGAAATAAATCATTAATTTAACTGCATACGTTCGCTCCATTTTCTCCACTCACCGCTGCAAACGACCGCTTACACGCTATTATCGTGTTTCGCAAATTAGCATATATTCAGTTAGTTAATGTAAGTGCCGTATATTTATTAACAAATTTATTTACAGAGATAATAAATATAACCGAAATTGATGATAACTGAATAGTTATATTTTGAATGGTGTAATAGTTATTTTAGTGTTTTGTGGATATTATATCAAATTATCTAGATATGTAATTTTAAGAAAATAGTCAATGACGTAACCATAGTTACAAGACGTCTTAAAACAAAAGTTAAATTTCATCAACAAATTAGAGTACAAGTGATCAAAGATGGGGCTCTGGATAAATCTCCTCTACACCCACTGCAATGGGCATACCAGATGTGAAAATCAGGTGAGGATGCCCTGCATAGCCTGGTGACAGGGCTTGAAAGAAGCCTAAACTACAAGGAAATTGCACTTGCAGTCTGCTTAGACATAGAGGGAGCTTTCGATAACACCTCAACGTCTTCTATTATTCGGTCTTTAAAAGATCTAAAAATGCAACTGTGTTCATAAAATTCAAAACAAGAGGATCTCCATGAGGACAACAAAAGGGTGTCCTCAAGGAGGCGTATTGTCACCGCTACTTTGGAGTCTAGTAGTGGATAATCTCCTCAGGACATTAAATGACCAGGGAATATGGACACAGGGGTTCGCCGATGACATTATCATAGTGTCCCAGGGGAAATTCCCGGGGACAGTGGCAAGCATCATGAGAAATGCCTTGCGAATTGTGGAAAGATGGGGCCTTGAGCAGGGATTAACTGTCAATCCTCAAAAAAACAAGTTGGTAGCCTTTACCGACATGAGAAAACTAAACTGAACAAAGTTTTAAGATTTTCTCGTCCTCGGTGAGTTTGTGTGATGCCATTCCATTGACATTGACTGTCTCTTGGATTCAGGTTCAAAAAAATTAACCCATGCCTCGCCTCCACAATTGAAAACTGAATTGGAGCAGACACCTAGTCAAAGTGGCAGACAGGGCGACGCAGCTTTTCTGGAGATGCAGAACAGCTGTTGCAAGACCTGGGCACTAAAACCAAATGTGGTACACTGGTTGTACACAGCAGTGGTAATACCAACGATTACCTATGGAGCAATTGTCTGGTGGAGGAGGCCGGATCGGACATCGTCGGACGACTCTCCAGTGACAGGCTCTGTTGGGAATCACGGGAACTATGAACAGCACGGGAACCGCCTCCATGGAGGCCATCGTGGGTGTCCCTCCACTGGAACTATTTGTAAAGGCGGAGGCAATGGGTGCGATCCTGAGGCTGAAGAAGGCCAATGACGTATGGTGTCCTAATAAGGTTAAAGGAAGCCATACAGATATCACAGGAACTATACTGGAAAAGCCGATATTTCAAATGCCGGCGGACAGTATGGCACCTGAGATTATGTTTACAGCTAAGCTGAACATACTTATATATATACTTATATATATATATATTATATATATATATATATATATATACTTATACCGACCAGGGAACAGGTAAAAAGTCGCTCGAGCGATTGTGGTGCCGGCACCTGATACACTAATGGATCACAATCTAGTCAGGGGGCAGGTGCAGGCATATGCGAAATGTGCCCTAGAGGGAAGATAGCAGTCGCAGCCTACGCCGAAGAAATTCGGGAAGCCGGCTGCGCAAACAAAAAAATCAACATTATGACTGATAGTCAGGCGGCTATTAAAACCATTATGAACCCATCTACCAGGTCTCAGCTGGTGAAATATTGTAAACAGGTCCTCAATAAACCGGCAACAAGACAATACTGTGTCGCTGATATGCTGATATGGGCGCCAGGACATGAGGGAATTAAAGACAATGAGATAGCCGACGAACTGACCGAAGAAGGTACTAATAGGAAATTCATAGTACCAGAACCTGTATGTGTAATCGCTAAGGATTCCGCTAAAAGGGAGATCTGGTTATGGCTAGAAAGAGAACATAAAAATAAATAGAGGCTAACGGCAGGTCAACACCATACCAAAACACTACTAAGGGAGCTGCACGGAAAGTTTTCAGCCAACCTAATTCGTAGTAACAAAAAAGGAACTAAAATAATTACCGGGTTAATAACCGGACATTGTCCTTTAAGGAAGCATATCTACAGCATGGGCTTGGCTAGGGAGCCCTGGGGTAGGAGATATGAAAAACAAGAGAAACTAGTCTTCATGTATTATGCACCTGTGAGGAACTCAGACAGAAATATTTCGGGAGAGATCTATTGGATCCTTCGAGTGTACTCAAACTGAGGAGGATAGTGGCTTTTATCGAGGACACAAAACTAACAGAGTTGAACTGAGAGATTTATTGAGGATAGTACAAAGAGCAGTGTGCTCAAGTGCCTGGACGTTCTGGCGTCCAAAACAGAAGAACAAGTTATCCAATTTAGTAATATATATAACGAGAGTTCAATTAGTCTTCACGTATGTATTGTAAAACGCATGTCGTTACTAATTTATAAATGTCATGATTTACTACTTACTTGACAGAAGTTTGACTTAAGTCAAAACATACATTACCTATTTTCTGTGTGTCACTTAATAGGTTACACTTAATAGGTTATATTAATAATTTAAGCACAGACGTGCGTTTACAAATCCATGACGGCCCAGACGTAAAAACTAATTGAACGCATGTTACTTTGTCAGAAGTAAAACTGCAAATTAAGTTTCTAGAACAATCGGGTGTTTTTACCGAACGGTTTGTGGAAATGCTTAATAAGAATACAAATTTCTACACGTATAATTTCGCATAAGGATATCAAACCGTGTAACATGTAGTACATGTAGGATATTATATTATTGTATTATATATATATATATGTATATATGAATATATATATATATATATATATATATATATATATATATATGATATATACCGGGTGTATTATGAAAAACCTTTCGTGCTGTATCTTTTTTATTTTTTATCCGAATGTAATAAATTATACGTCGTACTAAATCGTTTTAGAAACACTGTAACGTGATCCGATTTGAATTTTTTTTACACCTTGTTTTTGACAGACAGCTGCAAACTATGTTTTTTGAAATTGCACTATACTTTTTTTTTCTTATTCAAATATATTACTTTTTCTGAATATGAAACTGTAAACAACGATATCCTTGTATGAAAAAAAACGAGAAATTGAAGGTTTTTTTTTTACTTCGATTTATTCTGGTTTTTTCGAACACAGAGATTTCTTGGGGCTAAAGCCCCAAAGGTTTTTCATAATACACCCGGTATATATATATGATATGAAAAAGATATTATATATATATATATATATATATATATATATATATATACATATATATATATATAATATCTTTTTTACAAAAACTTATGTTGACATAAATTTACTATTAACTAATCACATTTTGTGTTCCTATATATTTAATTAATAATCGCTTAAATATTAATATTAAATATTTTCACTATTTTTTATTTCATATGGTAAATAATTATCTATTTCGAGACCGCTCACCAAAACATTTCTAGTTGTCTGTGTTCTTCTGTAGGTGTCATGTAAAAATTCTCCACACTCCGAGTACTGCAGTTATGAACATTCCTAATTAATAATATATTATCTGTCAAGTATTGTGGTAAAATATAGTTTTTGAGTTTATATATAAATATTAAACTTTTGACTATTATTCTCTGACGTACATTTAATAAGTACAAGATACTCAACTTTACTGATATTGGAGTACACTTACTACATTTTGAAATAATTCTCATTGATCAGTTCTGAATTTTTTCTAGCTGTTTCGTTTCATTCTTGTCTAGATTAAATAATATTGAAGAGCAATAATCTAAATACGGAGAGACTATAGACTTATACAGTAGACGTTTGATACAGATGCTTAAGCTCTTCCCTATTCTACCCAGAAAACTAACCTTTTTCGGCATTATGTTCATGATGTACTTAGTATTGTCTTTAAACAGTTAATTATTCAAAAAAGGTTTAAGTATACCAATACGTTAAGCACGTATTACGTATTTGTTACAAATGAAACAGACATGCAATATACACATCTGTAACTGTACACATGGACAATACACCTCGTATTTTCCAGCATTTACTTCTGCTTAAGACACGTGTTTCTGCCATTTACTATTAGGCGTCATCAGTTAAGCTAGTGAAGTAATTAAAGCTTAAATCGCCTATAAGGTATAGCAAATTTTGTCCTATCAGGTAGCGCCATATAATATAGTGACATCTGACGGACGAAAGAGACTATACCGAAAATGGCAACCCTTCCCTTGACCGGCTATGTCGGTACAGATGGGAAGAAAATACGTATATAGGTGTAAGTCCATTAAGACGATGCCAGATGGCAGTAAATATACAAAAAAAGGTTTAAGTATATCAATACGTTAAGCACGTATTACGCATTTGTTACAAATGAAACAGACATGCAATGTACACATCTGTAACTGTACACATGGACAATGCACCTCGTATTTTCCAGCATTTACTTCTGCTTAAGACACGTGTTTCTGCCATTTACTATTAGGCGTCATCAGTTAAGCTAGTGAAGTAATTAAAGCTTAAATCGCCTATAAGGTATAGCAAATTTTGTCCTATCAGGTAGCACCATATAATATAGTGGCATCTAACGGACGAAAGAGACTATGCCGAAAATGGCAACCCTTCTCTTGACCGGCTATGCCGGTACAGAAGGGAAGAAAATACGTATATAGGTGTAAGTCCATTAACACGATGCCAGATGGCAGTAAATATACAAAAAAAGGTTTAAGTATATCAATACGTTAAGCACGTATTACGCATTTGTTACAAATGAAACAGACATGCAATATACACATCTGAAACTTATAGGACAAAATTTGCTATACCTTATAGGCGATTTAAGCTTTAATTACTTCACTAGCTTAACTGATGACGCCTAATAGTAAATGGCAGAAACACGTGTCTTAAGCAGAAGTAAATGCTGGAAAATACGAGGTGTATTGTCCATGTGTACAGTTGTAGATGTGTATATTGCATGTCTGTTTCATTTGTAAGTTAATTATTATTCAAAAGTATTCCTAAATATTTCATTCTTTCGACTCTTTCAATCGGATTCATGTCCACATATAGTCTAAATTGACTCATATCACTACTACTCAACTTGTACTTACTGCCTATAACCATAAACTTTGATTTTTTAATAGTTCAGAACTAATAGTGGTTATCATACTATCTAATTTATACAGCATAGTATCATCAGCAAACATACATACATCACAATTTTTGATTCTAGATATTACACCATTTACATATAAATAATACATGTTACATGATTTGATCTCCTCCTTGAACCACGTAATTATAACTGTACAAATTTTTATTCTTTTTAAAAGCTTTTAAAAAAAAAAAAAGTTAAATTTGTTTTTAAACCAATGAAACACTTTCTTGACAAATAGAAAACACTTTTTAACGAGTGTTGTATCATGATAAACGCTTTCAGATAATACTTATGAAAATGTCTTTACTCAAAACTGTAGAAACAAAAATTTAGATCTTAAACATATTTTTGTTAAAGCTTTGCTATTTTAATTCATATATAATATTTTTAGAACATTTGTTGTACTAAAAATGCCAATACAATTTCAAGCAATGCTATATATTGCCACAACGCATACGTGACGGTATTATGCATGGAATTACAAAAAGTAATTTAAAAAGCAACCATGTTTTAAGTATTTTTTTTTGTAAAAAGGGTGATAGTTTTGTCAACATGAGATAGTAACTGGTTTGCTTTGATCCAGTTCTTAAATTTGAAGAATCGTGTTTAGCCATGTGTCATTAATGCTTCTATATATACGTTTAATTTACTAATTGAATTGTGTTGTCTTTACTATTTTCTTCATTTATAATTTATGCATTTTTTTCCTTATACATAATTCTAGTTTTAGTTTGATCTATTTATTCTAGTGTGAAATTAATCCTTTCAAACCATTCTGTTTAGAACGTTAAATAAGTAAAATAATATATTATTATAAAATATATGTGTTTGTTAAATCTAAATGACAGAACATGCACAAGATTAATTATTCAAATATTAGAACTTCAACAACGAAAACTTCATCCATTATTTTGCAACAGTTCATGTTATTTAATCTTAAATCATACAGTATGTGGTGTTTATAGACCATAATCTTCAGGTGTTATATGAAATCTATAATGAAAATGATTTACGTAGATTTTTAGGTAGTTCTTTGACTAGCACTTTCTTCCAGTTAATATAAGATAAACGGACAGCGAAAGTCCAAAGGAAACTGCAATAAATGCAAACTATAAACTATCATTAATATATAATATAATTTGTTAAAATAGTTTTCCGTTGTAGTCCTTAAGACTACTATGGTCTATTTTTAAACTAAGAGGAGCGTTTTAAATTAATCGCGCCAAAATTACAATGCGTGATTGGTTGCTTCAGAGGTAGGATTACGTTATGCAAAAATTGCGTGTTGACCTATCGATGTCAAACGCTTGTCAAATTTCGTTTTCTGTTGTGTTCCCGTTGTTCTATTCAGTTGTATTGTTGTATTAACGTAAATAAATCCGTTCTTTTTATAATTTGCGAAACCTTTAAGATACCCTTCTGTAGTTATCGATAATTATTCAATATTCATATAAATATGGATACTGTTGCAACAAGTTCAGCATCATTTTCACCTCCGAAAAAACGCAAACGTTTAGATATAGGGCATTTATCTGTTGCTGAAAAGCAATGTGTTTTAAATATGTATAAACAGCTGCGAACTGATGAACCGAATCTTAAAAAAACTGATATTGTTTCTAAAATTAGTAACACCGTGGGTAAGTTTTCATGGATTGAATAATGTAACCAATTTGATAATGTTCTGCTTTTAGGCGTTGCACAATCGACAGTATATCGCACCATAAAAGAGTATAATGAGACTGGTACAGTTACTGCATCTAAACACTATGGAGGACGACCTGGTAATGTTGCTGCATACGATGAAGTAGTTAAACAGTCTGTGCGGCAAATAGTGCATGCTTTCTTTTATAAAAACGAATTACCTACCTACGTTGGACAAAATTTTGATGGAAATAAAGAAACGTCCAGATTTACCACAAATGTCCCGTTCGTCATTGTACAAATTTATGAAGCAAATTAACTTCAAGTACGAAGAACATCACATTTAAATTGACAGAAGTGAGGGGGCTGTTATTGCAAGCTATCGAAAATGTTGAAAATGTTAATTGGAAAAGTTGTGTTGAGCATATAATTAAGGAAGAAATAAAAATGGCCACACTAGATGGCATCGTAGATGATCTAATCGAACCGTTTATTATTTCTATTGTTGCTGATAGTGACAGTGATACTTTCTCAGACAGTTCAGATTTAGAATAGATTATTTTGTTTAATTTTTCCAAGTAACAAGTAGTTAACGGAGCCTTTGATTTCTTTAAATCCTTTATTTATGTTATTTTTGTGTTTAATGTAAATAATTTTTAATAAATGTTTAATTACGTTGTGACTTTATTGATGTAGAGTTTATATTCAAAATTAAGCGGGAAATAACGCTAAATTAAATGTTGCCTTTGAGCTCAATGAATAAAGAAAAACTAATAAAATACGAAAATAAAAAAAAACATTCAGAATGTCATTGATTTGGTAACTTTTACAGTGTAAATGTGGCTTTTCCATTTACTTCTCTTAGTTTAAAAATAGACCATAGGATAAGACTGAAGCTAATGGAATTGTAACACAACCTTGGGTCATACGGAACGCTAGGTTAGTAACATGACACAATATTGGATAGAATATCTATTATTACTAGAGTGCACCAATCCGGAGCGATATTGGTAAATATTTCATATAAAAGCCGAAAAACTCCAATAATTAATGTATATTAATGTTAATATTAATATTAATGTATATTAATTATATATTAATTGATAAACTATTGGAGTTTTTCGGCTTTTATATGAAATATTTACCAATATCGCTCCGGATTGGTGCACTCTAGTAATAATAGATATTCTATCCAATATTGTGTCATGTTACTAACCTAGCGTTCCGTATGACCCAAGGTCATATATATATATATATATATATATATATATATATATATATATATATATATATATATATATATATATATTAATTGATAAATTATTGGAGTTTTTCGGCTTTTATATGAAATATTTACCAATATCGCTCCGGATTGGTCCACTCTACTTATTACTCTTACTTTGCCCCCGGATACTCATTTTAGTCAACTTTAATCCAGGAAGATGCCTCCTATTTTAAAGTTGACTAAAATGTCACCACGTATAAGGGCTGTAACTAAAAACTAAGCATACGTAATTGAAAAAACGATTAGATGACCTTTTTATACATTACTTTAAACCAGTATATGTTGAATCGCACAGCATGTATGTTTTTAAATAATGTTAGTAACTGTAACTAGCTGTAACTAAAAACTAAGCATACGTAATTGAAAAAACGATTAGATGGCCTTTTTATACATTACTTTAAACCAGTATATGTTGAATCGCACAGCATGTATGTTTTTAAATAATGTTAGTAAAAAGTATGAAACCCCCTAAGTACCTCTGCAACGATTCATTCATTTTAAATAAAATTAGGTAACCTTTGTAAAAAGATTCAAGGATTCTAAAAATAATATCAAATTCGCTGTGTCACTTCCGATTATACAGGAAATAGACATTCAATTTGTTATTTTAAGTGGAACACCGTATACATTTTCACATTTTTGAATGCCTTGTTAAATTCTGGATATAGTAAACTTCCACATTGCTATTGAGATCAAAAACATTACTTCGTGGAAATCAGTTTTCATTAGTAACATCATAAGTCATGAATGCATTGGTAAAATAACTAATTTACAAAAACAAGTCCTTCGAACTCGGGATTTTAACAATTTATTTATTTTAACAAAAAAAAAACAATGATTTTTTCAAGTATTAAAATTATTTGTTAAAATAAATTAATTGAACTTTTACATATTCGAACGTAGGCACACATTGCCGAATGATAAAATTATGTTTCTTATACACTCAGATGCAAGAAAACCCGCCTATAATTTTTTTGAAAATCGGCTGTTTATTATTTTGGCGTTTACACTTTTGATACTTTATTGATAAAGGACTCCTGGACTATTTAAAACCAATATGATATTTTTTCTAGTCTTAATAAATATTTTAGTGGTACAGAAAACAAAAATTAAAACTTAAAATAGACTTCAATATTTCGTGTTGCCTCATCTAGACCTAATTACTGCTTGCATACGACGTGGCATACTACTAATGATTTGGCGCATTGCATTTTACGGAATATTCTCCCATTTTTCGTGAAGAGCTATTGCCCGAGATCTAACACGTTTACCTAACACGTGTCAAACATGTTCTATAGGATTTGAATTCGGAGAACACGCTGGCCAGCTGAGTTTTCGAATGCCAACTTCTACCAAACCACCATGTGCCAAAACTTCCTGAATTGAGCCGTCAGTGAGCTTCCATCGATGGACACTAATTCTGTAGTGACCCCCATTAACATGCCTGCCCACACCATTACGGAACCTCAGTTATGACTAAGCCTGGGGCTGAAAACACACTCTGCGAAACGTTCCCCCGTTCGTCTCCATACTCGTTTTCGTCCGTCTGGTGAATGAAGAGCACCTAGGCTCATCGGTAAACAGTTTTTTTTTAATGAATGGAACGTGGAACGGTTGAATCTGAAATTTCTAGCATATTTATTGTTCATTTAACATATTCTTCTGCCTGTTTATAGTTCAGGAGGAAGTCCTTCGTTGATAAAATATCAAAAGTGTAAACTAAAAGCCAACATAACTAATAAACAGCTGATTTAAAAAAAATCAATGGTGGCCTGTTTTTTTTTTTTGTATCTGAGTGTATATAAATATGTAAATTATACTTTCTTTACAATTAATAAGTAACAAATCCAGTTGACACTTCTGTATTCATACGAACCACCTACGCTACATGATCCGCCCCTGTAAAATTCTGTCCTATAAAAAAAATAAACCGTAACTGTACTTCCGATGTGTACACATAATCGTAGAGGTAAAACTTGTGTGCATAAGTGTAGATAAGACGATAAGACTGTATTTGTTGGTCGTTGAATAAGCCCACACTATTCGTACTATGTAAGTGAATAAAGTAGTGTGGTTTTTCATAGTTCACTAAATCCATTCTCCAACGCCCGCAGTCTCTAACCGCGATCCGCGTGTTTCTTGGCTTTTATTCAGCGCGTCAGTTTAACTTGATTCGCGTCGCGACCAGTTTAATTTTGTTTACGTGCACAGGTGTTATTCATTTACTAACTTTCAGTGAACGAATTTAAATATTATTGCACTATTAACTATTCAGTAACTCTTTTACACTTTTACACTGTGACTTTCAGATGGAAAATTGCTCTTCATTGGTTAGTATTGATTATCTAGGTAACTAGCATTACCATTTGTATTATTGATAATGTGTTAGTAATAATAATTTAATGAACTGCCAAACATAAATTAATACCTAAACACTCTTTCACACTTTTTCCTGTGACTTTGCCGATGGAAAATTGCTCCTCAATAGTTAGTATTGATTATCTAGGTAACTAACATTAGCTTTTATATTACGGACGATAAAACTAATGACAAATTAAATCCATAACAATGTTAATCACAATTTTATATACTCATGCCCTTATTGTTATGCGGTAGTGTTTTTCAATATGTAATATCTGAAGTACAACTAGTATATTCAGGAAACACATAAATATCATTCACACAGACTTAGTGTAGGAAATCAATGCAATTAGTAAAGATAATCGTTAGTACTTGGCCGAGCGTGGGGACACTTGAGATAAGAAATTAGTATTGAATATCCTGTACATGTGCTTATAGTACTTGAATTTATTGTTCAAGTCAAGGTAATGAACCACACACTATTTTATGGTGGCCAGATATAGATTATAGTTTTTAGTTTATATTGGATTTGTTGCTAAAATGACAAATATTTGCAGAAATATCTTAGTTAATGCAAGTAGCTTTTTTTCATTAGAAAAATTTACTAAAAGATTTGAGGAAAAGAGATTGCATTTTGCCTTTTAATTTTATTTTTAAAGTTTTTCAATCAATGTCCTTAAATTTCGATTATTTATTTCATTTTTAGTAGTAGTGCATAAGTTTATTATTCCCTCAGTCGAATTTACAGCTTGCTGTCCAAGAAGTCTTTCATGATTTACCATCTCGATTAAGGTTAATGCCCATGGCCAAATATTTTAAGTTGTTCCACAGTCGCTGGTATAATAACAACTTATGGCCTGTCAATGCTCCCTGTTGTTGCCGTTACGCTGTTGGGGGATGCTAAGGCTTGAGTGATTATTATGGTGTCGAGTTATCTCGCACTTCTTCAGCCTGTAGCCGGGAAATATCTTATTCTACCTACCAATCTGTGGGTGTGAGCTCGGTAGTACGCGGCTGATGTTGCGGTGTTGGTATACATCATAGAACAGTATTTACTACAAATTCTGTGATGAAATTTATTGTTATTGTTTTTTTTTTTTGAAATTTCCATGATTCTCTAGTTTATAGAAGTCAATATCGCCCTTGTTTAATCAGCGATACGAATTTATTCTATTTGTAAAAGTTTGCGGACTATCTTACATGTGTTGAGTCTTATTAATCGCTGCATTAGTTCGTGGAGTTTGGATAGTAATCATTACAAGACATAACAAGACAGAACAAGACATTAAGACGTTAAAAAAATTAATGTATACAGCAATAGCAAAATACTCACAGAATGTAGATAAAAAATGGAAGTGATGTACATAGACATATTACAAGTGATTAAATTTAAATGTAAAACATTAAGGTAATTATATATACCTACATGGTTTCACATCAACCTTTAAAAAACATGTACATATAAAAGTTAAAATATAAAAAATATAAAAAAAACATATAAAAAAAGTCACAAGAATATCAAAACCATAAACAATACACTATGGATTTGACAACACAAGGAACAATTAACAAAAATTTCCGAAGATTGAAATTTATCAGCTTATGCACTAATTTTGCAATCCAATTTGATAGTGAACAAGGAAAATTCCTGATATTTGCCTCACTACTTTCAATCTGTACTTAATTCCTCAGGTTTAGTAAATATCTTGCCGAAATATTTCCAAGCGTATGTGTTAAAAGAAGGGACAAATATTTGGCCCAAATCTATGAGGTGGATAAGTTCTTGCAATCGCTTAAAGTTGTTTTTTGAGTTAATATGGGGAGAAAAAGGAATTTCATATATAAATTAAATATTATTTTTTACATTTAAGAACCGTTAAAGACACAGAAGAAAATTTTCATAAATATTAAGATGAATCTGTTACCTTTCATGGAATTATTTGTAAGTAGTTCGTCAATGAGCACAAAAGCAGTTGAACGTCCGAGGCTTTCATTTACAATGTCTTCTCCAGAAATAATAATAAGTCCATTCCATTGTAAAGAGCGACCACGGAATGAAAATGTATGAAGTAGCTAATGCCATTAACATCTCAACTGAACGGGTAAACAATATTTTGTATCAACACTTAAATATGAAAGATCTAACCGGAAGTGCCGCGTTTGCTTACTGTTGAGCAAATGCGATGTTACAATTTTAAATTACTGTATGTTTAAATAAAATCCAAGATACTTTTTTCGTTGATATGTCACCGTAAATAATTACTGAATACATTACCATACTCCAGAGACAAAACCACATTCAAAATAATGGATTTCTTCTGATGAACGTCCTCGAAAGAAGGCAAGAACCGTTTTTTTTTGGTCAGTCAGACCAGAACCACAATTTCTTCGGATTCCAAAGGCGTTACCATTATTAACTATTTTCAGAAGGAAAATACAATAACTGGCCATTATTATGCTGATGTTGCTGATTCATTTCGATATCGAACTCAAGAAAAAACGACAATATTTATTAAAAAACTAGATTTGTCCCCATCAGGACAAATAGTTAACGAATGCCTATTTTGACGAACTTTCGAAAGATTACTCTTTAGAAGGCTTAAAAAATGTATAGCCGCTGAGCTAAAAGTATAAAATTGTATGGGAATTATATTGAAAAATAAAATATATTTTTTTACTCTAAAATAAGTATTTCAC
Organism: Melolontha melolontha; assembly: GCA_935421215.2. Classification (NCBI taxonomy): domain Eukaryota; kingdom Metazoa; phylum Arthropoda; class Insecta; order Coleoptera; family Scarabaeidae; genus Melolontha; species Melolontha melolontha. The sequence continues at coordinate 122,885,791 of OW285237.1, read as the reverse complement.
TGAAAAGTCACTCTCAAACGTCAAACCACCCTCGTAGATAAGTTTTGCTTGAAGATATTTATTAAATTCGAAACTAATATCTATAACTGTCGAAACTAATGTGGCATCAATCATATCGTTTTAAAGTGTAGTCATTACTTAGCTCCAAGAAAGTCCTTTATTGAGACATTAATCAAATTAGAAATAACAATGCCTACTAAAACTGTGTATGAAGCAATACTTGTATGTTTATCACTGTGCCAAATTAAGGTTTAAAGACCGATATATTTCTATGCCTCTGAGAATTTAGATTTCATGCCAACGACCGTTTTGCTGAATTAAACAGAAAAGTCGTTTCAATGGGTCCCAAAACATAAAAGCTGTGTGCTTGTGCCTCCTATTAACTTATTAAGTTATTAATATACAAAGTTTAATTTAATAATGAGTTCATTTAGCTTACCTACTGGCGAGAATCTTGAAAAGCCTTAGATAACACTGGTCAACACAGTTTGGTTTTCTTATACAACAATACATGAACATGATTGGTCGGTGAACGGTGACGTGTCGGTGGATGATAACTTTCTGTCGTTCGTAAACAGTATCGTAGAGAATTTTGGGGCTTCTTTTCCTGTTGTTAAGATCAAGCCGCGAAAGTCCATGCATTGGCTGACAACAGGAATACAAATTTCAATTAACAATAAAAAAAGTTTGTACTATATATCTAAATTTTTCAGTAGTCCACATTTCGTCGCTTACTTTAAAAATTATAAAAAAATTCTTCAGGGGATAATTAGATTATCTAAGAAGAACATTTATGCTGCCAGGATATGTTCTTCCAATAATGTACCGAGGGAAGCGTGGAGAACGGTTCGGGAATTGACCAATACCTCCAAAAAAAAAACGATAAAGTCACATGTGTCGAAGTAGATGGCATATTGGAGGGCGACGCTAAGGTTGTCTCCGAGACACTTAATAATTATTTTACAACAATTGCTGCAGACTTAACGCAAAAAATTAATCACGCAATTGATCCTCTATCTTATATGAAAATTAACAGGGCTAAAAATTTCTTCTTCTTCCCTACAGATACAACTGAAATTGAACATACGATTCGGGAAATTAGGAAAGAGAATTCGGGTGGGTCGGATGGTGTTCCCATGAATATTGTCCGGTGGCTACCTCCTCCGGCCCTTATGGCATTCGCTGATTTAATAAACTTGTCATTTCTGAGCTCTGTATTTCCTACTTGTTTCAAAATTGCAAAAATAGTTCCTGTCCATAAGGGAGGATGTGGATTTGCGCCGTCCAGCTACAGGCCCATTTCCATATTGCCTGTATTATCTAAAATAGTTGAAAAGATCGCGAACAGAAGAATTTGTAACTTTATTGGGGGGAGGATTTGTTGGTTAATTGTCAATTTGGCTTCAGACCCCACACATCTAGGTCCGATGCTATTTATTATTATCTCGAGAATGCGTACAATTTCATTAACGAAAAACAGGTCGTCGCGACCATGTTTTGTGATTTGGAGAAGGCATTTGACTGCGTTCCGCACTCGCTTCTTCTCCGAAAGCTCGAATATTATGGGTTCCGGGGAGGAGCGAATGACTGGTTGAGATCTTATTTGCTTGGGCGTACACAATATGTTAGTCTGGGCTTTGGGACGGGTTGCGTGGAGTCTGGGGTCAGTGATGTTATATGTGGTGTGCCGCAGGGTTCGGTTTTGGGTCCGACGCTTTTTCTCTTATTTATTAACGATCTTGCACTGTTGGACACCAGGGCTCACATTGCATTGTTTGCCGATGATACATCATTAACTTGGCATGCTGCGGACCCGCGATCTCTGGAGGGCCTGATGAACGACGAGATTCCGATTTTTCAGAATTGGTTTAATGCTAATGGAATTACCCTAAATTTGAGTAAAACACAACTTTTAATTCACAAACACAATTGTGTAAGTGTGAATATTGAGATTGGTGGCATCACTTTAGAGCCTGTGAACTCCGTGAAGTTCCTTGGTCTGATTGTGGAGCCAGGCCCTTGTTGGACCGGGCATGTTCGTCGCCTTTCGTGTAAGCTCTCATCTGCTTGTTATGCGATTGGAGTGGTGCGTCGTAACCTGAGAGAGTCCACGGCTAGGACTGTATATTTTTCATTGTTTGAGTCTCGTCTACGGTATTGTATAGCATTTTGGAGATTCACGACCGCTGGGAATCTTCTTTCGATTTTTAGGTTGCAGAAGCGGGCGGTGCGGCTCTTGTGCGGGGTGGCAGCGGACGCCCACTGTCGGCCGTTGTATGCGGATAGTGGAATCATGACGGTTTAATCATTGTTATTAGACGAATCATTGTCTATCATCTTTAAAAAGCAAAGTAATATCCAGCATAGGTCTGATATTCATTCGTATGATACACGCGGCAACCAACTTCTAAATTTACCAAAGCCCGCGACAAGTGCGAGTCGCGATTCAATAGTTTATATGGGCTTGCAGTATTTCAACAGACTGCCACTGAACATTAGGCAGTCTTCAAGCTTAAAACAGTTTCAGAGAAAATTAAAGGTGCTGCTCCTCGGGCAGGTTTTGTACTCGCTGGATGGGTTCCTTGCGGGTTGACGTTGGAATCCCTTGCTTTTATTTTTAAATTGTTTTTATTTTAAATATTGCTTTGATCATGTATTTTTTATTAGGTGACATGTATTTGTTTGTTTTGGCAACCTAATCATTTATTATTATGTGTTTATACTGTAATTGTATGTGTATATTGCTTACTATCCACGCACTGTATGTGCTTATTGACAATCAATCTATTCTATTCTATTCATGTAATTTGTGTCTTTTGTCATGCTGATACTGAATCTGATGAAAAATTGGCTTCATCACATTAGGATTTTGAGAAATTTTCTTGAATAATTTTTTCAAAAAACGCATTAAATTTTATAAAATTTCAAAGTTATTTTTATATAAATAAAGATACTACTGAAATATTATTTTTGCGAACATTGATTAACATATATGAACATGTCCTTGCTTGTTTCCTACGTCAGAGCACTTAAACCACGCCTGTTTTTAATTAAGAATTGGTGAATATTTGGCTATGTGGGTATGTAAAAAGCTATGCACGGCCCCTTCGATTCAATGTAAGTCGGTATGTGATACCTGAACATATTTTTATTTCATAATGTTGCGTACGCGTATAAATAATCCAAACAATTTCTGTTATATTATGTTGAGAATTCAATATCCTCTAGCATAAACGGAATATTACACCTTTAATAGAAAAGTTATAGTTTTACTATTTTGGCTTAACCATTGAGGATCAAAATAGCCCTGAAGTCCCAGCATTTGCTGCGCACGCTGTGCTGTTATGATTTGGCGTGAACAAACGGACTATTCGACTGATTCCTACTTTTGTTGGACCAAACTTTCGGATTTTCCAACAAAAATAAGAAAAATATTAGTTAGGTGTGAAGTGCGAAGTATATGATGTTACAGAACCAGAAAAAGTCAGTGTCAAGTCATCGACCAGCGAGAAGAGAAGAGGACGGACAACACCTAATAAACAGGACGATACCATACAGCTCCATATTATATACATACCTATTATTTGATTTACTTTTCAATATTTTTCTTTTTTTTCCAAACCCTGGTGTGCCAGAATAAATTTGTTGTTATTACTATTGTTAGAACTATAAAAGAAACGGAAATGGTACATAGTTTCTAAAGAAAAAATTAAAAAATTAAAGTTTGGTAACCAGTCATAAGTAAATATATAATAATTTTTTGTACTTAACCATTTTATTATATTTTAGGCATAATTAATTTTCTGGTGGTTGATTCAAAAATGGGTCGTAAGAAACGGACTTTGTAGTTTATGGAAATTATACAAATGTTAGGCACCCTTTGAGAAGACTTGAATTGATTCACGTATCTAAATGTAGTTCCGTATAATTACTTATGCATGCGATATTAAATTTATTTTACGTCACACGTTCACACCAAATATGTAATCGATTTGTCGAAATTTATTTTTTCACGAAGTAGTATTTGAATAAAATAAAAATATAATATTTGTATAGAAAATCCATACAGATGCATAAACTTCGGATACATTTATTAAGATTACGAAAGTAAATGATATTAAATGCTAGGTTCTTTACTTACACAAAAAGATATATTTTATTTCGATGAGTGTCGTGTTTATCATATGATTTAAAATAAGATAATAAATTATATTTAAGTCGGTCGTTAGGGTTGTGGTATAAGTCACTGGCTTATCGTGTCGGGCGTCTCATGATCGAAACCGGGGCTTATTGTCCGATGTTTTTGTGTTTCCATCTCGTTAAGCTATTGGGGGATGCTAAGACAATGACTTGTCGGAAAAATTCGGATTGAAATTTATCTGTTAAAAATCACATGTTTCATATACTACATATTTTTCTTTCCATTACAAGCGCTTCTTGCAAATTACCTAAAATGAGACTGAATGAAGGAAAGAGAAAAGTGCTCATGGTTGAGCTATAGAAACTACTAATTTTGCACCTATAGGTACATTTTTACTTTCTCGAGAGCCAAGGTTTTCTCTCTTAATAAAATAAGAATTAATAACTTTAACTTAAATGGTTTCGTTGTTTGTTAATTATTAATTATAGATGCAATATAAAAAATGTTTGTTACCTTTTTTACCATGTCTGATATTTGATATTTACCATACAAACGTATATTTTATATATTATTTATGTTAGAATACGAGAAAGCTAGTTTATAAAGTGGTAATACACTTGCTTTTTATTTAATTATCATGACGACCATAAGCATCGAAAAGTCAATAAATGGTTTCCACTCCCTTCCAGCGTATGTGTACTTTGCCATTTAATTCGAAAAAGTGACAATCTAAGCAATTTAAAATGAGCAATCGCACCCTATATACTTTATAATTATTTACTTATGAAGAACATTAGCGCTCAGTGGAAATAACATGAAATAGGCCGTGATTGCTAACTTTTACGTGAAATGGATATTAGATAATCTTTCATGATTTTTTTATCGTAACACGATATTTAAAGAAAGCTATGGAATGACTGTGATCTAGTTAATCCTCTACTTGAAAGACCAAAATGTTTTCATCTATTAAAAAATTATGATATTCGCATTTTGGTATTGCTATGAAATTTTGATAATGGATTGTAAAGAAAAAACTATAACTATAATGACATATTTACTATCTATCTTTATTGTACAGATTATGGGATCACGAGGGATGTCTCTAGTTTTTGCATATAGCATTGTAGAGGGCGCCAGTTATAAAACGTCAGGTGCCACAATTAATCTCAATCTTCTTCTTCTTCTTCTTCTCTGTTTTGGGTTGGACGCCACCACGTCCAGGCACTTGAGCACACTGCTCTTTGTACTATCCCCAATAGATATCTCAATTCCACTCTGTTAGTCTTGTGTCCTCGATAAAAGCCACTATCCTCCTCAGGGGATGTTTGAGTACACTCGAAGGATCCAATAGATCTCTCCCGAAATATTTATGTCTGAGTTCCTTCAGTTCCTCACACGTGCATATTACATGAAGGTTAGTTTCCTCCTGTTTTTCACATCTCCTACACCAGGGCTTGCTAACCAAGCCCATGCTGTACAAATGCTTCCTTAAAGGACACTGTCCGGTTATTAACCCGGTAATTATTTTAATTTCTTTTTTGCTACTACGAATTAGGTTGGCTGAAAACTTTTCGTCCAGCTCCCTTAGTAGTGTTTTGGTATGGAGTTGACCTTCCATTAACCTCTATTTATTTTTATGTTCTTTTTCTAGCCATAACCAGATCTCCCTTTTAGCGAAAGCCTTAGTGATTCCACATACAGGTTCTGGTCCTATGAAGTTCCTATTAGTACCTTCTTTGGCCAGTTTGTCGGCCTTTCTCTCATTGCCTTTAATTCCCTCATGTCCTGGCATCCATATCAGCGACACTGTATTGTTTTGTGCCAGGTTATTGAGGACCTGTTTACAATATTTCACCAGATTAGACCTGGTAGATGGGTTCATAATGGCTTTAATAGCCGCCTGACTATGAGTCATTATGTTAATTTTTTTGCTTACGCAACCGGCTTCCCGAATTTCATCGGCGCAGGCTGCGACTGCTAACAATTCGGCCTGGAAAACCGTAGTATGTTTCCCCAGACATATCGATATCTTCCTTCTAAGGCACATTCCGCATATGCCTGCACCTGCCCCCTGACTAGATTGTGATCCATCAGTGTATCAGGTGCCGGCACCACAATCGATCGAGCGACTTTTTGCCTGTTCTCTGGTCGGTACAAGTATGTTCAGCTTAGCTGTAAACATAATTTCAGGTGCCCTACTGTCCACCGGCATTTGAAATATCGGCTCTTCTAGTATAGTTCCTGTGATATCTGTATGGCTCCCTATAACCTTATTAGGACACCATACGTCATTGGCCTTCAGCCTCAGTATCGCAGCCATTGCCTCCGCCCTTATAAATAGTTCCAGCGGAGGGAGACCCACGATGGCCTCCATGGAAGCGGTTCCCGTGCTGTTCTTAGCTCTCGTGATTCCCAACAGGGCCCGTCGCTGGAGAGTCGTAAGGAGCCCCACCGACGATGTCCGCTCCGTCCTCCTCCACCAGACAACTGCTCTATAGGTAATCGTTGATCGTATTACTGATGTGTACGTGTACAACCAGTGTACCACATTTGGTTTTAGTCCCCAGGTATTGCCAACAGCTCTTCTGCATCTCCAGAAGAGCTGCGCCGCCCTGTCTGCCACTTTGGCTAGGTGTCTGCTCCAATTCAATTTCGCAACAAGTGTTATGCCTAGATACTTCACTTCATTGGTTAGTTCTAACTCTTGTCCAAACAGCTTTACTCTGCTCAGATCTTTTAGTTTTCTCATGTTGGTAAAGCTACCAACTTGGTTTTTTGAGGATTGACAGTTAATCCCTCCTCAAGGCACCATCTTTCTACAATTCGCAGAGCATTTCGCATGATGCTCACCCCTGTCCCCGGGAAACTCCCCTGGGACACTATGACAATGTCATCGGGGAACCCCGGCGTCAATATTCCCTGGTCATTTAATGTCCTGTGGAGATTATCCACTACTAGACTCCATAGTAGCGGTGGCAATACGCCTTCTTGATGACACCCTTTTGTTGTCCTCATGGAGATCGTTTTGTTTTGCATTTGGGCATGAACTACTCTGCTACGCAGCATGTCATGAACCCAGTTGCCTGTGGTGCCTTTTATTTTTCGATCTCTTAAAGATCGAATAATAGAAGACATCGAGGTGTTATCGAAAGCTCCCTCTATATCTAAGAAGACTGCAAGTGCAATTTCCTTGTAGTGTAGACTCCTTTCGAACCCTCTCACCAGGCTATGCAGGTCACACTCACCTGATTTTCCCATCTGGTATGCCCATTGCAGTGGGTGTAGAGGATATCTATCCAGAGCCCCTTCTTTAATATTTAAATACATCATTTTTTCCAAAGTCTTCACCATAAAAGAGGTAAGACTAATTGGTCTAAACGATTTAGGGTGGGTATATGTTACTTTTCCGGGCTTCGGAATAAACACTACCCTAGTATCTCTCCATGCCCTAGGGATATAACACATAGCATGGCTAGACCTGTGTATCTCCAATAGAGGACCCATAATTTCACCAATTCCCTCTTGAAGGAGCTTGGGAAACACTCCGTCTGGTCTTGCGGATTTATATGGTTCAAGCGATCCTATCGCCCATCTAATTAAATGGGGCTTGAAGATCTCGTTTGATATCTCCCAATCATTCCTAGTCGCCCTCAAAGAGGTGACAACTTGATTAGTATCACAATCATCCATACGCTCCGAAACTGGAAAGTGTACCCCCAGAAGATACTCTAAAGTCTCTTCCACGGTAATGCTACACCTCCCGTCCGATTTTTGTATAGATCTAATTGCGTTGTAAGGATCTTTTTTGAGAATTCTGTTTATTCTGGCCATGTCAGGAACACCTTCGATGTCCTCACAGAATTTTCTCCAGGCCTTACTTTTGCTCTCTTTGATTTTATCATTGTATTTATTGAGGAGAGCCTTGTAGGCTTCCCAATTACCTGTTTTCTTCGCCCTATTAAATGACCGGCGAGTTTCTTTCCTTAAATTTGTTAACTCTGCATTCCACCAGGCAGCCCGCTTAGCTATACGGCGCTCTCTAAGGGGACAGTTATTTTCATAGCAGGAAAGAATGGTCTGTTGCAACCATTCAGCAGCCAACTCCAGCTCTTCCACATTCCCTATTCTAACAGCGATATTTCAGGTTGCAGCTAACAGGTCTTCCTTATAAGAGCCCCAGTCTGTTCTTTTGGGATCCCTGTATAGTCTGGGTTCCGTTAAATCTGTACATAGTTCATAGAGGATATACGCGTGATCAGAGAGCGACGGCTCGTCGGATACATGCCACCCCCTTACAATATCGCGTATTCCCAACGTACATAAGGTTATATCTATAACTGATTCCCCCCTTGATGTCTTAAATGTCGGTTTATCTCCTTGATTCAGACAGTCAAGTTCAGTACCACAGAGATAGCTAAAGAGAGACTTATCCCTTTAATTGTTTTCCTTGCTGCCCCAAGCCTTATGATGAGCATTGGTATCTGCGCCGATAATCAATTCCAGATTGTTCTTACTGGTATATGCCACCAAGGCCTCAAGATCAGGCCCTGGTAGCTCTGGAGAGTCAATGGGTAGGTATAGAGACGCAATTGTTAGAGACGCAATTGTCGTCTCCAATATCCTCCCATCGACACTCTGATGAGTCTGATCCTGGCTGTCGTCATGTCCCCACTGCATAGCTCCATGATATACATCACGTCCAGGTCGTCTCTGAAACAGATACAAGTTCTAATTTTAGTATCTGCGACATCAACTAACAGCTCCCTTCCCCTAACATTTAGTCCTCCCACCTTACCTCTACTTATCCATGGCTCTTGGATGAGGAGGATATCGATATCTTCAGCCAGCGTCCTTTGACAAAGTGCCGCTGTCGCTGTTTTCTTATGCTGAAGATCTATTTGAAGAATCTTCAACATTTTGACCCTTAGAGATTGATGCCTGAGGTTCTTCTAGAGTACCCTCATCCTGCATCACCGGTTTCTGGTCTTTTTTTGTTTCGAGGGTTAAAAAGCTAGCCCTCTGAAAGCAATAGTAAGTTCTACACTCAGTCCTCACCAACGTTTCCTCAGACTCCTTGTCAATCCGAAGGCCCACATGTAGGCCCTTTTCGAAAGACCTGGAACTAAGGGTAATCCATCGGTCCACTTCAAGCCCTGGATTTTGCCTCTCGAGTCTTTTCAAGCCCACTGTCAGATCCTATTTTTTAGTCTCTGGCAGAAACGCTAAAACTTGTTGCTGTTTTGGCAGCTCCTCGCTCTTCACGAGTTTCCAAACAGTTTCCTTTTCCAAGTAATCTCTCGTAGTGTTGTACGAGTCTTCATCTGCACAGATAACTCCATAGTAGCCGTCCATAAGACAGGAGGATTCAAACCTCGGCGCCTTCTGCGCCCTATATATGACCATCATCAGGGCCTCTTGTATAGCTCCTACATTTCCCTCAGTCACTAAGCTGACCGGGTAGTCTTTAGGAACTATTGCAGCCTTAATACCTTTAAGCGCTGCTTTGTAACTCACGCCCGACGCAGAAAACTTCGTGCGCTTAGTTACTTTATCCTCAGGAGTGCCCCCAGCCGACACGGTTCGTCTAACGGCCCCTGTTGGCTTAGGTTCTCATTGAGGTTCTTTTTGGGAAATGGGGAACCTTATTTTACTCGTATCCACCCCCTGTTTCATCATCTTCTTTAATTTCTTTCTTTGTGTCCCGGACAGATGTTTTCTTTCCTTGGGTGCACCCTCTGTTTTCGCAACGTTCTCTGTTTCAGTCCGTTGCGTTTCAGTTTTTTTTTTTGGAGTCTCATCAGTCTCCATTGCCATGGGAGTCTCTATAGACTCCTTAGGTTTTGGATTCCCTTCAGACTCCATCTTTTTAATATTTTGTTTTTTATCTCGGTTCATTTAATTCACACGAGTATGGAAGAAGTATGAGGTCAATGCCCGCAGAGCTTCCATTACAGGCACAACGCGTAAATAGAAGGGGGTGCCGCCTAGTGCCCCAAGGGGAACGTTTGAGACCACATATACCCCAGTGGCCATTCAGCTCTAAACATGTTGCCTTACACCGTAGCTTGGGAGAGCTGGTTCGCGGTGACAGCTTTCGTTAAGGATTAGAAGGTTTTTAGACCTATCCATCCCGCTTATGACTGCCACTAATCAGGTCCCCCAAGAGAGACCTGACCGTCCCCTTATCCGCCACCTAGGGACGCGCCTGGTGGGTAGCTCAACCCCGCGGAAGAGGTCCGCGAACAGAAATTTTTTTATCGTGACACGTTATTTAAAGAAAGCTATGGAATGACTGTGACCTAGTTAACCCTCTACTGGAAAGGCCAAAATGTTTTCATCTATTAAAAAATTATGATATTCGCATTTTTGTATTGCTATGAAATTTTGATAATGGATTGTAAAGAAAAAACTATAGCTATAATGACATATTTACTATCTATCTTTATTGTACAGATTATGGGATCACGAGGGATGTTTCTAGTTTTGCATATAGCGTTGTAGAGGGCGCCAGTTATAAAACGTCAGGTGCCACAATTAATCTCAATCTTTTGTTAACCTAAATCTTAAGTTTCGTCAAGATACGGCAAGTGATTTAGTCATTTTAAAGTTTATAAGTTTGCCTAAAATGGAATTGAGTCTAGAAAATTTTTGCGCAATAATTTTTTACAACTTTCGGAGAGGATTAACTCAACAACAATGTCTTACTAACTTGGTTTCTGTTTTTGAGGATCAAGCACTTCATCATATTTTCCATATATAAGAAAATAAATTAGATCTAAAAAATTATCGAACAATCTAAGTATTATCGACAATTAATAAAATAATAGAAAAACGCTTAATTTTAGAATAATTAAAAATAAAGATTTAGAGGAACAGAGAATTATTGTGGCACTATACATAGACATGAAAAAAACTTTTGACTCAGTATTTAAAACCACATTCACAGAAAACCTCCCAAAAATGAGACTAAAAGGCAAAGTCAAAGAATTATTAAAAACCTACCTATCCCATGAATAGACCTCAAAAAACCATAGTAAATAGAATCGAAAGTGATAAATTATGAACTGATACCGAAAACCGCAGGGAGGAAATTTACCACCAATTTTATACATAATATGTACAAATGGCATTACCATGATATCACCTGCATAAAATATTCAGTTACAAACAAGAATGAAATACAACCAAAAATTAATAATATCAAAATAAAAGAGAACTGTTGTCTGAATAATTTAATTATTATAAATTAAACTATAAGACAATTTATGCTTTTTTTTTTGTAATAATAAATTTAAACCAACCTTTAGTGTAGAAATTAAAAATCTTAGCAAAATACTTAGGACTAGCGATTCAAATAAAATGGGACTCACATATACACAATTTAGTAAACATAAACACAATCATAATAGCAGGAATGTAGAAAATTAGACCAATAATCTCACATTACATGAGATCAGCAGTCTACAACACTACTTTCACATCACATATAAATTACCTGATCAACATCTGGAACCAAACTACAAAAAATAATTTAGACTATAATAAAATAAAAAGAGACTATAAAGACAACGGAATATAACAACAGAAAATAAACACAATACATAAAAGAATGCAAACATCTGGATTATATCAAATAATTCAACCATAAATATTACACAATTGGTTAATTTAATCAATCTGCACTTCTATAATATTAATAAAAACATGATAAGCTAATATAGAATTCATAATAGGTAAAAGTATTCATAAATACGAAACTAGACTCAAATCACCTAAATCACAAATAAAAACAACAAAACTTAACTAATTCCTTAATTCAAATTCCATCAATTCAAACAATGAGAAACCACAATAAACTACCATTGGAAGTAAAAAACTGGCATACGCAAAATATAGAAAAACTAATTTGGGGAACAAGAGAGCACCACAGAAGAAAACAAAAGAACTCGCAATACCAATAGTATGAGGGAGGATATTTTTTATATCCTCGTCTCCATGATGTGAAATTATATATAGCCAAAGACAATACTGTGCATTTCTGCATGACTTGTAAATCTTTTGTATTGTTCATGTATTGTTAAGTAACAACTTAACTTTAACTAGGTAACTGTTAAACTGTTAAATACCATACTGTTAAATAGCAAAAACTTTCAAAAGAAATATTTGCAACTTTGACCGTTGGAAAAGCAAATTCTAAGTTTCACAAACGATAAGACACAAGTTTTGTGGCTTTAGTGAAAATTTAGTAATTTTTTTAAATTTTATTTTATTTATAAATTACAAATACACAAAATCGATAACAAAATTATAATTCATTATCATTTGTTATATCACTTTTACTAAGTTAATGTGGTTGATATAAATTAAAAAATATTTAAGTCTGGTAAGTGTTATCGTTATTATTTTTCTCATATAACATCTACTTTAAATTATCTATCTCATATATCCAATTTCACATTTTTCTTTTGTATTCAAAAGTGATAAAGTCGTTTTCAGAGAAATTGAAAGTGCACAGTATTTTTGAACGCTGATGTATTTAATGAATTCATAGATAAAACCATTTTATTGCCCACGTAAATACTGTGAACTAGTTCTTAAGTAAGTTTGTAGTTTTATCAATTTAGGTCATACTATAGACAGTGTCAAATAAATAGATACGTGATACATAAATTTATTGGATTGCATGGATTTTAATAGATTATTCATAATTCGAAGTAAATAATCTACTGGCTACATTAAGTAAAGGTATAATTGAAACGTACTTATAAATACATATTAAAATATATCAATTTACTAAATTTGAAATATAGAATGTTATATTTTATATTTCAAATCATATGCCGAAACATGTAAGATTGTTTTAAATATATACACACTGAAGTAAAACCAGACCTTAAATCGCCAACTAATTGAATCTAACATATATATATATATATATATATATATATATATATATATATAACTTAAAAGAATTATCGATCACACTATATTGGTTAATTAAAAACGGGCAAGCGGTCTGTCAATTAAAACTAATTTATTTTTTTATCTCTATATTTTACAACGAGTTTGCTGCTTCTTCAGGAGATACTACAAGATTAATAAACAAGACATTAAATAAACTAGTGTATAAAGCAATAGCAAAATACTCATAGAATGTAGTGTTAAAAAAATGAAAGTAACGTACACAGACATATTATAAAGTTAATTAAATTTGAAACATTAAGTCAGAAGAATATCAAAACCAAAAACAATACACTATAAATTTAACAATACGAGGACCAATTAAAAAAAAACAATTTTAGTTGGTCAACTAACCGCCAAACCGAGTATATTGAAATAAATTATACTTAGTCCATTAGTATCAGACCTATAATTAACGTTATTTGTGTCTCTGTTAATGTGAACCATTTCTAAAAAAGTTAATATTTTATGGTTATTTTCAACGTCTAAGATGTTAATGACGACAAAATTAAATGCATGGCCAAGATCAAGACAACATTATATAAAAAGAAAGGTGTTATGTCTATGGTCTTACTATACAACTTCTTCAAAGTATGGCCGTTGTATTTAGCTATTTTAATGTTATTAAATTGTTTGAAGTGTGATACAATTGTATGAGTAAGACCACCAATGTATGGGATTTTTTTGTAAATCACACTGTCTGCAATAACGTCCTCAGTATCATCATAAAAGTTTGAGCTATATATCAATTTATTAAATATATGCTTAGGATAGCGATTATTGATGAATATGGAAGTTCGTTAAGAATGTCCTTTAGAAACGTTTCAAGGCATATGTGCTATTCTGTTTCTCATAGCTATGATGGTATTATACTTCTGATTAACATAATGATGACAATGATAACACAGGTCTACAAAATTAAACTTTTTGACACATATTTTTATTTTGAAAACTGATTTTATATAATTTTGGTAGGCTGATTTCAAAAATTCTATGCATTTATTTGTATCACGTAAGGTTTTTTTGCCAATATTAAATGAAAAAAAAACGATATTTCTAAAAAAAATTATTTGTTTATTGAGTAAAAAGGTTGAAACAAGTTAAAAAAGTGGAAAAAAATACTTTACTCAGTCTTTTTTAAGTGAAATCTTTGTCTTTTTGCCAGAAAGCTACGTTGTCCGGCCATTCGGTTGTATGTTTTTAAGGGCATATCCCGTTTTAACATCCAGCAGTAGTCCGCCATCATCGTTATGCTCCATCTGCTTTGGTATCGCCGTTCCATTTCCTTAATGTCTTGGTGAAACCTCTCTCCCTGTTCGCTAACTGCTCCAAGATTTGCAGGAAAATAGTTCAAGTGTGAAAACAGGAAATGCACTTTCAAACTCATATTACAACCTAAACGATGAAAGTGTTGTAACATATTTTGAACAATATTTTCGTAGTTTTCGTCCTTAGAGTTCCCAAGAAACTTATCAATTACTTCTTTAAATGAAACCCAGGCGTTTTTCTCGACATTGGTCATTGTGTTTGCCTCTGCTTTACTACGACATAACTACCACAGATATAACAAAAGTTATTCGGATTGTTCACACAATGTCTTCTTTCCATATTTATACGTTCTAGAACACTTAAAATACGCAACAACGAAGACAACAAGCGCGCGAACACAGTAGCACGACGACTAACACAACCAAACTGCACATAAGCAGGTTTCAACGTTGTATTGACGCTTCTGCGCCGACTCTGTTGCTTTGCTGAGAAATCTAATATTAACCAGTGTTGCCAAATCACATTTAATTTCATAAAAATCAATTCATTTAAAAATCATGCCTAACATGGAACAAACATATTCTTGTCATAGGTATGTATATTAATAAATTAACATTTTTAAGATATAGAGCGATATAAAAGAAATTTACGTGATAGAGCAAAAATATGGCGTTTTTTGGAATAAGGGCCCCCAAACATATACAAATTAGCAAACAGCTTTCAAACATCAAAATCACTGTAGACCTGTGTAATTAATGAACCGATCAGATGAAGTTGGCTTTCTATACCAATTCAAAATGATAGAATTATTATAGTCACGAATTACTAAAACGTCCAAGAAGGGTACACTGTTGTTATTTTCTTTTTCCACAGTAAATTGTAAATGTTTGTTGTAGCTCTTAAGAATCTTTAATGTTTCATCTACTTTTTCTTGTGGCACAGAGCAAACAATGTCATCAACATATTTGTACAAGAGCGGTAATAGAAATGGTAGCTTGGCCATCACACTTTCCAACAACTGGTTTATATCTATCTGAGCTAAAATGGGACTGATGGGCGATTGTAGAATTTCCCATAAATTGAAAAATATGTGTTGTTGAATATAAAAGTGATTAGCGACAAGAAAATGGATTTAGATAAATCAGTGTGTGGATCGATTATGTGCCACTTACTAGTTATGAGACTTATGACATCTGTTAATAGTTGTAATAGAATGTTCATAAAAAGCGATGTAAACCCTTAAATAAAGATCCTACTGTTATCATACAAAAGTCATACAATGAACTGTTAAAAAGGATATATTCTAGTGGACTACTGTCAAATAACTTAAGCTTTGACAATTTATAACGCGGCCCATCTGAAACTTTACTCGCTGCCGAAAATTCACAAACCTGATATTCCAGTTCGACCAACAGATACTCATTGGAGTAGGCTTAGCTTTGGTGTTGAATAAGCCGCGAGAGGAATGAAGCCAATGGAGTAAAGCTTAGTACCTTAAAAGGAATTCACTGTTGCATGTAAATTTAACCTCGCCTAGAACCCTGCGATTAGTTGAACTATTTAAGGATAAATGAGGATGCGTATCTTCTGTTATTATGGCTTGTGACACATATTATACAAAAGCAGGATACCAACATGAGGGGAGGGTATAACTCCTGATGAAAAGATAGGCGCGACACAGATTTTTGGTAAGAGGACGTATTACCAAAATCTTAAATTTCATACAGCGATATCTACACCATGTTTAAGTAAAATAATACCTGAAGCTGCTAAAGATACTTTACTTATTTTACTTAAACATAACTAAGATACTCAAGAATTATATAAAGGCAAGTAATGGGTTTAGAATTTACAGTTTTTTACAATATGTATAAGCGCATTATTTATCAGAAAATTGTGAAAAGTAATCTGTAGCAGATGCATGGTTTACTTGTGTCACGGTAAGTGATATATTAGGGGAAAATTAGCGACGTATTGGAGATTCTAAAAGTGTCTCTGTAGTGCTTGCATTGAAAAAAGGCCTGATACCTGCTGCGTTACTATTAATAAAGATGCATTCAAGGTTTTCACGTGCACTTCAAATATGGCAAGATTTATAATTTGCTTGACATAAGGTGTGATGTCATATTATTCAATGCATCAGCATGTTTGCCATGTTTACTTTATTTCTTGATTATTTGCCATAACTGTGTACTTTTAAATACTTGTCGCTTCCTGATGTTCATCCTAGCCGTCCATAGTATTGACACTCGTTGGAGTAGGCTTCTTGGTATTTATTCAAAACGATAGTATAGGCAGGCACCTTCCCTAATGTACTTGGAGAAATTTTATAACTTTCAATAAAAAAAAATCCTTTTAGTTCTCAGTTCAGTTTCATTTTCACACTACTTATTTTCACCAGTAAATATATCGCTGCAGATTGCATCAGCATTCCGCATCATGTCGTAAACAGGTGCTTTCATTAGTAAGTTGGTCCTCGGGGTGCTCAAGTTGAATGTACTCGCATAGCGAGTATTAACTGAAGGTACATTAAAACGAACAGCAGCTAATATTTCAGCGCAGTCAACACTATTGGTGACAAGTTTAAATAAGTAACGAGCACTTTGTTCAATCCTCCGATCAGTGAGTGTCTGGAACCCAAAACGTAGCCTTAGTTCATCATAAGAAACATTTCTGTCTGGGTACATTCCAGTATTTTTGAAAATCAAGAATTTCAAAAAGCGTCGCTATACACGCTCAATAGGAAGTTGCTGCGATATATAATGAGGGACCAAACGACAGACCCATATTCCAATTTAGGATGAACAAGAGCGAAATATAAAGACTCCAGAAGTGCAACATCATTGAAATATTCACAAGTTCTGATAGTAAATCCCAACATTCTTGAGGCAGACAAACAAATTTTTTGAATGTGATTGTTAAACGATGAAGATGAATCAAATGACACACCAAGATCCTTAATTTCACTCATGCTGGTGAGTGGAACATCATAAATTGAATAGGAGGACAAGTATAGACGGTTTTTCCTAGTGAAAGTCATAGCATAACATTTGTTAACGTTCAAAACAAGCTTATTCCTTTCGGACCAACTGGCCAGTACACTCAAGTTATCTTGAAGCATGTCTACATCGCGTTGATTATGTTTGCAATGAAAGAGCTTAACGTCATCTGCATATGCTAATACTTGACATGGAAATGGAAACAAATCATTGATGTATATATTAAAAAGCAAAGGTCCCAAACTCGATCCTTGTGGAAGTCCAGATAATGCAACAAATTCCAATGACTTAAAACCATTATAGAAAACATATCCATATCTGTTGGATAGGTAAGAGTTGATTAACTTACAAAAAGCAATATTCAGACCAAAACAATTAAGTTTTTGTATAAGAAGTTTATGATTAATTGTATCAAAAGCCTTGGAGAAATCTGAATAAAAGACGTCAACCTGTTCCTGGAAATCCAACTATTCACACACGTATTGGATAAAACTCACCAGATTAGTAGTAGTCGAGCGTCCTGTCTTAAAACCATGTTGAACAGGTGATATATGGGAACGAACAAAAGGATAAATTGAATTATATATAACTTGCTCAAAATTTTGTCAAAATTTGAAAGTATGGATATAGGTCTGTAATTACATACATCCGTAGTCTTACCCTTTTTGAAGACGGGCACTATACGCGCACGTTTCCATCTATCAGGAAAAGTTGACGTTCTGACACCAAGGTTAATTATTTTGGTGAGCGGCTGTGAAAGAACGGAGCAAAAATCTTTAACCACGAAGCTTGGATTTGATCATCACCAGCAGTAAATTTGTTTGGAAATGTAGACATAATGCTTTCAATACTTTCCTGTGCTACAGGGTAGATGGCAAGAAGATGGCCAAATTTCTTTAGGATTTTCTCTGATAGAAGTTTTTATGCCATTCAAATATACTTTATAACTACTGGAAATTTATAACTTCGTCAAGATTCTCATTCTTTTGTACTCACTAAGATAAAAGGGGTTCTTATTTAATCTCCATTTACGCCGGTAATATTGTTTCGTTTTTAAATTGCGATTAAGTTCCAAAGTAAACCAAGATAGGTAAGCTGAAGGACGAGCAGACCGTTTAGGAACAGAGGACTCAAAGGTGTTATTTAAAATGTTATAAAGACAGTTTAGAGAGTAGTTAACGTCATCCATATCATCCAAAAATGACCAGTCAAGCTACTGCAAATCATCATAAAGCTGATGTAAGTTCGCCTTTCTGAAATTATAAGAACTGCTCCCGGACGTAGGAAAGTTTACTGTGTCAGGAGATTAAGCAATTTCCATATTAATCGATAAAGCTGGGTGACGTGCATCTTCAGGAACCAAAGGCAAATCATCGTAGGATATTCGCAGACTGTAATTGAAGTTAGAAAAAACAAGATCCAGAAGTCGATTGTCAGTATTTAAGATTGTATTATATAGTCTCAGTTGCAGGAAGTTACAAAAATTCAAAAAAAGAAGAAACTTCAGAGTGACGTAAATTAAGATTTGTATTGTGGTGAAAGTGTGATAAGTTGAAGTCTCCAATGAATAAAAGTGGTTTATCCATAAAAAAATTGCAAAGGATTCAAGGAATAATTCAACGTCATCACTGGGCACATCAGGTGGAATATATATAACACATATGTATAGTATAAATGACTGAATTCTACATTTGCAGGCTATTAAATCAATTAACGGAATCAATGTAGCAAATTCAGAAGTATCTATAATTTCGAACGAAATTGTATTAACCAGAGCAATAATCACACCGCCACCAGTAGACCTTCCCACAGTAGCAAACTTACGATCACATCTAATTACATTGTAATGAGTTGAGAAGAACTCTGAGTTTTCAAAGGAATCATTTAACCAAGTTTCAGTGATAAGGACAATGTAGAATGACAAATCACAAGAGTTAGGAAAAAATAAATGATAGTATAATTTAAGAGAGTACGAATTACTGTCGGGCGAAGCTAGTTTTCCGAAGCTATAATTATGGGAATGCCATTTCTATATTTGATTTTCAGGTTTCGCTCTCCAATCCCCATACGCGCTTGCAATTGAATTTTAACGCTTTTAAACAGTTCACGTTGCATGATTGTTTGATCACGAGAAAAACTCAAGCGAGACCACTGATCGAAAGATCTTATCAGTGCCGATTTTTTAATACTTCGAAAACCTTAGTTTCGGAAGGAAATCTAATTCTAATTGGACGACATCTAGCAGCATTTCTCGAGTCAAATCGACCCAACCTCAGCACTTGAAATTCGGGCACATCTAATCTACAGCAGTAAATATTTCTCGCAAGTGCGCAGAATCTAGTGTCATTTGTTCGTTATTAGAATTGCCAGTTTCAGAACAATTGTATACAATAATATTAGTTTTACGAGTTTCACGATCAGCGATCTCCTGTATAATTTTCTCCGTCTCCAATAAAGGCAGCGAGGGAGAAGCAGAAATATTACCGAGTCCTTCAAAGTCTTTATTTCCTCACGAAGTGAGACTATTGCCGCCTTTAAACTATTCAGATCATCGCCGAGACTGGCATAAGAATTACAAGACCAAGACAGACCGGACTTAGAATGCATTCGTAATATCAACGCATTCAATTTTAAAACATTGACTACAAATCGAATATAATAGGGTCTTATGTGTTTCTGCCTAGGCACCACAACAATTACATTTTACAGAATCCATAATTAATACTTAAAAGAAAAAAAAAGGCGAGTAAAAAGCAAGGACACACACTTCACCCTAGCGCTGCCCGTCGCAGGGACTTTCAAGTGACACACACACAGGCTGAAGGCAACGGAACGAATCAGCAGCAGAAACAAGAGGTTAAAGACAAGGGCATGTATATGTGCAAACGTGTAACAAAAATATAGTATTACAAAAAGGAAGAACAGATGCAAAAAGGTCCAGATAAAATTAAACGAAATACTTACTACTTCAATTGCAGCTATAGAAATATAACAACTTAAAGAATAATTACACCAACGAATAGATAAACTTGAGCACCAAACACTGGTATAAAATAAAAAATAACGTGATATTAATAACTACCAAACAAATTATAAAATTATAGGAACGTCAAAATATACATGTACGCTCTGTAAGTGTAAGAACACAATGTCTCTAAACAAACACGTCACGTCCGTTCGTTCACGTTAATTCTCTTGAAAGTCTGGTTCATTGCTGTTACTATGGCTAAAAATAATTACGATTTTGTTGTAGACATTATTGAAAATTATAAAATTTTTCCGTGTTTGTGGAAGGAAACGGGCACTATCACAGTACACATTTTATGGAGGCACCAAAGCACACACTCTCCTTAAGAATACCACGAATATGACAAACAGGCAACAATGGCGATGATGAAATTAAAAATTAATAGCCTACGCTAAAGTTTTAACAAACGTAAGTAAACAAAGTAAAAGATAGTTTAAAAAGTAAGGAAACAAGAGAAGCATACAAGCCATCACTATGATATTATGACCACCTTTCGTTCGTTAGTGACCAACACCCGACTTGAACAAGTGCTAATACTGTGGACGACAAGGATCAAAATTAGGAAGTGGTAAGTGTTCAAAAATACACGACTACAGTAAATAATCAAAAAATAATGTATTTTATATTTTTATTTTTTACTGGACTTTATTTAAATATAGTTTATCCCTACCACTAAAAAACAATCAAATAAAATTATAAATCTTGCCATACTTGAAACGCATATGAACACCTTCAATGCCTCTTCAAAAGTAACGTAACAGATACCGGACCGTTTTTCAATTGTGCAACCAGCACAGAGCCTCTTTTTGACTGCACAGCTATCACGGGACTATTTTTCAAGCATACAAGGAAACCATACATCTACTCCAGATTATTTTTCACAATTTTATGATAAATACTGCACTTACTTTAACAAAGAATCTGATTTAAGGAAAACTTTGTGCTTGTCTCAATATCTTTGAGTAATTTAAATACATTAAAAACTGTAAACTCTAATCGCATAACTTACCTCTATATAATTCCTGAGTATCTCAATAATAATTTTTCCATTATTAGTTTCTTTAGACTTTGTGTTGGTATTATTGTACGAAACCTAAGATTTTGGTACTTACCAGAAATCTCAGTGTAACACACAGCTTTTCATGAGGAGCTATAATCTCCTTCTTATCAGTATCCTATCTTTGTATAACCAGCAACACAAGGCATAATATCAGGAGATACACATCCTCATTCATCTGTAAATAGTTCAACCAAGCATATACTTCTAGGCAAAGTTTCTTCATTAAATCTACATTCGATAATGCATTTCTTATAACGTACCAAGCTTTACCTTATTAGCTTCGTTTCTTCCACAGTTTCTTCAACTCCAAAGTCAAGGCCACTGCAATGAGACAGTTTCCATCCATGAGCTATTACACTTTCATATGTGTAGCAGTATGGACATGCTTGTACACTTTCAACGAGAAACACGAGTACATTTTGACAACGTGACTTTGACTGAACAGAGAACTAAAAGAACTAAAACTGAGAACTGAAGGGGCTGAAATGAAACTAAAGTGGGAACTGAAACCCAACTAAAAACTGAAAAGACCTTTTAGAAAGAGTTTAAGAACTTGATTTGCTATCAAATCGGTTTTCTAGTTAACTTACGCGAATAACAAATATGTATATAGAATGTGTGAAAGAAAATATTACAAGCGATTTATTTGCTTGGTTTGAATGCAATTTGAGTTTAAGTTTTAAATTATTTTAATAAAATTAATCGGTTACAATAAGGCAACGCAACTAGTAATTACGCAATCGATTAAGTAAAACTAAATGCCTAATTAAGTAATGATGAACACCTTGAAGACAGGAAAAATAGGAAATATATTATTAAAAAATAATGGGCTTAATTAAATTCAAAAATAAATACAATCCATTAAAGTCGTCGTAGATTTGAAACATCAAAGCTTCCTTTTAAAGTAATTAATGAAATGGAAACCTTTGCGTATGAAAATTGTGTGAAGCAATAAGTTTTAAAATGTATTTCAATGGAGTAAAAGCACTGGTATCTGTTGTAACTGCGAAAAATCTAATTATCGGAATAGGTCCGTCTAAAGGGGCCATTCAAAAGTATTGATTACTTTTATGTTTAACAATTTGGTGCAAAGATAATTAGTACCTCCGATTAATTTATATATTTCACTATATCAATAATTATGAATGATACTTAAAATATTAGTTCTGGAACTAGTGAATATAATAATTTTGAATATAGAGATATTTTATGGTAGTTAACAGAATCTGAAAAAAAAGCAATTACTTTAAATACACGCACAGATTATTTATTTCAATTTTTTTTAAAGCGCTATTTCACTAAATTAATCTAAAAATCAATATCTGATATAGATATGAAAAACTTCATAGAAGTAAATAATTCATCCAACCTAAAATGCTTTAACGATTGTCTAGCTTTCAATATCTTAACTGTTAAGAAATTCAAAATTTTATTCTATTTTTGGAATTTGTTGAAAGTATAAGAATAATCTATCCTTTTTTAGTTTAGAGAATACCAGTTTTCGGGTGGAGAAAGATATACTCATAGTTTTAAACTACCACAACTACTAAAACACAATCTATAACTAATGGACTAGAAAGATTTCCTATATATGACCAGCATATTTAGTAGTTTAATGTTAGTAGTAGTAAATGTTATTGTCACCAGCTTCATGATACTTGTAAGATATATATATATAATTGCGTATGTTTGTTTAATGAAAAAACCGTGACAGATGATATATTGAATTGATTGAATGAATTTCATATTATACGTAGGCACGTTTATTTTATGTTATATATTTTTACTTATCATTATCTGCATTTTCGATAATGTATAACATTTATCAGATCGGAGCCACAGTATAGGTTGCAAAGCGTCAGTGATATAGCTGTTTATTTTGCAGTAGAAGTGTACATAACTGGAGATTCATTTTGCTGAAAATATTCTGCGTCTGTTCTATATTTTTGTGAGTTTGTGTAGTTTTGATTTCTTGGAAATAAATTTGGCACCGATCGCTGGTATGTATGTATGTATGTAAACATTACTATCTATTTTCTAACCCTGCTCAATACGAAGGTTATTCAACGGACGAATATTGGATCGATACCATTTCATTGTAAACGTTTAAAATAACAAAAGTGCTATAAAAATATCAGGAATTTGTATACAACTTGTTTTTGTTTCTTTTGTTAGCAAACACTTGTATGCTTAAATCAATAAATAGGTACATTTAACGGCCTCGACATTGACACCTTCGTAAATACAAGAGGAGCTAACACCAAATTAAATTCATAATGGCAAACTACCGCAGAGTTCATTTGTTTGATTTAATTAATTATTAGATATGGTGTTATAAATATAGTACT
This sequence comes from Melolontha melolontha, assembly GCA_935421215.2. Lineage (NCBI taxonomy): Eukaryota > Metazoa > Arthropoda > Insecta > Coleoptera > Scarabaeidae > Melolontha > Melolontha melolontha. The sequence goes on along the minus strand of OW285237.1, from coordinate 122,861,985 downwards.
TACAATATGCAACAAAAGAATTCACATAATAATAATAGTTTATTAAACGCTCAACAAATCAGAACTGGGCAAAAAAACAGATGTACAATAGTTAATACATAAACAGTATGTATAATATATATACATATATACAAGGGATAAGCGGAATTTATTGAGAATAAGAAAATCTAGTAGACTATGAAAAACAATCAGACAGTGATTATTTAGAGCAACTCTTTACTTGTCATTTGACGTCCTGTAGAAAGGCGAAATACGTATCTGCGTCTCTGGGGAGGGATATGTTCGGACACGTTCACAAAAAATATTAATAGTGAACCTGTATTTGTGTTCTTCACACCAGATTTTTAATAATATTTTATATTATTAAAAATACCTTTGTATTATCCAAAACTGGTGGGGCTTTACCCACTCATGTATGTTTCAATTATTTTGATAAAAACGAGTAATTTCTATTCAATTTAGTAAAGAGTTCACTAGTATCCCGGGCTTGATTATCCGAGAAGGTTTTTGTAGTTTTGATAATTCAAGGTAAATGCCGATAGTTACACATCTTAAGTGGGTCCACGGCCGCTGGCGTTATAATAACTTATGCCCTGCCGATGCCTCCTATAATTGAATTATTATTATTATTATTATATGTTGTGCAAGTATTAAATTGCTGCTTACAATGTACAAATCACTCAATTCAATTACTTGATTTAGGAACTTACGTTAGCTACTATTTATGTGTAAAGTGGCCTTTGTAGGAAAGTGTTTAGTTTGAATAGATTGTTGCAATTTTTTTATTACAACTAAACAACTTACATTTTGGTAAATTATGCAGACGTGCACTAAACAAAAATTTCACTTTAATTTGCAATGTGGTCTCCGATTCTTATAGAAGAAATGTGTATATATCAGTCTTCAAATATCTGTAAGTATCCGTTTCTCGATTGTTTCTATAAGATACATGTACATAAATGTGTCAAAAATATTCAACAATCATAATTTTTGTTTCGCTTATTTATTTAACTTTTGATTTTCGAATCATATACAAATGTCTTAAACCGATTTTGAATGACGCGTGATCTGACATACCCCGTGCCGTATTTATTCAATTACACATTGTACGAATAAAGAGCTTAACTTGGTGTTTAATTTGATCTTTCCAGTCGTCTATTGATAATTTATAGTAAAAGGTAATATACATGTATAGAATATTTTCCATATTTACGTGATTATAGATTCGAAAGACAATAAACAATAATAGAGCAAATTTATGATAAGAAGAAGTACCCGAAATTGGTGGAGACTGTGGCTTGAAATCTGAAACAGAAATAAGAAAAACACCCTAACCACAATATATATCAATAAATACTATATACGTATTTCGGCAACTAAGTTGCCATCTTCAGTAGAATAACCTTAAAACTGAAAAAATGTTAAACGTAGCGTTTTTGGCTAAGGTAAACCTTAGAAGATATGCTCTTCACCAAATCGCCGGTGGGATAACACTAAATTGCTAACATCGAAATAACACTTATATACTACTTAAACCTAGCGTGAAATTTAGGGAACCGTGAAGCGTGAATACATGAAGCGTAAAAATAATGCTATAGTCACAAGAAAGCATATGAACTGGACTGAGGGATTGGTCCATTGTGAGAATTCATTAATTTAGTCTTATTTCTATATAAATAAATATAATATAATAAATATATTTATATATATAGAAATAAGAATAAATTAATGAATTCTGACAATGGAGCAATCCCTTAATCCAGTTTATATATAAATATAATATAATAAATAGATTTATATATATAGAAATAAGAATAAATTAATGAATTCTGACAATGGACCAATCCCTCAGTCCAGTTTATATGCTTTCTTGTGACTATAGCATTATTTTTACGCTTCATGTATTCACGCTTCACGGTTCCCTAAATTTCACGCTAGGTTTAAGTAGTATATAAGTGTTATTTCGATGTTAGGAATTTAGTGTTATTCCACTGGCGATTTGGTGAAGAGCATATCTTCTAAGGTTTACCTTAGCCAAAAACGCTACGTTTAACATTTTTTCAGTTTTAAGGTTATTCTACTGAAGATGGCAACTTAGTTGCCGAAATACATATATAGTATTTATAGATATATATTGTGGATAGGGTGTTTTTCTTATTTCTGTTTAAGAAGAAAAACCTCTTTTACAATACAACATTACTCTTACTACTGAGCTTTTGTACTAATTTATATTAGATACTTTTAGTAATTTAGAAAACACAACCTATCTAGCTTTTATAAAAAAATATAGCATCTTCTATAACAAAAATATAAAATAAGTAAAATATGATCAACGATAGCAACCAATAACGGATGGTATTGGAATGTCCTAAAAAACGTCTCATCATGAGTGGCGATGAATCATGGGTTTATTCCTATGAACCTGAAAATAAACGTCAGTCCGCTCTTTGGGTCTTTCACTATGAATAAAATCCGACATAAGTTATCCGTTTGCGAAGTGTATTGAAAAAGAGGGTCGCAATGTTTGTCTCAAAGTCAGGTCATGTGGCTACAATTACTTTTTAAGATCGAAGAACGGTTAATACGAATTGGTACGCAACCATTTGTTTAACCCACAAAGCTCAAAAGACAATTGAGTTTTGCAGCAGCAAAATATCAAATTATTAGATCATCTTCCGTATAGTCATGACCTAAATTCCAACGATTTTTTTCGTGTCCAAAAATCAAGAATGTAATGCGTGGTCGACGATTTCAGTTCCCAGAAGAAGCAGTAAACTCCTTCAAAACGGCAATTTTGAAAAAAAAAGTATTTTGAATAGCAATAAAGCACTTTGAGTTGTTCGACTGTTTGATTTTATGGCTGTATACAACACTAAAAGACAACCCTTGTTCAATGCTATATAAATTAAAAACGGAGTCTATGTTTATGTTCAGAGGCTACCGTTCACGAACGAACTATATAACTTCGGGCTCGACCTAAAAGTGAACTTCGGGCCAGACCTGAAGCCTTGATCGAAAATGCAAGACTTTAGTCAACGAAAATTTAACTTAAACTTCTAGAAATCTAGCAAACTGATTAAATATTAACACAACCCAACCTATAGTGCTACAGTGTTACAGGATCTTCATACCATGGGAAAAGTTCAAAAGGTAGATTAGTGGGCACTCCATGAATTTCCTCAAGGAAACAAGGTGCCTACGGTGAATGCGTGTACCTCGCATTTAATCGAAAAAAGGTAGGAATCTTTTCTAGACCAGTTAATAATAATTTTAGGAAAATATTTCAATGGTTAGATAAACACGAATTTCCAAAACATATTCAAGCAGACCCAGTTCATCCGTAGAAAATTCTAATAACAGTTTGGTAAAAATATAATAACGAATATGTAATGCTAACGTGTTCAATAAATGCACGTCAAATTGTAAGCCTAGTGTGCAGTCTTCATAACCTATATGATATGCTGACACATTGTAAATGGGAGCTTCGAAACTTAACGACTTCAATCATGAAATTTTATAGCATCCACCATATGCGCCAGATACATCCGGACCATTTTTTTTAAAAAGAAACAAATTGCTTAATAGAGAAAATGTACAGCATTTATGTCCTTATTAGTCATCGGCAGAAGTGTGAATAAAAATTAGGTTTCTAGAAATCAAAATTTCTATTGGCCAAATCTAAGGTTTCGTATACAGCAATTTAATAGATTCATCGACTGCAGCAATACCAACATCGAGAAATCAAAAACCTCTAAAATACATGCACAATAAACAAACTGCGGATGCATTATGTGGAAGCGGCAGCTCAGTTTAGAGTCAAGTGGAGGGGGGGATCTTATATCTAAAAGGGCACCACCATGTTATCCCTTTAGCCGCAACAGAGAACACAGACTCTGTCGTAGTAAATTGAATAAATTCAGGTAAAGTACATGTATCGATGAAATCAAATAAAATAACTGAAATCAAAACAATAACAATGAGGATTTATTATCATTCAGAACCACACAAACAATAACAGGATAACGTAACCAGAATATAACAATAAAAGTGAAGGTTGAATGAACAAAACTAGAATTAACTATGATCAAAGCGATCCTGACATTAAAATAGGGATAAATATTTAAATCTTACCAAGTTTGCTAATTATATATATGAATAATTAAAAAATGAAAAGTTAAAATTGACTGAATAAAAACTATAATGAAATATGATCAAAGCGATCCTGACATTAAAATAGTAAAAGATATCTAAATCTTACCAATTTGACTTCTGATAGAATATTAAAATTAATTTAATAACGAAAAATTCGGGTAATAATTAAAAGACTCACCCAGTATAATATATAAATGAAATAGTTGGCGATGTAGACAATAAAATTTAAATAAAGGTGAACATAAGTTATTTGCACATAAAAGCATGTGGTTTAGATAAATTGACAAATATTAAGATCACCTGATGATATATAAAAAATGAAAGGTCAACGTTGAAATAATCTGACCAAAAATGGAAAGCAATTAAATTAATAAAGTATCTTAGTTCTAAAAATTGCATAAATAATTTATCAAAGATCGTTCATAAACCGTACATCGATTTTACACACCCAGTATATGCAATATTACCTTATATAATATACACAATTACATCATGAATTGCGAATACTTCAATGTATATAAAAGAATTTATACCAAAATAAATCAATTAAGATTTGTCCATACTGTACATGTAGAAATAGTTTACTTCTAAAAAAAAAGTGAATGATTCAGTAATTTTACCAAAAACAAATGCAGAAGTTATATATCAAAAATTAATTGTGAATAAATTTTATGATTCCACACAGAATATGTAGGAATATATTTAACACAAAGTTTTCAATAAAAGTGACTATTAAATAAATTACAATTTTTCCTCTACGAGAAAAAAACATAATGGCAATTTTATACCAGCAAAAATTGAGTGACTAAATATTTTAATATATACAAAAAAAAACACATTACTTGATATTGATTTGTATGATTCCGTCCGTCGGCAGGAGAAAGAAAGAAAACAGGTGGAAGTTTTACTCCTGGTCCCAAACAAAAAAAAACTAAGGTGCTTGATTTAGGGTTGGAGGGTTACAAGACCATATCCACTTGCTCTTTGCCCTAATATATAGGAAAGAAAAAAAAATAAGAATAATTGAAATACTCGAACTGATGGAACCAAAGCTCATCGAAATAACAATAGATTCTACAAGATATATCTAACACTCTGTAGGACTGTCTGTAGGATAAGGATCTAAATCTATATTGATCCGTGGAGTCCACGAGAAATTAACGGTATTACACAGACACGTCAATTTCTATTATCGAATTTGAATTTTTAGGACCACTATTGCGAACAGACTACTGTTTTAGACAAATTCAAACCTGAAGACGATCCCATCTGTAGAACAACCACTTAGACTTGTAACAAGAGCACAAATAGGTCGACGCGTGCGTCTGGTCCAGTTCTATATATACACGACCGTACTGGGTCATGTCAGAAAAAAAAACATTTTTGAAGAGTATTCCAACTATCCCACAATTAATTAATTTCCGATAAGAAATCGATCATAAAGGAAGGTTAATAGTCAACTTCAACTTATGAAGTCGCGAAGCATTAATTAGCTCGTCCAACGCCACAAATAAATACTAATAAAAGGTCGCGGTATGTCTATCGAACATTTGTACTAAATCACCTATAAATAAATAATAGATGACTCTGTAAGACTACATATCGTATTTTAACAAAATAACATGCCTAATCATTTTTAATGAAAATATCTTCTGAAATTTCACAAAAAAGTATCGAGATCCTACACTACCAATATTTTATATTAGACACTAATAAAAAAATATAATGCTGAACAATAACTAACATAAGTAATATGTCCATGTGAATGCAAAAGCGCATGTGTAAAAACTTGACAGTCCTAAGAATACTTAACCTGATCGTTCGTTAACAAACATCGGAAAATCAATTTAAATAAACTCAAAGGTATATATAGAATGTTATAATATTATTTAAATAGGAAATAAACCTTTTAAAGATGTCCTATAAGAGCAATGTCAATGAAGATAAACCCAACTGCCGTTACGATATTAAAAGAGAGGATTAAGTTACAATAGGAACAATTAACTGACAGTAGTACGTATACAGTATGACTGAAGTTTCATTTTGTTTTTTTTGGGGATATACATTCTAAAAAATATAACAAATAAAATAGTAAAAATTTTTTCTAATAAAAGTTGTCTAGAAACGCCAAAAAAATTTTTTTTTATTTTTATTTTTTTTGCGTTTCTAGACAACTTTTATTAGAAAAAATTTTTACTATTTTATTTGCTATATTTTTTAGAATACCTATATCCCCCAAAAAAACTAAATGAAACTTCAGTCATACTGTATAACCAAGTTAATGATTAAGAATTAAGCAGTACAAGAAATACATAATTTTAGATATAGTACAGTCGAAGAGTAGTAATTAATTATAGCAAAAACGTAGTATAATATACAGTGTTATCCAAAAACGTTGAACGAACAAAATGCAGAACAAGGTAAACTATTTTTTAAGCAACTGAGGTAATACGATAATTAGTAAATAATATATAGCTGAACTAACCAAATAAAAATTTGGATCATTCGCTATTTCATTTAATTCTGATTCAGTCAAAGGTCTACTCCACTCATTCATTGACATGGTAAAATTGACAAAAATACACTAAAAATAATGCATTATATAGTTAGGTTTTTGAAGAGCTAATAATAATTTCACTGTACACTTACGTGTTGGTGGGGTCTTTAAAGATTCGAGGTCCTCTAATTTTCAAAATAATTTAGCTGTTGACTTTACAGCTACACACGTCTCTTACAACTAACCTAATTTTAGATTACGTTGACCCACAACGCCATCTGTTTAATACTCTAAAGAATGCTAACAGAAAACTATACCGCCAGGTCCGCGCGGACCCCACTAGCACAGTTAAGGATTAATAATAATAAATGAGGTTCGATATATGGTAAAGAATCCATATTTATAAAAAAATATTTTTTGAATATATCAATAATTCACACACTATAAAATAATTACAGCGAGCAGACATCTGGTAAAGATGGACATCTATAATAACAACAGAGCGTTTTGTTGAGATAACCAAATTTATTTCAACTGTAATATTTTTTTAGCATTTAGAACATTCTTTCAGCATCGCAAATATGAACTGTAATGAAAATAATAAATAACTGGGTTACAATAAATTGCAATTTCATATTAGAAATTTGCAATTTTAATAATTTTTAGATTTTAAAAGAAAGCAGCCGGTTGCTAATATTTAATATAAGTAGATTAATCAACATAAACTTTAAATACTTTCACTAATTTGAATTAATAAAAATTACAGTTTCAAAAAGTAGTATATATACTACCGAAACGTAACTATGGACTAAAAAATATTGGTTTAATTACCAGACCGCTACTTTCAAAGAAACGCTTTTACATTTTTTTCGTACACAAGTACATGAACATAAAGTTACATATAATTAACCTTACATCACGGGGACCTATAAGAAACCTGTTTTCTGGAAACCTTTTTAGGTCCACGTGCGTCAACATCCTAAACCTGATAAAAGAAGAAAGAATACATAAATTAATACATATTATTTATTTTCCATATGTCCGATTCAAAATATACTATCATATTAGATTAAATAGTATTCAATTAAATCCATACAGTAGGTAATTTGAAGTATCAATATATATATATATATATATATATATATATATATATATATATATATATATATGGTAAACTTAATCAGTCGGCGATTAAAGGTCTGGTTTATTACTTCAAAGTATATATATTCAAAAAAACCCTACATGTTTCGGCAATTATGTATTTATCAAGGATATAAAATATAGATGACAGAATATAAATGTCAAATAATTGAGTTGTTATGGTTTAAATTATTCAAAGATACATTCCATAATTTAAACCATAGCAACTCAATTATTTTACATTTATATTCTCTATATTTTATATCCTTGATAAAGGCATAATTGCCGAAACATGTAGGGTTTTTTTGAATATATATACTTTGAAGTAATAAACCAGACCTTTAATCGCCGACTGATTAAGTTTACCATATAATACCAAGGTCACGGAAATATTATATATATATTGTAGTGGGTCAAGCCTAGACATAAGGATGCCTAGAACAAAAATATAGAGTTAAGATTTAAATTGTTAATTTTAAGAATAAGTCATAGTTGGAACTGCATTTTTCTCGTGCCATATCAATAAAGTTAATACCGCGTTTTTAATTTATCAAATTTGTATCACACATTTATTGAATTTCCAGTAATCATTCACTTTAGTCATTTTCATTTACATATTTATGTCACCGAAGATATTTAACTTAATTGATTGGAATTATATGTCATATTATGGGCATAGCTGTACTTAATTTTGAATTAGATAAGGCGGGAATTATCCCAAATGTAAATAGGTATTGTGCGGAGATTTAACATTCAAAATACATTATTAATAATTGTAAAATTAAATTAACAATTTATGTGAAATGTCAAAACGATTGGGTATAGTAATTTGTTTCATTTTGATTATATAATTAACGAGATTAAATAAATATAAACAAACATTCAAAATAAGATGTCTGGAGAATGAACAAGAAACAATAGAGAGTAGGCTTGGGTGAATAAAAATGGTACAACGCGTCGAATTTATATAAAAATAGTGTAGCAGTAATTGTGAAAAAAATTGAAAATAAACTAGTGAATTCTCACCAAAACATATCCCACAAGTTTCCTATCCACCCGAGATAGTTTTACGAAGTTTAACCAACCCTGGACCTGCCTGATCGCATTTAAAGAATATCCAGTTTTCGAGGGGACGCCAAACCCGCCTAGAACGATACCAGCCTTTCTCTTACACCTGAGCCCGTTTTTCCTGTATATCAATTCTCGAATTCCCATTGACTATCCAGAAAATACAACCAACATCAACTTGAGTATTTGTTTATCTATCTCCTAAAAATAAAACCATTAATTTTTACATGTTGAAAATAATCGTTAATATTTCATATAGATACCAAAATTGTTAGCATTTAGTCCATTTACAGTTAAAATTGAAAAATACAGTTCTTTTTTAAGTTATATTACAGTAACATAGAGTATATTTGAGTTTTTGCTATTTTATATAAAAAATATATTTAACCTTACTTTAATAATATCAGATCACGTGACTTTTCATGCTTATGTTATTCTGTTATATTAATTTTAAACTTACCTTTTGCTTAGAGATTCTGATTAAACTAGTGATATTTACAATTTATCCTCTTGTTTTATTATTGTTATTAACATCGGAAAGTCTTTCACTTCGAATAACTTGTTTTGAAAACTTATATTGCTTATATGCTTATATTCAATCAACGTACCGAACCTACCTATTACATACACGTTTATTATAACACCATAAATACTGAGCTAGCCGACATTTTGATTAAAATACCAATAAAGTCTTTAGTAATAAGTTTATCACGCAAAGGAGACCAGTTAAAGTTAAGTATAAATTGTTTATATTATTGTATTCATGTTCGAATATATTACACCTGTGTCAACTGTATAAATACAACTTAACGCCATCTATATATAACATTTATAACTCCTTACGTGCATATTCAAATATATTTGATAATATTGGACTTATTAATTAATTACTTTTATATTTATTGTTCGTATTTATATAAAGCCATTCGCTTATTAACAATATATATATATATATATATATATATATATATATATATATATATATATATATAGTAAACCTAATCAGTAGGCGATTAAAGGTCTGTATATTACTTCAAAATATATGTATTTAAAAAAACTCTACATGTTTCGGCTGTATACGCCTATATCAAGAGAATACAAAATATGAATGACAGGATATAAATGTCAAGTCACTTGACATTTATATCCTGTCATTCATATTTTGTATTCTCTTGATAAAGGCGTATACAGCCGAAACATGTAGAGTTTTTTAAATACATATATTTTGAAGTAATATACAGACCTTTAATCGCCTACTGATTAGGTTTACCATATCATACCAAGGTCACGAAGTTATTATATATATATATATATATATATATATATATATATATATATATAACGTGTGTTCATTTGAAAAGTCAATCTAGGTTACTTTGAAATTTTGATAGAATAAGACGCATATATATTAGTATGTGTTTGTTGTTCCGTAAACGTAAATCCAAATGACATTTGATAATGTCAATCACATTTGCTATTTATTTGTATATATGAAACTGTCGAAATGTACGACTTCGTAGGTTAAGTAGTAAATTTTAATTTACGACATACTTCAAAATGTTCTCAGTAAATCACATGCTACTACTTGACTTTTCAAATGAACACCCGTTATATATTAAGCTGGTTCTGCCTTCTTTTTAATTTTTCTTTTATTATTAATATTTATTTAAAATTGTCTCATGCTCAACAATCGTTTCATTATATTATTAAAAAAAGTAATTTAATAAACTTACAGAAGTGAGTATTAGTACAATATGACTTCCATCAAATTTTGTTTGCGAAATTTTATGGACTGTTAGAAAATTTATTCCTTTCTTTTTAATTCAGCAGTAATTGGAAGTATTTAGTTATATAAAATACTAATGCTACTAAAGTAAATACGTTCCTACTGGTTTTCTGTACACAATACAGAAATGGTTTAGAAAAAAAATATTTTGTCTGGATTAAGATATTCAAATATACGATGTTAAGTACCAAATTTTTTAATAATGAATGCTTTACATTTACATTTATGATACGTAAATTTTCTCAAAAACGTATATGATTTAATTATGTACTTTACGTGATTCAATCAAGCTTTAAAAATCCTCCTAATTGAGCGGTTGTGTAGCGAAATCGGTGTGAGTAAAAGACGTCGTCAATTTGCCATTTTGTCGTTTACAGTTGAAGTGAACCGTCTAAGGACAAATTTCAACCATCCACTATGTCAACACACGAAAATTTGTAATTCAAATTTTATCGTTTCCTAGTCTCCTATAAACGTATAAGATTAGTATGCTTTCAAACCGAAAAAATTCCATTCAAAGGTAGGGAATTAGGTTATTGAGGATCTTGAAATTTATTCTAGAGGTTATACAGCTTATATGTATATATTTGTTATAGATGATATATATAATACATATACAAATATAATAATATCTTTAAGTACGTAAACCAAGAGATTTCGACGATAAGGTAAAAATTGTGTTAATAATGATAATTGTATTTAGATAATGTATGATATATGTTTAGTCAATGAGTACATTATATTTCTATAAAACTATGTAAGTTTTGTGACTATATTTCTTTTATTCTTTGATTATTTGCTGAGATATAATAATATATTATTGGCCTAAGGTATATTCGTTCTTTCCACCAAGTAATTTTCAAATTAGTCTTTATTAGTTTTTGTTACGAATTATTACGAATGTCCCCTTAATGTTGGGGCTAATTCAGTGAAATGCTATTAAATTGCCTTTAAATATTTCACTGTTCGATGTACAGTATATGAACTTGATCACAGTGCAGTATGGGTATTCTTCTTGGTTGATTATCAAGGGCTATTTAAGAGACATTCGTAGGGTACAATTTTTTTTATTTACAGTACTATCTATAGACATCCAAAACTACAATTGCACCTTATCTAGTCTTAGCGAAAAATTAGCAGTAATCTTCTAATTACAGCTTTTCCTAAGAATAACACACTAGATACAAGCAACCCACTTTTACCTTTTTCAAGGGAATGAGAGTAGATATAACTTTCATAGTTTACTATAACATTGTAAGCACATAAAAAATCGGGAGCTAAATTATGTAAGAGTAGTTTTGCAAAATTGACACGATCTGTCTTTTGAGTTGGTTTAAGTTATGAAATATTCAGTCAATATGTATATACCGTTTGATACTAGTGCCTGGGTCTACTTGAATCGAGCAATCAAGCAACGAGCTTCCTCTGTCATATTGTATAAAATCGCAAAATTGTTTTGGTAATATATGTTTTTGTACGTCATGTATCTAGCTCATCCTTCAAAGGCCTACAACCCTTAATTCATTAAATCAATTTTTACGCTAGCTAGAGTACATAAGACTATTAAACGCCTATTTCAGCTTATTGAAACATTTTTAACGCCATTTAAGATCCAAGAAAATTGCCGCTCGTAAATGCTCGTTATTAAATTCCATGTTTTTTTGAGAGGCGTTAAATGAAAATATCTTGTAGCTTACGACTGAACTTCAAGAAGCTACAATATTTTTTCGATCCGTCGCTTTTTGTACTGTACACTTGCAAGTGCCTATATCGTACCATCAATGGAAATGGACACTTATACTCTTTTATATGATTATTATCGTTATTATTTTTTTTAATAGGTGGAAATCCCTTGTGGACACCGCCTCTCGCGGTAGTGTGAAAAACACAGTCGGGCCGTACAATAACTGTTCTACCCACTAAAACGACCCTGCTATCTATATCTCTTGATGCATCCTTGGTACCCCCTGTCAGGTATCTCCGTCATGAATGCATCGAGTAATCGCTCATGCTTAGTTCACCTTAACTTTATCTCCTATATACTATTCTGTCTCTCATTTTCCACAATCGCTCATACTTTCTTCACCTTAACTTTATCTCTCATATTCTGTTATGTCTCTGATTTTCCTCCTTACTCTTTATTATTTGCCTTATCATTTTGTGCGGCGCATCCCAGTTTTGAAAAAAGTCTGACATTGTGTTGATTACATTTTTCGATGTTATTTCGGTCTTAATTTGTAATATTACTTTGATCTTTGTTGCTTTCCACCGGTTATACCAAAAAATTGTGTGTTCTACTGTGTCGATTTCCCCACAGTACACACACTTATCATCCCTTCCTTTGCCTATCCTTTTTATATAAGTTTGGAATTAGCCATGTTCACTAAGCGCTTGCGTTAGATAATAGTCTATCCACTTCCTCAGGTCTGATATCAGCTATTTGATCCACTGTCCCTTACTCGTGTTATTATCCTATTTATCCTGGCAGCTGTTCAATGTCCGGTTTTTGTCTCGCTATATGTTCCTTTCCTACCTTTATCACAAACTTATGTTCTTTTTTGCGCAAAAAAATCTATTGGAGTAATCCCTGCAATGACTTGGAGTGCCAGTGTTGACACAGTTTTATATGCAGTGACTAGTGACACTATCTTCGATCTTCCCTACCATCCTCACCAGGTGCTCCCTAAAGCTACCTCGTGTATTAAAAAACACTCCCAGATACTTGATGCTCTTTTGAGGTACTATATTAACATTCCTAACGAGGTCATATTTATTTTCCGCCGACAGTATCAGTGCTAGGTCGTCTGCAAATCCGGTAGTGCTAGCTCGTCCCTGGAATTCTATTCTAAGTACTTGGTCGCATAGAATGTTCCAGAGTATGAGACCAAGTACTGAGCCTGCCTTAACTTTCAGTCCATCTCATTTGGTTACCTGGACATATCTGTCCCTAAGATACTCGTAAATAATGTGTATAATATACACTGAGACTTTCCTATCTTTTAGCCTTTGTAGCATGAGGTTCCAATTCATTGTGTTGAAAGCGTTCCTGACATCTAGTGTGATTAAGACATTCTACATTTTCCCTCGTCTCTGATATTTTGCGTTGCCTGCACCGTGGATCTTCCTCTACTGAAGCCATTATGATTTTTAGTCAATCCCCCCTTTTCATCTATTTCATACTTTAGTCTGTGCCTCGTATAGTTTATTTATGGTATTTAATAGACACAGTGATCGATACGACTTTAAAATGACTTTAGCCACTTTCCATTCTTTAGGAAGATTTTGCATTTTCAAAAACCTATTTAGTACTAGGGGACGAATTCCCCATTCCGTTTTCTGCTATCTTGTAGCCACCTCCCAAAATATCTCTGTTTAGCTCATTATATAAATTATTCCAGTATTCTTTTTTGGATATCCTTATTAGTTTCTTTAGTTCCTTGTTTTCTTTGTTATACTCTTCCTAGCCTTTTGTCTTTCCTCTTCAGTATGGTACTACGTTTTTCCTTTTGGCCCTTCATTGGTGCTGCTTTCATATGCTTCTCTTATAATACCTACACATGTTTTATACGAGCTTCTTTCGTTTTCCGTCAGGCCACTTAGCCTAAATTTTAGATTAGCATTATTCACATCCCAGTTAGTTGCAAGCTTTTTCAAACTAGTTGCAAATTTTTTCTTTTCTGTTGTTCTCAGAGGGACCTTGTCAGTTTTGATTTCGTAATAGATATACCGATGTTCTGGAAAATTTTCCTCTTCTATTACCTTCCATTTCATTATTCGATTTGCGATATTTTGTGTAGAGAGAGTTACATTAAGGAATTATATTGTATTTCTTAAGTAAAGATATACGATTTTTTGTTCAGAGTCCACTTGACTTCGAATGTTTCTGAACATCCGTTATTTGCTACACTAAATTCTGTTGATTAATAATATTCGAGATCTTCCTTTTTTTCATTTATACATTCTTTCCCCTTTATGATATCTTTATTTGGTTCACAAACCATTATGATATCCACCTTCCTCTGTTTGGCTGTGGTGTATGCTAAATCATGAGCTCCTCTCCCCCTCCCTAGATTGGTTTACAGAATCCTAAGGCTCATGTTTACTACGTAGTTCTTGTCGTACCTTTTGTATCGATTGACTCTATTTACTGTATCCTCGCTCTTTCCACTAACGCCTTGTCTTATCTATGCCCATCTACGTCACATTTTGTACATCAGTCATTATTTTTACATTCTTTGCTTTCGTGACCGTTCTACATTCTACACTTCTATTTATACAGTACACTCGCGGGTTCCGTGTCCGTGTTCTGAGCGTTTAAAACGTCTCACTATATTTATCCTTTCTCTAACCCCACTTTTTACCCTTCCTATTTTTACTTTCTTTTGTCTAATCAGAGCAGTTGCTTGGCCTCTTGGAACCTGAATTATCGCCGTCTGTTCTTCGTACCTTTCTTTCTTAATTGTCTTTACATTTATGTCCTTCTGTTCCAATTTTATTTTTTTTGCTATTCCTTTTTTCAGTTTTTCTTCGCTTGTATTTGGATCGATTCCCATTATATATATATATATATATATATGGTCGTTAGTCAATTTGTTTTAGTCATCATTTTTATTTTGCATAAGTTGCAAAGTAAGGCTATATGATCACTGTTATTGATTGATTACATTTCATATTTGATACAACATTCAAACATACAGGGTGATAAAAAAGTTGTTGCTTTATTTTTAGCTGAAAATAGTGCACACAAAATAATGACAAATGAAAAAAATTGTGATAAAAGTTGTAAAGTAACAGAGATATTCACACTTATGCGAGCAACAAACACCTCCTAGAGCAAATGTTAATAAAATGTTTATTAAACATTTTTTTAAATTATCAAGAATTACCATTATATAATTTTGCAACGTAGAGTTAATCCCCAATTCTTAGTTATTATAATAATATAACAAAGAATAATAAAGCAAAAGTAAAGTATCAACAAAACAATAATTTTTCGACATTTTTAGAAACAATAAGCTCAGAAAATTAATTTATAGTATGTTTTATTTTTGTAATGACAATACTTACACAACTGTCTTTATAATATACTAAAATAATTACTCTAATCGGTAATAACATTCTGATTAATAGTTATTGCCTGCGAAAGTTCAAAATATAGTGGGTGCATTAACCTATTATATTTTTTATCGTAGAGAAACGTAACAAAAGGAGAAACAAAAGCATGCGTTTAACCATACAAATTAATTTAAACACACCGCCTTGTAGGATAAACACTCTGTTTACGGCTATTATTTCGACGCCCACAATGAAATTCCGCACTATAAACATCTCCCATTCACATCTCATGCCACTCCATCTCAAAGCGATATGCAGGTTCTGAAGAAAGTTTTTCTTTTTTCAGTTTCACGTTTTGATACCCACGCCACCTGACGGCTTATAAACGTATATGAACTTAGTTGCTAATTAAGCGTCTACTTGTCCTAGTGCTTTCTCTTATTTTAAATTTCTAAATACTTGTATATCCATACACATATACTATTAGCATATTTTTAATTATACCAACACCAAATGTGTATATTTAAATCGTGTGTGAGAATCTTGTGCGTTTAATGATTCAAAATCAAATATGAATATTTATACCGTATCGATTAATTATAAAATCAAAAATATTATTAATATTCTGACAAAAATAGTATGGTAAACCTTAAGAATACTTTTGATTAATAATAAGTTGTTTGCGCATAATTTTAATACCTCTTCTATTTCGGTTATATTGATCGTGTAGAATTGAAATTACTTTTACTATACTTTTAATAAAATAATTGCTTTACATACATATAAATGACATCATTTATGCATATACATCCTGGAAGCAAGCAAACTGAATGATGTGGGAGGTGCTAATTTCCCACCTACTTCAGTTTTCTTCTTCTTTCATAGCTAGAGCGTTAGTGAATATTGGACAATAAGAGGCAGCCCAGTTTTATCCGCAGTCGAATGTATGACTCGTCAAGCAAAATTATTTATTATGACATGCCACGATACACAAAAACGGAAAAAATTTAATTGGTAAACCTAATCCATGATGGAAATAGTTCTCAAAGAATCAGTGATTTGTTTACTGCAAAGAACCCAAACTGATCAATTCCATCAAATGCAAGGATTTTTAATTTAATAAAAATTGAACAAAAACGTTCCATAAAAAATCCTATAAAAAATATAAAAAATCGCACGAAATATCCCACGAAGTATCTACATATTAACATGTGCTTCTATAGAAAACGATTTTAAATCCATGATAGAAAAAAAAACGATGACTTTGTTAAAACTATATTATTTACAAATGAGTCGTCATTGGCTTTAAGTAAACACACAATTTTGCCACAGTTAGATACTGGAGCAAAATGAACAGAGAAGTTTATCGTCAGATACTTAATATCGGCAAAAGTAAAATGAGTGGTGTAGTATACTAAATTCTCATATAATAGATCGCTTTTTATTGGTGGCAGTTTAACAGGGAATAAATATCTTGAATTACTCAGGTCTCAAATTATATCAATGATTCGAAATTTCGATATTGATATGCAGGCAATAGAGTTTCAACAAGATGGATGTCCTGTTCATAATACAGTGATTATTCCTAATCGATTGATAGCTACCCACACTAATCTAATTTCGCCCACCAGATTTATCCCGTTGGATTTTTTTATATTAGGGCGCTTAAAACAAGCAATTTACAGTTACAAAAGACCTACTACTTTGGATACTTTGCGTTACAAAATTAACACCACACTTCAAATAGCATTACTGCTGAAACTTTGGTTAATGTACAACATCATTTTCATGATCGCTTACAGTTTTGTTTGGCTAAAGAAGGGGGAATATTCGAATCATTTATTTAATAAATACTATTTATTTCATGTCCTTCTTTTAGTTATTACAGTTTGTTACCTCCGGGGAATATTTAATTTTTCGCTTATACTTCTTAACAACAAGAATTTTTGTCATTAATTTTGAAGAATAATTAAATGAAGAAAATTTTATTTATTTTTGGAATGAACGTTTATTTTTTTCATTGTAAACAATAAAGTTTACAATATTGTTTACGAATTTTTTTATTATAGTTTTTCAAATAAATTTAACTCTAATACATTACAAGTTAGTGTTCCATTTTCTACAGTTACACATAAGAAACATGTTCATGTTTATTTATTCTCTGTAATTTTGCCATTTCAATCAATAAAATTAAAATGACATTTTACTTTTATTATGTACCTGCTATCTTTTTTTAACTTCATGTGGTTGTTGCTTCATTTACGGTACGCCCGCTGTCCAATAAGATATGATAGAGGTATATAGCATCATGGGTCTGTATCTGGGCCATACGAATATATTTATCCATTAGACAACAATTAGAGCATAGGGTGTGTCAAAGTAATGTTAGTACTACAGGATTATGAATTGTATGGAATAAAAATATTTCACTTTTGGTCAAAATGAGGTACAATAGGTAATATATATATATATATATATATATATATATATATATATATATATATATATATAGTAAACCTAATCAGTAGGCGATTAAAGGTCTGTATATTACTTCAAAATATATGTATTTAAAAAACTCTACATGTTTCGGCTGTGTACGCCTTTTAAAGGCGTACACAGCCGAAACATGTAGAGTTTTTTAAATACATATATTTTGAAGTAATATACAGACCTTTAATCGCCTACTGATTAGGTTTACCATATCATACCAAGGTCACGAGGTTATTATATATATATATATATATATATATATATATATATATATATATATTGTAATGGGGCAAACAGCACCCTAATTCCAGCATCTACAATAGGATAAACAGCATAAACAATTGTAAAAGTCATAGAAGAAGGGTTAAATAAGCGAATTTAATATGTTAAATTAGTATCGAAATGTATATAAATTAATATGACGTTAGCTTAGTATACATTTAATTAACCTATTTTTATTTCTAAACTTACTTTTATATTTTTATTTTCATTTTCTAAATTCAAATCTTTAGCGCGAAATTACAGATATCTAAATTATCTACATCAATATTTTGTATCGATACTAGTTAAACACGCCCACTTATTTAAAATGCAATTAGCCCGCAAATATGTTTTTTCTATAGGCAGATACACATAACCTAGCATTAGAAAACATGTTTTGTAAACTTGAAAAATGAAATTTTATTATTATGACTAAATTATTAAATTGTTTATATTATTCTTGTGAATAGATTTAGTAAAAGTAAAACTTCGAGGCTATATCATATTATTAACTAGGCTTTGAAAATAAAGAAACGCTATCGGCGTCTTTTCCTGAAAATCTTTAAAACGTATGGCCGTATTTTCGAACAACTCCGAAGAAAATTGATATAAAAGTTAAAATACCAGTGAAATTACTATAAATATATGCTGAATCAAGTCATTAATAATTGGTCTAATATCTGAAAACAAACCTGAAGCCTAACGCTTGGTAATCTACTAGATTCAAGACGAGCATCATTATAATAAGAGTTACGACGAAGAGGCAGAACTGAAGCCGTGTACGCCGCATACGCCGACATCATATATTCGGAGGACCCACACTTGTATTTCCCGCACATCGTATTTCCTGTTTTCTTCGCCCTTCTTTTTGGACAACAACTGCAGGGATCATAGGAATACAGGTTCACTACCAACAATATTCTACAACAAAGTCGCAATATTTAAAATTATTTGATTATAAACTAATCTATAAATATAAATAAAAACCAGAATTTTACTTTTACTCATATCTAAACCTTTCACATTATTTTTATCCCTTTGAATAATTAATACATAGTAGTACTTACCTGTCTTGCTGTGTTAACAGTAGAAATTTAATATAAGATCTTATTCCATAACAACACATAACCTTTTTTATATAAAACACACGTGCATAATAAGTAGTTAATTTTATTTGTCGCTAGATACATTTATTTGTTCGTTTTGCAGATTCCTATTTATTTCAATAAATTATTTTATTTTTATTTACTAAATCACTCTTTTATTTGTTAGTGTTAAGTTGTAGGAGTTATTTCACATTAGATTTATCTATATAAACACCATATAAAGGAGTAAACAGTCGTTCTATCTACGAAGATCCTGAGATACCAATTTCTAATTACTACATGCTCACGACGGCTAGTTGGCACATAAAGAACATAGATAGCGTTGATCTGAATATATTATCATATTAAAAGGCGCCCAATTAAAAATTCAAATTTATTTACTTTAACATTTATTATTCATCTATATTCTTATTTAGATCAGCATCAGCGTTTTGTAACAATATATATATATATATATATATATATATATATATATATATATATATATACGAGGTGTGGCTGTAAAATAACGAGACTGATGCTGTAAAACTTTTTATTTTAGATTTATATATATTTAATAATTAACCCCTTCAATATACAGCTCTCTCTATCCCAACCCCACTCCATTCGAATTCGAACAGTACTGCAAGTCTTCTTCTGTGAGCTCGATTATGACGCGTTCCGCTTTTCCTTTCACAGCTTCAACGGTTTGAAATCTTGTTCCTTTTAATGCAGATATGCCCTTGAGAAAAGGACAAAAGTCACCAGATGCCAGCTCAAGCCAATAAGGTAACTGGTCTAACACTGGGATATTATACTTGACTAGGAACGTCCTTACAGAAAATGTAGTGTGCGCCGGTGCATTATCCTGATGAATCAATGGTATCTTTTTCCACAATTCGGGTCTGATTTCTCTGATTTTTTCACGGAGTTAAGCAACAACCTCAAGTTAGTAACGCATCAACTATATTTATAACTTTTGTTGCTATTACATATGCGTTATATGGAATAGTTGGACGTAGTACACCAGCTACAACATTTCACAGAGTTCTGCTAAAATTGTCAGATTCCAGTGTGTTTAATTTCTGTGTATGTTTGAGATGCTAAGTGACGGTTTACGTGCGACTTCTTGGAATTTTTTAACAATATCTTACAGACTTTGCAATAAATTTCGGAATCACTGGTAATGGACATTCAATCAGTTTGACCCTTAATACAACTCGCCATTGCTTTACGAAGCCATTCTCGACGTTGTTCAATATCATATCTGAAAAAGTAACTTAAACAATTTTCTAGATCTGAAAATTTAAAATGTATGCGTAAGTTATTAAAACTTAACGAAATTGACTGGACACTTACGTCAAAATAATTGGGAAAAGTAGATTCGATGAAACGATATTAAACAGGATCTATTACAAAAATTACGAAGTATGTAATTAACAATTAACGTACTTTATTTATCCTACGAAATATGAATACATTATGAAAACTCCTCACGCTTCTATCTACGCCCATGGAGAAAGGAATTTAACTTTAATATTGAAGAAATTGCGTCATAATACAACGACAAAAAACACATGTGCGGTTAACCGAATGAATAGTACTTTTCAAGAACTGCGTGTTGTACTTAGCGATGTTATAGACTATTTATATGGTCCATCGAAATTTCGGCCTGATGCGGCCAATCTCTAGTTATCTCCATTATTGTTCTTTATAATTCTATGGTTAGACTTATACTTGAGACTTGTTGTATGGTCTGGTCTGCCTATCATACAACTCATATAAATCGGATCGAACGAGGCCAACGTAAAATAGTTAATTTTATTCTACGCAAATATTGATAGAATCTATATAATTATACCGAAAAATTTCTGAGACTTGAATCGCTGGAGAGCAAAAGACGCAGATCATTTATTAAGTTTGGATTCTTTTGCGCAGTTAGACTGCTCTGATCTCTTTTCTTTATTGCCCTTCCGTATCCCTCCATTTTATACTCGCTCAGTTCACACATCCAGTACTCACTTTCATCGAACTAAATAGGGTAAGTATAATCCTATGAATACCGTGTCATCAGAGCTAAATCTTTTGCCTGGTATTGAACTTTTGAATCCTTCGGATCGGTCCTTTATATCTGCCTTGAAAGCTTTGCAGTTTTCTTAATGTAATTGTAGACAATATGTATTTCTTTGTATTGTACTTGTTTATATAGGAATCTACATTTGATTTGTTTTTATTTGAATTATTATTTATTATTATTAAATTAAATGTGCACATTTCATTACCTTTTATGTTTAAATAATTGTACTATTTGGAATTTATTTCTCGTTGTGTAGAAATAAATAAATATAATTGATCTGTTTGAATAAAGCCATAAGCGCTAATAACAATTTACGCAACAATGACCGGATGAATTGCACTTTTGGGGAGAAGTATAATGTAGACATTTGCAGTAGTGCTTCTTTCCTTAAACTAATGATTAATAGTGAAAAAATACTATGTCACGATCCTATAAAACTGTTTTTGGCTTGCTTCTTTTCTCCTACTGAGACACCTGCGTTTCTTCGTCGGTGGCAATCGTCCACAAACTAGTTTCTTAACCAAATTCCAAGAACGAGCACACGCAATCGGTGCTACGGTGAAGAATTTGAAGAAGTCTTGATACTCACCTTGAACTATGTTCATTTTAAAATGATTGTGGAGAATTCGTTTAACGGTCGTATCCGAAAGTTGCGATATTGCTTATAATTTTTTATTCGACCGTCATACAGCATAATATTGGGTTATCCATTTCGTGGTCATTTGACAGCTGTCAATTATTTATGTCAACCGAAGCGTCAAATTTCTAGTTAAATGTTTGCCATTTACGAAAATGCATCAAATAATAAAGAAAAACGCGTTAAAATGTTAAAACTTACTACAAAATTGCCACGCAATTAGAAACGATTTTGGCCATCATAATCGTCCTACTGTGCAAGCAATTGGCAAGATACTGAAAATATTTGAAGAAACGGGGACCGCGTTAGATATTCAGAAGCACGTACATCATCGCAATGTACGCTCTCCTGAATATATTGCCACCGTGAGTGAAAGTGTGGCCGAAGTGCTGAATTTGTCGATTCCACGGCGTTTTCAGCAATTAGGCCTGTCTTATGGCTCATGATGGCGAATTTTGCATGTGGATTTACAGCTACATCCGTGTAAAGTCCAGCTCACACAATGATTAAAGCCTACTGACCATCAACAACGCAGGAGATACGTCAAATTGGCCCTAGAGCAACAGGCCATAAATGATGTATTTTAGAACAAAATTCTCTTCAGCGATGAGGTACATTTCTCACTCGGTGGCTACGTAAATAATTGTCGCATTTAGAGCTCTGAAAATCCTCAAATAATTTAAGAGAGGCCGTTACATCCAGAAAAAGTGACTGTGTGGTGCGCATTATGGTCTGGAGGCGTAATAGGGCCGTATTTTTTCGAAGATGATGGTGAAGAGCGGCTATTGTCAATTCGGAGGGGTATGGTAGAATGATAACAGACTTTTTTTTAACTGCGATTGAAGATATGGACTTGGACAGTATATGGTTCCAGCAAGATGGTGCAACAAGCCCCACAACGTGACCAGTTTTAGCTCTATTGCGCGAAAAGTTTGCTGGCTGCCTAATTTCATTTTGGCGTCGTCAATTGGCCACCGAGATCATGCGATTTGACGCCGTTAGACTTTTATTGTAGGGCTACGCAAAAGACCGTGTTTATGCGAACAATCCTCTAACTTTAGAGCATTTGAAAGACAACATTCGCCAACTAATGGCCGAAATATGCCGGCAAATGGTTCAAAATTACCTCAAAAGGAGTGAGTGTTGCCACAAATCCCGAGGCGGCCTTTTGAATGATATTGTATTAAACATAATAGCAAGGTCCAAACCTTATAATAAAAAAAAATCATTTATAATAATGGTAATACTCTCTGCAGTCAATATTTTGATAGGATTACGAAGTTCTGAAATATTTTCACTGTGCCCTATCCTTTTTGCCACTCTTCCACAATACTATGAGGAAGAGAATTCTCCATAAACAGTATGTATATGCCAACTTCAATCCCGCGTAAACTACTTCTAATAGGAATTAAACAAATATTTACGTGCTTTCTCGTATTAGTCCTGACGTAAAGTGTATTGATCTGATTTTTTTCTTAAAATGTTCACTTTAGCTTTATCTTGTTTCATTGTTTTCGCTTGTACTTTGCCGCGACCTGAGAGAATATCAAGAGTTTTCGATGCTTTGCATATATCTCACTGTGGCTGGTACAGACATTTTTATTGGTCTTGAGTTGAATACAAAGAAACATTGCGCCGTATCTCGTCTTAATATGGAGCACTAATTTTTTCACTTGTGAAATCTATAACGTATATTAGACGCAAGTCTCCTACTCCTCTGTACTATTAAATATTTTATTGACCAAACACTTCGCAAGTAATAGATCAATTTTGTCTTGTTATACAAGACCGTATATTTTTACATACATTTGGCATTGATCGTTGTTATATTTGGTTATATGTTTCATTATTATATGTTTCAATAAGTAATATTAAACTGGTCTTAAGGGAGGTTTTAAAATATACAACCAAAAACTTGCAATTCCAGTAACCCAGATTCTGAAAGAAATTTATGGTACGTACCTCGTACCACCTCTCTTTAAATTACTTTTGCTGGCTATGTCACATAAAGCCGTTTTTAATAATTTAGTCGATTCGGCTTTTACTTCATGAAAATCCATAATTTAAAATAGATATAAAACTAATGGTTAAAATATTCACTTTTTAATACGTAATCGTAAAACGTCAATTGTTTCGCCAGCACAGTGGCTTCATCGGGTACTTACAGCTACAGACCATGTTACAAACTGTTTGTGACGTGTTCTTTAATTTGTAACGTGCTCTTTAGTTGTAAGTACCTGTTGAAGCCACTGTGCTGGCGAAACAATTGTCGCTTTACGATCATCACGTATTAAAGAGTGAAGGTTTTAACCATTAGTGTTATTTCTATTTTAAAGCCATATTTTTCAATTTCTATTACTAACTTGTGTGAATTAGCTATTTAACGCTACTTAGCCTTAACTATTAATATAACTGAAACATTTTTTTCTGAAATATAGCAATATCTTAAAATATAAGGAAACTATAATTATCTACATTACCTAAGACTACATTATCTTAATTATTAAACATTATGTACCTTCTATTCAGAATGCCTTATATACGATTTATAGAGAATTAATTCATATTATTAATCACTTGGTTAATAAAATAATAATTATTGTTATAATGTTTCACAAAAGCTGTGTACATTAGCGTTAAAATAATCAAACGAGCAATAAATCCAAACTACGGAATGTGTATGGTTCGCGCTTGCAAAAGTCTTATTTATATTTATTTATTATTATTTATATAGTTTACACTTATATTTAGATAATATAAAAATACATTTACATTTAATTTGAAAATTTTCATAAAAAATACGAACGAATTTTATTGAAATATTAGTGTCTAACGACGAAGCAGAAGAACAGAATGTATGATTAATAGTCTATGTATAATTAACATATTAAAGCAAGCTTGTTTCATTAAACTTTATCCGCCAGTAAAGGAGATGCTTAAAATTTAATTGGTTTGTTAAAACATGATTTTTGACCATGTATAGCTAAATCAAAAGGAGATATTGCTTTAAAGCAATACACAAGTAAAGAAGGGCGAAATTAATTAAAATTAACTAACGATTATTAAAATAAAAAAATACACGTTAAATTGTAACTTCCTGTATCTACGCACGAATTGGTAAATTCGATATTGTTAGAATGCGTTTAGTGTTTCTTTTCGCAACAGTAATTGTAGATAACCTCACTAACGTAAAGTAGATGTATCTTTCCTTTCAAGGAAAGATCTCGAACCCGGAAATTCCAAAAATTATGAAACTTTGGGAACATGCACATCACATATAGATATGTACTACGTAATTTTTTTCTGCGGAAAAACACTAGAATTTTAACACAAGAAATGTTTGTTTGAATGAGTTTTATTAAGCACACGGAAAAGAAACTTTTACTCTATTTTTTCAATATCCAAAAGATGTAGCTTATTGAAGGAAGCTACATTAAGCCAGTAAATATGTTTTTTTTTTTAAGAAAATAGGCTGACAAAGAATGTGATAAGCAAGTAGTATATATAACTCATCAAACTTGGAATTAATAATAGTTATTGGTTTGTTATATAGTAGACCTGTAATGTTGAAAATGACCGCCATAAGTATTATAAATGTAATTCGTTTACTGATGGTAACGTTCGAAGTTGCCAATTATAATAATAATAGCCCCCCTGTGAATACCAACGAAATCGAATTGCAAAAGATAATAAAAAATATCTTTTTTGATGCTCAAAGAAAAACATCGTTTTCACTGGAAACTGATATAACTCTAGAATTTTTGCAAACGCATAGACCATATTCTATAAAATTTGTAGATGAGGTATATGCGCCCACAAGAGAAGAAGCGGTAGAAGAAGAGTGTATACTAGAAGAAGGAGATATTGTAACTTTAGAATATAAAACCAACGCTGTTACGTATTGGAAAAGTGGGAAGAAAAGACGACTTGCGTTACATATCGTCCAGTAAAATGTTTGCAAAGTTTCATCTATGCAGCAATTGTAAAGGTGAATTGGCAGCAAATATTTGCTAGAGAAAATCGCTATTTTCGGCGTAGTCTCTTTTGTCCGTCAGATGTCACTAGATTATCGGGTGCCACCTGATAGAACAAAATTTGCTATACCTATGAGGCGATCCATCAAACTTTACTTCACTAGTCAAACTGACAAAGTCTATTGAGACAGAAACACGTGTCTTTGGCTGAAGTAAATGTTGGAAAATACGAGTTGTATGTCATGTATACAGATACAGATGTTTGATATGCGTGTCTGTTTCATTTATAGTTATCAATCCTTTTGTTAGTTTTTAATAGTATATTAAAAAACAAGTTTCATAAGGCACCATTTTGCCGCACGAGATCAGTTTAGAAAACGAGCCGTGATAGCGGCGAGTTTTCTAAAGAGCGAGTGCGGCAAAAGGCCTTATGAAACGAGTTTTTTATCCTATTTTTTCTATTTCGCATTTTTTACATTAATAAATTGGAATTATTTAATTTGAAAGTTCAGAGTTTTATTTTTATATACAGCATGCAGTTGGTCACATTGATACGTGACATTTTCAAATTTAAATTTTGCTATCCGCGAAGAATATTATATTACATATTATTTATTAATTTTCGTTAACATTACTTGATATTTTATAAAAAATATAAACATGAGTGACATAGAAACTAATATATCGTGTTGTCAATTGTATACAATATACGTTGTTTGTGTAGAACGTGTACATATATCATATCTGTCAAATGTACTTAAATTCTTAAAACCAAATGACAGCAATGATATTTATTTCTGTGTTCGAACAATGCCAACATTGAAAAATGAAAAAAAGCGTATCGAAATGAAGCTCATTTCGATACTGTTTTGGGTGTCATAATGCGTTCATTTCGAAAGCAAAATAGAAAATAGTATATTAAAAAACAAGTTTCATAAGGCACCATTTTGCCTCACGAGAACAGTTTAGAAAACGAGCCGCGATAGCGGCGAGTTTTCTAAAGAGCGAGTGCGGCAAAAGGCCTTATGAAACGAGTTTTTTATACTATCTTTTCTATTTTGCATTTTTTACATTAATAAATTGGAATTATTTAATTTGGAAGTTCAGAGTTTAATTTTTAAATAAAGCATGCAGTTGGTCACATTGATACTTGACATTGTCAAATTTAAATCTTGCTATCCGCGAAGTATATTATATTACATATTATTTATTAATTTTCGTTAACATTACTTGATATTTGATTTAAAAATATAAACATGAGTGACATAGAAACATATATGTAAATGTTGTTGTCAATTGTATACAATATACGTTGTTTGTGTAAAGTACGAACATATATCATATCTGTCAAATGTACTTAAATTCTTAAAATCAAATGACAGCAATGATATTTAATTCTGTATTCGAACAACGCCAACATTGAAAAATGAAAAAAAGCGTATCGAAATGAAGCTCATTTCGATACTGTTTTGGGTTTCATAATGAGTTCATTTCGAACGCAAAATAGAAAATAGTATATTAAAAAACAAGTTTCATAAGGCACCATTTTGCCGCACGATGTTAAAGAGCGAGTGCGGCAAAAGACCTTATGAAACGAGTTTTTTATACTATTTTTTCTATTTTGCGTTTTTTACATTAATAAATTGCTTAAATTGGAATTATTTAATTTGAAAGTTCAGAGTTTAATTTTTATATAAAGCATGCAGTTGGTCACATTGATACTTGACATTTTAAAATTTAAATCTTGCTATCCGCGAAGTATATTATATTACATATTATTTATTAATTTTGGTTAACATTACTTGATATTTCATTTAAAAATATAAACATGAGTGACATAGAAACATATATATGTTGTTGTCAATTGTATACAACATACGTTGTTTGTGTAAAATACGGACATATATCATATCTGTCAAATAAACATAAATTCTTAAAATCAAATGACAGCAATGATATTTATTTCTGTATTCGAACAACGCCAACATTGAAAAATGAAAAAAAGTGTATCGAAATGAAGCTCATTTCGATACTGTTTTGGGTTTCATAATGAGTTCATTTCGAACGCAAAATAGAAAAAATTAATTTCAACACTGTAACTACAGGTCTGTTACACAACCAAACAAACCCTGTTACCTATTATTAATCCCAAAAATATTTACACGTCGAAAAAAAATGTACATAAAAATGTAGATATATTTAACTTTTTTTCTTACCTGCTTGATAAAACTCATTCAGGCAAACATTTTTTGTTTTAAAACTTTTTCTCTGCCTCTTAGCGTTAACGAGTTATGCGCAAAAGCAAAATGGAAAATTTCCAATTTTCAAAAATCCATTTCACCCAGTCAGTGTTCTTCCGCAGAAAAAAAATTGCGCAGTAGGTACATAACTATATGTGATGTATATTATTACAAATAAGGGGTTATGGCCAAAGGGGTATTGGCTAGGTATATAATAATAATGAAATTATTCTAAGATAAATAATAATAAAATTATACTTTAGTTATTTTGTAATACAATAATTTGAGGTGTTGGTGAAGTCTCATCAAAGGTCCAGGACGTGCGTGATGGTGGTTAATTAAAATAAATATACAACAACTTAATACATAAAATAAAACACAGCGGCGTCCTTAAATTGGTATATTTATATTTACATAATAAGGATTTGAAATTCGTATATTTAAATAAAAGAAGTTGATGTATGTAGAAGTCATTAAGTTAGTAATATATACACAAGGGGCGATAAATTAGTAATCGAGAAATTAATAAAAAAATATCTGAAATGGAAAAGTGAAACAGTAATAAAACAAAGTACTATATACACGCGGACGGTGAATAAGTAGATTAAAATTAACACAAAAAATACTCTGAAACGGACGTTAAAAGGAGTAGTAAATTAAGGGTTAATTAATATGTATAAAATAACCTCTGTATAGAACAATCCAGAGTTACCTTAGAGTTGGCGATGATGGTCACGTGGCCTTCGAAGATATACCTTGGTCAAGTATATGCAGAGCGATGTTGGCCGGTGGGATAAGAAATTAATTAGTTTAAATTAATATGAATTCGCTTAAAAGAATAATATATATAGAACAATACAGAATTACCTTAGAAGCGGAAGAGATGCACGTGGCCATGCCACCGGTACGTGGGCAGTACGGCGGTGGTGTTGCACTTTCGAACGTTCGAACGAGAAGAAGGAACTGTTAGTTTGTGTCCCTAGAAAAGTCTAGAACGGTCGGTTTTATGATCTATCGAAGAGGGGGATCGATAACTTGAATTATAGTTAATTAAAAGCGCGACCTGAAGACGTCGTCTGTCAATGTCATAATTATTCTTAAAATAACCCTTGTGACATAAGCTTCCTAACGATATCAAACACGACATATAATAGAAGATGTAAATACTATTAATTAAAATAATTTAAAATATGGAATTTATCTAGAAGAAATTCGACATTAACGTTAGGGTTCTGAGAGTCAGGTAGAAAGAAGGGTCGTCGGCGGTTAAGAAGGTGACAAAAGAAATAGAAATACTTTCTCTTTGTAACGAAAATGAAAGTTTGTACAAATGAAAAAAAATGTCTTAGTTAAATATAATTTAATGATATATTTAAAGACGAAATAATATGTATTTAAATAAATGAATTAAACTTCTATACGCTAGGCGTAACAATATGTTCCCAAAGTTTCATAATTTTTTGAATTTCCGGGTTTGGGATCTTGCCTTCTTAGTATCTTTCGTATTTTTCTACTATTTCTGCGACAAATTTTTGAAACATATAATTTGAAAATAAATTGATGTTAACCACATTAGTCACACAATCGTTTTCATTATCTTGAGATGTGCTCAGCTATCCATTGTTGCTTTTATAAAATATACCTTTTTCAAGCGCAACCATATGTTTCCAGATCATAACACATACCTGTCCGTGTTTAGAGTGGCGAGTAAGTTTATCGTTTTAAATTCCTCATTCTTCTTATACCACACTCTAGCCTGCCCATCTCTATGTTTTAATTTTAGCGCTGTTCGTAACAATAAATATGTTTGTCTTACTCCTAACTGTTTTGTTGCTTTTTTGGTCTTTTATGTTAACGTTTAACATAGCTTTCCATTAAATATGCACGCTTTGAATATTCTCATTTTTAGTAAGATAGAAATATCGCATTTGAGGAGCTCCTTACCGACCCGAAGAATTTCGAAGTACTGTTAGTTCTACCCTATATTCCTTTGCTCTGTGCATCCGTAAAGTAACCCAGGTCAACAAGGTATATACAATCTTCTACGATCATTTTGATTATCATGATCTTCATGTTATTGAAATTCGTGTATAATCTGACTTTTTTCATATCATCAACCAACAAGATATCACCAGCAAATTTAAGATTCAAGAGTCTTCTTCCATTTACCATTATACTTTGTTATTGTCATTGCTTTGATATTTATTCAATTGTTAGAATACTATTAAATAGTTCAAAGAGCATCTGCTTTATTATGGCGCTGCAAATTTTAAGGATATTATTAGTAATTCCATCACTGCCAGTTGCTTTGTGTTTTTTTATTCGTACACGACCTTTTCCATTTCCCATTCCATACAACATTATGTTTAGAACTACTTCCTTGTCGAAAATGTCTTAGAATTTTTTATTTTTATACTTTCACTTTTAACTTATTTAATGGCTCCTAAAATACATAATATTTGATTACATTATTTCTAGAGTGATCTATTCTATCTTTCTTGTTACAAATCCCATATAATCCAAGTTTTGCCTTCTAGCAATTGCTTTCTAGTGTATTTGATAGATTCTTATTTATAATTCCTTCTTAATTTTTCCTTAAAAAATTTCTTAAATTGTTTATCAATTTTCTTAAATTTTAAATACCCATTTACACCTTTCTATTCTTTACCTTCTCTGTCTTTTGTGAATCTTTTCCTATCGTATTTTAGTTTCTTATATTTCAGCTTCTTATATTTGACTGGATTATAACAATTCAAAAATCCGATATGCTAAGCATTAATTTCTCTGCAGACTTCTCTATGTCTTGATCAGTTGTAATAATTTCCATTCTTTTTTGTTCTCTTCTATAAATTTCTTTACATGGATAGAAATGAAAGTGTCTGAATGTGTTTATGTTTCAGATGACTTTTACAAATTTCTATTTGTTTCTCAGTTTTTGTATCAAAATAAAGTGACAACTGCCTTTAACATGAATGTGCTTAATGAGACAATTTTAATTAATGAGGCTTAATGAATGTGCTTAACGAGTCATCAACATGAAAACTACTTTGAATTCAAAATTTCCACATATTAAACTCTATGCCCATCTTTTCCAAAAAAAAAGAGATATGATGTCCTTCGTGGATGACATTCTTCTAACCTAATCGGTGGTATCGCTTTCTTTCGAAACTTTCCTTTCTGAAGAACCAATAATAATGCACCTTTCTCGATTGATTGCTGTTTGTTTCCAATATTACATTTACTATAGTCTTTTTAAAAAATACTTTTCACACTGCAATCTTTTTAGAATTAACAATTTTCCCAATTTCTCGTATCGATATCTCTTGATTTTGTAATAAATCGCAAGCTCGCAGCAGCAGGCTTTCTGTATTTTCTCACTTTCGAGCAATAACTTCAGCCAATAATTTTATTTAACTAAAACATATTATTTCAAATCTAACAAGCACATGTTCATAAATGCACCATAATATTGTTCATGTTCCAGGAAAATTGTCTCCTCTTAGGATTGTTTTGGTAATATCAAATGGAATACTAGATCTGCGACTTGATCAGAAAGATTTTGAAATATTCGTAGCCACTAAATTAATCGATCTTGCCTGCTTGATGCTGATACCGAGCATTTTTAAGTACGAGGGATGTCCGGTTCCGGGAAATTGCTCTACTGACCGGCATTCCTGAAAGCTCTGTTCATGAAATCGTATATGAATTACGCTATCGAAAAGTGTCCGCGCGATGGGTACCAAAACGTTGACTGACCAACACAAAATGAAAGCGGCGACAATAGAACTTTTAACGCGCTGTCGCCAGGATAACGGATTTCTAGAGTCTATAGCTACAGGAGACGAAACGTGGTGTGACGAGGTTTCTTACTTGGCCTGATTGGGCACGTCAAAAATTTAGCAGTTTCTCTGTTCCAGCTTAAGAACGTCAAATTGAAACGGGGTCAATTTGTATCTCTCACTGTCGGTTAATTATAACTAATTATAATAAAAATATCTAATAAATCAACATGATTTATTCATCGGTTGCTTTGTACTTTAATCGCAGTCGGCATAATTAAACATATTAATTATAATATTAACTTTCACTTCTTAGTAAGTGAATTAAAATACCAAAGACAAAACTTGTGTCAGTGAATGTACATGAATCGGTAATTCAAAATAATATCGTGGCGGCGCTGTTCGTCTTTCTTGCATCAACAGGGAAATTTTGAATCTGTCAGTTCGATACAGAATCCAAAAGTCACAATTAAAATTTATTTGAAACTGACGATTATAAATGATAAACTAAAATCATCGTGAGTTTCTTGCACAATTTCGGGTAGTTATTTTGGACGATATATTATAATATATCTATTTTTCTTTTCTAATACGTGTGAGTTTTATTCTCAAGCTGTGGGGTCGTTTTTTTGTGTGTATTAAGAAAAACGCATTGGATAACAATAACAAAAAAATATAAGTTTATTCTCTATATTCTCTTATAAACATAATGGAATTCGTAAATTTGTATCTGATAACAAATGTAATAAAATAAAATCAAATATATTTTTAGTAACATTAGTCTAACAAATTCTTCAAAAAATTCTCATACATATGATATTTTATTCACCCGATATTTACAATCGTCGATATACATATATTTATTAACAAAAAATACATACAATCTTAATTTAAAGAAAATAATTAACAAAAACGTGTATTTTGAACATATTAATTGGTCTCTTTATTCTTCGTGGACAAACGAAGAGATTCTATCGTATCGTAAATTTACACATACGTTAAACTAAACGGACAATAGATATTTAACCGTAGAGTTTTGTTTATATGACTAATTTCCAAAGAAATGACAATTTGCGATATATTAAATACGTGAATTCGGCGGACGGTAAGATTCTAAATATCTCTGGGACTATAACTTTACTGCTTTCTAATTACCAGTCGGAAATTCTGATTAAAGAATATTTCGGGGAATATAATAATTACCAATAATTCAATAATGTATAATATAATGACCAATAAATCTAATACGGGTTGATTATTAGTAATTTAGAATTTCTAAATATGTAGTTATCTCTATTATTGGGGTTACTATTAATTCAGGAATTTCTGTGATACGAAACAAGATGCTTTTATTTGCCTTTATCTTTGACAAGAAAAAAAAGCATCTACTTTTGAATTATTCAGCTTTCTTTAATGCAAGATTTTATCTTGTTTGTTTCGGTGTCATCAATACTAGAGATATATGCTTACGGTTACTTTCCTCTTTCTTCTCCCTCGACCTTCCCTTCAGATGCAGAAGACTTCTAAATATAATGGATGTCACGTTTGTACTGAATATTAGCGGAAACGATTCGTACAAACGCAACATAAAACGGTGTCAGAATCTTTACTTAGAAGAAGGTAGAGTGCGTGGGAAGACCACTAATGTCATCTTCGAGAAATATAACTCATCTACTTATGCCTCAACTAATATCAATACAAAAGCAGAAGAGAGACGGTTCCTTAATTCTTCGCTAAATCATATCAGCGTTGAACTAAGGTCGGGGTGTCTCTAGTATTAGTCAGGAAGCCTCGGTTTGACTGGCTGAATAATTCCCTTTTCTGTGTAATTTTGGGCTTTTTATATAGAAAATATTTGAATTAAGCAAGTGTAAACATTTGCTAATAATCTTAAGTTTGAGAGCGAACTTCGTTACAGTGGGTATACCACCATACCCCCGAATCAAAAAAGGAATCGATGACGTGGAAGCATCCAAGTTCACCAACATCGAAAAAACTCAAAGTTCAGCAGTCTGCAAGAAAGACAATGGCAACTGTGTTCTGGGAAATGCAAGGCCTTTTGCACATAGAGTTTTTATCACCGAAAACGACAATCAGCAGCGATATTTATTGTCAAACTCTCGAAAAACTACACCAAGCCATTCGACAGAAATGAAGACGAAGGTTAGCGAAAGGAATCAGGTTGTTGCATGACTATGCAAGACAAAGAGAATAAAAATTGGGAAGTTATTGTTCATCTGCCCCATAGTCCAGACCTGTCTCCTTCTCATTTTTATTTGTTTGGGCCGTTGAAAGCTCATTTGTCGGGTAAAAGGTCTGAAGACGACGACGAACTTCGAGGTGAAGTACGGCAGTATTTTAGAAATTTGGATCGCACCTTTTACGAGGAGGGTATGGAGAACCTTGTGCTGGGATGAGTGCCTTAATATTGGCGGCGATTATTTTGAGAAGTAGCTAACAGTTCATACTTTTACTTAGTGTATGTTGGATTTCTGTAAATAAAGTAGTCTGTCTGTAATTCACATGTACCTTAGTAACCGGACATCCCTCGTATATAAACGACCCAAACAATGAAGAAACGACATTTTTTGCCTCTTATTAACATATATGGAAAGCTTATTTTCTGCTGCATTTTGTAATATTTCCAAGTAGTAACTTTTTACGTAACGTGATATCACAATCACTAGGTTAATTGTTATTCCAGCGGCAGATAACTTTAGTATCATAATAAAATTTTATTCACTTTTATCCCTATCGGCATCCTTCTAAACGTAGGTCCAGAAAATGTCTACTTCCACAAATAAAACTGATAAATTTAGAATAAATTCTAACTTCTTTTAGACATCAGAAATAAAATATACTTCTTTAAGGTTACCTTCTATGCTAATTTCAAATTTGCAAATTTATTTTTTGTATATAAATTTAATCTTATAGAATAAAAAAGACAATATTTTTGCTAAGACAGTAAATCCAGATCTTTGTTTCTTGACGCTTCGTTTATGAACTTTATTAAGATCGTTACGATAGACATTCAACAATAATGTAAACCTTTAAAAGTCTCGAATACCTTTAGATTGCCGCAAATATTCCATTTAGGTTCTTTGCAATTAACTACTTCCACAGCTATACATACTATCATATGTTTACTTTAACTGCACAAAGTGAAGTATGAGAATTAATGATTTTCTGTGGCCATTATATAAAAGAACTGCTTTCAAACTTCTATTGAACGAATCAATAAAAAAACACTGTAATACATTGTAGTTTGGTACTAATTCTTCAATTTCTTCTATTTACATAATAGCAATTAAGATTTAGATTTTCGTACATCAGACACCAACGCCTGATTCCAGGAAATTATTTTCTTGAAACCTAGAAGCAAGAAGTCCTATATTCTCATTGAAAAGGGTCAAATTCCTAATAAGATGACATTTTCGGGCATCCCTGAGATGCACCGTAAACGTCAACGCTGCTGTCAATTTACATTACTTCTACCTGGGAAAGCCGGTGACGCTGTGAAAATTGGCACAGTATAACAGATTGGCGTACTTCTAGGTTTTGCAGCTGGATAGGCTACTTTTATTTTTACTTTTCGCCGAGAAACCAGTAACAAAGAGCAATTGTGTAAATGATTTTTTGGTTCACTCCGTTTTGACAAATAGCAT
The DNA here is from genome assembly GCA_935421215.2 of Melolontha melolontha. Lineage (NCBI taxonomy): Eukaryota > Metazoa > Arthropoda > Insecta > Coleoptera > Scarabaeidae > Melolontha > Melolontha melolontha. The sequence goes on along the minus strand of OW285237.1, from coordinate 122,826,079 downwards.
ACTTTTCTTCAGTTCGACTAGTCTCGAAGTCCACGAATTAGATATAATATATGATACCCAGTCCTTATCTTGATGTGCTACACTGAAAGATCTATCTGAGATAGTAAATATTTTTACGTTTTGTTGCAATTAAATTTGATTAAAACTTTAGAAAGAAATTCCTAGGCACGTAGCAACAGAAATCATGATGTTTTTTAGACTAATAGAGTATTTTAATAAAAATTAACAAATTTGCAATCTATATTACTGTTATGGTTTCTTTCTGAGGTATTAAGGCAAACAGGAACTTAACCTTTTATTTTTTTAAATCACACACCAAGAAGTCAACACTATAATTGATTGAAAACACTGATTTCTTAACCCTTTGAATTCGCTTTGACTAAGACTCTTTGCTTGCGCGTGGCTCGCAGGCGTTTATTTAAGAACCGACTGATGTGATGCAGTACCAAGGCAACGTTGTGGAATTTTTTACAATAAATATATATTTGTACCAACTATTGTACAACGTTATTGGCATAGGAAAATATTCTCGCACATATGTGTAAACCGATGAGTACTCCAAATTTTTTAACATTTATTTCGATTTATGTCATCGCATATAAATACAGCTAAACTTAAACCAATTCAGAAATCATATTCTTAATTATCACTATTTTTGATACTCCTTTTTGTCAGAGAAAAATAGGAATTGACTTGAATCCTCTTATATGCATGATATTGGAAATTTGAAATGCAATTAAGTGCATGTTTCTTCTGTCGTCGATAACAATCCACCATAGATGTAATAAGTTTTTATTTATTAGGCTTACAAGTTGTTAGTTTTCTTGTTTTTTCTTTGTATTTGGGTGTAAAATGCTCTACATGTTTTGAAGTAAAAAATTGCTTGGTAATCTTTTCTATTAAATAAATATATAAATGAATCGTAGCCATTAACATATCGACAATTGTAATAAATTTCAGACTTGTATTATTATTATTATAAATTGGGTTCGGTGAAGATTGAAAAGCGAATAAGTTAAATTTAATATGAAAGTATTATTACAACCGTATTAAATAATCCTTCTTTTACAATGTGTATATCAATTCACTTTCACAAGCGAATAGTTCATGCAGAAAATAAACGCTGCAGTAAACGATTATCACGAATTGTTCCTGTGCCAAAAAAAAGTATAATGAAAGTTACCTAATAGAATCGTTGCAATTTCACGCAAAATGTATCTTCATTAAATAATATTGCTTTTATTTATTTAATTAAATATTTTACCAAAGTTTATAGCATTTTGTATTATTTAATAAAGATAATAGCGGTGTTTTATTTATTTCTTTTAACATTTGACATTAACATTAAAGATCATCCAGTAGATTCGTTTTCAAGTGACGTGTCGCCGGAACGAAAGCTTCTAAACCGTCATTGTACTATACCATCTCCTACAGTACCTTCACCGAATACTCTGGGTATATTCTTTGTTGTAATTTCAGCATTATGTCAAAGTTTTAAATAATAATTAATTTGAAATATCAAATTATAGTTTATGCAAAACTCCGAAAGCTTTCCCGGCCGTTGTCACTTGTAGTACAATCTTCTTGCGAGTTTCGCCATGTTGTCGTAATTTAACTCGACGTTTAGCTGTTCATATTATATGAACAGGAAATTCCATAAAAATATCACTATAAATAGTATCTGCGCACCGGTACATAAAATTAATTAAAGCTCTTAGTAGCATGTTAGTTCTAGTTCTTAGTGGGTAAAAAGTGGGATTAGATCTTGACGTCATTAGAGGCACATGAAAAGCTATACAGTTTAATATCTCAAGCGAATCAATTAACCTACACATTCTTCGCGCAGCATTAAACAACGATGTTTTATGGATTTGAAGTTATCTTCAGACTTCTCGAAAGCCTTTGATTCAATAGACCATGGTATCCTCCTTAAGAAGTTGAACTTCTTTGGTTTTTGCCCTGCACTGGTTAGATGTCGTCGTACCTCGTGAATCGTGCTGGCTATGTGTTTTAACAATGGATTCTCGTCTATACTTTTCCCATTAACTTCAAAGGTACCTAAGGGTTCAAACCTAGGGCCCTTGCTTTTCAACATCTTCATTAATGATCTCTTATATAAATTAAAATGTTAATTTCTAGGGTATGCTGATGATCTTAAAATCTACAACATTATCCGCACACACTCTGATTGCATAAAATAGCAAATTAATCTTTCTATAATTGAAGAATGGTCTAAACATAATCGAATTCTATTGAATATCTCAAAGTGTTGTGTTGTTTCTTATACTCGATGTACTGGCCCTAAAATATTTGATTATTCTGCTAGATTGGAGTTGGTGACTAGAAAGTCGGAGGTTTGTGATCTGGGCATACTTTTTGACTTGCAACTCACATTTTCTCAACATGTTTCGCGGATCTCCGCCTAAGCTTCAAAATCTTTAGGATTTCTTATTGGGTCGTGTAAAAACTTTAACAACATTGCCTTCAATTAGGCATTTATATTATGCCTGGTACGATGCAAGCTGGAGTATGCCTCTTTGGTGTGGTTTCCTTATTACACCTATCAACAAATTTCCGTTGAGAGAACCCAGAAGAGATTTCTGAAATACCTCTCCTGAATGGCACTTATCCTGAGCGAGGAACAGACTACAATAGTCTTCTGGAGTGCCATAGTATACAATCTCTATCTTGTCGTTGGGAGATGTATTGTGCTAAATTCTTACTAAATCTTTTATTAAACAAAATCGGTTGCCCAACAATATTAGCCTATATCGACTTCAACGTACCGACTTCTAACACTCGCAAATGCACTACTTTTAGGTTACCCAGAGCGAAAACCAATGCACTTTTAAAGTCACCTGTGTATATTATGTGTAAGTCTTTTGAAAAAGTTTATAATGATGTTTAAATCAGTTCTTGCTTATTTTTATTTTTGCATACACATAAATTTGTTACATTTGTTTTCTTTTCTTCTATATACAGTGTGGTCATAAAGTTTGGAACCAAGCTTATAACTGCATTATTTTACATTTTTTGGAAAAACGCTCGGACAGGTAAATTTTCTTTTTTAAAAAGCCATCTTTTGACATACAATTTTTTTTCTATGACGTCATTGGTTTTCGAGTGATGACGTTATCAACACTTTCTTTAAATGGCAACCATATTATTTTTTTCTCGTTTTTGGTAGATCTTTATATCCACCAAATAGTTATATAAAACAATTGGTATGTTGCATCACAATTTTTTTGAAAAAATGATATAAATTTAGACAAAAATACGAAAATTTAATTTTTGTACAAAATTAAAATTAAATTAAAAAAATACATCTGAACTTAAATTTATTGTAACAGTTAACGTAAATTTTCAAAATGGACCCCACCAACCAACTGACACTGTCCCAGCCGAGTGTAAATGCTTTGCGATCAATAGAAATCTGCGTTATTCGCTCCAGGTCAAAAGAAATTCGTCTTCCCAATCGGCCAATTACTTATTAAAAAATCTTATTTAACATTAAATAGTTTCACAAAAAAGAGCCAAAGAAGTTTAATTTATTTAAAAAATTGACATGATGTGGCAGACCATTTCTTAATTAAAATTATCGCCCAAAAATTGAAGATTTCAAAAACTAATTAAGCTTACAAAATTTACTGAAATATGTAAGTAAGTTTTTTTCACACTTTTGTCTTGTGTGAGGACTTAAATATTCTTCTTGAACAAACCGGATCGTCAAAAGCACATGTACTCATGTTACTATGCAAAAAATTTACAAAAACAAAAACACGCACTTTTTTGCAAGATATTTCTTTATGACATTCTTGCTTTTTTTTATACAATTTATGTACAAAAATTTTAGTTTGAAATTGTTTCTATGGCGATAACATTGTTGAATTATTTACTTCTATTTTTGACGTTAAATTTTTGAGATATTGCGTAAAAATTGTTCATTTTCGCTAATATAAAAAATGGCACATTTATCAGAGCGAGAAAGAATCGAAATTTTAATTATGGTTGGGTATGGGGACAGACAAAGAACGCATGCAGAAGCATGCGATTTGTTTAACCATGAACACCCTGATAGACCTCCAATTACCAGGTCTACGGTGACAAAACTAGTTGGAAAGTTTACCGAAACTGGATCCGTAAAAGATCGACCACGGCAAGGTAGACCTCAAGTAGGAGAAGATGTGAAATTAAATTTGCTTCTAGAAGCAGAAGAAAGGCATCATGTTTCCGCCAGACAGCTTGCGATAGCCAATCAGGTGGCTCACTCATTTGTCGTCAACTTATTTAAAAAAGAACACTATCGTCCTTACAAAGTTCAACTTGTACAGGAATTACATGAGGATGACGAAGATCGTCGATTGCAGTTCTGTGAAGACGTAATGTTACGTTGTGACCACATCGTCTTCTCAGATGAAGCTACGTTCTGCCTAAATGGATCTGTTCACCGCCATAATTGCAGATATTGGTCGCAGAACAATCCGTATTGGACTCAAGCGTGTCATACTCAGCGCAGAGGAAAAGTTAACGTATTTGTTGGAATGATTGGACGACGCATTTTAGGACCATATTTTTTTGAAGGAAATTTGACTGCTGTGCAATATTTAGAATTTTTAAGATTTGAACTGGTTCCAGCGCTCGCTGTTATTTTCCCAAATCACGAGGATGGTGATGTACCCCATCCAAATATTTGGTTTCAACAAGATGGGGCGCCTCCCCATTATGGTGTACAGGTTCGCCACTATCTTGACGAAATATTTCCCAAAAAATGGATTAGACGGAGGGGCGCCATAGAATGGCCACCTCGTTCTCCTGACCTGACTCCGTTAGACTTTTTTTTGTGGGGTTATTTGAAATCGAAAGTGTATTTTAACAAACCGAACAATTTAGAAGATTTAAAAGAACGAATTCGCGTAGAACTTACACAAATATCCCCAGACATAATTGAGGCGAGTATACGAAGTGTTTACACTCGGCTGGAGCAGTGTCAGTTGGCTGGTGGGGTCCATTTTTAAAATTTACGTTAACTGTTACAATAAATTTAAGTTCAGATGTTTTTTTTTTAATTTAATTCTAATTTTGTACAAAAATAAAATTTTCGTATTTTTTTCTAAATTTATATCATTTTTTCAAAAAAATTGTGATGCAACATACCAATTGTTTTATATCACAATTTGGTAGATATAAAGATCTACCAAAAACGAGAAAAAAATAATATGGTTGCCATTTAAAGAAAGTGTTGATAACGTCATCACTCGAAAACCAATGACGTCATAGAAAAAAATTGTATGTCAAAATATGGCGTTTTAAAAAAGAAAATTTACCTGTCCGAGCGTTTTTTCTAAAAATGTAAAATAATGCGGTTATAAGCTTGGTTCCAAACTTTATGACCACACTGTATGTATACGATTGATCAATATTCATTTAATTTGTTTTTTTTATATACTTTTAAGTACTATTTTGTACATGTTTTTAAGTAATGTTAATCTACACCACAAATTATTTAATCCTATATTGTCCTGTTAGTAGCAACCGCTGTTGGACCAATAAAGATTATTATTATTATTATTAAAACAAAAGCCTGGTACTGTAATTTCAGAACAGTTCCTGAAACCGACTGGTTGACATCACAATAAAGCCCAACATCCTAGAAGCGGATGAGATAATGTCCGAAAGCTGTAAGTTAAAGGACATTTCCGAGTGGAACTTAACACCAAGATCACTGATGGAGTTCCTTTTCACTAACTTTTGGCCATTAATACTAACTATATGATGACTCCAACTTTATCTCGTTCTTACTACACTAATCCGCAAGCATATTAACATTATTTTGCAAGACATCAACATCATTCTGCGATTTGATGAATAAATATAATTTTGTGTTATCAACACAACACAGAACAATTGAAAGATGCGAGGAGATCATCAATAAAAAGCAGAAAAAGCAGAGATCCAAGATTAGAGCTCTGAGACACACCAGATGTTGAAAAGAATTGGTAAGAGTAAAAGCCGTTATAAAATACATAATTCACTCTATTCGCAATAACTTCTAATGCAAATAGGCTAAAACCAGGAGCACTTAATTTATTTAATAACATTTAATGGTCATTAGTATCGAAAGTTCAAGAAAAGTCAGTGTATACAATGTCTAGCTGACTATTATTACCCAATACATCATAGATATTGAGTCACTATCGTTAGATTCGTAATGGTAGACCGCAATGGCAAGAATCCATATTCGTTGCTGAATATATATGGACGTGTGTTATGGACAATAGTGCTGTACAAAATCCGCTTAAAAATTGTATAAAATTTGACAAAATCGCTATGGGTCTATAATTTTCTAGGCTCGATACATCATCCTTCTTGTGAACCAGTGTATCGATCAGGAAAAACACAAGTTTTCAGAGCCAAATTAACAAGAATCTGTAATGGCTTTGCTAATACTTTACTGGTATTACGAATAAAACAACTGGTTATTAAATCATCACCCATTGCTGACTTATTTGGAAAAGCAGACATAATTTTCTCAATTAAAATTAAGGAATCAGGGTAAAATCTAAAGGGCAATATGATTGTGGCAGTATCTGGAACAGAACAGTTGTTACGGATGTAGGAAGGAAAACACCAGAAAGAACGTCTCCAAAACCATCAACTAACCCTTTGTGGATCATTAAATTCACATTCATCATAATAAAGTCCCCAGGGATTCTTGTTCTTCCTTTCTTGTGCTTAATATACTTCCAGAAATTCGCAGAATTTGTCTGAATGGAATTCTCAATATTAACCAGATATTTAACATAAGCAGACCTGATCCGTTCCTTAACCAAACACCTCATTCTTTTAAACTCTTGATTTCACCATCACAAAATTTCACTTTATTTGGTATGCCATTTCTATCTACTACGTTGTTTAGTTTTTAAATTTGTCTTTATTTCAGATGTAAACCAGAGAGGAACATTAGAGTTAGTAGGAATACATTTAGAGACTGATTTATCGAATATATCATAAAGGCGATAATAAAATTTATTAAGACATAAATTTACATGTGAATGTGAATTTAGAATGACTCAATTAAGATTGTGAAAATCATTGATAATTTGTGCATAATCAGCTTTGCAGAAGGTAAAATGGAATATACAGGATTACGGAAACCAAGAAGCCCCGACAGATTTACTAAATTGATAAGAAATAAACAAAGCAGAGTGGTGCCAATCCTCGTAGGTGAATCATCGTGACAAACCAGAAACGTGAAAATTGTAAAATTCACTAATAATATCAACTTTTGTATTACTCGTAATTTTATGTGCAACAAACCATGAATAACAGCGGGCTCAACGCATCGAAGCATAGCTCAAAATCAGAGTAGGAAATATCAGGTGAAATATACTAATAATACATTTGTAGCTAGAAAAATAACATCTACAAGCAATTAGATCTATTAATGGCTGTCAGTAATAAACCATCGCTTAGACTATTCAATACGGCAGTCTTCTAGAATTTGACATCACTAAAAATTTCTAGAACATTTTTATCTGTAAGTAAAATAGCAAAGTATTTCTTTTCATTCATAAATTTGTAGTAAAATATGATGGATGATATCTACCAAGAAAAATACTTTAATTTGGTTATAAAAATAATCGTAATAAATTATACTTTATTTTGACATCGTATATTGGAACCAAAATGAGAATTTAAGGAATGTCTTGCTAGTTGTATATTATGAAATACGCTGCCAAAATTTTAAAATCGTTTACCTTACGAAATGGAACATATTGCTATGGATTTTTAATTAAAAATATTTAGATATTTAAAATAAAATATTTTGAACGGGACTGTACATTATTAATTTTCCCGGCGTGCATTGGATGTGCAAATTGTAGAGACGTGGAGACGAAATTTATAGTTTGAACAAGAAGGTTGCTTTGTGAAATATATTTAAATATATTGTAATTAATTTGGGTTGATTGATTGAAAGTGATTTTGTTATATTGTTATTAAAGTCCCGATATTTATAGAGATAAATTTCTCGTTGTATTTTTTATGTTTAAATTGATTATGCACCTTCTTTGTTAGAGTCTCCATTTTAGTTTTTGTAAGTATTTGGAGTGCAAAGAGGTCCAGAAATATACTCAGATCACTACTTGTTACAGTCAAAAATATTCATTCTAGGAAGGAAAAGCTCAATGGTGACTAAGAACAAAAAACATAAAACAAAAGTGGTTATAAGAAACTATAAACTCAGACAAAATGAAATAGCGACAAAATACAAAGAAAAAATTGAGCAAGAAATGGAAGAATTAAATAAACTGGACACAGACAATAATGTGGAAATATTATGGATAAATATAAAAAGCAAAATACATAAAGCTGCAAAAGAAGCGTGCGGAATTATAAAAATAAATAAAAACAAAAGACAAACAAGCTGGTGGAGCGACGAAATAAAAGATGCGATAAAATATAAAAAACATGTGTGGGCGAAATACCTCAAAGCGAAAACAGAAGAAAGCTACGCTAAGTATAAACAGCAAAGAACAAGGGTAAAAGAACTAGTGAGAGCAGCAAAACAAAAGTAATGGGAAGAATTCGGGGAAAGAATGGAAAGTGATAGTCACGGAAACCAGAAATTATTCTATAAAGTATTGAAAACTTTCAGAAGTGATACGAACTATAATAGCAAATACATAAAATCAAAAGAGGGAAAAATACTTGAAGATGACAAAGAAATAATGGACAGATGGAAAGAATACTTTGAGTATATGCTTAATATAGAAAAAATAGTACAAGGATATAATGAAAAAGAAGAACAAATAACCACCCAATTAACAGACGAAGGTGACCAAGAAATAAAAATAGAAGAAGTAAAAGAAGCAATCATAAAAATGAAAACAGGAAGAGCAGCAGGTCATGATTGTATATCACCAGAAATGATCAAAAACTTGGGTGAAAAAAGCATAGAAGATATAACTAAACTGTTTAACAAAATATGGACAGAAGAGAGAATACCACAAGATTGGGAAATAGGAGTGATATTACCCATCTTCAAGAAAGGAGATTACCGTGAATGTAAGAACTATAGGGGAATATCAATGATGAGTATCATGGCCAAAATGTACGAAAGAATACTGGAAAAAAGATTAAAAATACAAATAGAGACACAGCTAGAAGATTCACAAAGCGGTTTTAGGAAGGGAAGAGGAGTACAAGACCACATATTTACTATAAAACAAATAATGGAAAAAAGACAGCGAAGCAATACGTACTTGGCGTTTATTGAACTAGAGAAAGCGTTTGATAGTGTACCAAGGAAAGCGATATGGGAAAGCCTAAAAAGAAGAGGTGTAAATAAGAAATTGGGAAACAATATAGAGTGTATGTATAAGGTCACAAAGAATTATGTACGAACGAGAAATGCAGAGTCACAGATATTTGAAACTAAAGAAGGATTGAGACAGGGTGGTGTACTGAGCCCAGCACTATTCAACATAGTGATGGATGACGTACAAAAAGAAATAAAGCACAAACTTAAGAAATTACCAGTGGGTTATAGAAATATGGAAATAACGACTGCGTCCTTGCAGATGATCTAGTAATATTTGCAAAAAAAACACGATAGACCTGCAAGAAAACGTAACAATATGGAACGAAGCCCTTCAAAACCGAAACTTAAAAATTAACATCGATAAAACAAAGGTAATGGTAATTGGGAAAGAAAACAAGCAAGCATTAATAACACTGGATAATACAAAAATAGAGCAAGTAAAGGCGATGAGATACCTGGGCGTAAATCTACAGAAGAATGATAAGAACGAAACCGAAATAAATGAAAGAATAGAAAGAGCAACACGGACATACTATGCTTTGAATAACAAATTTATAAGAAAGAAAGAAATATCAACTAAGACAAAAATCCTAGTCTACAAGACTATACATAAACCAATATTAATGTATGGTAGTGAGAGCTGGGTGTTAACAAGGCAGCAAAAAAGTAAAATCCAGGCGGCAGAGATGAGATTCCTGAGAGCAGTTAAAGGCATTACAAGAAGAGATAGAATACGGAATGAAACAGTGAGGGAAGAACTAAAAGTGGAATCGATCTTAAAGAGCATATGGCTGGCAAGGACACAGGAAAAGAGGACTAGAGGAAGACCGAGAAAAGAGTGGAACAGTGTAGTGGCAGAGTGCTTCGAAGCCAGGGGAACAAAGTGGAAGGATGCAGAAGTAATGGCAAGAGACAGAAGGGATTGGGCAATGTTTGTTCGTAAATAAAAAGTTTTTTAGACGCCTTAACACCTTCGGGTATAAGAAGGCTTTATCGATATATATATATATATATATATATATATATATATATATATATATACATATATATATACATATATATATATATAAGTATTTAGAATAGTATGACGTCATAAGCATAAATATAGTAACTATATTTCTATTATATTAAAACAAGTAATTAAGACATTTAATTATTAAGAATAAAGATAATACAGTTAAATATTAAAATTCTATATTTATATTATAATTGAAAAGTTTGTTCGAGAGGTTTCAAGGGTTCTTGTGCGTGTCGATAGCACACGTGTAAGTTTTTGTTCGTGGTTCAGTATCTGATTATACAGTGTGGTTCTCTGGGGAGAAAATAATATTAAACTTGATTATTTTTAGATAAGTTTTGATCGGTGTCATTTAGAGGATGTTTTCCATTCATTTAGCTGTCAATTTCAATGAATGTTTTTACCTCAAGTATGTTTGTATAATACAGCATCTTTATACTTTCTAAAGTTATATTTTTTATTTTTTTTAAATTTTTGTATTAAATATTCATTTTAATTTTTATCCTGCATTTGTTTCATTTTACTCATACCTATATTGCTGTTCTAACTTAACTTATATAAAATAAGTAAATAAATTTTTGTGAACATTTCACTGGCGCTCAACTCATTTTATAGACACGTTTTTCCTAAGTGGAACCCGAGAAGTTAGAAGTCTCATATTTGAAAATTAACCTGCTGAGAAACCTAGTTGGGAAAACTAGTTGTGGATGGTGGCTAAATTGTCAAACCACTATTCATAGCAATATGTTACATTGGTTCGCATATTTTTCGCACGCTACTTCTCGGGTTTTTAGTATTATTTAACGACTTTGCATAGGAAAATATTACTAGAAAATATATTGTTATTGTTTTGCAGTTTCATTTTACTATTCGACATTAATAATAATATAAAACTAATATAAAAATCATTTAGCGTTATGAACAACTTGTTAAAAGATAGAGTTTAGAATGAGGAAGAAATAAATATAATTAGTTTATTTTTTGACAAGTACTTACCAGAAATATTTCCGAAGTTTTATAGATTGTAGTTTGATTGAATATTACAAGAATAATAACTAATGTTCGTATTCAGTCATATTAGCGTCCAATTCCGGTAAAATTTCCTGAAAAACTAAAGCTTAAAATCCTAAAAACTATTTGCAGTAAAGCGAACAGGTTTAACTTTGAGAATTATAGACCTATCGCTTTAATATCTGATATATTAAAAGCGTTTGAAGAAATTGTGTCCATGCGAATTCAAAATTTCGTAGAATCACAAAACAAAACAAAAAAATATTTAAAATTAAGAATGGGAAATAGAGCAGTATTTTAACTAAAAGAAATCATCAAAGGATTAAAAAAATAAGAAAAGTGGGGTTAGAGATATGTCACAAACATTCGAGTGTACAAAATGCATATTATGCAATAAACTTGAAAATTTGGGACTTCGAGGTGTGGTGACGTGGATTGAGTCTGACAGAAAATATTAGAAAAGAAGTTAGATCGGAATGGAGTGAAATAAAATGTGGTGTTCCCCAAGACTCAGTTCTGGAACCACTTCTATTCTATATATATTCTATTCATATATACATATATTATATATATATATATATATATATATATATATATTATATATATATATATTCTATATATAAATGATCTTTCAACAGTACATGAAAATCTTGTTATAATATTTGCAGACGATTCTATTTCTGTCACATTAACAAAATCGGCAGAAGATTTAGTTCACAATGTTGAAAACAGGTTAGCAGTCTTCAATAAATGGTTCTGTGCCAATAGTTTTAAACTAACAAAACTAAACTACTTTTAATCAGTAAAAAATGAGAACTTATAATAAGATATAATGGTGAACAACTTACACAGTATCAAAACGTCAGTTTCCTTGGGCTCAGGGTGAATGAATTGGCAACTGCGCTTTGCAGGTTTTGTTTTTGTTTGTGTACAATCTCAAAGTGTTTATATTACTGCGGCAATGATGTATACCATACCTGCGTTTTCTCCAGGCTCAGGGACGATGTACTTTTTTAGGCTCAATCTGTGGAAGCAGTCGATTACAAAAATCATGTTCGAAAACTGATTTTAACCAAAAGCCAAGCAACATGCAAAGGCATTTTTAAAGCTGATAATATACTTACCATACGAAGTACTTTCATTAATGAATATGTAGTTTTCGTGAAGATAAATTACAAACATCTTTTTTAAATAAATAACTAAAACATAATCACAATACTAGATGTATATTAAATTGCCATGTGCTTCCGCCAAAAACGCACTTATCTAAAGTACAAAAAAGTGGTTTGTACAGATGTCTAAAAGCTTGTAATTAATAACTTACCTGTTAATTTAAAAGACTTGCCTTGAATTTTTTTCAAACTCAGACTCTCTTATTCAGAACATAATTTACACCAGCGAACATTTTAGCTAATTATTAGTTTCCTATGTTTCGGTTTATTTAATTTAATTTTAATATCGTATTCCAAATTAATGAAATAAAACTGCTATTTGATAATTTTTTGACTGTTTTGCCATTCAGCTGAAACCGTATTTATTTGTTAGTCCAGAATGTAAAGCGTGAAATAATCTTGAACAATTGGTAAATGTTTGTATAAATATTATATACTTACAAAATTTAACCGTTTTCTTGACTTGTGCTATGTTATATAACATGTTAAAATAAAGCATTCTTATTGTTATTGGTATTAATTGATAATACTAATTTTTTCTGAAAGAAGCTACCAGTAGTCAAGTCTCGCTTCCTCCCAAATCATCCTAGTAATATAGTATACAGCAAGGAATTATTTCTACATCCCCTTTATTAACCATATTTGATGTTCCTCTATATCTAGAAATGGAAACACTGTTCGTGTTGTAAAATTTCGGAAGTAAGACTTAAATAATGTAGAGCAAATGTACCCTTTCAGAATCTAATTACTAGTATAGATTTATTTCTCGGTAATCAAAAAAGGAAACAATTAAAGATGTATTAGTAATTAAGGTAACACTTTAGGTGGCATTTGCATGTAGGGTGAGATTTAATAGTCATAAATCTCATTTACAGTAAATTCAACATGCTAAGTAGAACGTCCAGTGAATGAACAATTATAGACTACTTACACGTTGAGTGTAGAATTTTACCACGACTTTAACATCTATTGTAATATAACAAAAAGTGCTTTTTGTTCTATCTCTTATATACAAATTATTTATTAAAAAAAAGTCGCAAAATCTAGTGAATGAACAGTAAAATCTAACAAATGAACAAAAGGCGATCAGTAACTGAAGAATATTTTATTTCTTACAAAATCTTATTTTATAAGCAAAAAAGACTAAATTTGGATATCATAAATGCGTCGAGAAATTATAGATTGAGGTTCAGGAAGTTTTTTCATTATTTGGTGCCTTTTGTACCAAATTTGTTCTGCACACTTTCGCCATTTCCATTTTTTATTGGAAGTTTGCTCCATGACGCTTATTTCATATTGCTTTCGATGACATCGCATGATTGCAAAAGATGAGTCGAATTGGGATAAAGACAATATAAAATAATGTTTTTCTCGATACAAAACTCGTATAATTCAATGCTGTGCTGACTCTTGTGTCCATTAATGAATAACATAACCGGCAATCTGCTTTGTTTTTCTACAAGCCAGTTGTAAAATTCGTTCGCAACATATTCAAAAAAGTTGCTCCGGTCATCCAACCAGAGTCCGGGCATCCAGTTGCCCAATCACTTGGAACTGACAGAGCTAGCTCCTTCGGAATTCTCTTATAAGGCAAAATCACCATAGGAGGAGCTGCAACGTCTGATGCACATAGATGCGCATGACAGTAATTGATTCTTTCTCGTGACCAGATGAGACTTCATACAATTTTTTTGACACCGGCCCCAACGCCAACCCTGATTTCAAACAAGTTCTCACTCAGATTTCTCGGTATTGTAAATTCTGGAGGGACCTCCCATCATAATCAAAAGATCATGTTATATCAAATGTGTTTTCATTTCCGAAAACCATACTTGAATTGCACTCTCGGTTATTGTTGCACGCGATTTGGAAATAATTTCCCTTTATGCTATTCCGTATTACAATTTGGACGCCTGGTTTCAGTTAAATTTTTTTGACCAGCATCCTTAATTTCGGACGAAGCATTGGAAATCCTAACATCGCTTTAGCATTTATTCACCGTTTCTATGAGATTTTCTTCTAATTCATTTAAAATTGATTGGGGACCCATTTTCCTAATCTTAAGCGTCTTTTGAGTAAGTTTGTTGTGGAGGGCAGATTTAGGAATATTATATTTTTTGCAAGCGACGTTTAAAGTTTCAATGCCATCTTATATATTCTGAAGAACTTTAGCAAGAGCTTCCTCTTTGTATCGGAACAGACAATATTTTTTGACAAGATTTCGTTCAGACATCTTTAAGAAAAGAAACTATTTAATTAAGAACAATGAATTATTAATCACCAAAAGGTGTCAAAATATAAATATCCAGTGAATGAACACAACCTGTGAACTATGCTGAAACTGAAAAAAGAACGGTATTCATTTACATTTATTATTACATTTATAATATAATAATAATATAACTGAAAGATAGTCCTATATGCACAATAGCTTATGGCTGATTTTGACTTGCTTTGACGTTATTATCAAATAATCCAGTAAATGAACGCCTGTTCATTCACTGGGTGCCATTAATTTTTCAGTGTCAGTTATCGAACACAATATAATATTGCGAAATTCCTACAAAAATGTATCTATTACTGTAAAAGTAGTTTCTTTATTCAATTTGTATTTCATTGGTTATTCAAAGTTCTAATATTTTTCAAATTGAGTGCTTAAGTATAGATTTGAAGAGAGGAATGCATGTGACTTACCCTAACCAAAACAGTCCCCAACCTTTCGACACTAAACACTGTCTTTGGACGATCTCCCATAATGCATCATTATCTGTTCATTATTCGACCAATAACTTAATAAAATAATAGGCAGATGCAACATGTGTTTAAAATAGAAGCGAACTATGTAGACGTAACCGCATTTTTATTTTAAGTAAAAGATCGTACCATTGTTCATTTACTGGTTGGTGTGCATTCTATAGGCGATCTAGCCTATATACAGTGGAACTTCTCTAACTCGAACTTCTAAAACTCGACTTATTCCATAAGTCGAATATTTTAGGCGAACAATGAAGTTTGAATATTATTATATAGTATTTTTGTCTCCCTAACTCGACTTTATATTTCTCGACTTTTTCTATTACTCGACATAATATGTGAACACGTAGGTACACCTAACTCGACATTTTCGGGGAATTACGGAATTAT
Source organism: Melolontha melolontha (assembly GCA_935421215.2). NCBI lineage: Eukaryota > Metazoa > Arthropoda > Insecta > Coleoptera > Scarabaeidae > Melolontha > Melolontha melolontha. Next base: position 122,810,412 of record OW285237.1, on the reverse strand, counting down.
CTCTTGGAATCAGCAATATGAACAGGCAGAAACGTGTGCTGGGTGCTTTCGGAAGTGCAGTTGTGTAGTACGCGTGACAAAGTGTACGGTAAATATGTCGAAGCGAAATTTAAAGTGTTTAACATTGAATGAAAAAATAAAATTAATAGCAGAGGTGGAAAAAGGGGAAAAGAAGAAGAAATACATTGCGGAACAATTTGAGACCCCTCATAATACGCTATCGACAATTTTAAAAAATAAGGACAAACTTTTGGAAAGAAAAAATGATACGTTTAACAATAAACAAAAAAGGCTTAAAGCTTGTGTTAACGATGATATTGACGAAGCAATGTTCAAGTGGGTTACTACCGCACGTGCTAAAAATATTCCTCTTTCGGGGAGTTTAATTAGAGAAAAAGCGAAAGAATTTGCCGCTGCCTTGGGACGGGAGGAATTTTCAGCTAGTATAGGCTGGTGGGATAAGTTCAAGAGTCGAAATAATATCGTCCAAATGTCACTGTGCGGTGAAACTGGTTCTGCAGATTTTCAATGTGTTGAAGAATGGCTGAAAAATGTTTTACCGACTTTATTTAGCCAGTATGACAAAAATAATATTTTCAATGCTGATGAGACGGGGCTTTTCTTCAAATGCTTGCCCAACAAAACCCTTGCATTTAAAGGACAAAAATGCTTTGGTGGTAAAAAAGAGCAAGGAAAGAGTAACGGTTATGGTTGGGAGTAACATGAGTTGTTCTGAAAAGCTAAAATTGCTTGTTATTGGCAAAACAAAACATCCACGTTGTTTTAAGGGTATAAAGTCACTGGAAGTGGATTACGAATATAACAGAAAAGCGTGGATGACAAGTGAGATTTATGAAAAGTGGTTATTAAAGCTTGATAAGCAGTTTGCAGTCCAGAAGAGAAAAGTTTTGCTGTTCGTTGACAACTGTCCGGCGCACCCCAAAACCGTAGCAGGAAAGCTGAAGAATATTAAATTGGAGTATTTTCCTCCTAATCTAACCTCAATCTTACAACCGATGGACCAAGGAATTATAAAAAATCTAAAGCAACATTACAGAAAACGGATTATTATGAAAATTTTGGCTCATTTGGAAGAGCCAACATTTACTTCAAATGTTTCTTTACTTGATGCAATTAAAGATCTAAACAAAGCATGGAATAACGACGTAAAGACGCAAACAATTGCAAATTGCTTCAGAAAGGCGGGGTTTGGTAAAGATGATTTAGTGCAGGATGCTAACCACTGGGATGAAGATGATATCCTTCCACTGTCTGAATTAAAAAATTGGTGGGTCTTATACAGAACTGCAATAAACACAAATGATGTTGAATTTGAGGAGTATGTTGATGTTGATCATGATGTGTCAACAATGGATTTCCCAAGTGATGAAGACATTTTAGAAAGTGTAATACAGCACCTTGCTCCTAATGAAATAAGTAAGTTTACCCATCCATGTTTTCTATGTTCCAAGATGCCAAATTTTATTATTGTCTTAGATACAGATGAAGACGATGATACTAATGAAAACCAGACTGATACAACTGGCATACCTACACTCAACGAAGCGTTTTCTGCCATCGAAAACTTAAGAAGATTTGTTTCATCTAGGGAGAATGTGCCATATGCATTGCATGGTTCCTTAAATTTACTAGAAGATTTTATAACGAATGAAAAATGGACCAGTGTAACTCAAAGAAAAATTACTGATTTTTTCAATAAAAATTTGATGCAGCTTCTTTGACGTTTTAACGAATTTTCTAAGTTACTAATATGTAGTATTAAATGTATAATACATATAAATAAACTTTAAGATTCAAATTTTACGTAATTTTCGGTAACTCGACATTTCCCTAACTCGACTTTTATTCCCTGTCCCTTGGAGGTTCGAATTAGAGAAGTTCCACTGTATACACACAGACTATAGAAGTGGAAGTCATGTCTGTCTCCAGAATCCCGTATGTTGACGAGTTCCAATAAGAACGAAATGCATCCACACGTTCCGGGATAGATGTGGCTTTCACGAATTTTTCATTATCCTAACGGCTAGGAAGGTTGATGTCGCGACGTGTTGCGTTCTGCATATCAATACGAACTGAGTTTGTCGAATTGTAGTAATTAACGTAACACATTAGACGACATTTGCATGTAGGATGAGATTCAATAGCCATTAATTCTCATTTACAGTAAATTCAAGATATAATATGAAAAAATTTCAATTTATCATAAACGAGAATTAGTAAAATAAGAAATTTAAACACTTCCATAACGCTGGCAATATCCAGTGTATATTTTTGATTGAATAGTAATAGTAAATAGCTAAGCTACAAAAATTTAGCAATAAGATGCTATAATATAATCTGATTTATGTTCTACTTATTTTTTTCCATTACCGAAACGCGATTATTATTTTTCACCTCTGATATTAACGCGCAGTATCATCGCTATTATTAGACAGACACATTATTACAAAAAAAAAACCGTGGATACAGTGGTTTACAATTAATACTTTCTCTTATCCTAGACATAAAGGATTGCTTGAATAAAGTTCATTATAACGTTCATTTTGAATAATTATTTGCTTTAAAATTATGGCCAAATTATTTGTTTTCATTAATGTTTATTGAATCTGCGGAAATCACGTGTTAATCTCAAGGCTTTAAGTCGAAATACTGCTATTGATTCGTACCCACCATTTCCGAAGAAAAGTTATTTAAAGTGTTTGGAGGATATACACGTGTCTGCATATTTGGTTATTAAATTCCTGAAAATTATAAATTACGCAATTTACATGTATTAAAAAATTCCTTTTATTCTTTTATATAATATCAACTAGTTTTTCAATCGATTTGTAGAGCTTGTAAAGAGTTTCAGCTGACACAATATAGGTCAAAGTCTATGTAATGATTTCTATATGCGTATGGAGACTTACGTAGAACCAACTGCAAATTGCATACACATCGAAAAGGTATATCTAATAAATTTATAAAAAAGTATATATCGTATATAATGAAATATTTTTTGTATGTTACTCGTGATCTACAAACCAAAATGATGTTTCTCGTGTACTTGATTATTATACAGCGTGTCCACGAACAACTGCTAAAGAATGAGAGGGGTGATTGTACATATAAAAGTATGAAAAAAAGTCTCCATCAACTTGGGTCCGGAAATGCTTCTTAAGGGAGCCACCGCACTTTAGAGATGGCGGCACAAAACTGGTTTTTGGTCAATTAGTCTTGAACTAGATTTAATTTACGAATCAAATTTGGTACATGATTTACAAATAATAATTTATACTTTCTATGTTTATTGGCCAGTGACTATCGCATACAGATTTGGAGAGGTGTCAGGGGCCCTATATATTCTTGACACTAACTTTTTTCCTTAGTGATTGATTATAATTTTTTGCAAGATTATAATTGTATGATATTTTTAATGTTAAAAAGGTTCTCTTGATAAACATTGCAAAACCAACCGTTTTCAAGAAAATACGTCCAATGTGGAGCGGCCTTGTTTTTTCTTATTTCATATTTAGTACAAATGTAAAAAAACTAGATAAAAGGATTTTGTTATATTACAGCTAAAACAATACAGCATAGTATCGTTTGAAAATTGTCAATGTCAAAAATTGTTATTGTCATAATAATAATTTCATACAATTTAAAGTCAGTTTCTAGTTTATTTATTAAAAAAATGGTTTCGTTTAGTAGTGAAGAATATGCAGATATGCATTTAATCTACGGCGAAGTTAATTGTAACGCATTAGCGGCACAACGTAGATATGCAGAAAAGTTGCTTAATAGATCGCATCCCTATCATACAACCCTTACCGCCCTTCACCAATAGTTGCGGAAGACCGGATCGATGTTACCTAAAAAAAAGAAATGGATAGACATCCCGTTGTGGTTGAGGAATTTAAAGAAGCTACTTTAATAGATCTTGAAGATAACCCAGAATTAAGAGTTCGAAGATTGTCAGCATTGCATACAGAAAATTGCAAATCGTCTTTTAATAATATTCTACGTAAAGAGAACTTATACTCGTTTCATTTTCAAAAGGTACATGCTATGTTGAAGGGTGATTTTCCAGCTTGTGTAGCGTTTGCTGAATGATTAAGAAATAAGAAATTTGAAGATCCAAACTCTTTTCTCATATTTTATTCTCCGATTAATCTAGTTTTACCAAAGAGGGAATTACTAATTTATATATTTCTCATTATTATGCATACGTAGGGGATAATCCCCATTTTGTGAAAAAAACCAAATATCAACATAGGCTTAGATTAATGTGTGGATTGGTATTGTAAATAACAATCTAATTGGACCTGTAGAGTTGCCCGTCGATTGACAGGTGAAGTGTACCTAAATTTTCTTCAGAATATTTTACCCACATTACTAGATGAAGTCCCATTAAATATTCGCCAAACCATGTGGTTTATTACATGATGGGTGTCCGGCTCATTTTAGTAGAATTGTGCGTCAATATCTGGATGATACTAATGGAAACCAGTGGATAGGTAGAGGCGGACCAATACAATGGCCAGCTAGGTCAACAAGTATAAATTATCATTTGTAAATCATGTACCAAATTTGAATCGTAAATTAAATATAGTTCAAGACTAATTGAACAAAAACCAGTTTTGTGACACCATTTCTAAAGCGCGGTAGCTCCTTTGAGAAGCATTTCCGGATCCAAGTTGATAAAAACTTTTTTCATATTTTTGTATGTACCTACAATCAACCCATTCATTCTTTATAGGTTGTTCGTGGACACGCTGTATATACGCATGCCAAAAGCAACAATTAAACTATATATATATATATATATATATATATATATATATATATATATAAACTATATATTATGCATTTCTCATACAAAATATAAAAGAAAAGAAATTGTTGAATTAAAAACAGTGTTTTTCGACAAAATTGTTACTAAAATTCATTTATTAGTTGATGTCCTACTGACATTCTTACAAGTTGATAATGACAAATTCGAATTTATTTCCAGAACCATTCCCTAAGGATTGAGATGTGGACGCTTCTGTCATTCTTTATTATAGCGTACTGCTGTCCCGCCTAAATTCTCATTTTTGAAAAGTACATAGATCCATCAATTTTGACAACATATGAAACAAACCCTCCAAAATAAATTATATTCGAAAAAAGTTCTCTTGCAAAACAATATATCCAAGTACATTACTTTCGTTTTAATAATTGAGCCACATTTTCTTTTTTTACAATAGTTTTAAAACTAAAAACAGTTGGAAAAATTTAACATAGGTATGTTTTATTCGTCAGTTTTATATGATTTATCTAAAACTGTTCTAGTTTCACTATCACTTTTAGTCATGAAACGCAATTTTAATTCATTTTCAGCCAAAAATCCGTGTCTCCGTGAATTTTCGATAAAAAAGCAAAAACTTTCTTCTTGTAAAATACATGCTTGCTTACTATCAAAAATGTATTGTTAAAGCGAGAAATGAGGAAGTTTGTAAATTTTTCGTAGTGTTTAATGCTACCAAGAACTTTTATAAAGGATATTTTTATTCTATGCATTCTCCCTAGCGGATTTGATTAATAAGAGCATGAAATAATCAAAGCGACGTATTAATTACCTCACCAAAAATATTACATATAATATGTACGAGCGCGATTCGTAAAATAAGTTGCGTTTGTTTATTTAACACACACCAACATATGAAGAATTTTTTATTATATCCAACCTAAAACTACTAGTTTCAGCTATTTTTCTATATAGTTGCCATTAAGATTGAGACGATTGTCATAGCGATGAGCCAGCTTTTTAATGCTCTCATCATAGAACTCTGCTCTGCAGCTCTGCTGTAGCACTGTCCTGCAGCCCTGCATCGCATATAAAGTCTACAAGAAGGACGGCTTTCTTGTCACAAAAGACATTGACTATAACTTTTTTCGCAGAAAAACTTTGACGACAATTTAAAGGTTTTCTCGTAGGCGAGCTAGAGCGACTCGACTGCATTGGCTGTTTTCTTCTCAACGTTGACATAAGCGAAACAAATTTCATCACCTGTTATTATATGCCTGAGGAAATCTTCATCTTCAACATTATGAACAAAATTTGTGGTAACCTAAACAACCTCGTACAAACCTGTACGTAAAATTTGAGGGAAAAAATCACTCAGTTTTGTGATTGTGAATCGCCGATTTTCTTGAATTTTTTCTTCAACATTACCAACAAATTCATTCGTCACAACAGTTTATCTTCCACTCCTTTCCTCATCATGGACATTAGTTCATCCTTCTCGAAAGATACGGCACCATCTTCTAATCATACTGTCGCTCATGACATTTTCGCCATAAATAGAAGAAAGTTCACGTTGAATCTCAGCAGCCTTCATGTTTTTTACACACAGAAATCGGATAACGGCGCGCAATTCACAGTCGGCGGAATTTTTAATTGCAGCAGCCAAATTAAACCGAAATGGAAGCACGAAAAACGGAACCTACTTTACGAATCGCCCTCGTATTTAATGAATTTGCGGAACATTTAAAGAACAAATAAAAATATAAATAAACAATTTATTCGTAAATTCCTGTAATCAAATACTTTCACTGACTTGCTTAAAAGTTTTCATCGTTCGGTAGAAAGGCATAATACGTTTTGTTTAAGATATTCCAATCCGTGTTTGTCAAAGTTGGCGAACAATATGTCGAAATTTAATTCACGTTTCCCAATTTATTGCTACCTCAAAACATTCATGGAATGTACCGCACATTTGTTTTCCTCAAAGTACACAACTTAGTCATAAATACTGCATAAACAGCATAAATGGATTATCGTCGTGGACATCTAGTACTGACAGTATTTATTGCCAAACTGTATATGTATAATATTCTAAAACTATTCGAGAGAAGAGTTGAAAATCAGTTTAGGAAGAAATTGTTGCTGATTGACAATTATCTCAAAAAAATAGGGGTCAATAATTCATTACAAAGCTGAAACCTTAGATTTGTTAAATATTTTTCTGAAACAAAATTATTTCCAATTTAATAATTCAATATACACTTGTAGTGAAGGACTAATAAGGAGTAACTCTTTATATATTAGTTTTATGCAAATATTAGATTTGATGTAGATGAAATTTCTAACAATTACGAGAAAATGCATGTCCGTTGGTGGAACATACGTAATATTCATCGGAACAAAAAAGCTTTTATAAGCATTTCTGTATAATAAAAGTAGTGGCCACTAACAATTTTGCACTTCATTTATAAATAAAAATTTAATTTGATTTATGTGATTTTTGTTCGTTTAGAGCAGAGGCTCCCAAACTTTTTTTTCTCATAGACCACTTTGAAAGTTTTGCTGGTTCCGGTAGACCCCCTGCAGCTACATTTCTACCATATTCCCATGTTATCATATTACATTGTAATATGATAACAGTCGTAATATAATTCAAATTAAATATTAATAACGTAACGTAACTTCTACAATGACAATCACAAAATAGTCACAATTTTAGTGGGAGGGATGTACTTGATGGATTGACAGCAAATTATCAATATTTGGCTTCAGTTTTGTTAGAAATAACGCAAATCTCCCCGTACTGTGATATTCAATCTGTTCCTTTTTTTGTTAAAAGGTTTGTAACGACACTAAAACTTTTCTCGACAAGATATGACGAGGGAAACGCTATCAAAAGCTTCCTCGCAATTCCCCACAGTCCAGGATATTTTTCGGGTATTTCTGCCTGCAGCCAAAATGTTTGATACCCTCTTTTAAATTTCACCTTCAGTTCCTTATTAGTGCTAAGCTCGAGTAGCTCCTCTTGTAATATCACATTCTCCACTTCCGTTTAATCAAGTGGATTTATGATCCATGGTGGTATTTCCATCGTCAGAATATCTTTAAATCTGATTTTAAAGTCATCATGCAGTGCAATTAAATGTTGAACGTAGGTATGTGTGAATATCCTCATCAAGGCATTCTACCTGTGACAAGTTTGAAAACTGGGAAAATTCGCGCCGACCAATATTTTGCTTCATAAATTTCAATTTTCCAAGAAAAGCTGAAATTACACCCTTTGTTTTTATTAAGTTGAGGCGTCCCCTTGTAATTGTAAGTTAATGTCATTAAATTTTTTGAACCAGTCTGTCAAATACGCGATGTCTGCTTTCAAATTGATCAGGTTTTCTTTTAAATCTGGATCTTTACTTTCCAGAAACTCTAAAACTGATTCAAAAAGTGAGAAAAATCTTGTTAAACATGCACATTTCGACAACCAGCGTACTTCAGTATGTAAGAGCAATCGTTGGAAGTCTTCATCATTTTCATCGCACAATTGTGCAAATAAACGCGTATTCAATGCATTGCTTCTTATTTTGTTAACTGCATTAATCACAAATTGAAGCGATTGGTGCAATTTAGCACTCATATTTTTCGCTACTAGGTGTTGTCGGTGGATGACACAGTGAATTGCAGTTACCTCTGGTATAATTCTTTTAAGATGGCTTATAAACCCACGATATCGCCCGGCCATGGCAGGAGCTCCATCTGTTGCCACCGAAATAACGTTTGTGAATGGAATCGATTTTTCCTTAAAAAAATCACTCAGGACATTAAATATTGATTCACCTTTAGTGTCCATCTCCAAAGTTTCCGCGAATAGTAGCTCTTCATGAATTTCTTCGTCCAAAAAAATAATGCTTCATTACCAGGTAAAGTTGACTCGTCCAGTTTAATAGAAAAATGAGTTGTTTGCAGATAATTACACAAGAAACTTTCAATATCAGAGCTCATTTCGTCAATACGTCTTTGTACAGTGTTGTTACTCAAAGGAATTCTTTTGAGTATGTCAATTGGAGATTTGTGCAGAACAGTTTTTAAAACCTTTTCAACAGCGGGTAAAATTAACTGTTCTCCAATGGTGTGCGATTTTCCAGATTTCGCTATAAGTAATGAGATATTGTAAAATGCCCGCAAGCCATCATCGTTACTTTCCGACGTTGAAGCGAACATACTGTGCACGGTGGGTCTCTTTTCATATTTTTCCTTCAATGTTTGAAAATATTTCAAATCTTTACCTATTTTATCAGGTTGACACCTTCTTAGATGATCTTCGAGCTTCGATGGTTTCATAGAGTCATTGCTCAAAACTTTGTTGCATAAAAGGCATATGGGCAATCGCTTGTCTGCCTTTGATGGAAGAAAACCAAATTTTAAATAATCTACACTGTACTGTCGACATTTCTTCTTAGATTCAGCCATGTTTCGTATCAGTTACCTACCTGGAAATAAAAAAAAACTTTGTTGTAGTAATCTTAAGGCGGTCTTACTTAACAGGATATGGCTATTTTAACAGGATTAATTGATTATTGCAATGAAATAAACAAAGTACCGGCGGCAAACTGATTCTAATTATTAAAAGCAATAAATCGCTAAGATCAATAATTGAGTTTTATGAAATGGGCTGAACCGATTTTAATGTAATGTAAAACATTTTTTCATTAATTATATTTTGATATATTTCTGTAAATTCGATAGAAAATACTTGTAAATAATATTTTGATATCAAAACTTCGCGATTTTAATTATTTATTTATTACTTTGATGCACGTTACAAGTATGTAGTATATAAAGACACGTACAATTTATGAAAATATATTTAATTATTAGTGAACCACCACACAGTCGGGTAATAAAAAAATTACTAATAAAGTAGGGACAAGAAGTTCAACCTTTCTCGGCTTTCTGTTCTTTTATGAAAGTATCTAATAATGGCTCTGTTCAGTATTTAATTTGTAATACGTACCTACTACACGCATTACAAATATACTTATTACAACATAAATATATCTCCTATCGCAGGTGGGTTGGAAGAGATTTCTTTTAGGAATAAGCCTCACCTTTTGTACCTACGTATTTTTTTGTAATTTGTCCATTTTTTGTTTACTTACGTGTACAATAAATTGTAAAATAAATAGATAAACAATAAATAAAATAAAAGTATGTATAACAAATAGGGCAGGTAAGTACATACTTTTCCGACAGTGGCAAACACTAACATCGATTCACTTTACTTTACTTTTCTTTTCGAAATTCTGGAAACAAATGAGTAACGTTTATCCGTGGCATTCGTATTTATATTGGTGAAGAATCAAACAAGTTCATGCAAGATTGCAAGCACACACACCACAAGTCGTACTTCGTCCCTTTGCACGTCTGAACAAGCATTGCGGACGGCGGCAGCGGCAGCGCTTTGCAAGTCTCGACACGTTGTACTGAATATGGAATATGCAAGTTTTTACAAGTAACAGTCGCTGAGCTTCTTAAAGTATTATCTGCCTACATTGATAGGTGAAGCCAACATTTTAGTTCTTCACTATCGAAACCAGATAAATTTTCGTGGACCCCCGCTTACGAATGTGAACCCCCATTTTTTTGTCACGCCAACGTAGACCCCGTCGAGTCTCCCGTGGACCCCTGGGGGTCCACCTGGACCACTTTGGGAATCAATGGTTTAGAGCATAAATACGAGAAAGAAGCGATCAAAAAACAATTAATTCGGTTACTCCTTTTCGAAGATGCTTTATAGGATTATCTTTTACCGTATCCAAAGCTATTAATATATCTGAATTTTAATTACCATACTCTTTCTCTTTTTATCTTATTCTTTCTGTTCATGGTATTTCCCGCCTTGTTCAACTTTTTTATTGATGTAAATAAAATCTCATAAGGAAGAGCAATGCTAAATGTTAAACTTTTCAGTTGTGCATTCTGCTAATATGTATTTTGATTGAGCCGCAATAGGCAACGACAGTTTGACAATAAAATTGCATGACAGTTTTGAGAGAATTGAGAGTATACTGTTACGAGATGTGAATACAAAATAGATTATTATTTGCGATTTCCAAATCAAACAAAAACTTTTTATAAAAATTTATTATTAATAAGTTTTTTCTCTCTATCCAGCAACAAAATGTATGCGTGTAGATAACATTTTTGTTTTTCTTCTCTTGTGTTTTAGATTAAGAATATTGTCTGTAGCACAACAATGTGTACCTTAAATTTATCTAAAACAGACAGTACTTGTCATAATATTGTTTAGTATCCTGTGACCATCATAATCATCCGGTAGCACAGGATAATAAGGAAAAAGGATGTGTCTAAAATAGGTGTCTCGTAATCTGTGCACAACATTCAACATATACTCTACCATAACGTAAACATTTACGCTGTTCGTCGTTTTCAATAACTCAACTACAACGTCTCTGGCTTTAGTCTGAAATCGGCAGTTATTGTGAACGCTCTGGCCTCGAGGTATTTATACGTAGTTGAGTGCGCATATTTAAGCAGCGTGTTTTATCATTGGTGTAGTGATGTTTGATTCATTTTGGGATATATTTATAATATTAAGTTTCACTTTAATTAAAGCTACACTCTTTGAATTCTAAAATTATTTTGAAATTATTAATTTTTCGGTAATTTCGTGTATAATTCTCAAATTTATATACGCATATCATTGCACGTGATCGTGCTAAACACATTTACATACATACAAACATATCTATAATGAAGAGTTTACATTTTCTATTTTCAAGTTTTATTAAAAAAAAATGTTAATCATATCGCAATGTCGTGATAACTCAAGGTTAAATTTAATTAATAACATTACATTTACACTTACTAGTAAAGTCAATTATATTAATAGCCATAACGACGTTAGAATTATTTAAGAGAGCGTATTTTATGAAGAGTCAATTTGTCTTCTTTTTAATTTCTATAGACAAGTTACATTGGTACATTTTACGGACACCTTTATATATTGTTCTGCTAATTTTATTGTGTATACAAATAAGTTAAATATTTCGTAAACGTAATCTATCAATTGCATTTACTTTTAGTATTTTCCAATTTGAGCGATGTCTTTTACATTAAATATGTGAAAAGTTTGTTATGTAATCAGTACTAATCAGTAATCAAATCGTGAAAAAAAATAGTTTAACCCGTTATGCCAAATGTACGTGTAGGTACTGTTTTTCTCTAACACGTGATGTTTTCAAAATAAATTTAACGTGTCATGAATAAGATATCAATATAAAGTATAGCTATTTGTAGTTAACGAAAACAATTTTAAATTGTTTAGTTAAAAATACATATGTATATGAAAATGTAATAACATGTTCAAAATTCCTAAAAATTTTTAAATTTCGACAATGTAAAAGATTTTTTTAGTATTACAATACCTGGTAATTAACAGGGATCAGCAGTCAAGGGTACGTACCGGAAATACCTGGGACGGAGCGAGGACATCATGAATCCCGATTTAACATGTTTCGAATCAAAATACGTATAGAGAAACAAGTACTTACGATGTAAAAGTAAATACATCTTTTCCATAAGGAATATTGCAGGGTTTACAAAACATATCACTATTAGTGATATGTTTTGTAAACAATTATTAATTGTTCCATATGCTCATGTGTTAATAATTGTCTGTGATTTATACATTGAAATCGACCGTTCAACATCTACTGATGTAATAGGGGCATATCTAGAGTACATAAAGTTTTTTAGTGACGCCACATTTATCCCGTTCCAGAAAAATCTACTTCTATACCATCAAACAAGTCAACAATTCGGCGTACAGTACAAAATTCTGGATTGTTATTTAATATTTACTCAATATTTTTTTACATTATCAGTAGCCGCTCCAGGTAATTAGGAAAGGAATTGACGGCGTTAGTTATAGAATGTTGTGGATTGATTGGAGTCAAGAATGGTAAACTAAAGAGGATGGCCAGATCCCTATCTTGTAATGTTCGCCAATAAATTGTCACTAGCGCTGTAACGTCACAAGAAAACCTAAATTGGCGGGAATACATGTCCATAATGTATAATAGGTGAATTTATTTCCTCAATATTAAAAACAAGTACCTGTATATAAATTTATAATGAAAATGAGTAGTGAAGTAGTAAAAAATTGCGTGCATATGTATGACTTCCATAAAAACGTTTCTGTGAAAACAATATATTTGCACATTTTTTTATTATTTCAGTATTTATTCTCATTACAAATTTATATACAGATTCTAGTGGATATCAGTTTTGAGTCTACTAAATGCTGTTATTATATTTCAATTCACTGAATATACTGTAAATTTTAAAATATTGATTAACCAATAATAGTTGCTTTTGCGTATGTTTGCATTATGCCCCCCAATTTTGGCGGCAGAAGACCGTTACTTCTTGTGGTGTTGATATTCGTGATACCTATTCTATATTTAAAGCAATATTATATCTACATCCCTATTTTAGGTCATAAAAACTGCTAAAAATTAAAAACTAATAAGGTAAATTTGTATACACCAAAAAACCTACAGCCACAGCTTTTCCACCATTGAGTTCCTTGTGTAAGTTAGTTTTGTATACTGTGTGCAAGGATGGTACACCAAACATGCTATAACTAACAAAAAAAAAGAAAACTAATGCTAATTCAAATAGAAATCTTCATAGGACCTTAATTTAATCCGGTGCAGTCGATGTCTACCAAAATTAGCAAGCAATTTTTTGGAATACAAATTATTTCATGATGAGTCAACTTATCCATACATTTCGGATAGATTTTGCGATGGAATACTCCCATGTAATATGTTGAGAAGTAATTAGGTGCTTTATACACAAACCACATACTTCAGATAAAAACCGAATATTAGTTTTGAAAAAATTACATACTGCAATACACATAATTACATAGTTTTTGACAATAAAATGATCATTTTATTGGTTTCAATGTTTTGTTATTTCAATTATTTTGGAAATTCATTTCGATTTCTTAATAACTGTGGTAACTTGAGCCTTGAGACATTGAATTTCCGTTGTTGTTAAAGCCGTATTATTTATTATAGTTATTTCCGTATTTTGTCCACAGCTGCACGTTGCTTGTGCATTCTAAAACTTTCCTTGAGATTATGTCCTAACACGGATTTCGTGTAACAGTTAGTTGTTAAGCCTTAATTTCCCTTTTCAATATCGTTTATTAGTCTTCATTATTTATTGACGAGTCCCGCTATCTTAGATTAGATACGTACGTTTGAATACTTGTTCCGCTATCTGTGTGTAGAATTTGAAAATTGCGTACCCGCTTCTAACGTTTTACATGAGGGTGAGATTCGAGGATTAGCAGACAGACCTTGGTAGTGTAAAGTCGTTTAAAAATTACGAGTGTACATCTTCGTAATGGAAGTTAATTCACAAATCTTTGACCTTTAGTTAATTAATCCTTGATAAACGAATCATGTCAAAGGCTGAATTCTAATTTTTGGAACAGTCAATTGCCGTTTGCGACTTACGTAGATTTGGGGAAATTATAACCCAACCTTGGTTTTTGTGAGGCGTTTCAATTCGTTTTCGTAAACGGAAAAAAATAGCGTCCGACTGAAGAGTTCACTAGCACTGCAGCCTATACTACAAGGGCAATTTATGGTCGTCCAAATTCCCCGAACAGCGATCTACCTGAGCACTTATTTATCACCTTCACTGGACAGGGATAAGAGATCAAGTAATTCGTATTATTAGAGTTTTTTTGTGTAAATTAAATTTCGTCTTATAATTTTTTTTATATATATATTGCGTTCATATTTTTCTGTAATCAATTTAACTTCTTTAAGCATAACTTAAACTAATTTTTGTAATATTAATATAGTTATTAGCATTTTCAACGTCATATTAATCAATTTGCGTAGCGACTTAGAGCCCACATATAAAATTGAATATATCTTGCATCGTATATCTTTACAGAATTTATTCTTGTGAATTAAAGTATTTTTTTACTTGCATTTAATTTTTTAATTATTAATTATTCTTTCGTATAATGGAAATTAAAATCGAAATTCTGTAGCATATTCCGATATCGATATATTTTAAGTAATTTCTTCTGTGGTCACAATTGTTTTTGCCGTGTTGTTGTACGAGACCACAGATGTTCTTTTTTTATACATGCAGGTGTCGAAAAATGATGACGCATTTTTGTAATTTCATAATTTTGAATTAGAATTTAAATCGTTTCTATTTGTGATTAGGATATTTTGACTATCGCTTTTCTGTTTATAAAATGATTGTGAATTTATCTCTAATGGTACCTTTTGCGGGAATATAATATGTAATTAACTTAAATAATTATTTTCCATTTACTTTTAACAGTATTATTATGTTCAGCTTTTGAGATATTATGTTTGCCGTACTGTGTTCACCTTTTTGCGATATCTAGTTTTGAATTTTGTATAGAGTTATATATTTTTACCTTAATATACAATCGGTATAATTATACAGGCTGAAGATTACAATTGATTAATATTTCTTTATTTGATTTTAGTTAATGCTTATACATCCATTTACTTAATTTTATTATAATAATTTATTTTCCTTTGATCGTGAATTTACGAATTATTTGTTCATAAGTTTTTTTCTTTGCCTTGGCACTCCCCGTAGCAATTTTCTTTTCAGGTAACCTGGGCAGAAATTTTTGGAGTTAGTACGTAGGTACTTAGTAAGTCCAGATATATAGCGTGAATTTGAGTATTTGAGAGCGCCGAAGATTGCGTAATCTCTTTTCTCAGTTTTCAGTGAGAGCTTCCATAAGCAAAACAGAGTGGTGCTACCTTCTAACTTTTATTTTAGTCCCCCACGCCCGTCTTCACTGACTAAGGGCATATATAATAAATAGAAGCTCCCATACTTTGTGCAATACTACTACAGTTTTTTTTTTATCTCGGCCATCTTCAGACGCCTTCGCTGCGCCAGCTTCGCGAGTAGGTTGTAAATGGAACTAATGAGTATTAAATTTCACTCAACATGCAAATGTCACTTAATGTGTTGCGTTAATTTCTACATTTAGACAAACTAAGTTTGTACCAGTATGCAGAAACGCTACACGCTACATCTTCCTGGTTGTTAGGATAATGAAAAATTCATGAAAAATCACATAGGTGTGATTATGCGAAATGCATCAATACATTCCGGGATAGGTTTCGGAATGTGTGGATGCATTTCGTTTCCATTGGAGCTTTCAACATACAGTATCCTGTACAGACTAGTTTGTCGAAATGTAGAAATCAACACAACACAGTAAGCGACATTTGCATGTAAGGTGAGATTTAATACTCATTAGTTTTCATTTTACAGTAGTTCATTATATTAACTATATATACGCGAAGTATAGAAGTGAAAAATTACATCAGTCCAGGACACTGTGTGTTGACAAGCTCCAATAAGAGCGAAATGCATTCACACAACGCAACATATTAAACGACAATTGCATGTAAAGTGAAATTTAATACTCATTAGTTCTCATTTACAGTAAGTTCATTATAATAAACTACATGCTTTGAAATGTTACGCGCTTGCGCGTTTTATTTCGCCAAAAATATGAAATGGACTATTTACAAATTAATTTTTTAACTAAATGCTAGATGAATACATATTTTGCTACATTCAGGCCACTCAGGCTCCTAGCTTGATAGTATCCGTCTCTCTTTTCCAGTCTTGAGTCTTTCTTTTTCCAATTATGAACTTCCTTTTAGCCTGTTAGATCACTTCAAACCGTGTATCACCATTTTTTATTTAGTTTTTTATTAATACGTGGCCCTTCTAGGTTTGTATCTATTAGTTTCTTTGCTACTCATTCACTATTTTCATAGTAATTCTATCTAAGTGCCCCAATAGCTACTTTTACCTGTGTGCTTGTCTCTGGCTCCATATACTTATTCATTTTCTTCGTTCAAATTTCTCTTTCTCTTTTTCCCTCTTGGGATTTTCATTTGCTACATATCTATTCTGCCTGGTTCTTTCTTGTTGACGATCCACTCTTCACTACCATACATCACAGCGGATTTGTGTAGACTTTGCCTTTCTAGATACTTCTTTCGGTCTTATTATTCTGTTCGATGTACAGACACACCTGTTTCATTTTACCAACCTTGCTTTCACTTCCTCTTCTCTATCGGTGATAACTATTGCAAAATTTTTAACTTTTCCAAATACTACGCTTTTAAAAAAATATGTTTTTTAAATGTAACACATTTTTATGTCAGAAATAGGTACCATATTATGAGAAAAGTTAAAATGGAAAGGAATTTTACTATCTAGTTTAGTTTTCAATTATTAAAAGTATTATGTTATGAATTTCTGTTTGGTAAATTTTTGGTAGCTTATAGTCACCTATTCTCTCCCAATTACTGAAAATGTAATAATAAAGAGCCAAATTATAAACATTTTACTGTTCAAATGTATTAATAATTGAATTTATGTATGCTTAATTTTAGGGTCTAAATTTTGACATCAAATTAAGTTGTGATTTCTTCTTTTTTAAGTGTATACTGAGAAAAATGTACAAAGCTGTAAAAGGAAAAAAATATTGAAAGTGAATGTATTGTAAAAACATGAACTAGAACTGTAGTTCAGTAAACAAGTATTAAATCCAACTAGAGTAAAAGTACTAGAAATAATTTTTTTGTAGTTTTATATTTTACTAGACTTTACAAACGATTGCTACGAACACAACGCTGAATAATTGTGACATAAAACAATACTTTCGAAGTTAAAATATGATAATACACAACTCAATTAGTAGTCAAATAGATAAATGCAAGTCTCAAGTAGAAGTTACATAAACCATTATTTGTTGGCTGTATAGAGATCGTAGGAGGACCAATGTGAATTCGATATTTGACGAAGGAAATTATTAAATTCGAAACAATTAGTATTGTTGTTATAAATAGCCAATACGATGCTGAAGTAACAAAATATTTCATTTTTTATTATTATACATAGTACTATTTTGTACAACATCAACACTATCCATTCCTATGCCGATAGGTAAATCAAGGGCGATAGTTGTAATAATACTGTAGGCACGTAATTTTTAGCAACAAATTCTTACACCAACAGACAATTCAGTGCAGACAGTACAGGAGTGTAGTTAAGGTAACGGTCTTAACATGGTCAAACAGATATTACCATGGATGGGTGACCAGTAGAAAAGATTCCACGCCTCGAGGCGTTCAGCTCTTCGACACCGAAAG
This sequence comes from Melolontha melolontha, assembly GCA_935421215.2. Taxonomy (NCBI): domain Eukaryota; kingdom Metazoa; phylum Arthropoda; class Insecta; order Coleoptera; family Scarabaeidae; genus Melolontha; species Melolontha melolontha. The sequence goes on along the minus strand of OW285237.1, from coordinate 122,792,346 downwards.
CTAAAAGAGAAAGATAGAGAGAGGAATATTATTATACATGGTCCTATTTTGTATATCACCAACTCTAACGATTCCTTCGCCGTTTAGTATCTTTGTTACCATTATTTAATGGTATCTTACAACAACTCCATTGTACAAGCAACCACATAAGGATGCCACAATAATATTGTATTTTTTATTACACTTTGATAACTGCTGTTAATTAATCTTTTCATTAATCGGATATAATGATAAAAGACTATGAAACCATGAAATCCCTACATAGAAACTTAAAGCTGTAAAGAGCAACTACAAAAAAAACCTAACAAATTTTAAAATCTGGCAGTTTAAGACTTGCGTAGTTGCACAGAACAGAACGGAGAGTGGAAATGATTTACAGTGAAAATTACGTACAATGAATTTAATTTTTTACAAAATATCTCAAGGATTTAAAGGAAATTATATGTGTCAGAAGGGAAAATATAATAGTTGTTAGAAGTTATGAAAAGTCGACGATTTTCATCAGGGAAATTTACAATGAAGTGGTCATAGCTACGATTGAAAAATAACACAGGAGATATTGCCATTACACTGAAAATGGAAAGGAAACGAAATAAGAATCTTCTAACATAATTTTCCTTTCTTGATTTTGTTCGGTGGAACTCAGTAAATTAGATAAATATGAGAGTTGGCACTATGCATTGATCGTTGGAATGTGTGGAATTTTAATTAAAAATATGTGATTACTTTAATTAAAGAATAAGTAATAATGTTGATAGATAACTAAAGTGTTATAGAGCAGAGAGAAATTTAAAAATAGATTTTGATATAAAATGCAGATTTTTTCTATACAGTGTATTGAAATAGAACACTGAATAAGTAAAATAAAAATTCTGCAATTCTGATAACTCTCATTAGATAGAAATCGGTTACATTAAAATAATCTTATAATCAAATAAATGTTTCCGCTATAAATCATCTATTAAGACTTAGTATCGATTGAACAGTCACCATATTTTCCTAATTGAGTTCTTTGAAGTAATAAGACACTTGAGAAACAAAATATATACATAATTTTATATGATAACGAAATATTACAAATGCAAATATCGGCTACGAGGGATTTTATGGGTGAATTTAAGAACCGAATTGGGACCAAATAGTCAGTGTCAGCATGCAGAAATCACTAGACGAATCAGGCTCGCCTGGATAGCTTTCGGCAAGTTGTGACACGTACTTAGAAATAAGGAAATTCCAATAAACCTAAAACCTAAAGTATACAACACATGTGTTCTGCCAGTCCAAACCTACGGACTTGAAACTATAAGCCTGACCAAGGCTTCCGCCAATAAATTCAGAACATCACAAAGAGCCATGGAAAGGAGCATGCTTGGTATTTCACTAAGAGATAGGATCAGGTGCGAAGATATCAGAAAAAGAACGAAGATAAGAGACGTTATATGGGAAATAGCAAAAATGAAATGGGCGTGTGCCGGACACATAGCTAGACAAACCGAGGATAGATGGCCACACAAAATCACGGAATGGAAACCAAGACAAACAAAAAGAGGTGTGGGACGCCCTGCAAAGAGATGGGTGGATGATATCAGAAGCGTAGCGGGAAGGCGATGGGTCCACACTGCACAAGATAGAGACGAGTGGAAAAGATTGAGAGAGACCTACGTCCAGGAGTGGACGGATACAGGATGAGAAAGAAGAAGAAGAGTCAGTGTCAGCTACTTAATCTAATATAACAAGAATGTTTTTTTATTATTTTCATTAGATTTTAATTTTTTTATTACTTCTTTTATAAAAAAAATGTAGCGAAAAGAGAATTATAGAATTTTTTCCTTATTTTTAGAATTTACTAATTCAATTTTGTATAATTTTCACAGTACTATAGGGATCAAGTATTGCGACTGTAAATAATATTTATTGTTCTTCCAAATTTATTTCTTCTCCTTCAAAGTAGTTTTCTTCCGAAATAATACACTTATTGCAATTTTTCCAGTCTCGATGACAGTTCTGAAAATCTATTTTCGGTATATGCTCCAGATAGCGTTTCTAATTTTGTTTTTATTTCTTCAATCGATTAAAGGCGATGTCAACAAAAAGATCTTTTTGAACTTTGGGCGAACATAGTGGCTGTGGAACAATGTGTGTTGAATGCTTGGTCAAACAGTTTCGAACAAGCTATGGTAATCTGACGTGGGGTGATGCATTATCTTAATGTAAACATTACGAGTTATCATTTCATAATTCGGGGCGTTTCAGACTTGCGGCTTCGCATAACACTCAAATAATATTCCTCGTTAACAATTTGGCCGGTTGGAAGATATTCATAGCACACTACATGACAATCAAAGAAAAATATTAACATACTTTAATTTTTGAATGACTTTGACGTCGTCTTTCTTGATCATTGACACAATATTCAGTGGATTTGACGTTGTCATTCTTGATTATTGACACAATTCATTGGCTGTTGCGGCGCCATAAGTGTTTGGTCTTAAAATTAACGTAATTAATTTATATATATATATATATATATATATATATATATATAATAACTTCGTGACCTTGGTATGATATGGTAAACCTAATCAGTAGGCGACTACATTCATATTTTGTATTCTCTTGATAAAGGCGTATACAGCCGAAACATGTAGAGTTTTTAAATACATATATTTTGAAGTAATATACAGACCTTTAGTCGCCTACTGGTTAGGTTTACTATATATATATATATATATATATATATACAGGGTGAGTTTTTTTGAATGTTTAGCATTGGGATCTCAGAAACTACTGGAGATAGAAAAACGCTTAAATGGGGAAAGATGCGCAGTTTTACGAGTTTTATTTAAAACTGCTTTTGTTTCTCCGATAACTTTCATGGCTTATTAGATATTCAAAGAAAACTAAATTTTACGATTTTCTTTAAACATGCTTAGCATCGTTAATAGTAATTTTAGAAAAAAAGTGTTCAGACAAATGTTTTAGATAATTTTACGCCAAATAAAACTATGTAGCTAATATTTTTTTTTCGTTCACTATTATCGAGTTATGACACAAGCTTGTGTTTTTTTAAATCGAAACCATAGTTGGTTTTGACATCATTAAAAAGCTTATTTTTTGCTTATTACAATGATATAAGGTTTGATATGGTTATTTTAAAAAATAAAGAGGATATAGACATTTCTATGATTGTTCACTTTATAAGATAAAAAAAAATGTTTGGTGTTTTGTAATTCAAAAAACGAAAAATCTGAGTTACAATAGTGTTCGTTGGAGCAGTCGAGATAAATATACTAACATTGCTTTCACGTGAGTCACAGAAGTGAGAGCTGTTAATTTTTACTTTTAAGTCAAGTTCATTGTCAAACATTGACAATTAACTATTAATTAATTTAATTGTAACTTAACTATAAGCGGTGCAAACGGCCGTTAATCATAAGTTTGCATTGGCTATGTAATTTTCTAACGTAGAAAAGCGTGATATGGATGAATGTTACATTCAGTGCCGGAAAAATTCTACTAGAGCTGCTGAAGTTTATTTTGAAAATTATTTTGATCGACGTCAGCCGTCGCTACCTACTTTTAAGAGATTATGGGATAATTTAGCAGTTGAATCGATTCTGCCTTTACTTGATGTAAATCCATATCAAATGATAAAAACACACAATGTTGTATTAGATTTACACTTTATTTAATAATAATAATGACTATATAACAGCTGTTTCACCGTACAACGATTTCTTCGGATATAACAAGTGGTACTATAAAACATTTTACTTAAACGTAAATATTTTTTATTTTATTACTTAATGGTATTCTCAGAAATTGGAAACCGAAATATTTTTACCCGCCTCTTTTAGTAGGGATACATATAAACCGTTGTACGGTGAAACAGCTGTTATATAGTCATTATTATTATTAAATAAAGTGTAAATCTAATACAACATTGTGTGTTTTTATTATTTTATAATTTAGCAGATTATGGTTCGTTCGTTAAACCAAAATAAAAAAAAGGGATGGATGAAGATAGAGAAATAAACATATTAGCAAGTGTCGCTCAGAATCCATCTACATCGACCCGACAAATTTCAACAGAAATGGGCTCCTCTCAACGCACTATTGTCAGAGTGTTGAAGAAGCATAAATTTCGTCCCTACAAATTATCAGTATCACAAACTTTACATGAAGGTGATAACATCAGACGAATAGCTTTTTGTAGATGGTTTAAAGATCAGTGTCAAAACAATCCACACTTTTCAATGAAAATATTATGGACCGATGAATCTCGTTTCACAAATTGTGGAATGTTTAATAGGCACAATGAGCACATATGGTCTCAAAGAAATCCACTTCACGTTGAACATAGGAGACCACAAATTAAATTTGGGTTTAATGTTTGGTGTGGTGTTATAGGATCAACTCTTCTTCCTCCTTTTATTTTTGATGGATCACTAACTGGCAATCGTTATCTTAATTTTTTACAACAAGATTTCGAGGAAATGTTAGATAATTTAAATTTAAGGACCCGAGCAATGCTGCAATGGTTTCAACATGACGGAGCGCCTCCGCACAATCAACTGAATGTTAGAAATTATTTAAATTTGAACTTCCCTAATCAATGGATAGGACGAAATGCACCCATTGAATGGCCGGCTAGATCCACTGATTTATCAGTTTTGGATTTTTTCTTGTGGGGTGTACTAAAGGACACAGTATACAAAAGAACATATGAAACAATCGACGATTTAAGAGAAGCTGTCTTAGTTGCTTTTAATAACATCGATAGGCGTAAAGTCCGCAAAGCTACAAATTCTGTTGTGAAGAGATGCAATTTGTGTATTAATAATAATGGAGGTATCTTTGAACATTAATAATGTTGTGTGCCCTTAATAAAAGTTCTTATAGTTTTCATTTTATTACTACATAAGATTTGAAAATAAGTTTTCGTTTGGTTTGTATTTTATCAGTTCGAAATTCAATTGTTTTCCATAAAAACCATAAAAATGTATATATGTATCTTCTTTATTTTTTAAAATAACCATATCAAACCTTATATCATTGTAATCAGAAAAAAAAGTTTGTGTCATAACTCGATAATGGTAAACGAAAAAAAAAAATTAGCTTCATAGTTTTATTTAGCGTAAAATTATCTAAAACTTTTGTCTGAACACTTTTTCTCTAAAATTACTATTAACGATGCTAAGCATGTTTAAAGAAAATCGTAAAATTTAGTTTTCTTTGAATATCTAATAAGCCGTGAAAGTTATCGGAGAAACAAAAGCAGTTTTAAATCAAACTCGTAAAACCGCGCATCTTTCCCCATTTAAGCGTTTTTCTATCTCCAGTAGTTTCTGAGATCCCAATGCTAAACATTCAAAAAAACTCACCCTGTATATATATATATATGGTAGATTTAATTAGTTGGCGATTTAAGGTCTGGTTTTACTTAAAAATGCATATATTTAAAACAATCTTACATGTTTCGGCTAGTGATGCCTTTCTCAAAGAATTTAATTTATTTTTTAAATTCTTTGAGAAAGGCATCACTTGCCGAAACATGTAAGATTGTTTTAAATATATGCATTTTTAAGTAAAACCAGACCTTAAATCGCCAACTAATTAAATCCATTTTGTTTTAAGAATGTTCGAACCTGCGAGACAAATGAATGATGAAAACAATTTTCAAATATCCCCGACGTCAGCCAGCATTTTTCGAATTTGCATATTATTTTAGCGTAGAAAATATATTTCATGTTGCAATACAATTCCCGCACTTAGACTAGCCCGTTCTATTTTTTTAAGTCATCTAAAATTAAATCAGGGGCTCGGCCTTCGTTGCCTATCCTCCTCACACCCTTATTTATTCCAAATTTCTTTCCAACAAGCTTTTTCCTTTTCAAATTTGGAAACTAGAAGAAATCACAAGCCAGAACTAATGAATATGGGGAATGAGTCAAAAATTCGTATCCGAAACGTGTTATTACGTCAGCATAATATTGACCAGTTCATGTATATCCTTCCTATAAATAGTCAATGAAGATTACTCCTTTGGAATTCCAAAAAAAACGTGGCCATAATCTTATTTGTCGAAAGAAACAGTTTTTGTCTTTCTTCAGAGTACGTTCATCAGAAGAAATCCATTGCTTTAACTGGATTTCTTGTCTCTGTAGTATAGCGATGTATCTGGGTTTCATTAGAAACTGAAACATGAGTTCGCATTCAGTCAATAATAAGCAAACGCAGCACTCATCTTGCGTATTTCAATGTTGATGCATAATATTGTGTACCCATTCGATTGATGTTTACGCCATTAACTGTCTCACACACTTTCATTTGGCGGTCGCTCTCTACAGTGGTATGAACTTTATTAATCATTGTGGAGACATTACTGTATGAAGGCACTCTACGTTCAGCATTTTCTGTGCTTTATATCACTACTTTTAAAAACAGTGAAGCACTTACAAATCATTCCATGGGAAGGAGCAGACTCGCCGTAATTTTTAACTAACTTTTTTCAGTTTCTTTAATGGTCTTTCCACGTAAAAAATGTTTCTTCTTCATATTAGCGCAGCTCTGCTGCCTCAACGGCAGCAAAGAAACGGTGGAACAGCAAATATAAAATATGTAATGTCTTCGTAATTTATAAAAATCATATTTTTATGTAAACCGTAAGTGTAAACCATACTTGCGAAAGAATCACTCACTAACTAATCCATAGATAATCATATAAGATCAATCTAACCTTACTTATATATAATAACAATTTAACATAACATGTAAAAAAAAATTAATTCGGAAAACAGAATTTGGCTTCTTAATCAACTTACATAAAACGCTGAATCACATTTATTTTGCTATAAACACTTAATTTAATTATTTCCATTCTGGTCACTTCAACCCTTAAATAATGGGAGTTTTTTACCATAATAATTTAAAATGGAAATAGACATTAAATAATGTATTTTTAAAGTCTATAATTTTACTCCTACAACATAATTTGAAACATACTTGAGTAGGTAACACCTACCAATTTTGTATAATACAAAAGTATTTTTAATAATATATAATATTATTAAAAATGGGGTGTGAAGAACCTTTACTCCTACAGTTTCACTTACAGTAGTTAAACGACATTTTCAAAATTAATTGTCTAAATGTGAATACTACTGATTAAAAATGTCATACATCAACTTCCAGGAAGTAATAGAGACGGTGCTTAAAAGTTGCCGAACGTTTTGAAACATTTCAGGAGTAATTTGATTGCATTCCTCTAGAATACGTTCACGTAGGTCTTGTTAGAAATTTGGTCAGATTGTATAAATGCGATGATACATCTAATAATAATCTGTGTAGAGCTTCAATATAAAGCCTTTCATTAATTTTTTTTACAGACGCTGCATAATAAGGAGCGTCTTGTTGATGTATCAAATGATCTATTATCGTTCTAGCTGATTACCGTCTCTTTTAAAAGAAAATTAACATATTCTGATATTTTACGCTAAATTAATTAAAACGTGACAAAATCTGACCGAATCGTTGTATGAGAGAACTAAATTTTTCAAATTATACTACATACTTGTTAAAAGTCATATTCTTCAAACAGCTTTCAAATATAGGATAAGTTCTACTAAGAACATTAAGATATTGCAATTTATTGGGGATTAAATTATGAGAATTTTGAATTAAATTTGCAAGAAGAAACCAAGTATTTCCCTATGGTGCAAATCAGATAGTTGATGGTATATTCGGGGTTTTAAACATTAAAGAATATAGAAAATATCCTTAAAAACTTTGTTATTTAAGATTTACAACATAACTCTCTCCAATATCAATCAACGAAACAATTGCCAACGCTTATATAATCATTGGAAATGTCTCTGAATGTTGTTAATATCGTTTCAGCATCCACCTTTTATGTAAAATTCTAGAAGGAGTCACATGAAGCTAAATGTGAGTCATACTGGAAAACAAATTAGTTCGCGATCCAAAAACTCATTCAGAATCCCTACAGCATGAAAAGATGCGACGTATTGCAGAAAGGAATCTTTCTCAGTCTATCCTGTTGCAAAGCTGTCCCAGTACGTCTAAATAGTAATGAGAAGTTACAATAATGTACTGAGAAAAATTGATTTATTGTAATAAATCATGTATATCTTACACGTCGAAAAATGAAATGAAATTATATTTATATTCGATTTCATCATTCGCACTTTCTTCTTGTCTCATCAGTGCTAATATTGGAACCACTACGAAAATAAGGAATTACCTTTCCATTCTTTAATTTATAAATAAAAGTTTAAAAATTTTGTTTGCGGTTGGAGTCCAATTACTATAAAATTAATACCATAGTTATCCGATGAAGAGAAATATTTTGATTTTCAAAAATTTAACATTCTCTTGCAAACTAGTTAAATTACAATTATTTATTTAGGTGTGGATGTCCAAGAATGTTTTTCTAATTAACACGTTGACCGCCATAATGCTATAATTTTTGCGATCTCTGGGGCCACGCATTTTTTATTTCGATTTTTGGGATCAGTTGAGAAATTTTCCTATTTTTACGAATGGATTGAAAATTAGTCAACACATTCAAGATATGAAAAATAAACAACCTATCGATTTTTTTTGATATTTGTGGATGAAGGTCTCCTAAATCTAATGGTACAAGAAACCAACAAATACGCTGCTCAAAAGGCTGAGAAAAAAAATTTACCTTGGGTACGAATTCGAAATTGGAAAGACACCAATATTCAAGAAATGAAAATATTTTTGGGTTTGCTGCTCTGGATTGGATTAGTTCAGATGCCCAAGTTGGTATGCTATTGGTCTAATAACTTCCTTTATTCTAACGAGGTAAAATCTGTTATGTACCGTAATAGATTTGAAAACTTATTTTAAGTATGTGCAGATGAAACTTTAGTGCCGTTTCGAGGGCGTCTGGCTTTTTTACAGTACATAAAAAATAAACGCCACAAATTTGAAGTAAAACATTTCAAATTGTGCATTGAAGAAGGTTATTCATATGATTTTAAAATTTACTGCGGAACAGAAAAAAATAATTTGATTGACAGCGTACCAACATCCATTTTTATGGGACTTTGTAAAAATTTATTGGACAGTGGGCGAACAAAATTTGTGGATAATTACTACACTAGTATCGAACTTGCCCATAAATTGTTGAACAGGCAAACTCACCTGGGTACCTTGAGAAAAAATCGCAAGGGAAACCCAAAAGATATGATTGAACAAAAATTTTAAAAAGGCGAAATTATTGCTAAGGTAAGAAACTTTAGAGTGATAATCTTGAAGTGGTGTGACAAACGTGAAGTATTGATGCTAACCACAAAGCATACAAATAGAATAGTTACCGTAAAATAAAAAAATGGAAGTGAAGAACAAAAGCCAGAAGTTATCAAAGACTACAATCAAAATAAAAGTTTTATTGATCTTTCATATCAAATAAAAGCCTACTCCTCTTCTCTAAGACGCAATCGTGAATGCATTTATATTGTACAAACGAGTAACTGGTAAAACTATTCGTATTACTCAATTTAGAGAAGAAATTGCTAAAGATTTACTTAAAATAACTCCAACGGAAAAACCAGCTACAACAGAAAGGCATCTCATTGAAGAAGTAGATACCAGAAATCGACGTAGATGCGCAGCTTGCTACAAAAAAATGTCTGAAGAGCATGGAAGAAAATATGCTTCCTCTAAGGTCACCACATCTCGTTATAGTGTGTTCAGTGTAATAAATTTTATCGTATTTCTTGCTTTACTACAGCCTTCGAAAAACCTTGAATCTTTTTTCCAAGATATAAAATGGTCTTTAGTTTTTGGTTGAAAAAGTAAACATTTTAATTTTTTTTTGTTTATAATCTACTTTGTTTTTTTTTGCTTATTTTTGAACGAGAAATAAAATTTTTGATTCCGAATTTACCGTTTATTTACCATTTTAGTAAAGCATAAAATGACACAGCAGACATTATAAAGGCAATAATGATAAAAACGAAGATTAGTTATTCGGCGAAGCCGGGCCAACTACATTTATTTGTTCACTAGGCTGGATACTTTTATTTTTCATAGCATTGCCATTCAAATGTGAGATAAATGTGTGCAACACAGCTTGAAGTGAAATACTACATGCGGTGCACTTGTGTGCGGCGCGGCTATAACGATAATGAGTATTGCGAGGCACGTGTGCTTCACACGGCGGCCAACGTGTTAATAATATTTTCTATACCGTTACCTAAAGAAACTAATACATCTTAATAAATTAAAATAAAACAAGGCATTGATAGTTTTATTTACATATTGAAACACGCGACGATGTTTCGCCAAAAACTTCTTTGAAGCTATCAGAACGAATACGTGTTATAGGTTCTTTAGAAAGCCATAAATACTTATCTTATAAATTTAATTGAATCGGCCGATACTTGCTGGAAATCCATTATATGTAAATGGGATTTAAGTAAAACACTTATACTAATTTCCAGTATATATTACACTTTATTATATATTAATAAATAGATAACATGTTTCGCTACGATGTAGCTTCTTCGGATCTTATATTACTACTGAACGCGCTCTTCACAAATGTATGGCTTTTTTCTAAACTATTCAATGGGTTGCACTTGTCTACATTAGAATCGTCTCTTACCGATATATCGTCTAAAATTATTGTTATTTTAATATATTTAATTTTAAATATTTTATATACTGGCACAGATATGTAGATGACGTATTAGCTTGTTTCAGAGGCACAGATAGACAATTAAACCAATTTTTTTAACACATAAATAATCTACACCAAAACATTAAGTTCACCATAGAAAAAGAATCAGATCAAAGTATAAACTTCTTGGACCTTACAATTTCTAGACAAAATAATAAACATGTCTTTTCAATATATCACAAACCCTCACACACAGATGTTATCATTCACAATAGTTCCTGTCACCCGGTAAGTCAAAAACTAGCATCATTCCATTGTATGATACACAGATTAATATCAGTACCTTTAAATAATGAAAACTTCTTTAAAGAATTTAATATCATTAAACAAATAGCGCAAAATAATGGATATAACCCAAATATAGTAGATACAATTTTAAGAAAAAAGAAATATAGGAAAGCAATAGAAAATGTGTACCCAATAATAAAAGATAAACCAAGCAATTATAAATTATTAACATACATAGGACCGATAAGTGAAAAAATAGGAAAAATTTTACGAAAAACAGATATAAATGTAGCTTATAAAACTAATAATTCTTTAGGGAAATTCATAAAAAATAATAAATCCAAGACAAGCAAAAGTAATAAATCCGGAGTATACAAACTAACATGTAAAGAGTGCCCTAAAACATACATAGGCCAAACTGGTAGGAGCTTTGAGAAAAGAATACAGGAACATTTTAAAAGTTTTATTAACACAAAGACAGATTCCAATTATGCAATTCATTTGTTGGAAAATAATCATAGTTTCAATAAAGATTTCGAAATTTTACAGTCACAACAAAAAGGATTAAAGTTAAATTTACTGGAATCCTTAGAAATAAATAAACTTAAATATGCAGATATATTGTTAAATGACCAATTAGACCTTAATAATTCCCCACTTTTAAACTGGTTTCATTAAATATTAAAATAACAATAATTTTAGACGATATATCGGTAAGAGACGATTCTAATGTAGACAAGTGCAACCCATTGAATAGTTTAGAAAAAAGCCATACATTTGTGAAGAGCGCGTTCAGTAGTAATATAAGATCCGAAGAAGCTACATCGTAGCGAAACATGTTATCTATTTATTAATATATAATAAAGTGTAATATATACTGGAAATTAGTATAAGTGTTTTACTTAAATCCCATTTACTTATCTTATATGTTACATGTGACATTATGCAAAACGGATTTTGATTTTCAATTTTTAACCTGTGAGATTTTATTTTGATTTCAAGTACTTTAGCTTCAGCGCTTCAAAGCACAATTTCCGTTATGATTTAGCAGTAGCATGAACATCTATACTGTTATTAAGCCTAGACGACAAACATAGACGATATATGTGAGTCGGAAATAAAGTGATAATAGCGATGTTTACTATGCATCGACCAAATGCGTAGCGTTTGCCAACACGTAATTTAAATACTTGCCTTAATGATTATGTTATGGTTGTGGAATAGTTTCCTAGAAATGTATAAAAGTAACAATCTCTTCAACAGAAACTCGAAATATCTTACTTATTAGGAGTACGAATAATGAATTGGTGTCCTCTCGATTACACGAGTATATATCGCATCGCCATCGCATAAATCTGAAAGAGTTTAACTATCCTTTTCCATTGTTGATGCCACTTAGGCGGCGGCGATGTTATTGCATTTTGTGATGTTGCACTATACCTAACACAAAATTTAACGACATTTTCTCGCATAACGATCAAATTCGATATATAAACTGTTAGGATTATCAGATATCAAACGTTGCGTTCGATTTGGTGAAATACTTCAAGGGCTATTGCGAGAGCGATGGTGTGGATAGTTATGCCGATGATTTTCATTAGAACTGCTGATTGTAATGCTGCTGCTGATTTTATGAATTGATTCATCAATTTGATGGATCCATTTATTAGACTGCAGTAGTGTTGTTAAATTAAACAGTGTTATAGAATTGCAGCATAAATTTATTGATCCATAAACTCGATCAGCGATTTCTAAACAGTCCAACAAGGAACCATTGGCTGCTACAGTGGCAGCATGCGCATGAGACGGCAAACGAATGCCTTCCTCATAAGTCACGCAATGCAGAATCCCTATGTGAATTACCGGTGACAAACCATTTCATTATACAGTTAACTTAGTTTTTGTATCAAATAACGGCATATCGGATAATATGCGTGACAAACGTCGTGTTTGTGAATCGGGGAAATACTTAATTAATTTTAATGTGATGTATTTATACCTGCCTGCTACTGGCACCTTTTCAATGATTTTTAATTAGTTGCAGTAGTTCATTTGGTGTAACTTGTACGTATTATATTATCGAGTGTCGCTTATGACTCCTGAAGCAGCAAACCATAATTCAAGAAACATAAAATATGCCTCAACAGCTCCGCCTTCTGGAAGTGAAATCCGTGGGAAAATCGAGTCCACCAAAATTTCGAAGCAATCACCAATTTGTTGGGAATTCATTACGTTGAATAATTAATGGAATAATAAAATCATAACGGAGTCATCAGTTTTAACCTGCACAATAAAACTTACTTTTAAATTATTAAACACAATTTATTAAAACTTTTTTTTAAAAGATTTATCACAGAAAGTAAATTTTTAGTGACATAAATTTTAAACTAGCTATGTTGCTTTGATTAAATATAATCAAAAATGAGTTGTTTGGATTTGTGAATGTTTTCAGATAAGTAATTATTTAGAAAAGTAAATAATATGTTTTATTTATACCCATTATTAAAATAAAATAGATCTAAATAGACTAGTATAGAAAATTTTAATATACAGGTCTCCTTAAAATAAAAAGATAACGTATGAAAAATGGGAGCTTGTAATTATATAGAATATAAATCCAAAATATTGTGTCAATGTCGACGCGAACTCCAAAATTAAAAATCCCCTGAGAATAAAATAATGTCCCACCTATGGATGACAATGTCTATAAACAAAAACCTTGATGGAATTTAAACGCAAACATAACGCTGAAATATTTATGTTTATAAACATTCTAAAGGATAACATTATTTAAACAGCTCTCGATGTTATAAAACCTCGACAATAGAGCAGCTTTGTTTACTTAGGGTTCAATACCTCAATACTATTACGTACGAATATATCAGATGTAAACTCTTTTCTTATGTCTAATGTAGGAACTGTTGGTTTTTACTGAAAAAAAAAATTTGTAAACAAGTGAAACAGGCGAAAAGCTCAGATAAAATGTTCGAAGTATCCGTCTTCAGTGTGGAAACGCACGTGAATAATTGTGACGAACCCGATGAAAGGGTGCTTCATGTCAAATACACAGCGCATAATGTGATTAATTATTAATATGGATTATAATGTATAAAAAATATCGTTACAATATATATAATTTACGCGCTGCAATGTTTATATTTATAAAATCTATTGAAGAGAAAACATTGTTTAGACTGCTTTGTATGCTAGGTGTTCGAAAAAAGTTAAAAATGTAAAGTGAGATGGACAATAATACTACTTCTTTTTTTTTTGGTATTGTCCGTCAGCTTTAAAATATCGTCTACGATAATATTTATGATATACTCACACAGGGGCGTGCCAAGAATTTTTTAAATATCTTTGTCATTTTCTTTCTTCTCGTTTATGAAAGGGAATTTTGAAAAATATTTTGAATTTTATATTCTATATAATTACTTCTTTCCGTTTTTCATAGGTTGTTTTTTTATTTCAAGGACACCCGGCATATTATAAAAACTACACATTTAAAGTCACAGTAAAAAAAACTACATAATTTAATAAATTTTATATAAAATTAAAATATAGTATTTTAGAATCTATAATTGATTTTATCTATTTCGAACAGATTCTTTTAACTTTTATTTATAATCTGGCGGAATTTTGTTCGAATGTTCAAAAAAGTTTTATTACTACATTAATAACTTGTGACTGGTGTGAGGTTTTTATAACATTAGGACAATTAAACAGTAACCATTCTTTCAAAACACGCGAATAATATTTTGGTTCATTGTCCTAAAATAATGAAAGTCTTTGGCAATGCTAAGATTTTTACACTCGGTTTTAAATACAAACATTCAGTTCGAGCCAAATAAATTTAAATTTACTCCTGCCTCGAAATAAAACTGTTTTCCAGAAGACAAAATGTTTACTTTGGAGCCGTAACGCAAATTGTAAACGAATTCTTCTATTTATTTATTTATTTTTTGGCTTATACGTGATTTTTTTCGATGTATTATATCATGTAAATCAGCGAATCTCAATTTTTTAGAACATTTTCTGACTCTACTTTTATGCCTAGTACATATTCCACTTTCAATGTCGACTTTGGGACATTTAACATGCATTTTTCCTTCTCGCATAATCCATCATTCATCATTTTTATTAAATATCTTTTGAATCTATTCTAAGCTTGTTTGACATTCGTTTTTCATGCTTATACTTCCTAATAGCGATTTATGTTGTGGGCCGGCTTTTGCTAAATGTTATTTAGATTTCCCGTTTTCTATCGCGTTGAATATATATGTATATTGTTCCAACAGACACACCTACAGTGAAAAATCTGGTAATTTATCCGTAAGGTACTGAATAAAAGGAAACAAGTGGAAATTATTTACACTGATCTTATTAATGCTTTTGACACAGTTGACCAAATTTACAAAAACTTGCATTTATAAGATTTTCTCCGTCATTATTGAAGAGATTGATAGAATTGTACCATTTTGTAACGTTATTTCTTTTTCTTTTACTTTTGCAAGTTCCCACCCTTTAACTACTTCTATCCTATACATATATATATATATATATATATATATATATATATATATATATATATATATACATATAATAACTTTGTGACCTTGGTATGATATGGTAAACCTAATCAGTAGGCGATTAAAGGTCTGTATATTACTTCAAAATATATGTATTTAAAAAACTCTACATGTTTCGGCTGTGTACGCCTTTATCAAGAGAATACAAAATATGAATGACAGGATATAAATGTCAAGTAATTAAGTTGCTATGGTTTAAATTATTCAAAGATACGTTCTAGTAATAATAATAAATCATGCCTTAGTATTCCAAAAAATAGATAACAAGGTGTGAACATATGTGTTGTTCGCTGCTAGCAATTTGTGTCTCCTTCTGGGTATGAACTTGTGTGTTGGTTGCTGCTGGCAGCTTGCGTCTCTCTATAGGTGTGTGGTTTTGTGTGAGAGCCTAAGTGTAGGGTTTTGTATGTCGGTGCGTTCGTGCGTGTGTTTAGTGACCGGTCGCATGAATTTAGAGAGGTCGGATAACCAGCCGTTGCGTAGGGCCGCCAACCCTTTCCCGACAACTTCTTTACAATTCCGTGCAGTACCTCGACGGCCTGACCCCCGCCCCAACGAGGCAAGGCGCAGACAGGCGAAGCGCACCCTGTACGGGGTTGCCACTTAGGCGGCGGCGATGTTATTGCATTTTGTGATGTTGCACTATACCTAACACAAAATTTAACGACATTTTCTCGCATAACGATCAAATTCGATATATAAACTGTTAGGATTATCAGATATCAAACGTTGCGTTCGATTTGGTGAAATACTTCAAGGGCTATTGCGAGAGCGATGGTGTCGATAGTTATGCCGATGATTTTCATTAGAACTGCTGATTGTAATGCTGCTGCTGATTTTATTATATTTTATTAAATTGATGAATCAATTCATAAAATCAGCACATATGTTCACACCTTGTTATCTATTTTTTGGAATACTGAGGCATGATTTATTATTATTACTAGAATGTATCTTTGAATAATTTAAACCATAGCAACTTAATTACTTGACATTTATATCCTGTCATTCATATTTTGTATTCTCTTGGTAAAGGCGTACACAGCCGAAACATGTAGAGTTTTTTAAATACATGTATTTTGAAGTAATATACAGACCTTTAATCGCCTACTGATTAGGTTTACCATATATATATATATATATATATATATATATATATATATATATATATATATATATATATATATATATATATATATATATATATGTAAGATGTACGAAACATGTAAGATTGTTTTAAATATATACATTTTGAAGTAAAACCAAACCTTAAATCGCCAACTGATTGAATCTACCATAATATATATATATATATATATATATATATATATATATATATATATATATATATATATATATATATTTGATATCATTTTATTCGTCTTTTTGCTGATTATTTTAAGGTAATTTATACTGAAACTTATTGTACAGTAACTTGCGCCTATTTGATAGAATAAATAATTTAATTGGACCATTATAACACATACATATACAGGTGTTCTTGAAATAAAGAGACAATGTATGATAAATGGAAAGATGTACTATCGAATTAAAAAAAAAGTGGTACAGTCATAATCGGTTTAAATTAGGTTGCGTGAATGTAGGTATATATTAAATGTAGGCGTTAAATTTAAATATTCAAATAACGTATAAGTATCAAATAACATATAAGTGTCTAAAATGACTTTTGCACGTTATTACGATCTTAAGTACGTTAGCAACGCCACGATATTAAAATATTTAAAAATTGACTTTACATATAACTTCTGTACCACTTTTTTTTTAATTCGATAGTACTTATATAGACCATAAATCTAAAATATTGGGAGTAAATTACGACGCGATCCCCGAAATTAAAAACAGTGAAAATTGTATTACCCCTATGAATTCAAAATATTCAGAATGTGTATAAATAATAAGTACCTCATCTACACATAAGCTACAGCGTATGTTTACATATGTAGAAGTTGGATAAGATATGCTAATAATAAAACTATTCTTTTTGTTATTGCTGGTCAACTTTAAGAAACTATCTGTGATAATATAGTCGATCGCAGAGTGGCGCGATAAAAGTTTTTTAAATATCTTTGTAATCTTTTTCTCGCTTATGAGAGGAAATTTTGGGAAAATATGTATATTCTATATAATAACATCTTTCCATTTTTTATACGCTGTCTTTTTATTTCAAGGACACCCGGTATATCTGTGTATATGTACATCTTCGTATATCAGGCTGGATTTGATTTTTGTTACTCGTTTTTATTTTAACTGTATTTATAGGTGTTTTTACAAAACATCTAATTGTTCATAATATATATTATTTCTTATGTTTTCTCTTGTTTGTTTGGAGTTTTCCTTCGAAAATTACTTTGGTTTAACTGCACCCGTGTAGTCAGATGATTGAAAGGATTAAACGTAAATTGTTGAAGTATTTATGTGAAAGTAAGATAAATTTATAATAACGTCATTTATGATGTAAGTCATAGGCAATTCTAAATTTATAGATACTAAATTTACTAATGTATTTACACTCCGAAATACAACAGGCTGTAATCTCAAACACAACTTTCATAATATGACAGTTTTTACAATAATAACACTAATATGAATGTATTTAAACAGCGAGAAAACAGTTGTATAAATAAATTGATGATAATAATAATAATAATATTAATCTTTATTGTCCAACAGGTAATATCTATTTGTATATGTATAAAATACGTTCACTATATACGTATACAGTAAAAGAGTAAGTAACCTAAGGTAACAGAAAAACGAAAGGCTACAAAGTATTAATACTAACTGTGAAATAAATACCAAGAATAGCTTTAATATGTAGGTACTTAAAATGAGTGTTCTGAAGGAAAGATTTGTGATATATTAATTAAAACATCTACTCATACACATGTGGTCTCAATTGTTGGTTTTCTTCAGGACGCAAGTACATCTGCAGATTTGATTTTTTTATTAATTTTAACATTCGATAGAACATGTCCCAGCGACAATGCTTAAAGTGACCAGAGAGCCTATTTCACTGCGACCTTTCCAGATCTCTTGTGGTCATGTCTCTCAAGCAGAACATTTGTTTAAGTATTTGTTTAAGTACTAGTCTTTTGCTTAAGTATTCATTGCCCTGTTTAAAAGTCAAATATTTTAGTAATCTCTTTTGTACTAGTTCAATAAGTTCCAAGCAACAGTTGTATATTCCAATTTACTTCGGACCAATACGTATCCCAAATGTTTTGAGGCAGACAGCCATGATGTGATCTCAAAAGGTCAACTTTAAATCTAAAAGTGGTCCCAAATAATGTATCTGTGTCAATCTAAAGATTTATTGAGACTCGATAGGGTAGCTATAAAGCGGTTATGCTAACACAGAATGTCTAAAAAGGACTGTACACTTTATTTAATAAATATTATTAACTGATTTTTTTAAGATAGGTAATATAACAGTCAGCGTATGAATTAACACTATACCATCCGGTATCGCTTGAAAAGCTGTCGCGCATATGACGGTGACACCACGATTCGCAGGAGCGGCTCGTGATGCTCGTACTGTTGGGGCACGTACAATGATGCGAGTGCTTCGTGTGTTCTCGTGTACTAACTGTAGCGTTTTCTTAGTAAACACCGAAAACATTGGACGTGCCCCTACAGTGCATCATCACGAGCCGCCCCTGACGATTTGTATCGCGTACAAAGTTATTGTGCGAATGCCGGTAACATCACGTAGTGTGACGGTCCTTGGAAAAACGCTACCGACAAACGGTAGTTCCCTTTGTCTGACGACGCCAAGCACGTACTGACGTCAAAGTGTTAATAGTGTTATAAATCTCTAAATCATAAGCATAACTCAGACACCTAACTAGACTCTGAAGTAAATAATTTACATATATATATATATATATATAAAGATAATTATTTCGTGACCTTTATGTTATGGTAGATTCAATTAGTTGGCGATTTAAGGTCTGGTTTCACTTCAAAATGTATATATTTAAAACAATCTTACATGTTGAAAAAGGCATCATATGCCGAAACATGTAAGATTGTTTTAAATATATACATTTTGAAGTAAAACCAAACCTTAAATCGCCAACTGATTGAATCTACCATAATATATATATATATATATATATATATATATATATATATATATATATATATATATATATTATGGTAGATTCAATCAGTTGGCGATTTAAGGTTTGGTTTTACTTCAAAATGTATATATTTAAAACAATCTTACATGTTTCGGCATATGATGCCTTTTTCAACATGTAAGATTGTTTTAAATATATACATTTTGAAGTGAAACCAGACCTTAAATCGCCAACTAATTGAATCTACCATAACATAAAGGTCACGAAATAATTATCTTTATATATATATATATATATATATATATATATATATATGTAAATTATTTACTTCAGAGTCTAGTTAGGTGTCTGAGTTATGCTTATGATTTAGAGATTTATAACACTATTAACACTTTGACGTCAGTACGTGCTTGGCGTCGTCAGACAAAGGGAACTACCGTTTGTCGGTAGCGTTTTTCCAAGGACCGTCACACTACGTGATGTTACCGGCATTCGCACAATAACTTTGTACGCGATACAAATCGTCAGGGGCGGCTCGTGATGATGCACTGTAGGGGCACGTCCAATGTTTTCGGTGTTTACTAAGAAAACGCTACAGTTAGTACACGAGAACACACGAAGCACTCGCATCATTGTACGTGCCCCAACAGTACGAGCATCACGAGCCGCTCCTGCGAATCGTGGTGTCACCGTCATATGCGCGACAGCTTTTCAAGCGATACCGGATGGTATAGTGTTAATTCATACGCTGACTGTTATATTACCTATCTTAAAAAAATCAGTTAATAATATTTATTAAATAAAGTGTACAGTCCTTTTTAGACATTCTGTGTTAGCATAACCGCTTTATAGCTACCCTATCGAGTCTCAATAAATCTTTAGATTGACACAGATACATTATTTGGGACCACTTTTAGATTTAAAGTTGACCTTTTGAGATCACATCATGGCTGTCTGCCTCAAAACATTTGGGATACGTATTGGTCCGAAGTAAATTGGAATATACAACTGTTGCTTGGAACTTATTGAACTAGTACAAAAGAGATTACTAAAATATTTGACTTTTAAACAGGGCAATGAATACTTAAGCAAAAGACTAGTACTTAAACAAATACTTAAACAAATGTTCTGCTTGAGAGACATGACCACAAGAGATCTGGAAAGGTCGCAGTGAAATAGGCTCTCTGGTCACTTTAAGCATTGTCGCTGGGACATGTTCTATCGAATGTTAAAATTAATAAAAAAATCAAATCTGCAGATGTACTTGCGTCCTGAAGAAAACCAACAATTGAGACCACATGTGTATGAGTAGATGTTTTAATTAATATATCACAAATCTTTCCTTCAGAACACTCATTTTAAGTACCTACATATTAAAGCTATTCTTGGTATTTATTTCACAGTTAGTATTAATACTTTGTAGCCTTTCGTTTTTCTGTTACCTTAGGTTACTTACTCTTTTACTGTATACGTATATAGTGAACGTATTTTATACATATACAAATAGATATTACCTGTTGGACAATAAAGATTAATATTATTATTATTATTATCATCAATTTATTTATACAACTGTTTTCTCGCTGTTTAAATACATTCATATTAGTGTTATTATTGTAAAAACTGTCATATTATGAAAGTTGTGTTTGAGATTACAGCCTGTTGTATTTCGGAGTGTAAATACATTAGTAAATTTAGTATCTATAAATTTAGAATTGCCTATGACTTACATCATAAATGACGTTATTATAAATTTATCTTACTTTCACATAAATACTTCAACAATTTACGTTTAATCCTTTCAATCATCTGACTACACGGGTGCAGTTAAACCAAAGTAATTTTCGAAGGAAAACTCCAAACAAACAAGAGAAAACATAAGAAATAATATATATTATGAACAATTAGATGTTTTGTAAAAACACCTATAAATACAGTTAAAATAAAAACGAGTAACAAAAATCAAATCCAGCCTGATATACGAAGATGTACATATACACAGATATACCGGGTGTCCTTGAAATAAAAAGACAGCGTATAAAAAATGGAAAGATGTTATTATATAGAATATACATATTTTCCCAAAATTTCCTCTCATAAGCGAGAAAAAGATTACAAAGATATTTAAAAAACTTTTATCGCGCCACTCTGCGATCGACTATATTATCACAGATAGTTTCTTAAAGTTGACCAGCAATAACAAAAAGAATAGTTTTATTATTAGCATATCTTATCCAACTTCTACATATGTAAACATACGCTGTAGCTTATGTGTAGATGAGGTACTTATTATTTATACACATTCTGAATATTTTGAATTCATAGGGGTAATACAATTTTCACTGTTTTTAATTTCGGGGATCGCGTCGTAATTTACTCCCAATATTTTAGATTTATGGTCTATATAAGTACTATCGAATTAAAAAAAAAGTGGTACAGAAGTTATATGTAAAGTCAATTTTTAAATATTTTAATATCGTGGCGTTGCTAACGTACTTAAGATCGTAATAACGTGCAAAAGTCATTTTAGACACTTATATGTTATTTGATACTTATACGTTATTTGAATATTTAAATTTAACGCCTACATTTAATATATACCTACATTCACGCAACCTAATTTAAACCGATTATGACTGTACCACTTTTTTTTTAATTCGATAGTACATCTTTCCATTTATCATACATTGTCTCTTTATTTCAAGAACACCTGTATATGTATGTGTTATAATGGTCCAATTAAATTATTTATTCTATCAAATAGGCGCAAGTTACTGTACAATAAGTTTCAGTATAAATTACCTTAAAATAATCAGCAAAAAGACGAATAAAATGATATCAAACTTACAGTTTATAACTATAAATGTAACACTCACATATGGCGAAAACTACAAGCTCACAGAAAGCACATGTACGAGTATGTATCGTTTCTCATATGATTTACTTATTCCATTTGAGAACTAATGGGGTGTGGTTGCGCTAATGGAAATAATAAAGGGTGTTATTTTTATTATTTGCCTAAAATCTAAATAAAACTTTGATAGTTTAATTGTCACTCTGTATTATCGTATTACGACAATTGGTTCGTCTTCACAGTGGCTCATCAGGTATGTACAAAAACCGACTTACAATTACAATTACAATTAAGTGAAGATTAAATTATTAAAAGTTTTATTACTATTTTGAATCACAGACCTTTATAAATAAAAGCTAAACCAATATAATTATTATTTGTATTATTATTACTATTGTTATTATTAATAACTCGCATACTAGCGTTATGCTGCGTTATACTGAATTGTTAAAACCGTTCACCATGACTTTAAATCTGTAACTCTTACCAAGTTATCTGCTAAAAGTGTCCGAGGCGTATCACGAATTGATTCTACTTTATTTTTGTAATGCATTTCAAAAATGGTACTATTTATTTATTGCAAATAATTGCCTTTCCCAATATTTTTGGTAAGCACTGGACCCGCTTTTCAAAAAGAAGCACTTAAAAGTAGCATTAGTTTATACTAAATTAGTTTAAAAAATCAGACAGGAGTAAAAGAAAACTGGCTCAACACCTTTCAACGAATCAATTAAATTGATACAAAATATGTATATATGTTACGTAATTAAAATGCCAATAACAACTTCACAATCAATGGTCACACATAAGCATAATAATGAAAATTACAGTACCTATCGCAGCGTAGTAAGTATGTATATAGTTTGCAAACATAGCACGTTTATTTCATCTGTTTCTTTTGCTAGTCGTCTTTAAGTCTCCGTAGCTTTATCGCTGTTAGTTAAATTACTTAGTATGTACTTCGTCGTGACTCTTGCGCAACATTTATGTGATCGTCTTGTTTACAATCGTCTGCCCGCGTATATATGGAACGCTGTCGTATTATCATGCGATATCCATACAATGTGTTTATAGCACGATTACGTGTTAATAAATCTGTTCGCTTTTTTATTCGATCAACTTGTATTTCGTCTTGCTTCTCTCATTGCCGCTCTATTCAGTCCATGCATATTCGTATGAGTTTCGCGGCGGTAGTTTCGAACTCGCTTATTCAAGGTCGGCAATTTTAAAAGACCCCACGTTTAAACCATTATTATTATGATGTTTATTATTGGATAATAGCCGTACTATACGCGACTGAGTACACTCATATGCAAAAAGGCCCAATAGTATTGTCAAAATCACTTTTCGCGCATTAAAAACTAGATTATCACAGCAATGCTGTTATTGAATTTGTTGCAGTGAGTGGTAAATCAGTATTGTGAGTTTAACATTGACTTAGCGTATTGTGTGTTAATGACAGTCTAAGGAAGATCATCTAGTCACATCCAAATGAGTCAGAGATCTAAAACAAAACACAAACCACAACAGCGAACGTGGACGGAGGAGAAATGCTTATTACAGGTACTACATTATTATCATTATTCTTTTATGTTAATATAAAACTGAAGCATTCATTTGACTTTCGATTTAAATAATATCCAGCTCAGTGTACAATGAATTTCGATAATTCATGCTTTAGTTAGACACAGTTTCTTGTGCCGGCATTAATATGTCATGCTTCCGTAAACAATTTTTTCTATGGCAACATGATAAACACTTGTTTCAAAATATATTGTATGCAATCTATTTTGATTATTAACGAAATTAAATGGTAAACAATCATAGTTCGATTATAACCATTAAGAGGTTACAATCGAACCTCTTTTTCTTCAATGATTTGAATTAGAACTTAAGAATTGAAATTAATTGAATTTTAGAAATCATTATATCAACATAAATGAAGTCATGTACATTCAAATTAAGAATACAACGACGACCATTTTTTCGTTAGAAATAAGACCTAATTATGCCATTAGATTATTTTGAAAATTTGCTTAAGAAAACTTTGTTGACGAATTTAATATGGATGTTTTAGCTGAACTAATGAAATTTAGGATTTCAATCTCATTATAAGTTAATATATTTATTAAGCCTTTTCTACTATTTTTTTACATAAAAATTATTTTGCTCTTATATTATTTCTACTACAATACATACGCAATAAATACGAAGTAGCAAATCAATTGTAATTTAATTTTAAAAGGTCGTAAAGAAAGAAATAAAAATGACATTTGTGTATTTGCTCAATGCTTAAATCAATGCGTTGTTCGTGGATTATATGAGATTTAAAAATTAAACTGCTTAATTAAAACAAAATGCTAACAAAATAATTAATTAAAAAACATTTTGTTTCATGGTGAAAACAAACTCGATAGAAATTTAAATAAGTTAGAGTAATAGTTAATTAATACTTGCATATTGCGTTATCTTGAGTACACATTTAAATTAATCTTAGCTTCTTTTGCTTTGTTAGGCAAAACTTAAAACTAAAATATAAAAAAATCTAAAATCATCTGTCATTTATAAAATAACCTGTCGCGATTGCGATAGTTACAGCATAGGCCAAACTAAACAATATTTATACAAACTAATACAAGTCTTGCTGTCGAAAGTTCTGTGGCATGAATTATTATTATTAAACTTGAATGTATCTTTGAATATTTTAATTTTGTCCATGACAACTACAGATATATAAGTTTGACATTGATATACTGTCATATATATTTTTAATTTCTTTGAAAAAGTCACGATGTGTCGACACATGTAAGATTGTTTTAAATATGTAAAACAGACCTCAAATCGCCGACTAATTTAATCTACGATATATATATATATATATATATATATATATATATATATATATGGTAAATTCAATTTGTTGGCGATTTAAGGTCTGGTTTTACTTTAATATATATATATATTTAAAACAACCCTACATGTTGTAGTTACTACATAGGCCAAACTAAACAATATTTATACAAAAGAATACAAGCACACAAATACTCTAAAACAGACAAAACTGCTTTATCTACACACAAACTACAACGCGATCACCATTTCGATTTTGAAGACACACAGATAATTGATAAAGAACAACACACAATGAAAACGGAAATTAAAGAAATTATTAGTATTAAACAGGACAAAAATTCATTAACAACAGAAGTGATACAAAAAATTTAAGCAGTATATACTATAACTTAATTATGTAACGATCTGCAATTTACCATCATAATATATGTTGCTGTTATATAATTATGTATATTAAGTTATTTAAATATCATATACATTTAAATATCATATACATTTGCTTATCATGCTGACAGTTCCGTGTTTTGATTTCTGTCTGGTTGTCCGAGTAGGTTTTCGTGGTTTTCCTTCTCGTTTAAGGCGAATGCCGACAGCTTTACATCTTAAGACGCTCCACGGGCGCATACATAATAATAACTCATGTCTTGCGTTTCCCTGTTTTTGTTGTTTATCTATTTTAGAATACTAAGGCATGATTTATTATTATTCAATTGGAATGTATCTTTGAATAATTTTATCCATAGCAACTCAAATGTATGACATTAATATACTGTCATTTATATTTTATATTCCTTGATAAAGGCATCATTTGCCGAAACATATAGGGTTGTTTTAAATATATATATATATTTTAAAGTAAAACCAGACCTTAAATCGCCAACAAATTGAATTTACCATAACATACAAAGGTCACGAAATAATTATCTATATATATATACCTATTTGAAAAAAAATTAATTGTATCTATATTTTATTTGCGGAGCGAATACGTCTGATTACTTTTAAGTGCCAGATAGAAATCGTGTTTTCTTATTTTTCCTGCCGCTCATTCACTTTTGGGAGTTCGCACGAATCTTTCTTTAAAACTGTTTAATTTTTCAGGTTCATGGTTATAAACCCGTTATATTTAAATATGATAGAAATATCTATGAAAACTTACACTTTCGATTTTACACTGATTTACTTTTAATTATCAATATTTTTAGTGTTTTTGTTTAAATTATATTTTTGTATAGGGTATACACGTTATTCAGCGTGCTGGTGTGTACCTAAACTAATAACCTATTGAATACAGCTATCAAATTTTATATTTCAAACGTAAAAAGTATTTATATAAATAACTCTATTACTTTCTACATCGATTGCAATTTATTAAATTGTTATGTATGTATTTCGGTTCATATTCATTCATTATCTTATCTATATTATTTACATTTATTCTTGTCCTTTTTCCTTTCGGTCTGCTCATACGTTGCTTATTTTTCTTTTTAAATGTTTTCTTTTTTTGGGTGTGAGGATGTCTTGAATTACCATGATTTTTTCTGCTTTAATGCGTGTATGCTGATATTTATATGTATCTCTGTTGATGTATCATCTCGGATAAGTACTTTCATTATTTTCTTAACCATCTAACATATTGTTTTCAATGATACATCTATTAGTAAGGTATCATATATAATGTATTTACTTGTACATAAGATATTTTACTATAACACTTTTTTCTAACATAAATAAGAATGACAACATAATTTGAAACATACTTGAGTGGGTAAAACCTCACTAAATTTGTATAATACAAAAGTATTTTTAACAGCTTTCAACCGTCTTCTTCTTAATATATCGACGAGGCATCGTCAATAGCTCTTTTCTGAAATTCCAATGGAACATATGCATCAGAAATTATCATTCACAAATACCCCAAATGTATGTTCATATTTGCCCCATGGGTATATAATGCCGGGGTAAATATGAGCACCTCACTATTCATTTTTCATTCGTATTTTTGAGGTTATAAGAACGAAATACATTTCCCTACTTCAAATTGTTACCGACAAAAACAAAAAAAGCCACAGACACTCACCTTTGATATCACTTCCAAACAAATTTCCATATATTTACTGAAACGAAGGTGTATCTTTATTGCACACTAACAAAACTAGTGCTGCAGTCGCCTCCAGTAACAGTATCAACGCGCAAGTTGTGGTAGCTCCGTGGAGAGTAGGGATGTATAAACAGTATATGATCACTGGCGTATCGATATTTCCCTCGATAAAAATTTTAGAACTGCGTTCATAATAACCCCGAATTCACAATTACCCCACCTGACCCTACTAATGTATATTGCACAGTTTTGAAACTTTTTAGTACCAGAATGAACACTGTGTTTGTATTTACAATGTTAGACACACGGTAGATACGGTAATATGTACAATGAAGTTACATATTGCAAAATGAATGAATACAATAGTATATTAAAATCAGGGATGTGGAGTAGGAAGATTGCGCTTCATGATACACAAAAAACCTAAACGCGCTGCTGCTTTCTTTCGTAATCGTATGAGGAGGTACAATTCTTGTCGCCTCTTAGAACTTTCTAAATCAGATAAGAAGAGCGGTAGAAAAGCTTGTGAGTGTAAATTTGCTCAACACTATCATTCCTTTGAGTTGATATTCAACTATACAGGATCCAGCGAGTAGGGGAGAGTGGGGAATGTTGTTACAATCCTGACATTTTATTTTTTCTGCCCGAACATTGGTGTCGAAATAAAAAAAATTAATTAACATAAGCGACAAGGTAACCTTTTAGTTGAAACATAAATTTTATTTTACTGTTAATTAGATACACAAAAAAATTATGACAATTCTAAGGAACCAATACACATTGTATCAATGTGCCCCACTGTGGGGCAAGTTGTTACAGCTTGCGGGGTAGAATGTTACAATGCAGGATTGCGTAGAAAATTTGCTGATTTAAATCAAAAAGCATTTTTGAAAAACAGAATTAATATCTATTTCTTAATTAAATGCTTTGAAATACAAAATAAATACATTATTATTAATCAAATACAAAGAAAAGAAGTAGGTGTAAAAACTATTCTCTGCAAACATAGTAGTCTTCATTATTATCACATGGCACGTGCGCCCGTCTTTTGCAAACCGTATACTAAATTCAATCTTCATTTTTGGATTCAGAAAAAGCCATTGAACAGACTAAACACAATTCATCATTACCCATCATTGACTTTTAACTTGTATCTGTCGTAAACGGAATCAAGGTTCTCAAAAAACAAATCCACGTTGTGGCGATTAAATGCTGTTGCTCTAGAAAGACTCGTCGCTTCTGGTGTTCGAATCGACAAATTTAATAATAATAACCAGTCATTCGATCCCATTTCACTGTTCTTCCATGCGTCCTTAACTTTACTGTTATTGGCAACAGCCAAATCGCAAAGTTTCGTAGGTCCTTTGTTGTCAGACCATAATACAATTTTGCAGCTTGTTCAGCGTAGTTCGATAGTTCCATTTCTTGTCCTCTGATAAAATTTTAGAGGGTGCAGCATAGAGCAGCATAGAGCATAGATACTCTATTACCATCAGGATGTTCACGTTTCTTTTTAAGATATCGATGCAAAGTCATAAAATTAATTTGAAATCGATTTGCCGCTTCCCGAATGGATATACAGAGAATTTCACGTAACTTGCAATATATGAATGTAGTAACCATAGATACGAAAATACTATGCACTTGCACTGTCCCACATAAAATGCAATATGTAATAGTTATGATCGATATGATATCTTTCATGGTTGTTTTGTCAAATTATTGACAGTAAAGCCTATTAAATTCAATGTAGTGTTTTAGGATTAAAACTACATTTCCGATAAATATCGTTTATTGAATTGAATCCCGAAAGATACCATGTCACTAACTGAGGTCTCTTTTCCTTTGTGTATATCATTTAAGATTGATAATAAGCTAATATCGAAATAGAAATACTGCTACTTTTGACTTAACTAATGTCAAATTATATTGATATGTTGCATTTTACGTGGGACAATGTAAGAATGTATTACCTAGTTTCTATGGAAATAGAAAACCTATACATGTTTGTATATTGCTTCTTAAGTGAAATTCTCTGTATTTTACTTTGATATTTCTCTAGCAGCGTTTTCCAAAAAAATGCAATGGACATGTTTCCTCTGTTCAGTCTTCTTCTTTAAAGTCCGCACCATATTAACTAGAAGAATAAAATAATACTAAAATTGATAGTTCAATTAGTTTCCATTGACAGGGCAGGTTGTTATAATAACAACATGCCCTATGATTACTTGCCTCGGTCGGTAATTAGTATAATAATGTTGATTTTTTTCTGTGAATATCTAAGTTAAACCCAAAACTAAATAGTGGAACTTTGAGAAAAACAGTTATGTTTATCAACCTATTACCACTATAAAAATTGATTACTTACCGTCTAGTAGATATAAAGTGATTACTGCACAAACATTAATTTACTTCACATGCGTCAAAATAATTTAATGTTTCGTTTGTCTCCTAGCTAGAAATTTAAAACTTCACGAGTAGGTTGCATTCGACTACAAATGTGGAAATTAGTGTAACAACTTGCCCCTGTAACAACCTGCCCCACTCTCCCCTACATAGCAACCGTACATTCAAATGATCAAGAAAATTACATTATTCCCTTTTTCACTAACGCCAATACGGCAAACTAGCACAACTATCACGAATAAACCGAAGTTCATTACCCCGACGTTTTACCATAGCAAATGAACATTATTTGTAGTTAACATATTTTCCAGTTTATTGAAATATTCTGACCGACTTTGTTCGCTCTGAAAGTATTCGTTATTAAATTTAATATTTTTTCCAAAAGTGTTCAATTAAAATTATTATAACTTCAAAAAATCAAAATATTTTTTCGGTGTCTTTTTTATTAAACTCTGAAGATTTCATGAAACTGTCACAATGAGATTTGTGTATCAATAAATCATTGTCTACTGGTTGCGCTCAACATTAAGAAAACAGCCCTCGTATAAATATTCACGAAACTGAATTTTCTTTAATTATATATCAATTATATCTTGTTTCTACAATGCGAATAAAGATACTGTAAATCATTACTGAAAATCGTTTACTCTAAATAAAAAAAGAATTAGATTAATAGTTTCTGAGCTATTTTAACGATATTTTCAAAACATTTGGCGCTAAATATTTAATTATAGTACTTTGGTCTTTTCTTGGATTTCGTTTTTCATTTACTATATTTATCTAGTAAATTCATCATTCAATTATTAAATAAATATCAAGGGTTCGAAAGAGTATGTTGAATGTTCTTGTTTAAAGAAGAAATTCCATAAGGGCGTTTCGAAACGTGACTTGACACTTATGGTTTTTGTTTGTCTCTGTTCTCTGTACATCATGCTTAGCTAATTGGAAATATTTACCTTCAATAAGTTTAAAGTTTCTACAGATAGCGTTTCATTATTTACTCTTTTTTCCCCATGTAGTGCACATACTTCAACAGAACTTGATTACGAAGATAGAAAACATAAACTCTAAATTCCTCTTAAACTGAATTCTTTTTGTACTAACGAATATTTTGAAATATTTAAATGTTTTTAACAAATATAAAATTTAAATCTACAATAGAATGTTTGCAATTTTTGAGATGATATATCCTTTTTTTTTAATTGCAATATAAGGTCAGTGCATATGAAATTTAGAGTTTGATAGGTAAAATTTAGGGTTATTTAGTTAATAACTACTTCCCACAATATAGCTTTAAATCTTGAATACGTATTACGACAACTAAGTTGTTATCGTCAGTAGTAGAAAAAGTAGCTCTGTACACTTTACACAAGCAAAGCGGCATCACTCTAATGTAATGTTCCAAGTTCTACTGCTGCTGGGTGTGGATATGTGTCCAGAAGTTAAAACTATTCGTGGAAAAGTTTTTTAATTATGTAAAAGTTAATTAAAAAAAAACTAAAACAAAATATTCTTCTTCAGCGAAAATACCACGATTTACTCGTTCAAAAAGTTTATTCTCGTTGTTGCCCTTTAAATGTCTTCAGTAGATGTAAAATACCTTCCATTCATTGCCAAGTGCACCTTAGAATATAAAAAATAATCGCACAGACCTAAATCGGATGCCTCGTATTCATCTGATAGAGAATACTATAATGCATTGCAATTAAGAAAGGACCAGATGGCGCGGCAATCTGAGTATAATTTACACAGGAATTTCCAAAAAAAAGATAATTTGTATTTGAGGTTATACATCTACTAACCTATATAAGAGATGATTTTTTGACGTTTGTTTATTAACATATTTATTATTAAGAAAGCTTAGACTTTAATAGTTTTATTCAAGCAAGAAGCGGCAAATATATACCAATGCAAGGTATTATATAAAATATTTCAATCAATATCTTATAATCTGTTATTTATTGTTTGAAGGTGTTGCATCTACAATAAGTTTGTGCGTAAATACAGTAAGAATGTGTTAAAATTACTACAGGAGAAATATTTACATCTCTCTTTGATTTTATTAGAGAACAAAACTTTTGTGTAAATGTGAAACTAATAAATTTAAAGGATTGATGGTCACAGAGTATTATAATTATCATAATATTTGTGTATCGTTTAGCTTAAAAAATATAGCATTTTACAAAATACAGTTATTTTAATAGTATCTATAATGAGAGAGCAATAAGGAAATTCATTTATCTGCACATCATTTGGATAAAAATTTTTATACATCTAAAAAAGGTATTTAAAAATATTTTCATTTTACAAAAATAAGTAAGTACATATTAAAAAGGGTAAAATAGCAGTTTTGCGCGAAAAGATAGGTAAAACGTAAGCATTTTTCCAGTTTCAGTATTTGGTTAAACATGTGTTCGTTCCTTTATTTCAAGTTATGGCTGATTAATACTTACTTTTTTGCTTATGTGTGGGATAAATTGCTACTATCGTACAATGATTTTTTTTGCTTTTGACAGAAATATAGTTTGATTACAGTTCAGATTTCAATGTAATTGAAAAAAAAAGAATAAATAAAAACAGAAATTGCTTTCATGGGAATCTCCGTGTGTTCAGTAAAAACAAATTTTTTTGTAAATGTCTGAACACAATGAGCGTAAAACCCTCTTTTATTAGCATAATATACATTAAATCTGTTACCTACACTTACATAATAAACATTAAAAAAATTATATAATAATTTCGTACTTAGAAATTTCATTAATATTCCACGGTTATTACAATATCTGGTAGTTACTTGAGACCTAGAACGTCGAACAATTTCTGAGGACCTGAAAGAACTTACAATCTCATGAATGTATATGGTAAACATTATTATATAATTATATTTAGTTTAGATTTTATTCACCATATTAACCAAACTATACAATTTCTAAGTATAAAAAAATTATATCTAACACATCACACACACACGAATCTAAATCAAGAACATCACCCAGACATAACTAAATTTAACACACCACAGTTCATTATGTTACATATTGTTCACGAATATATATATATTGAAAATTACGCATCTTCAAGATCAGAACCTGAATCTAATGAAAATTGTGAGGATGACCCAGTATTTACAGTAAAAGTCAAATTTTCTAATACATTTTCAACAATATTATCTAAATCATACATTTTGTTTTCTTCTGTTATAACGTGATGAATACTATTTTTCCATGCGTCAGCATCAACCATGTCTAATCCTTCTAATAATAAATTTCTTACTTCGTCCAATTTAAATGCCTTATTATTGGCCACAACATGATGCTTAACTTGAGCCCATATAAGTTCAATGGGGTTAAGATTACAGTGATATGGAGGTAAACGTAAAACTGTACGGCCACTTTCTCTAGCTATTTCATCGACCACGTATGAAACTATATGACAAGATGTGTAATTCAAACAATTCAATCTTTAGCATGGAATTATCAGCTAAAGTTCCTTTGGTTAGAAGCCATTCAATGAGTGCCTCCTTTTTCCATGATAAAGTAGGTGACTTTTCTGTTTTAGTAGAATGATAAGGTGTATTATCCATTACTATAACACTTTTGGGCTCAAGAGAAGGTCATATATTTTGCATCCATGCGATGAAAACCTCACTATTCATATCTTCATGATAATCTGCAGTTTTCTTGGATTCAAATAATAACAAACCTCTATTCATAAAACCAGTTTTGCTGCCAATGTGAAGCACAATTAGTTGTTTTCTTTTACCAGATGGATCTTTTAAACCAGTAGAAAGACCTTCAACAAATGCTTGCCTTGGATTAAGTACCGTTGTATCTTTCCATATTTTTGCTTTTGTGTAACCTGCATTCACCCATGTTTCATCTAAATAATAGATTTTTCTCCCTTCTGCAGGAAACTTTCTTATACTTGTCAAATAACGACGTCTCCATAAGATAATATCATTTCGTTCAATTAATGTGATTTCGTGTGCGTTTTTCCCACTTGAATCCTAGTTTCTTTAGGATTCTCCAAAGTGATGTTCGTTTTAAAGGAGGTAAACTGGCATCCACCTTAATAGATTCACATATTTTTGTGCAAATTGGTAACTCATTTTTAAAGAAAAATGAATGCACGTGCCTTCTAATCGTACTTTTTGATACTTCATCTAATTTATTGTAACCATCTCGGCAACTTCGTTTTCTTAATGGAGACTGTGTAACTCCAGACATTTCAATTTCCTTAATAATGTCAAACATAGTATTCCTACCAATCTCTACTTCCCTTGAAATTTGACGAACAGCAGCTGTTTTGGACATAGCTTTGTTCTTAAAATACACATTGTAAGCCATCTGCCTCTGTCCACTTTTTACATATTTTCCTTTGCGATTCTTTGATGGACCTTGTAAAGCTGCGCCATCCATGCTCTAAAACGATTGCGATTAAATAAATGAAATAAATTAATGAGTGATAAAATATTTTTAGAAAATGATGTTTTCACTTTATAATCTCTATAAAGAACCATTAATAATAAATAGCACAATAAACAACTAGTAAAACAGCAATTGACTAGGACTGACAGAAATACCGGTCAGTATTGACAGCAAAACGATAATTTGACAGAACTAAATAAACATAATTTTGTCTGCATAAAGGCGGCCTCTATTTTAGCCAATCACAAGCTCTTATTTTAAGCCCTATCTTTCCCAACGGTTTATTCTTATTTGGAATGGACATTAATGCACTAGCCAAAATATTTGTTGTAACAGGATCTTTTGTTAACTGGAACTATTGTTCGAACGGTAAAAGGAATTAAGAAAATGCGTTTTGTTACGCCAGTAGCATAGCTACTTCATTGAAGGTAAAAGAGAAAATAGCTAATAATAATAATATAGATAAATCATACCTTAGAACCCCGAACAGCCTGACGGGGCTATTACAGAGGGCATTGCAGGCCATGAGCTATTGTTATGCTCGCGCCCGTGAAGCGACGTACAGCAGGTTTCATAATCACATGTTGAAAGGCCCTGTAACTAAAGACGCCTTTTAGGTAAAGGTGCCTTCAAAACCTCCATTAAAGCAGATGCGTTTCATAATAAAAGTCGATGTTTATATTGTTAATTAGTTCCTTTTGGTGCTATTTAGTATTTTCTGCCATTTTACGCGCTAATTTGACTTTTTGTATTGTAGTTTGGCTGTGATTAATTAAAATTTAAAATGTGTGATGAATTAAAGAAATTTGGGAGTGCTAATTTTAGAAGAAGAATTATTGCTTTCAGATGTAATATTTAAAGAAATAATATAATAGAATCTAAAATTTGGAATAAAATCTCGTATTCAAAAGAACACCAACAAAAATTAAATTATTAAATTTATAAATCGAACACAAGAGCATTTAATACAAAAATAAAAATATGCTCTTACTATTTTTAAATTTTTTTTCTTTTATTAATATATTCAAACAGGAAAATTATATAATTATTTTGAGCGTTATGTAGAGAACTCATGCTTAATCTAGTGTTACCATAACGTATAAAAACAACATAACAGATTGACGTCCGATACATGGCCTTGACATATGTAAACTGTTATACTGATCATAAGCTTGTCTATGGTACGCTTCTAAAGTAGTCAGTTCACATTGTCATTCCACAATGGAGAAACTTGTGTATCACGCAATGACACAATTCCTTCACTTAAAAGGGAAAAAGACTCAGGAATTGAAAGATGAGCTAGACTCTGTATATGGTGAAGCCGCCCCTTCATTTACAATGATAAAAAATGGGTGGCCGAGTACAAATGTGGTCGTACGAGTATTTTAGATGAGAAACGTTCTGGGCATCCGAAAACTGCTACAACTGACGAAATGGTCAATTAAGTGCATCAAACTGTGATGGAAAATTGACTGTTATGGATATAGCTAAGACTTGTGGGATATCATCTGAACGGGTGCATAATATTTTACATCAATATGGACCAAAAGCGCATACGGACAGAAATGTCGGGCGAGTGTCTTATTCTGTATCAAAAAAACCGGCGGAATTTTTGCTGCGATTGATAACCGTCGAGGAAACCTGGGTACACCCATACGCCAGAGATCAAACAGCAGTCAATGCAGTGAATTGTGGTGGAAGAATCAACCTCGAAGGAAGCAAAGGTCGTTCTCTCTGCAGAGAAAGTGATGGGGACAGTTTTTTTTTTGGGATAGCCAAGGAATAAATCTTGTTAACTACCTTGCAAAGGGTTCAACAATCAACAGACAGTACTACGCTGTATTGCTAGATAAATTGAAGTCCATAATTATGAAAAAAGTCCATAAAAAAGTTTGCATTGCTTCCGCATCCACCCTATTCGCCAGGTCTAGCTCCCAGCAACTTTTTCCTGTTCCCTAATTTGAAAAAATATCTCGACGGAAAGAAATATGGTTCAAATGCTGAGGTTGAAGACGCTGTAAATCAATATTTTTCAGGTTTGATTAATCAATTTTTTTCTGACGGTTTGAAGAGAAAGAAAAACGTTGGACCAAATGTATCTAGTTGCAGGGAGATTCCGTTGGAAGCATTTCAAATATTCCTCGTACATCTTCTATTTACAATTATGATTTCTACATAATAAAAAACCTATGTGAACTAAATTATCTTCTATTTTGTTATTTAATACAATATTAAATATTACAGACAAACTTGTATTCATAATATTCATTTTGTGTAAATAAAAAAATTATAACCTATCACTGAGACAAACAAATCCTATCATGTATCCATAGACAATACATGTGTCTCTGTATTTTAGTGAATTGAATATAGGCTAAGTTTAAAGCCGACTTCTGTTAAGTTAAAGTTTACTTTCAAATTTAAAGGCACTTTAAATCGATTATGAAACGGTCCTTTAAGATGTTTAGCTGTCGACATTAATCTTAAACGAGAAGGAAAACCTCGAAAACTTTCTTGGGCGGTTAAGTCCTGGATCCGATCCTAGAACCCCCGGCATGATAGCAATAACACTCAAGGGTGGAAAGAGTTGAATTATGTGAACATTATTTACCGGCACGTTAAAGAATTGAAACTGTCTATTCTCTAAATGCTTTATGGAGAAAACCTGGGCCGAAATCATATAATAAATGTCAGCCACATTTCTGGTAAAGAAAGCTTTGACGATATGATTGAAAACGAAATTGTTGAATTAATTCATAAGGAAACCGAATTAAATTAGAAGTAACTCATACAATTAATAGATAGCAGTGAACTAGAAACAAATAACGTAGAAGGTTCGGCAGATTAGAACGATTTTATTTAGTAAGAAGATTACAAAATATTTTTACGAATAATGATCCCCCAATTAAGCGCTCTAGAAAATTAACAAGGCAATTGAATATTTATTTACTTTATATTATTGTCATTGCACTAAAAATTCTATAAAAAATGTCTAAGAGATTTTGAGTGACGACGACGTCTAAGCACTCGTAAATAACGAACGTCTACGAAATCTTATGCACTTTATTTTTTTACCTAAAGCGCCTAGTGCTATGGATTTTTAATTAAAAATAATTTAATTTAAAAATGTACATATTTTGTGAGATAAAGTGTATATTCAAAATGTATTTAAATTTAACGAGAGAAAAACTTGTTTTTTCCAATGTCGATCTCATGTGAAAGTCGAGGTCAATTTCAAACGAGGAGACGTATTTTATAGTTTGATCGGGAAGGTAGCTTTGTGTGATATAATTTAAAAAAAATTAATTTATTCGGTTATTTGATTAAAAAGTGATTTTTTGATGTATTAGAGAGTTGTAGAGTTAAATTCTCGTAAGTTATTTGATGTTTGAATTGAATGAGCACCTTCTTTGTTCGTCTCCATTAGTTTTTGTAAGTACATATATATATATAAAATTTTTATGATATCATAAAACATAAATTAAAATTATAAGTATATTTCTATTGTATCCAAGCTTGTAATTAAGAGATTTAATAATTAGAAATATAGATACTAAAGCTTACTATTAACATTTCTATGTTAATATTATAATTGAAAAGTTTATTCGAGAGGATTAAAGGGTTTTTTTGTGCGTGTCGATTGAACACGTGTAAGTTTTGTACGTGTATCAGAATTTGATTATACAGTGTGGTTCTCTGGGGAAGAAATTAATAGTAAACTTGATTATTTTTAGATAAGTTTGTTCGGATTCATTAAGAGGAAGTTTTCCATTCATTTAGCTGTCAATTTTACAATGAATGTTTTTACCTCATGTATTTTTGTATAATACAGTATCTTTATAATTTGTAAAGATAGATTTTTTTTTTAAATTTTGTATTAAATATTCAGTTTGATTTTATCCTGAGTTTGATTTTTTGTACTCACACCATTATTGCTAATTAATTAATTAAAAATAAGTATATAATTTTTTGTGAACACTTCACTGGCGCCTAAATTAATTCGCAGACACGACTTTCCCAAGTGGAACCCGAGAAGTTAGAAGTCTCATATTTTAAAATTAACCGGCTGAGAAACCTAGTTGGGAAAACTAGTTGTGGATGGTGGTGTGCTAAATTTTCAAACCATTATTCATAGCAATATGCATTATATGCAATTAATTTTACATAGAACTTTTATAATGTTATACTATATTTATTACGCTATAATGTGTAAAAAAATAAATAATTATAATACATACTTAAACAAATAAAGACAATGCAATAATATAAACATGTTAAAAAAACATATATGCATATGTATACATGGACATAAACGGATATATTAAGTACACGTGCCTGTACTTCTACGTACAGACACATGTTTCGATTTTGTTTTAGATACCAGTGTACGTGGAGATGAAGTATGACCAATAAATTCGTTGCCGCTAAGTATAACACAATCAATTTATCAACTATTTTCTATGAAACCATTCATAAAGTATTTGTAGTAAATTATTCGCAATCGCGATACTGTCGACATAATTCAAGAAAAGCAGAGATGTATTAACAGCATTAATGTGTCACTAATATATAGATAAATAGGGCAGGTCCAATAACAGAACTCTGTGCTACTCCATTACTGTATTGTACTTGCTATGTGCAAAATGTAACTTAACAAATTGCATTCTATCTTTCAAGTAGGTACAGTACCAATTGGCTGAGCAACGTCTGATTCCGTATTTATACTTCTTATCTAGTTATCTATAATACTGAACACAGTCGAAAGTCTTCCGTATGTCGCAAAATATGCCAACAGGTATTTTGTGATTATTAATTTGATCCATCAAAGCTGTGTAAGTGTGTTTCTAAATACATATTCATGCTGAGATTTGATAATAATTTCAAAGTTATTTATAAAGGCGTTCAAACGATCGGGCATACAAAATATGTTACAATATTTTAGTCAATAGTTGTATACTCTTCGTATTGCGTTCTGGAATCTTGGAGTAGGGACCAAAACGATTGGACGTGTCCCTCGTCACTTTTGTTGAAAGTGTGATTGAGAGCTATATACGTTAAAGCAATTAGATGACGATTTTTGGTTGTGAATTTACCGTATCCTTTCGATTTTGTCGGAAAAAAATAAGCACTCTCAGGGGTGGATATAACGTCGTGCTAACTATCAAATTAAGTGTCAATTCATGGGTAATTAATTTTACGCTAGCCGCCTTGGAATCACAGTATCTCAGCTTAATAAGTTACGAGCCTTTTCTTCACTAGTAACCCCCTTTGGTTTAATTTTTCTATCGCTAAGACTCATGCTATAATTTTCTATAGAGTGCGAAGATTATCCCTAAGTAATCAGGGTACAAAACTCTGAGGGCTTCCGTTGATGTGTGCTGATGAAACTTCTGATATTCTGAACCACGTGTTCGAGTCCGAAAGCATCTTGAAGCAGTTTTCCAGAAAAAAAATATAACCAGAGCTATTAATTACTAAGCCACGAAATTCGACGAAGGACAATTTTGCAACACCATTTTGTGTAGTATAACGTTATAATTTTGCTCCGTGTTTTTCTCGTACCGATTGCGTAATTAAGTTAATTAAGTTAATATTATTTTCGCATTAAAATTTTGATTGCTGAATTTAATTATTTTATTTGCTTCTCGTATTTAAATTTTTTTAATCGTACCAGTTGTGTCTTTTTTTTCTCCTTTCCAGTGAAGAAATTCAGTTATATGTATAATACTAGCATGCGCGATAAACTAGCATGCTTCTTTGTAACGTTTTTTTTTTTTTTGGAACTACTAAATTTATTCTGGTTGCTTTCATAAACAAAGTCAGCAAAGAAAAGAACTAGATAATTTACTATGTCA
This sequence comes from Melolontha melolontha, assembly GCA_935421215.2. NCBI lineage: Eukaryota > Metazoa > Arthropoda > Insecta > Coleoptera > Scarabaeidae > Melolontha > Melolontha melolontha. The sequence continues at coordinate 122,752,198 of OW285237.1, read as the reverse complement.
ATTTAATAAATACAAAAAAGTCGATGAACATCATAAGTCAAATTCTATAAACAGAGATGATTATACAAAATAAGATAAGAAAATAAGTATGTTACACAGCCTCTACTATAAGAAAAATGTAAGAAACTGCAGAGATCTCAATTCTCCTTACATATATTTAAAAATTTTGTCAAATTAAAGTGAAAAATATTATACCGTATAACATAAATCAAGCTACCAAGCCATCAAAAATTGACATACGATATAACATAGGTTAAATATATCTGAAACAATTTTTATTTTAGCATAAGGCATAATACAAAATTAAATGTAAAGTTAAATCAAAATAAATTTACCATAGCGTATAGTTAAAAAAACGTTAAATATCATACGCAAACTAAATCATCGCAAAGTCTAAATAAAATTAAAATTTCTTACGCAAAAGAATCATAGTAAAAACGATTAACTAGCGCTGCAAAAAAAAAGTATCTCGCGATGCAAACAAAACAAAGAAAAATAGCAATCCAAATTTTAACATAGCCTAATCTAATCAATACAACAGGGTTCATTAAAATAATATAAAGCTAGTTACACAAAATGGTACTTACAACAGCAGAATTCTATTTTTGAACGATTTTATACGGAAAACTGCCCAAACGGCAATTACACCAAAAGGACACGTTTCACTACTTAAAATGGCCATCGCAAATTGTCTTTCTTTGAGTTTCATGACTTAGCAATTGACAGATCAGATTATATATTTTTTTTTGAATACTACAAGTTTACAGATCGCATTTATATGTGACCGAAAAGATGCGAATATCGTAACGGTACTTGGACAACCACGTGGCCAGGATATCGAATGTTTAATCTGCTTGCATCCGCCTAACCCCACAGAATTTCGCACCCTATTCAGTTAGGGGTATTCTCGACACCCAAGTGGAAATCTTGTGGTTCTAATGCAGCTAGTGTTAAATTAATCACCCATAAACGAAACTTAATTGGATAATTAGCCCGACGTTTTATCCATCCCTAAGAGTGCTTATTTTTTTCCTAACAATATCAAAACGATAGCGGTACAGTCACGACTAAAAGGACATCGTCTAATTGAATTAACGCATGCAGATCACAATCGCGCTTACACCAAAAGTGACGAAGGACACGCGCAATCTTTTTCGTATCTACTCCAAGATTCCGGAACCGCATGCGGCCCACTGTCGATATTTATGCGGCTCGCCAATGAATTTTAAAATTTGTTCGAAAAACTACAAAAGTAGGTAAAAATCCATTCAAATCAATATTTCTTAACTTTTTATTCTACTATTATAACTTTTGTAATTGTTAGTAAGATATCTATCTTTAAGTACCTACTACTTTCTTGTTCAGATTTACTACGTAGGACAGGTACGCTCCTCGTCGTTCCAAGCATATTGTTACGAGACTAGAAATCTGTCGAACCAACTAGATTACTCGAATATTCGCGAAACGCGTCGGTATTATCCCCAAACAATGTGGTAGGTTCTCCATGTTAGGTTAACTCGTATAAATACAACGCATCGCCCGCTATCGGGGCAGTTAAGTTTTAACTACGCACAAGCGAACGTTATATTGTTTGAATTGTAATCTGTGAAGAATAAATATTTCGTTGTTCGAACTTGGCATCTACCTACGTAACAATATAATATCAATTTTGATATGGATAAACCAGGCCCCAGTAAAAAACGTAGTCGTAAGGTTGAAGATGAATATTTGGACCAAAAGTGTCTGTTTAATATGCAAGAGTAGTGTTTCTATTCCGAAGGAATATAATGTGAAAAGGCATTATGAAATCCAGCATCATACTTTTACCAAATTAACCGGCGAAAATCGAACGAAAAAATTTCCACTTTACAAAGGGAACTTATAGGCCAGCAAGGTATGTTTACAAAACCAATTCAAGATGCTGAAACAGCTACTGAAGTTAGCTTTGAAATATCTCAAATAATAGCGAAAACTTGTCAGCCTTTTAAAGATGGTGAGTTTGCTAAGCAGTGTTTAGATATAGCCGGAAAAAAATGTGTCCGATAGATGCAAAGAGGTTTGAGAAAATTCAACTAAATCGGATGACTGTTCAAAGAAGACTTACCACATTAGCAGCTAATATAGAAGAGCAATTAGCTACGAAATCGAAATGTTTTGAGTATTTTTCTATAGCACTCGACGAATCTACAAATATAAGTTCCACTCTCAACTCTTAATATTTTTACGAGGTGTAACGCAAAATTTTGAAGTGAGTGAAGAACTGATTGGTATGAGTTCTTTGACAAGTCAAACCAAGGGGAGTGACATGCTCAAAGCTCTTCTGGCAAAATGTTCTATAATGCAAGGAATTAATGCAGTTTCATTGCATTATACATCAAAAGGCCCTCTGTTCAAAATTATTGGGATTTTAAAATGTGATGAAAGTTGTAGTACCTACTGTAAACTTTATAAAATCACGAGGTCTCAATCACCGACAATTCACACAATTTCTCGAGGATATTGAAAGCGAATATGGTGATCTCCTGTTTTACACTGAAGTAAGGTGGCTAAGTCGTGGGTTGTCACTAGAGCGGTTTCTTAACTTAGCATTTCTTGTAGACATTACAAATCACTTGAATGTCTTAAATACGCGACTCCAAGGCAAAGATCAATTGATTTCGTAGTTATACTCTCATGTTTCGTCCTTCAATGCAAATTGAGTCTTTTCAGGACAAAAATTCAGCCAATTACAACCATTTTCCGAACTACAAGAAAAAGTATGAAGAAATTCAATAAAACTTATGTCAATTTCGCTTATGTTGAAAAAATTGATATTTTAATACAATCTTTTCATGATCGTTTTCTAGACTTCAAAAAAGTTAAACCTCTATTAGACATTTTCAGCAATCGTTTTAACATTTCACCCGAAAATGCACTGGAATCAATACAGCTGGAATTGATAGACATGCAAAATGATGATAATTTACGAAAGTTACGAAAGTTTAATGAAGGTAATTTACTCAACTTTTACCGTTGCGTTGACAAAACCGCTTATAAAGAGTTGCGAATAAATGCATTGAAATGCGCAAGCTTATTTGGATCGACGTATATTTGTGAGCAAACGTTTTCAGTGATGAAACTTAACAAAACAAAAAATCGAAACCGTCTGGCAAATGAAAATCTGGAAACAATTTTACGTGTGGCGACAAGTAATGTGGAGCCAAACAAACAAAATTGTTAGGTCAATGCAATGTTATGCATCAAAATAATAAAACATGAAATATTACATTGTAATGATTAGATTACATTACGATTACATAATTACAACAAACATTTTTGAATGTTCTTTTATTTTTATCATTTGTAGTAATTCATACTATTTAAAAATTAAAATATTTGTGTTAATAAGTATTCTTTGTAGTGGCCCGTCCTTGGCTTATAATTTGCCCGAATGGCCCCTGTTCCCTATAAATCTGTGCATCCCTGGTATACAGGGACCGACCAATATATAATATATTGTAATAATTTCTAAGATCATCGACAGTGTTGAAGATAACACAGCCGATCTATAATTACATACAGACCCAACACCAGCTTTTCTATAAATGAGAACTATAGCCGATGTCTTAAAAATAGGGGGGGAAATTCCTCCTGAAAGAAATAAATTGACCATATATACTAAAATATCTTCGATATATTCTTAATGTTCTTTAATAATTCTGACTACCAATCCATCGTATTGTACAGTTTTTATTTTGAAGTTTGAAAATAATATTCACCATTTCAGCTCCATTAAAAGGAAACAGAAATAATGAGCTTTCTATTATTATTGTTTAATTTATGTGTTAAGTTACATTAATTACCTGATTTAGTAAATTTGATAAATAAAAATTATTTTTATTGTTGTTTATATGATGAAATTTATATAGTGTAGTCTCCTATAACTCAGCGTAACTACATCCGAAGTTATACAAGGACTTTCAACTTATCTCCTATAACTCAATTTTATTGTGCCAAAATTCTCACGTCAATGTAAGATAATTGTCATTTTCAGCTGGATTCGTTCCAATTTTGTTAACAATATCATTAAAAAGAAGCGCCTAATTGAGTCCCGCAATTGTAGGGCAAAGCTGGTTAGTCAAGAAATTTTTGTAAGCGATAGTTCTAATTTTCGTCTGTTTGAAAATTAAAAGGCTAGGATTTCTAAATATATCTTTTCTTATTTTCCCATTTCTAGTAATAAGTATAGTATAAAACATGTTAGTTCCACGAAAACACGTGTACTACAATCTGATTTCTTGAAAAAAATATTAAACACATTGTATCCGCTATCTAATTCAAATGCATTAACAATGACCTTGATAGCTGTTTACTAATTTAACATTTAGGTCATATCAAATGCATGCCTCATTACATTAAAACGAAGCGTTTTTAAAAGCCGAACCCACCAATTAATGATGGTGTGTAATACATTAGTTGTGAATTTTATAGCACATAGAAATGTGTCAATCAGAAAGCAACTCGATACTATTTATAAATTGTATTCCAACAGATAAGAACACGCTTGTAACCAAGTAGTTCTAATAATGATCAATACTACGATAGATCCAACACTAGTACATAATCCTATTAAAAGTTATTAAAAAATATGTATGTGTAACCATGAAATTTATGTCAGTATTTTAAAGATTGGGTTTTCACCAGCGCAATCGTATTACGCCATCTTTATTGCGTCCTATTATCTAATTACACAGACGAAACATGTCTCTATACCTGATGCAAACAGCTGCTACTGTTAGCTACTTGTCGCAAAATCAAAGATATCAGACCGCGCAAAATCTGTGACGACACAATTAAAGTGCAACTTGAAAATATCTAATTCAAGAAACATTCGTATTTACAAATGGGACACATTCCTATATATTAATTATTTTGAAAGTGAAAATATTTATAATATATAATATTAACTTTTTTTGAGATTAAAAATACACTAAATAATTATAAAAATTTGTATAAAACAGGTCATATTTATGAATTCATGTTACATATACATATTCGTGATACATACACTATTACAATTACATTAAAGCTTACTTTTACTATTTTATTAGGAATTCTTTTTTCTTTCTAAATACAAAAAACAAATTCTTCCTTTCCGATTAATCACCAATCTAAAACTAAACTTATCGATTTCTAACAATAGGCGCAAACATTTGAAATGTGAAATTTAAATTAAATATTAAATTAGAACTGATTAAATATTGTTAAATTGTATCACCTGGTGTGACTATAATTTAAAAAAATTGGAAATTTCTAATGAATTGAGAATAAATCCTATTTCCATCCCATTTTGAGTAATAATTATATGACTCCTGTAGCTATCCAAAATTTGGGTGACTGCCACATCTACAAGTGACTTGAAGTTAGATAAGTTTCATCTTCAGATTTAATAACCTGTTTGTCACTACAAAAGTATTATAGAGTTCATATTTAAACCTTAGTTCACATATGTATGTCACGTTTTCCATTAGAAATTTAAGGTTATCAGTAGTTTGCGCCATCTAATAAGGAATAGGAACATATGGCAGTTATCGATAGAAACTGAGGACATATACTTATCGTGATTTTGATTTTGCAACAAATAGCTAGCAGTAGGCTTTGATGACCAGTAATTTTGAAAACGGAAATAATTCAGGGATTCATTTCTTCAGCACATCTATGTTTGATTTCGGAGAAAACAGCAATATTTATTTTGCAGATGTAAATAATGATTTTTCACAATTATTATCTTATTTCTTCTTTCACACAATCCGTACAATCATTAGTAACTCTTTGGCAACCTGTTGATTTGACAATATTATCAACGACAATAATTTAAAAAAATATATAACAATTATGTGGAGTAAAGAAAAAAATTGTACTCAGTGTTTGTTTATACAAAAAAGCATCCTAAGAATTTCAAATCTCGGAACTTAACTAGCAAGTAGGAATATTTCATGATGTCCTGTCGCTATATTGGACGAGAGAATCAACGCTCCAAAAACTATTAATCCGTATTTTTGAGTTACCCACGTTTGCATGTTGTACTTCGGCGGTTTGGTCTATTTGTTCTTTGTTAACATATTTAAAAGTACAAAAAACAGAATAAAATATTTCTTAAAATTATATTGTAAGAAAATGTTACAGAAACTACGGGAATAATTTAATAATAATATCAGAATATACTGAATATACTGAATATACTAGGCAATAATCAATATTCACAACATCTAAAAATATCCCAGAGGCCAAACATTTACCATTATTGTGACATTAGGAGTATCTATTGGATTGCTCAATGGACTGTGCTCAACAATTTGATCATGATATATTTATCACTGTAGAATATACAAAGAAACAAGCTGAGAGATTAAGAAAAAATACGACACATTGTAGTATAAACCTGTTCGTCACGAGAAAAAATTCATCGCAATGTCTAGGCATGTAGAACAACGATTGGTTCCTGCTTGGTAAAAACACCCTCATCCACACATCGCACATTGTAGTTTCTATTTTCAAAAAATACAGTAGTCCTAATCAATCTGGCCTACTAACAGAAACATCTTCCTTTTTCTTACAATAAACTTTAATTTATATAGAACTTTAGCAGTTCTGGTTAACATCTCGCATATCTATTTGTTCTTGTGTCAATATGTCAATATATTTACGATAATTCAACTAAAGAATTATTAGTTTCTTGATCAACTACATAAACAAAACTAATGCTTACATTTAACCAATTCCCTGCTTATAATCTACCACTCTTTAATTTCCAGATTTCGTTATATGTGTGTATATATTGTTATGAAATTTCCCTTAAGAATGAAATAAGCTAAAAGCCAATTAATTAAACATTGTATGTTATATATTAGTTAGACATAAAGAAAGAATATAAATCATTATAGAAACACCCTACACATCCATGTGTCCGAAGAAATGATAAAATGGATATAAGACAATGAAATGGAACTCTGTCCAACATGAAAATGTGACAGAAATATCAATGTCATCGTGGACATTTTCACAATAGGTGGAAGATTAAAAACATTAAACAAAACTAAGCTAAGCAAAACAAGAAGATTCATATTGCGAAATGGGAAAAGAAGAAGAATACGGTAAAAAGATATGACAAAAATCTGGGAAGAAAACAGTAACTATTGGTGAAACATGCCAATTTTCCATTTAACACTTTATGTAAATAATTAAATAATATGTAAATATACAGAAAAGGGATATTTATCAATACGTTTTGCACGTATTACGCCGTTGTTATATAATGAAACGGATATGCAAAATACATATCCGTAACTGTAAACATGGACAAACACCTCGTATTTTTAGCATTTACTTCTGTTCAATACATATGTTTCAGCCATCTAGGCCTCATCGGTTGAACTAGTGAAGCAATGTATATACAAATTAATACAGATCTGTTAAACAACGGATCTGTATCTGTATCTACATTTACGCTAAAATCGTCTCCAAGGAATAACCAGTTTCGTTCTATCAGGCGACACCAATTTAATCAGTGACATCTGACGGAAGAAAGCGACTAGGCTAGAAAAGGCGACCATCCGCTCGAATAGCAAGGCTATTACAAAAGGTCGCCTTTTCTGGCCTAGTCGCTTTCTTCCGTCAGATGTCACTGATTAAATTGGTGTCGCCTGATAGAACGAAACTGGTTATGGCTTGGAGACGATTTTAGCGTAAATGTAGATACAGATACAGATCCGTTGTTTAACAGATCTGTATTAATTTGTATATACATTGCTTCACTGGTTCAACCGATGAGGCCTAGATGGCTGAAACATATGTATTGAACAGAAGTAAATGCTAAAAATACGAGGTGTTTGTCCATGTTTACAGTTACGGATATGTATTTTGCATATCCGTTTCATTATATAATATGTAAATAGTTTAAAAATTATCGTAATTTTCAACAACAATTAGAATCTAATTAGATAGAAAAAGCATCCGTTACATACCAAAACTGTAGAAAAGGGATACAAGATAAGCTTTCCCTTAGGTATTAATTATATTATTCGTAATATTTAATTCAAATTTGTTGATATTGCATAAAACATATCCATGGTTATGTAAAGAAGTTTGCAACTTCAAATGCATCTAGAAAATAGTGTAATTCCATAAGAAAACCATTTAACACCAACAACAGAAGCAGTGCAATCTGAAAAATATAATATAGCTATAGCAAATGCAAACAAAATTTGATATACTAAAAATAACAATCGTAAATTCTTACGTCGAAAACATAAACAAAACAAACAAAATGTCAAAAGGCAAAGTGTAATAGAAGCGCACGCCCACAACATTCAAACTAAGAATTTTTGTAAACAAAATAACTTAAAACAATGAAAGAAAAAGCAAATTTGCAAATAATAGGCGCATAGATACAGGAGTTAAAACGAAAAAGACAAGAAAAAAATCAAATTTTGAAATTAATTAGGCGTGGTGGGAAACAGTTCCGAGAAACAAGAAGTACGAGATATAAAAGCGCTGGACGCGACAGAAGAAGATTATTCATTAGTTTATTTTCGACAGTCAATACTTATTATTTTATTCATTCGATTCTCTCGACGTTAGCATTTTATTGGATTTATTAGATTAATATTACTTTATTATATTAATATTACTTTAAAATTTTGACAGATTTCTAAATATATATTTATTACGGTAGCTGAAGTCTATAAAACCTAAATAAATTATTTGAAAACGCATATGGATTATTAATTTGAATTAAATAATAAATACACTACTGAAGTGTAAATATATGCCAGATCTTTGAATAAGACCAGCAGGTAGTAAGCTTTCACGAGTGATCTCAGCATGTCTGTGCTATTTAAATTTTACAATCAATGATTCATTGATAGGCATAAATAAAAGATGTAGCACACTCAACTTAGAAACAAAGTATCAGTTGAAGCAAGATATCCATATTTAAAAGAGTCAAGACAGACACCTTGAGTACCAAGCTTAACGTTAAGCGGACAAATAGCCCCTTCGTTGAGTAAAATACACAAGCGTGATAATTTGGTAGATTCAATCGAATCCAGGACAAAGACTCCAACCATTTGAGTGTTTTTAATGAATTAATTTGTATAAAATTTTCTAATGATATTTAGGTCTTAAGTTAAGGAATGAGATATTTTAAGTTGAACATCAAATGATCTGGAACAGTACAAATATACAATAAAAGAATTTTAACAATTTACATCTTGTTGTATTATTTCTTTACGTTTACATTGGATGCTAGGCCTATTTAAGTAGAACCCAAAAAGATAGTCCTGAGATACACAAACATTAGACAGAGTCAAAAGAAAAATATGCTTAAGTAGCTACCTACGCACAATCATGTACTTCATATTATTCAACATGGAAAACTCAGCAATATGTACGAGGGCGTGTTTTTATGTTATCTACCCAGCCATGAAACAAAAGAGTGACGACCTCAAACAAATTATTGAAAAATTGCTTTCACTGTTAGAAGTACATGTGCTAAGTTGTGTTTAGTTTGTGCTGTTTATAGAGATTTGAGACGGTCTATTTCTCGATAAAATGAGTGAAACTAAGGTTGAACATCGCAGCGTAATAAAGTTCCTGACAAAAGAAGACAATGGTCCAAAAGCAATTCATGAAAGAATGGTTGCTGTGTATGGAGAAGATACACCATCTTATTTCCAAGTAAAATATTGGTCTAAACTCTTTCGATGGGGCCGAGAGTCAATCAATGATGACACAAAGTCCGGACGACCCGTTGAAGCTCGAACTGCAGACATTGTGCGAAAAGTCGAAAATTTGGTACTGAAAGATCGGCGTGTAAAGATCTCTGTCATTGCCAATGAAGTCTGTATATCCGAAACAAGTGTCCTCAAAATTTTGCATGACGATTTGGGTATAAAGAAGGTGTCTGCACGGTGGATACCCAGAATGCTTACACCTGAACAAAAACTGTACAGAAAAGAAGTTTCTCAAGAAAATTTGGTCAAGTTGGACAGGGACATTTTTATCTCGAATTATCACCGGAGATGAGACTTGGGTATATTACTAGGACCCTCCTACTAAACAAGAATCCATGCAGTGGGTTCATAAGGGCTCTCCGCCACCAAAAAAGGCCGAGGCACAATTTTCTGGAAAAAAACTGTTGGTAACTGTTTTCTGGGATGCTGAAGGAGTCTTGCTTATTGAATATATTCCGAGAGAGTGTACCATAAATGGAGAGGCCTACGGAAACACAATTAAAAATTTAAAAACTGCTCTGGAGGAAAAACGCCCGCATTCTTATCCACAAAAAACTTGTTGCTGCACGACAATTGTCGAGTTCATAAGGCAAACAAAGTTCAGCAGATAATCAATGACTGTGGGTTTATAGAGTTAAGGCATCTACCTTATAGCCCCGACCTAGCTCCGTCAGACTTCTTCTTATTCAAAAATTTAATAAAGCATCTCAGGGGAAAGCGTTTTGCTTCTGATGAAGAACTCAAAGAAGCTGTTTAAGAATATTTTGCGGGGTTACCGAAGCAATTTTTTCTGAGGGTATGGGGCAACTGGAAAAAAGATGGAATAAGTGTATTAGTGTTGAAGGGAGTTATGTAGAAAAATAATTTTTTTTTGTTCTCTTATGTGCTTTTTTCATGGCTAGGTAGATAACATAAAAATACGCCCTCGTATATCGAAATGGATGTTTGGGTTAGGTGAATTCATACATTGTATGTGTATTTAACGTAATTAAAGTAGAAAATTAATAAAATCTACAAAATAGTATCCTAGATCAATATATTAAAACGAGAAGATGTTATAGAAAGGAAATGACTAGTGCTAAGTTATTAAACACATTATGGGAGAGGATCCCATATATGTACAGTTATTTGCTTAAGTCTGCATCCACTTGTTATTATTCAGAAGAAATAGTATTAAGTAAACCAATGATATTTGTAAGAATTTTCATTACAGTGTTTAATATTATTTTCACACCAATATTATTTGTAATATATTTTAAAACATAACTAAAAACACATTTTATTCTAAATTTTTGTAAATAGTGTGTTTGCAAATACAAATATGAAAATTATTTAAATTAAATACTAAATCAAGTTACTATTTTAGCGGATATCTTTTGCCATTTATGATAGCTTTTAGGTGTCGAAGGCGTCGAAGCATATCTATTATTTCTGGCAGGATTCTCTTCCATTCTCCAAATAGAATTTCCTGTTGTTTGGGTCAGATTTCATGAATTTTTAATATTGTTTTAATTTCTGTCCGTAAGTGTATATATACATACCGTGTGCACAACGTCGTGAGATCGATGGATATATAAGTAATGACTGGCCAACTGCAAGTATATTCGCCTTGCTTGAACACAATGAGCGACTGATAGGAATATTCAATGTGTTAGAGAGAGATTATTTGATTCGTACTTAGATCGTATGTAGAATGTGTTGGATAAAGAAATGGAACGCCCGTACAGTTAGACAGTAGAACAGATTGAATATACTCTCTCAACCCTAACCACATAAACTCGCTATTCGTCTTTGTCTTACTACATTATGGTAGATCAATCACTCCCCGGCGTTCATACGGTATATAGTTTGTATAAAATGAGGGACATCACAATCCACTAACACACAACATAAACGTAATGCTTGGAATCACTATTGTGCTGGAAGTATTATAGTTTTAATGTAAATCTTAAATTAAAATAAATAAACATTTTCTGTCTGATTATTTCAAGTTTGGAATTCCTGACAGATACTGTCATACAAACCGTACAAGCGCACTTGCTTCTCTAAATTGAATAGTACCCTGCATATTTTTAGGATTTTTGCTTTTTTCCAGAACGTGCACACACGAACATTTTCGCGCTATTTCCTCATATAGTGAATTTGCTTTTGCGGAAGAAAAGCACATTCTGCAAAGCTTTGGTTCGGGGAGGTACTTCTTTATAAGTGGCAATCTTTTCTTTTTATTAATAGTTAGGATATTGGATTTTTTACTACAACATAGATTTTAAAATTCTCACGATGCAAAGTTCTTGACAGTGTAGACTTGTGAACAGTTGTGCCAAAATAAGTCGCTGTAACCTTAAATCTGGTTCTCTATTAATGGAATGTGCAAAATACTTTTACTCCAAGTTTTGTGGTACCAGCATTCTTTCTATTATCAAATCGTTTAACAACGCTTTGTATTGTTGAACAACGTCTTTAGCACATACGCCATATCCACATAACATTTTCTCTCCCTATACCGATTACAAAATTAGAGTACATCTTTCTCTCACTGACAATTTTTTTCTAATTTAGACAAACTAATGAAAGCACTAAAAACATACAGCTAAAGTCATTAAATTTGCCCCTGTTCAATGAATCATTGGTGGATAATGTTGTGATCGAAGAAACACTGAACGTATGTTCCATTTTGAAATCCTCAGTGTACTCGGAGGAATTTCCGTTAGATGCCCTGACATTTTGTTTATGGGTCATACAGAAAATATCAAGCTTCATAACCTGTAATTATTTTCAGAAACAGGTGTGTGCTTAAAGAAAGATCAATTGTAAGATCAAAGTGACCCAGATTCTGTTCATTCGTGCACAAACTTCGTAATAATTGTTTTCATATCTAACTTGCTAAGCTAAAATTTCTTTATTATTTCTGGAGTCTTACATGACATCTTCTAACCCATCTTTCCTTTTCATTCCTTGAATCAATTGAATCAATCCCTTGTGCCGCTCAAACACACTCAACTTTTTCATAGCTGTTTCACTCACCAATACATATATTACAAAAAAATAAAAATAATAAAAAGTAATATAACTCATTCAATCGATATTTTTAGAGTTAGTTAAATTTTATACATTTGAATATTAAGAGGAGAAATTCAGAGTGAACTAATGGAAAAGCACATTTTTAAAAATGTGTTTTTTAGACATTGTTTAAATATTTACATAATGTAAACTTTTAAAACGATAGTTTTCCAAGAAGTGATGTTTCACAACGAAAGAAAATTTTTTCGTAGGATGTTTTTCTTACTCGTGCTCTATTTACAATATAACAAAATATTAACGCTTGAGTGTTTACAAGACGGGAATTCAGAAGGTGAAGATCCAAAACTGTTTGATGAAAGTGAAACTAAATTAGAATACGATATAAAAATACATTGTTAATTTACTTTTTTCTTGTTTTATCTTTAATTTATTGTCTAAGAGGATTTCTATTTTCTGCTGACCATCACTCAAATAATTAATCGGCGTAACAAATGCTGTTATAATTAGAACAAATATAAATATTTTCAAGGTTATTTCTCTGATTATATCTATATTATATCGTTATTTGGGCCTTCGAAAATATTAACGCTTACTATAGAGAAAAATATTTACATATTTAAATCACGAAAGATAATTTTATTGACTGTAATTGTAGGTATAGAAGATTCTATACATCCTTCTTCCATATTTATGACATTCTTCTGTAATTAATAAATATATCTAGCACTTATTTAAGACGATTATTTAACGCTAAGAAATAAGTAATTAAACTTCTAGTTTCAAAAATTCTTTTATTGTAAATACCACTACAATATTGTTTCGCCATACAATGGCTTCATCAGGTGGATGAAATACTGAATATGTACAATACAAGTTTGAATATTTATGTGAAAATTATTGGGGAAATAGTGTTTTTTTTTTTTACAATCTTAAATTTAGTAGAGGGGAGTTGTTTAAATCTAGTTGGTAATTTAAAGCTGATCCTAAACTATTGTATCTATTAATTTCTAGGTTAAGTTTTTTACTTTTTTCTTGAATGTGTAAAATTTTGAAATCTATATTAAATCTATGATTGATATCTATACAATGACTTGCGAAAGTTGAATCTGTTTTCTTTTCTTTATGGCTTCTCTCGTGTTCTTTCATCCTAATTTTGAATGTCCTCCCCGTTTGTCCTATGTATACCTTATTACAATCTTCGCATGTTAACTTATATACACCAGAGTTTGATTCTTTATCTATTTTATCTTTGTTGTTTTTAATAATGTTCTGTATAGTATTGTCTGTTTTAAATGATATATGTTCGTTATTAAGTTTTTTAATGAAAGTGCCAATTTTTTCCGAAATTTTTCCTAAGTAAGTGATTGAATTATAGGAATTAATTATCTTGTATATTAATTTTGGATCAACTACGGAAAGGGTTTTAGATTTTTGTTGGCTATTTAGGATGTTATTGACAATATTTATAGAGTAACTGTTTAGAGTAATTGTTTAATGCTATTGTGTATATTCTATTTAGTTCAAGGTCGAAATTACTTTTACTCATGGGTACATGAATTAATCTATATACAATAATTAATTGACTTGGCAGATACATGTTGAAACTCCATTATAAATTATAATAAAACACGTTTATATGTACGTTTGTTTCAAATACGTTTTAATAACACTACAATTGTTTCGCCAAACATTGGCTTCATCAGGTGCTGATAGTCTGAAACTTCAATCAGACTATCAGCACCTGATGAAGCCAATGTTTGGCGAAACAATTGTAGTGTTATTAAAACGTATTTGAAACAAACGTATAAACGTGTTTTATTATAATTAATCTATATACCATTGATTGGTATGCTGATAATTTGTGTGTTATAGGATGAAATGAATTAGCGTGTATTGTGGTATCTGTATGTGTTGGTTTATGGTATATAGCGAACTCGTGTTTATTAGTTTTGTGTGATATGGTTAAATCTAGAAAATTAATGCTTTTATTTATTTCTGTTTCTATAGTAAAATTTATTTTGAGGTGAATAGTGTTGATATATTTATGTAAAATTTTTAATTGATTTATCTGAACCGTTAAAGCAAATTAATATGTCATCAACATACCTAAACCAATATACACAATTACCAAACGAGGGATGTGTATTAATTAGGTATGTATGGCGAAACAATATTGTAATGGTATTTACAATAAAAGAATTTTTGAAACTAGAAGTTTAATTACTTATTTCTTAGTGTTATAATGAAGTTTCAACCAGTATCTCCTTCGTCAATTAACTATTTACGATTATTTAAAATATTACTTAGGGAGTAGCGGCTAGGCTATTGAAACAATATTTAATTTACGATGACGCTTCTGTTCTATATATAGTGCCTTTTTCAAAAATTTAATTTGTGCTGTTGATATAGTTCACTGTATTTGTTATTGGTTTGGATTTCGAAATAAAACTAACTGTGTGTATTTTACTAGAACCAGTAAAACACACAACAAACAAATTCAAGTACATATCAGTATGAATTACAGTATTATTACTTATGTTTATATTCAATATTAATAAAAGTAAAATAAAACCAAATGAAAAATATATGTAGTAGCGTAAGTTCTGTTCGATGTAACTAGTTAATTGGTATGCCGTAGGATAAGTACATAATAAACACTGTATAATTGTATAATTGCTTGACGTTTAGGCATTTTACGGACACGCATTAACATCATACGAATGTCTAGAATTAAAATTCAAGCACAAGTACAACCAACTACGAATACTTTGATCAAGGTTCCGGGTAGTATTTCCAACAAAGTTGTCTTGTTTGAATAAACGTGACCCGGCGAACAATTTACATGCTCTATGGGTTTTTTTCCTTTTATGTTCTAGTAGTTTAACTTTGATGTTACCGACGCAAACTAGGTGTACTTATAACTTTTCTATTTTTTGGTTTATAACTAACAGCAAGACATGGCTAATAATTTACGGTAGTATGTCTTGTATTAAAGTATTTGAATTTATATGACAAATCCACTCTTTCTTAAAACAAAACCGTGTATGCATTTTCTTATTTTTTCCAACGTATCCTTTCACTTCTCCGCTCATTTTTCGAAAAATGTATCTCAAAACACTGAGGTGTATTTGCGATTAATGTAAATTGACTACTCTAACTGTAAACATCACTTCCGCTATCATTTTAGTAAAACAAACTTAAATGAAAAAGAACATTACAAGCTATTAGGTTTAATTTTTAACCTTGTTAATGGATGTTGCTGACGGTTCTTGATCAAACAGAAGAACAAGGAAACTTCATATAGGAGAAGTATATGTGTATTCATTATATGTAGTTTCTTAGTTTGTAAAAATTCAAGATCCTACTAGAAAATATCAAAAAGGAATAAAGAAAATAAAAAAAAATAACAACTTACAAGATAGAAAACTAAATATAATAAATCCACGTATACTTGTCGTATATGAGCCATAATTACACAATAACAATATTCTCATGAAACCGGTAGAATAATACATTAATGCGCCGAATTATATATTAACAAGTTTATTGCAAAATGCCCCGATGGAACAGAAAAAAGGTAAATATACTTCATGTGTTTGAGTCTTTAAGCAAATAAAGGTGGTAGACAAGAAGGTATCAAGCTGATAAAAGTTTTGGATTCCAGACCCCAAAAAGCCCCAAAAAATTTTTATAAATGATGCCAAAAAAAAAGGATAAAATACGTATCAGAATAATTGAAACATACATGAGTAGGTAAACCCCACCAGTTTTGTATAATACAAAGGTATTTTTAATAATATAAAATATTATTAAAAATCTGGTGTGAAGAACACAAATGCAGGTTCACTATTAATATTTTCTGTGAACGTGTCCGAATATATCCTATCCCCAGTTGGGGAGCAATATCCATTTGCCTGAAAAAAAGTCAGGGACAAAAGTCCATTTCTGCATTTTTTTTTAAAACATCTTTTCTACGGGTTTGTAATTATTTGTAGTCAAGACACACCTAACTGTGTCTCACCAAAATTGACTAATTTAGGAGGTTCCAAAGCTTGGGGTCTTATACCACGTACACCATGGGAAGTGCCCCAGTGGAGCCACCGTGCATTTTCATGAAAAACGCTGACAGACGAATATGTGAGGATTATCAAAAAAAGACCGCATCAAAAAGCCTTACTGGTTGCCGAGATCCAAGATGACACAAACTTTTCGTTATGCCAAGTATATTAGGATACGCATAAACATGCTCACTCTGGTATAATTGAATCCGAAAAACACATTTAATCGATTCAGACAAATTCTCTAGAGGTTTGATTTCTATATTCTTCCACTAAAGGCCTTAAAGTTTTATAGTTGACTAAGGATCGGCTCTACACTGAGGATAATTTTTAAGTGACAGGTCTTCACCATCTCCAAGCACAGGACGTCCGAACTAGTGTGGTATATTTCGTTAGTGTACAATACCCTCATATAATCTCATCTTGTATTACAAATTTCAATGGTTATATTTGTAAGTTTAAATTTATATTGGATTATAAAGTGTATTACGCTGGAACGCATCTTATCACTCTGAAAAAATATAGGAATAAATAAATACTTCAAAGAAGTAGGTGTTAATTTCAACAGTACAAAGATCAATGAACTTATTTACAAACCAATTAACTTTTATTATAAATATTGTACGATATTTCCCGCTGCTTCTACATGAACGGAAAAAATATAAAAATGAGAAGATTAGTCTTAAATGTTTCTTCATTGTAACTGTTACAAAATTGTAATATTCCACATGGCTTTATCCGATGAATGAAAACTAAAATACATATTGAATGCAGACCTATCAATGATGATTTCGTTTTCTGTTCTTTACAGCTTAAATATTCTGTCAGAAAAAAAAAACTTTCGTCCTAATCCCATACACTTTTTTTTATTATCATTCCAATGCTTTATCTTCTCTGTTATTCTTCATTTCTCCTTTATTTTTGTTCCAAGCAATATACAAATAATTTAATATATTGCACACAAGCGTCGGAGTTTGATTAATTTTTATTTACAAAATCACATGTACAAAATGGTATGGTGAAACAGTGGTACTCCAGTCGTTGCAATAAATTTCGAAATTGAAACAATTTATCTATCTATCTCTCTATTCTAATTCTTTGGGTTGGCCGCCACTAAGTTCAGCCACTTGAGCACAGTGCAATAGATCTCCCAGTTTCGCTCTGTTAGTCTTGTGTTAATAATGGGTGATATGAACGCCAAAGTTGGACAAGGAAAAGTTGAGAACATCGTGGGGGAGTATGGCTTGGGAGAACAAAATGATCGCGAAGATAGATTGATAGAATTCTGCCAAGAACACAATATGGTCATTACAAACACCTTATTTAAACTCCACCCAAGACGACTATATACATGGACATCCCCACAACTCAACAAAAATAGAATCGTAAGAAATCAAATAGACTATGTGCTTATTAATCGTAGGTTCCGCAGCACAATACTTAGTGCAAAAACTTATCCTGGGGCCGATATTGGATCGGATCACAACCCGGTGTTGGTTAATATGCGTCTCAAGCTAAAAATGATGGAAAAAAGAAGGATTAAAAATAGAATTGACATGGGAGTTCTAAAGGAGGAAACGGTTAAAACAAACACATCTGAACAACTAAACATACAACTCGAAACCTTAAGAACTAGAATAGACAATAATAGTATAACCGACATGGATAACATTTGGAACAACTTCAAAGATATAGTTTTAGAAGTAACAAATAACAATTTAAAGTCAATCTATGTAGAAAAGAAAACAGAATGGATGACTGAAGAAATTCTAAATCTAATTGAGAAAAGGCGAGAAGTTAAGAATAATGAAGCAGACTATAAGAAAGTAAATAAGGAAATAAGAAACAAAATAAGAATTGCAAAAGAGAACTGGATGAGACAGAAATGTGAGAAAATTGAGGAGCTCCAGTACAAAAACGACATGTACAACTTACATAAGGAAATAAAAAAGATAACACACAATAACAAAAGAATACATAATATGCTAGAAGACTCAGATGGCAGAATAATAATTGATGAAGAAGAGAAGCTACAACAATGGGAAAAGTACATTCACGAAATGTTCGCAGACGAAAGACAGCAGCTAGACATCAACCCTGAATATATAGGAGGACCTCATATTCTAAAGAGTGAGATTGTATATGCTATTAACCAGCTGAAAAATAATAAAAGTCCGGGCCCTGATCAAATAAACTCAGAGATACTTAAACTCATAAATGAGGAAAACATAGATCTACTTCTACTTCTGTTTAACAACATATATAAGTCAGGCAAAATTCCCCAGGATTGGCTTGAATCAAATTTTATACCCTTACCAAAAAAGTATAGCGCAAGGAAATGTAACGACTACAGACTCATAAGCCTGATGAGTCATGTTCTTAAAATCCTATTAAAAATTATACACAAGAGGATATATAACAAATGCGAATCTAACATCGGCTCGGAACAATTCGGATTCCGAAATGGGTTAGGTACGAGAGAAGCTTTATTCAGCCTACAAGTCCTTGCACAGAAGTGCCACGACCAACAAAGTGACATACATATTTGTTTCGTCGATTATGAGAAAGCGTTTGACCGAGTAAACCATGATAAACTTTTCGAGTTCCTGGAGGAAATCGGGCTGGATGATGGGGATTTGAGACTTCTCAGAAACTTGTATTGGCACCAGTCCGCAAGAATAAGAGTCGAGACTAACTTGTCTTCAAGAAACATTGACATTTGTAGAGGAGTGTTGAGTGTAGAGGAGTGTTGTCCCCCACATTATTTAACATATACTCAGAGTATCTGTTTGCGAAGGCGCTTAGGGGTTGTAACGACGGAATAAAAATAAACGGTGTCAATATATCGACTATCCGTTATGCAGGCGATACTGTGTTGATTGCGGATACCGATATAGGATTACAGAACATAATCAACAGATTAAATATGACATGCAAAGATTTTAATATGGCCATAAACATCAGCAAAACGAAAGTAATGTTAATTTCTCGTAATTCAAACGTACCCATACCTCTACGGGTTGACGGGGAAATATTGACCAGGGTTGATCGCTTTAAGTACCTGGGCTGCTGGATTGACTCAAGACTGGACCATGACATCGAAATAAGGTCCAGAATTGAACAAGCAAGGCAAAACTTCTTCAAACTCAAAAACATACTGTGCGATAAACAGCTAAATGTAAATTTACGCGTACGGTTTACAAAGTGTTACGTCTGGTCAACGCTATTATACGGAGTGGAAACATGGACCTTGAAAACTGTCAGTATGAACCGTATAGAAGCATTTGAAATGTGGACATACCGAAGAATTCTAAGAATTCCATGGACATCACATACAACTAATGAGGAAACTTTGAAAGGGGTACACAAAGATCGAGAACTGCTCCACATAGTAAAGATGCGAAAGATGGGCTTACCTTGGTCACGTTTTGAGAAATGAAAAATATAACCTACTGCAGCTCATAATTGAAGGAAAGATAGAGGGTAAACGTGGGCTTGGCAGAAAGAAACTATCGTGGATGCGGAATATTAGGAACTGGACCGGATTAAACTTTGAACAACTCATTAGAGCTGCTGCAAATCGAGAGACCTTTGCTGATGTGATCGCTAACCTCCGATGACGGAGAGGGCACAAAAACAAGAAGAAGTCTTGTGTTATCGATAAAAGTTATTATTCTAATCGAGGAAAATTTGGGTACCTTTTTGGGATCCAATAGATCTCTTCCGAAATATTTCTGTCTAAGTCTCTTCAGTTGCATATTACATAAAGGCTAGTTCTTCCTGTGTTTCATATCTCCTGCATTAGGGCTCGGTAACCAAGGCCATGCTGTACAGATACTTCCTTAAAGAACAATGTTCAAATATCAAGCCGGTAATAATTTTAGTTTTTTTTTATTACTACGAATTAGGTTAGCTGAAAGCCTAGCCTCCAGCTCCTCTAGTAGTGTCTTAGTATGGAGTTGACCTTCCGTTAGCCTCCATTTCTTTTTATGTTCTTTTCCTAGCCATTAAAACTAACAATTATTTGATTACACAGGTCAACACAGTTTGGTTTCCTTATATACAAATACATACATGTATTTTATGTCCTTGGTCATGCTGATTCTAAATCTGATTTGAAATTTGCTTCAAAATCAAGTCAGAATTTTGAGATATTTTCTTAAATAGTTTTTTTTTAAATTCATTAAATTTCAAAGTTCAAACTTTTCCATAAGAAAGATGCAACAAAAATAATGTTGGTCTTCAGAAAATAATATTGAAATTATACCCAAAATTGTCAATTCTCCAAATTATCCGTTATTAGACGCAAGTTGAAGAAGGCACAGGAAAGTAGTAGTAGTATTTTTTGTACTATTATGTTTTTGGTTTAAAAGTTGCGTAATATTTTCACTTTGTATTGAGCATTTTTATAATGTATATAGTCACATGTGTATATAATCACAGTCAATAGGGTAAAACATTATTTTGTTGTTAGTTTTATTATAATTATTACATAAAATTAAATTTTCCTACTGTAATGTCTACTCAATCTAAAAGTATAATTTGTTTATTCCCAAACTGTTTTTGTAAAAGAATTATTTTTTTTCGATATTGTATTTAAAATTACCGCTCATTTCTAAATTTATAGTCTGCAATAAGTTCAAATACTATAATAGAATTCATGAGAATTCTAATTTAGAAAAATTTTATTCTGAATAATTTCATACATTTATCTGTAAATTACCATTTTATTTTTAAATGTTTTATCGCAACTTTTTAGCGTTATCTTTGTTTATAAACCCGTACAGTTTTTGTTACCATATATAGTATATCCGAATAATTTATGATGATGATAAGAATGATGCCCTCGTGTTTATATAAAACAATTTCAGCATACATTTTCTCGTTAATTTCTATGAAAATAAATCACAAAAGAAATATGTATTCTTTCTAGGTGGTAGCTTATAATATATGTCATTAAACTATCTATAGTATTTGTTTTTGGTTACAGTAAAAGCAAAAAAAAGGACGCGATAAAAGATTTTCTTTGGTAGCACTTGCTTAGCATAGAGATTAACCAACATATTTCCCGTCATACTACACACGTAAAGAAAATATCAATTTATCGTTCAGATTGTGGGATTTAAAGCCGTTATATTTCTTTCTATATTAAATAACGGGAACGTGTTAGAAAACTAAAAAAAAAGTGTTTTTGATTATTCGTAAATTCTGCTTTAATATTTTGACAACATACCTATTCTATCATACATTTTCAAATATTGATATTTTACCTATACATTTAAAGCTATATAATTTTCCGCATATTCTTATCCATTCTATAAAAATGTGTTGTTCCATATATGATTTATTATTATAAAATATCAAGTTGTAAATGTTAATGTGAATGTAAAACACATTGGCTTATTGCTTTTGCTTCGTCCTTTATACGTTCAATATTTCTTGAAACGCTTCAGACGATTTTTATTATGAAGGATTTCATTCAAAGTTAACAATATTTTCGCATATTTTCTTAAAGTTCTTTAAAAAGTTTATCGCTTATATAATTATTATGAAGGGTTTCCCTAAAATGATGATAGGGTTCTAGATTTAGATAATCAAATTATAGTAATTTTATTTACACTTAAAGCTTACTTTTACTATTACAGTGAAGGCCCGCAAATCCGAATCAATTAAAGTTGACTCGATCGGGATTAGTGAAACATCCGGATTACTGAAGCATTGTTGAAATTATTAACTAAAAAGAGAAATAAGAAAAAGAATATTTGACTCTGTTTCCATAAAAACTAAAAAGCACTAAAGTTTCTAATACAGGTTTTATCAATAAAGTATCAAAAAAATTAAAGTAAAAAAAAATTATTTTAAAAAATTTGATATTTTGATCTAAGGAATGCTTACCTGCTTCGCTTCTATTGCGCGCTGCCGCGGCATTCGCAGAATGGTCAGACTATTTAAGTAGACTTCGTTTTCCTCCGCCAATTGACTGCAGGTACTGAAACTCACAATTTCCTCCTCATGCTTTTTATTCTTATTTCATCTCTGCACGATCCTGACACTTTTTAGTCGGAGGAACTACTATCGTCATTATCCAATCAGTAGAATTAGGTTGTTTATTGTCCTTACTAATTTGCTGCAACATCTTTCCAATTTCGGTATATAATTCTTGTTGAACGTCGTTCGTCAACTGTGATTGTTCTCTAGGAATCGACAATGGAATATCATCTGAATCCCATTCATATTTTGAATTTTAAGCAAAGTTTACTGAATTATTATCATCTGAATGGCAAAATATTTTTCTCCAACCCTTCTCTATTGGGTCAACTGACAATTTGTTCCAAGCATTGTCAAGCAAAAACACGGCATCTTTCAAATTTATCATCTTAAGAGCCCTTGAAATATCTTTCTCCTCTGATGATAAAACTTGGACCAAACGGCTTTTGCGAAAATGCATCTTGGCCAAACGTATGGCGTTTTGGTTCATGGGTTGTATAAAAGGGGTGCAGATCGTTGGCGGGAACATTGTTATGATTTGTCCATCATCACTGGTTAGTTGGGTCTCCGATGCGTGGCTTGGAGCATTGTCGACTAACAGTATAGCTTTTCCATTGAGATTATTCTCCACTTGAAACTGTCTTACTTGTACAACGAAAGATCCGTGAAACTATGTAACGAATAGGGAAGAAGTCAACCAGGCGTCTTTTGTTGAGGCATATTCTACTGGAAGTTTAGGACATTTCTTAAAAGCCCTAGGATATCTGGTTTAGTCAATGATCATCATTTCGACTTTATGCGTACCATCGCCATTTGTACATGTAAGAAATGTTACTCTCTCTTTCAAAGTTTTTCGCCCTAGAGCAGTTGCTTCTTTGGCATGCACCAATGTTCGATCAGGTAGAAGTTTCCAGAATAATGCAGATTCATCTGCATCTGAAACCACGTTTTCTGAATATTTTGGCTTTCGCAGATTTTTCGCTCTCATTGGATCGGCGTGCGATCCGGATTAGAAGGTCATTGGTCGGTCTGGATTACAAGACACCTAATGTCAAATCTATTTTGATTTTGTGGGGATTACAAGGCCATCCGGATTATAGGGCATTCGGATTTATGGGCTTTCACTGTATATATAAACCTAATATCGGTAAATAAAGCTACAAAGCTACAAGTTTTTAATTATCTCTTGGCATTAATATGTCTTTATTTCAATAACACGAATGATGTTTGTAGGGTCTCCAGTTATTATTCTTGGTTTATGTTATTCAACACCATTAGACCACTTCCTGTAGGACTACGTTAAATTTTTATTTAACATAATCCTATGAACAACATATCTTTATTTAATATAGAAAGAAATATAACGGCTTTAAATGCCACAATCTCGACGATAAATTGATCTTCTTTTCGCAAAATTAAATATGTGTAGTGTGACTAGAAATATGTTGTTAAACTCTATGGTAAGCAAGTGATACCAACAAAACTTCTATATCACTCCATACATTTCTTCATTAACATTTAGTAGATCACATTGTTCATCTTCCACTGGGGAACCGATGATGCTGCTAACTAGATTCAATGGATCAAAGATCATTCGTGAATTGGTTTTACACAAAACGCGGCAGTTACGCTTGTTTATGGAGCCATTTAGCTAAGAATTTACCTCAAAGTGAGAAATAATATGAGTTAATATTACTATCTGTCGGGGTTCAAGTGACTTTGGATTAATTTATTTAGCCGTTTCGTATTATACTTGGTATTGTTATTCAAAGCAAGGGAATGTAAAATAACTCCAACGAAGATCAATGGTAGTTACTTGAAATGATTCTAGCTGTTTTTAAACTTTAGAATCGTCGCCTTAATTTATAACATTTTTTTTATAAAATTTTTATTTCATATTAAATTTGCCATCATATTTTAAGCAGATGTATCTGCAGGTTATTATCTGTAGTTTATTCATAAAAAAGATTTTGTTCATTTTTTAGGAATACATATTTTTGCTTTTTTAATACATTATTTAATTTATTGAATATCACTGTATATACATATATGACGATATACTAGAGGCGGCCTAAGCGGTCTAATTACTTCTCTTATTTTGTTAGATTACAGTAAAACTTTTGATACAGTAAATCATTCGATTTTGCATTATATCGATTTTAATAATGCTCCTTTAATTAAGCTTGGCACCTTTGAGACCGGTTCTTATAAATATAAGAACCGCGTTTTTGTTAAACCTGCGCATTAGCATAGTACATGAATCGCGGTTTTCTCTTCCTCTTCGCAGCATCTAGATACCGTTTCTTCTTTCAACGCCTATATTATCCATATATTCTATTCTATTATTCTACTATCATCTTTTTGTCTTTATTCAGTAGATCTGTTTTAAACTCGCTAAAATATTCTCGGTAAAGTACTATTTTGCCTACCTTTGATCTGGGGAGTTCTTCTCTATTGCTATTTTCAGCCCACCCCTTCATGGCTGTTTTAGTAATTCTTTTTGTAATTCCAAAGCTATACACGAGGTCTGTCGAGGTCAATTCGTCCGCCTTCTCATTGGACCTATGGGCTTCGTGCTCTAGGACCCAGGCTAATGTCATCTTCATGTGATCACTGAGCTCATTTAGGACACACACATACAATTCCATACAAGTTTAATTTAACTTGTACCGAATCCAATGCCATTAATATTGCTTGACTGTCGGACTAACGCAACGATGCAATTCGGCCACTTCCGTTCGAAATAGCGTGGGATCTCTACTTAAGCTCAGTTGGACCATTGTTCTTTCTTTGAGCTCATATATTCCGACCCCAGCACCTTTTTCCGTTTTAGAGGCGTCAGCGTACTAGATAGATTCTACCTTGACGGGTAGGCCTTTTTTATTCCTCCCTATTTGGAATAAATATGTTATATTCTTTGTCAAAGTTGGATTTTTGAACCATGGCATCACTCGGTTTCCCTGCAATGGTATTTGCCTGGAGTTCTTGTATAATGATAGTCAGTGCCGTGAACTTGGCTTATAAGTACTGACCTTGTTTCTCATTGTACATGGATATCTAGAGGTGGTAGATTTAGTATCACCTCCAACGCTGCTGTAGGAGTGGTTCTCATGACACCTGTCACACCTGGACATTCTAGTCTTTGAATGCCACTTAACCTTCTACTAATTCCTTTTTTTGCTTAGTTATTGACCATCATGCGACTGCTCCCTGGCTTACCATGGGTCTAATTACCCCTGTGTATAGCCATAGAGTCATTTTGGGACTAAGTCCCCAATTTTTTCTTACCAACTCGCTTACCAAGGCAATGGTTGCTTTATTGGTGGTTTCTGCGACGTAAGGATCATATTTAAGCATTTGGTCAAACAGTACCACCAGATACTTAGCTTTCTTGGAAAATAGAACTTTCAATTTACTATATAGACCTCGAATTTATTAACTGAAATTAGATATTGTACTTCCCACGCATACGCTGATAAAACTCAGATAATACTCTTTTCATCCATTTAATTGAAAAATTGTGCGGCCAATAGTAATTATGATTTAAAATATCTGCATGAAGTAACGCTTGATCATTGCTTTACAATAAATTTTAATAAAACTAGTGCTATACTCTGCAACGGTGGTAATACCGTAACTATTAAAAAAATTGAAAGCGAGAGAGAAACAAAAAGAAAGTTTTGGGCAACGTGGATTGCCCCACCTACCTGCTCCTGCCAACGTCTAGCAGCCCACCCGGCTACAAAGACCGCCTCGGCCCAGGGGTAGGAGACCCAGATGTACTAAAAAGAACAAGAGGAGGTGCTAAAAAGGGCGCCACCGAATTTGGTACCGCTAGAATCCGCAAATTCGAAAAAAAAAATCTCAAAAGCAGGTAAGCCACGCAGCGGGTAAATGAGGCAACCAACCATGACGTCCGAAACGAAATCAAAAAGAAAAGGGAGTTTCGGATTCAATTAGTCACTACTTTGTTTTTATTAAGGAAACAAAAATTCCAAATTACACACTACCAAGCAGTATGCAATGGCTATTAATTAATTACGCACATCAACAAAAAAAAAAAAATGTAATATGTACTACTTTGTACTTAAATGAAAATTATTACTAAACTCTACTCAGAAAATTATTAACTCCCATCAAAATACGTATTTATTCGGTTCACATGTGTAAATACAAAATTGTAAGCCAGATCTATTGGACAGACCTGGTATATGTCTAGAGGTTTTGTTATATATGTTAAAAATAAACTAAGTGAAAATTTACAAAGTTGAATATTGGAAATAAATTAAACTAATGTTGGCGATTTATAATATTAAGAAAAAAAAAGAAATGAAAGCTTATAATAAATTAATTGACAAATAATTGAAAAAAAGTAATTCTCAAATTTTTAAATCACAAATTAACAAAAACTAGAATATTAATCGTATTTTTAACGTGTCGATGGAAGAAACAAAAGAAACTTTGTACACGATTTCTATAACGAAGAAAAACTCAATGAAAAATCTTTCTATATTTAATGTAAAAGTTGTTTTTTTTTTGGCTAAATTTTAATCGTTTAAAATATAGCACCAAATGAAAAAAAACTGATCAATGATGTTATTAAATTAATTAAATAAAATTTGATATGTAACTTAGAATTACGTAGCTACAAAAACAAAAGAAAATTGAACATGCAAAGAGAAAACTAAATCTTAATATTTTAACATATTGAACTGAATACTGAAAAAACAAGTCAATCAACGGGAGGAAACGTACAGACGGCGTTTCGTTCTGATTGGAACGAAATGAAAAAGCAATGTCCGTCTTCGAGGAATACCGTGCATTGAAAAGTTCCAATCAGAACGAAACGCCGTCTGTACGTTTCCTCCCGTTGATTGACTTGTTTTTTCAGAATTTTCTTAATTCTTAATTAACCTAATTACCAGGAAGTTTGTTGTCGCGAAAGGGTGTGTTCTGCATACTGGTACAAACTTAGTTTGTCGGATTATAGTTACGAACGCATCATATAAGTCGACATTTACATGTAAGAATGTGATTTAATATTCATTAATTCTCACTTGCAGTAAATATTGAACTTCTTCTCTTCTTTCTCTTTCCTTAAGACTTAGTCTTGTTTCTTTTACTATTTCAATTTTGTTCAACCTCTTGGGAAGCAGATGTCCAGCTCTCGCACCATCTCTTGGGAGGTCGGCCTGGAGGTCTCCTTGAGTTCGGTTTTTCGGTCTTTGCCCATTTTGCCCATCGGTCCCCCGTCATTCGGTCGACGTGGTCTCGCCAGTATCTTCGTCTTTTTCTCGTAAATTGCACCACGTCTTGAATTTTAAGGTATGTTCGTATATCCCTGCTTCTTACATGATCTCTCAAGCTTACTCCTCTGATATTCCTTAAGGTCCTCATCTCCGTTGCTCTCATCATGCTCTTCGTTTTTGTTGTGTCCGCTCGGGTTTCCACTGCATATGTAATCACCGGTCTCACGGCTGTTTTATATATGCGGACTTTACTTTCGATGGACATGTATTTATTCCTCCATATGAGGTCCCTTAGGTAGCCAGAAATTCTTGTGGCTTTATTCATTTGTGTTCTGACTTCCTGTTGTAGGTTTTTGGAGCTTGTTATCTCGACTCCCAGGTACGTGCATTGTCGGATGGGTTTGTCATCTACAGCCAGTTTACATCTAGTGGGTTCTTTTGCTATGACCATTGATTCTGTCTTCTCCACTGATATCTGCATGTTAATGTTCTTTGCTTTTGTTTGGAACCAATATAGCAGTCGCTGAAGGTCGTCCTCGTTATCCGCCATCAGGATTGCGTCGTCAGCGTAGCACAGTATCCGCATCGATTCCTGTCCCATTCTATATCCTCCATCCACTTCTTTTACGCCGTTGATTATTTGATTCATGATGAAGTTGAATAGTACTGGGCTCAGGCTATCCCCCTGGCGTACGCCCGTCAGTACTGGCACTTGTTCTGTGAGTCCCTTTGGTGTTTTGATCTTGGTTGTATTACCTTTACTGAGGTCTTTTATTATGTTAATGTACGACACGGGTGTCTTGTTTTGCTGGAGTATATCTATGATGTCGGCTATTTGTACTCTATCAAACGCTTGAACGCTATTGAACGAAATTGATTATTATTATTTGCTAGCTGAATTAATAAAGAAAAATTGAATATATCTAAAGAAAACTTAATTTTAATATTATAACACGTAGAACTAAATTGATTACTATTTGCTAGCGAAATGAATACAGGAAAATACAAGAAATCTGTATAAAAAAAAACAACAGAAAATCTTGGCTTAATTTGTCCGTCTTCGTCCGACAAGAAGTAACGTTGATGGCTTCGTCACCTTGTCAGTGGTTGCCGGTCACGGTGAAAAACTGCTACGGTAGACAGGGAAAACAATGTATATACACAACGACCTGGAGTGCGATGGTTACACCGGCCCCAAAAAATATGTGTCATAGGGATACAGAGAAAAAACAAACGAGTAAAATTAAAGGAAATAAATGGATTTAAAGATTACATACCAGATTAGTTTCGGATGGTTTTTTATAACACAAGTATAACTGTTGTGAGAATCGTCCCGCTTCTCGCTCAAAAAAATCCCTACGGGTAATTGATGCTATCAATTAACGTCACGTGTTGCAAAAAAATTCCTAAAATAGGAGGCTTTGAGCGAATTCTAAAAGCGCGTAATTAAACCTTATTAATTTAGCAACCACGTGTTTAACGATAACAAGGTAACGACTTCTCAATAACGAGGTCGGTCTTCGACTCGGCTTAATCGACTCTTCGCGATCGGCAGACAGAGTGGGGATAGCAACTAAAAACTGATACGTAATCAACTGCAGATATAGGAACGGAAACAAATAAAATAACGATAAATAGAATGGAATAATATAAAGGAAGACGCTTATATGCGACAAAATAAATGAGCGTTTACGCTCTTTGGGCCCAAAATAATCGTAATAATATTTTTTTAGATATTCAATATTGAAATTACCGATATTGTATTGCATCTTATGAATGAAATCAGAAGCTACTTTTGATAACAATCACAAATATCTTCGGGATATCTCTGCTTACAGTCGCAACGTCAATACCAGTCTTAAATTATATAAAAAATTATTTAAATTTAGGCGTATTTTTAATGGGATCATTAAGAAAAACCTTTGAGACAGGCAATTGACTTTTCAATTACATACTTAGTTATTTTATGGTAAAAAATATATTTTATTATTCAACATAATGACTATCTAATTCGTCAAAATAGGCACTTCTCCCGAAACTCTTTTCATCAAACCTTTTTTTTAACTTTGGGAACAAGAAAAAGTTACTCCTAGCCAAATCATATGGTTGGCGAGGCAGCAATTAGTATCCCAATTCGATAAATTTAGCGGTTACCATGACTGATAAATAAGAAGACGCGTTATCTTGATGGATCGATTTTTTTTTGTGTGTAAATGCTGTCGTTTTTTCTTCAGATCGCGATCGAAACGTATCAATACGTCAGCATAATATTCATCAATTATAGTACTTCCCTTTTGTAAATAGTCAATAAAAATTACATCTTTGAAATCCCAAAAAATTGTGACCATAATCTTTGCGGCTGAAATAACGGTTTTACCTTCCTCGAAGCATATTCATTAAAATAAATATATTGTTTTGACTGTGTTTTTGTTTTCTGAGTTTAGTGATGTACCCAGTTTTCATCTACGGTGACATATCGACACAAAAATTCTTTTGGAGTTCAGTTGCAGTTAGTCATACGGTAATTTAAAATTGTAACAAGAATTCACATTTACTCAACAGTAAGTAAATGCATCCATCTTGCGGTCTTTTATATTTTAATATTCATGCAAAATATTATCCCTTCGGTTGAGATGTTTACGGTATTACCTATCTCAGACACATTTATTCGGCACAATCGCATCGACTTTATTATTCATTTCTGGATAAGTCACTGTAAATGAAGATCCCAGATATTCAGCATCTTCATCATAATATTTATGTAACTTATCTTTAGCTTACTTAATGGTGCCTCCATCTAAAGAATAATATTTTATTAACACACGAAATCCTTTTTTTTCGGTGCGTGCGACTAAATGTTTTTAACTCAAAGCTTGTCATGACTCCAGGGCCACTTAGATGTATACGGTGTGTGTAAAGTGGCCCATAGGCGTTGTTACTACATCTCCTCGCCGTAGTGGGGTAGAAGTGTTAAAAGTAACTCAAGGACACTGGTCTCGAAAGAAAAATTTCTCACGTGCTGACTCTGAAATTCTAACTCCCAACTAGTAAGGCTTTCATGTTCTTTTATGTTCCTCGTCTATCTGAAACCATAAACAAGTTTTTTATAAAATATAATATTCGCATTGCACCCCAAAAATTCCAACTAAGAATTCACTAAAATTCAATTAGAATCAGCCATTTCAACTGAAAAAAAAACACATGTGGTCTATAGCATTATAGTATACCATGTAATGATGTATTGTAGTGGTGTTTATATAGGCCAAACAGAACAACACTTAAAAGATAGAATTAATGGTCACAAATATGCAAAAAACATCATTTTACAAAATTCAATTCAATTACTAGAAATGTTAAAGTAATCCAAACAGAAAAAAATACAAAGCAAGGTGAATATTAGAACTAATTCAAAATAAAAAACAAGAAGAAAATGTCGTAAATGATCGTAATTAAATTGCATTATTATCAAAACTATACATTTATATAATATAAATAAACCGGGTGTATTTTTTAACTTGAAACTTTCAAATATCTTGAAAAATAAGCAGTTCACCAAAAAATTATTTAAAATTTATTTAGAATAAGTCGGTGGAGGAAATACATTAGTGCTAGAATTAGTCCCTCTCTCTCCTTATATGTAGGTGGGGCGGGGATAACTTTGAAATCTTAAATAGGAACCCGTATATTTTGTTATAGATTAGAATTCTACTAGAAAAGTACGTACTACTTGTCTGAAACATTTTTTTTCAATTCATGGTAGATGGCGCTGTAATCGATGAAATTCAATTTTTTTTCAATTTCTCGCACTGTGTACCTATGCTTACGATTCTGCAGTTCGTTTTCAATAAAAAGAATACCACCAAAAATGACTTATCAAGAAAGTACTATTATCATAATCCAGGAACGAGCGACCTTCTTCACTTACTTGGTCAATGCGATTTCCTTCGCTTATAACTTATCGGAGTGCTTCCAAAAAAAAATTCTTTTAATACCATTTCTTATACAAAATAATACAAATCTGTATAAAAACAAATTTATATCTGTATATGCATGGACACACAGTACGTATTTACCAGCTTTTGCTTCAACTACCAGACGCATGCGTTTCTGTGTAACCACTTTGTCAATGATAGATTTACGAAGCAAAAGACTGTAGTACACTTGCGGTCATGTAGTAAGTTTTGTCCTATCCGAAGACAACAGATTACCTCTTGCCATCTGACGGACAAAACCGACCACGCCGGTGCAAAGTGTTCTTCTCGAATAGCGATGCTATTTCTGATAAAGAAGAAAAATACGCATATTACTGTGAGTCCATTAACTCGTCGCCAGGTGGCGTAGTATAGCAAAAAATAGATTGCATGTCGATGCGATAATTCACATCAAGCTTTGATACAAAATAATACAAATCTGTATAAAAACAAATTTGTATCTGTATATGCATGGACACACAGTACGTACGTACAGTACGTACTGTGTGTCCATGCATATACAGATACAAATTTGTTTTTATACAGATTTGTATTATTTTGTATCAAAGCTTGATGTGAATTATCGCATCGACATGCAATCTATTTTTTACCATTTCTTATGTTTAAAATACTTTTTATAAAAATGTTTTTGTATGTATAATGTATGTATTTAACGTTTGTTATTTCTTCCATTCGTATTTTTCTAATTCCAAAAACACAAAGTAAACGTACAAAAGAAAGAAATAACAAGAAACAACTTATTTTACTCAGTTCGATGAATATTTCGTAGTAAAAGACCTGTCTTAGTTACGCTGTTAATAGCACCTACTACAGAATGGAGTATTCAACTGTACATAAGAAAATTGAAATGGTTCTGGTATATGGAGAAGCTGGCAGAAGTCTTGATAATGCAATCAATCTCTGCGCTCAGCGTTTTGCGGATAGGATTAGGTTACGTGCTCCATTGTAACGTACTATCAAACAAATTAACTACTGATGGATTCACTACTGGAAATGTTCAACCAAAAAAAAAAGAACCCATCGAGCAACAGTCACCGGAGAAAATAATGAAGTTTCTCTATTAGGTGAAGTGGCTGTTAAATAGCTCGTGATTCTGGATTATCCCACACCACTGCTTGGAAAATTTTAAAACATCATAAATATAATCCACATCATGTGTCTTTACATCAAGATCTTCACGGCGTTGATTTCCAAAATCATGTAACTTTTTGTCACTGGACATGTGAACAATTACAACAAAACCCAAATTTCTTTCGTAGCGCGTTTTTCTTCGACGAGGTGTCTTTCGCAAATCACGACACGGTTAATTGACGCAATACACATTACTGGAGTGTTGAAAATCCGCCAAGTTCTTCGCCAAGTTGAACACCAGCGCCTTTTGACTGTTAACGTGTGATGTGGCGTAATTGGGAACAAAGTCATCAGCCCCCGCATTATTGAAGGTGAAATGTACCAAAACATTTTGGAAAATGAACTGCCAGAACTTCTTGAAGACGTTAGATTAGAAGGTGATAGCACGTGAAGTACTTGAATCGTAATTTCAATGGTCGCTGGATCGGTGGAGCTGGTTCAGTAAATTGGTCTGCTAGATCACCAGATCTTACTTCGCCAGATTTCTTTTTATGGGGTTATCTCAAATGCAAGGTATAAAATTAAGTACCAAGAGCACGTGAAAATATGATGGCGCGAATTAGAAATGCTTGTGCCGAAATTCAAGAAGATGCACTTCTCAATTTTCTACACTCGTTTTAAATACGGATCAATAAGTGCATTGAAGTCGAAGGCCATAATTTTGAGCACTTACTTTAATTGAAAGATGATGAGGCGAGGGGAAGGCTAGCGCTCTGATAAATGAATATGTAAATGAAGCACTCTGATACGTGAGAGACGAGGAGACTCAGGTCACTCAAGCACCCCAAGGTGGTACTACGTATACGTCGTATTGGGTTACGCTAAAAGTAATTTATTCAATAGCAATTTACATTTCTACAGGTAATATTTTTCCAATTATTCGAAATGTGTAAAATGAATAAAAACTAATTTTGATTATTTACAAAGAAAACGTATTTTTTTATTACACACGTATTGCAGAATCATATAAATAGGTTCTCAGTGCGAGAAATTGAGAAAAATTGAATTTCATAGATTACAGCGCCATCTATCATGAATTAAAAAAATCTTTCAGACTCATCTTGCATACTTTTACCAGTAGAATTCGAAACATGTAGGTGAGGCGGGGGCCTCACACCTCTCACCTATATGTAGGAAGAGGGAGGAACTAATTCTACCACTAATGTATTGCCTCCATTGAATTATTAATTTAAATCTGGACATTATTTCGCGAACTGCTTATCTTTCGAGATATTTGAAAGTTTCAAGTTAAAAAATACACGCGGCATATAAATAAAGGAAATATTCGCTTGATTCACCCATATGTTGTCGAAAATATCGGATTACAAGCAGGGATAAACAGAATTTTTTTTAAAATAAACAAAAGTATTTTGCTCTTTAAAATTCCGTTCGTTTCCAGTTCTATTTTATAAGTCAATGTAAACACTGTACATGTATAATTTGTTTTAATGATAGTACAATGAAATTGTGAAAATGTTAAATTGTACGTACCACACGGTTTATATTAATTACTATATTATTATTTAAAATTTTACGCTTACAGAAAATATCTACCCGCCTATTATGTAATTAATATTTATTTCTGAAGAAGACAACAAAATGTCGAAATATTATAATGAGCGCATTTATTTTAAAACATTTTATTAAGTCGAATTTCAAGAAAAACATTTATACTTAAAAAAACAGAAATACATCTTTTCCTTTTTATTCATCTCGTTAATTAAACGTATATAAATCCTATTACAAAAGGATAAGAATCTCATCTACTTTCATTTTCAGAGTAAAGTGTCATCAAATTTCAAGGCCTATCGCAATGAACTAATTTCGAGTCATTAAAGTATTTATTACACCATTAGACTAACCAAGTGGAAATGTTAATGCTCGTTTTTACAGCAATTCTAGTCCCAACTTATTCTTAAAGAGCAACCTTTATTGCACGTGTACACTGTTAGTGATATTGTTAAATCGACCGGAAATCATGTACTTCACGGTCATTTAAAATAACCCATCCAGAAT
Source organism: Melolontha melolontha (assembly GCA_935421215.2). NCBI lineage: Eukaryota > Metazoa > Arthropoda > Insecta > Coleoptera > Scarabaeidae > Melolontha > Melolontha melolontha. The sequence continues at coordinate 122,716,970 of OW285237.1, read as the reverse complement.
TTGGCATTGTATTTTTATTACAACTTCATAAAGTAGTTTGTGTTTTCAGAATTTCCCACATTAAAAATAATAGCTAAACTTACGATGAAACTAATTAAATAAAGAGATAAAACAATAAATGTGCTTCCATAGCTTTGATTAAAATATTTAACTGCATTGTTAATAATCATTAATTTTTATAATGCATTGACCCAATTTTACAGGAAGCCGCTGAACGGTATGCTGACACCAGTTGGAAGATCCATCATGACTGGTACTCTGCTAAAAAGAAACCTACATCATCAAATATAATAAATGCTGAACGAAACATGCCAACCAATAATAACGTTGAAACTAATGTCTACACTCACGTTAGGGAACTCAAAAATGGCGGCACAATTAATACCGAAGTCGTTACAATAGTTCCCACAACTCCGACACAGTTACGAAAAGTTATTGAAATTCAGACGGTCCAGACGACCTGTGAAAAAGTATCCCCACCGATTATATTTCAACCAAAACAACATATTACCCAGAAAAATCAAGAAGCGGTAAGACACCCATATTTGGAGACTTGTTTGTGAAAAAATACTAACAGCACCAAAAAATCCAAATGCATTCCACGCCGTCTCTAAATTCTAACAATATCATTATCATATATAGTATATGTTTTTGTCATTTTTTGCTCTATAATTTTCTAAATAAAAATATTTGACCAAAATCAATTTTATCTGTTATTAATAATGAAAGACTTTATCTTTTTTATTTTCATAAAAATCTGGAATATTCTCATCACATTTCAATAACATACACATATGCTTAGCATGAGCTGGTTTCGTTTGTGTTGTCTGAATATTTAAACGTGCACTTATATAATTATATTTCATTAAAATGAATTTAAAATAATCTTGTTTATTTATTTATTTTTTTTTTAAATTGAAATAAATGTAACATTGGTTTATTTTATTTAAAATAAGAGTATATTATTAAATTAGTTTCTTTAATAAATGAAATATTATATTTTCACTTGCTTCTAAAACTAGCAAAAACCTAAAAAGGTCACAACAGAGGAAAATTAGTAATTTTTCGTATTTTAGTTTATGAAGTTGTAGGAGATGTTTATGCAGGCAATGTCTTTGAAATCACATTTAATATCTATGGATCGCTAAATTTTAAACAACGTAAGGATAGGAACATTTTCTGGAACTTGATTTTGTTCGTATTAGCTTACTTTCTTCCATTGACATGCAATACATGTTTAAAGTACAAAATTAAGACAAAATTTCATTTTTATTTACTTCTTAACCTGTTGTGGCACTGTTACATTATTAATAACTTACTATGTATGGAATAAATTCAAAAACCAAATAAATCACATCAAATGGCAAATAACACGCAGCGCTAAAAACAGGGGCTAAATACACTTTTTTTGTATTTATAGGATCACTTTAATGAACTTATAAATACTGTTACTGCGCACGTTGAAATAATTATACTTTTTAAAGCAATTGGGTTGTTACATATAAATAAATATCTAATCCAAAACATGTCACTGTTACAAATAATAAAATCTATGGTTCTGGTTTAAAAGTCTCTAATAAAACAATAGTATATAGTCACTATTAAGAAAAATATAAATCACCACAATCATTTTTCTCTCCTAATTACAAATGAAGTTCCATATTTCGGGAAAAGACTAAATTAAAGTAATCCACAATTTTTCAGCGAGTTTCTCTTTATCAAATAGGAAACATTTCTTTTTTCTTGTTCTTCAATATTTGTGCCCAAAACTATAAAAATAATTCCACCACTATGATGAATGTAAAAAGAATGTAAAAATGATAATTGAGATGATGTTTCTAAAGTAATTCTCTGGAAACGCCTCTACTGAGATCTCCAAAATTTTAAGCTGCTACAGGGTCTTTATTTCTCAAGCAAACTTTCACGTTACTGTTTTAATCTAAAGAAGAATATCTGCCTTTTTTATAATTCAAAGTAAGGCCATGCTATTCCACGAAGCTAAAATTATCAATTTTATTTAACATTTAAAAGAACTGCTACAATTACAAAAAATCTTAACAATAGTACGAGGATGATTTGACGGGAAGTGAAACTCGCCTATCAGTGTTTGTTAATGAAAAAAATTAGTATTATTTTCGAGTTGCTTAAAGAAGACGTGTTTAGTAAAAGTTGTTAAATGGACGAAATCTCTGTTCGTGGTGCACATTAGTACTTGTCTTTTAAGAAGATAAACACAACTGGAATTTTAGCAGATACGCAGCTTTGGGCGACGATGCTCTTTCGAAGGCCACGATTAGTCGCTTTAAACGTAGCGACATGACTCTCAAAGATGAAGAACATCTTTTACTACCAAAACGTTTCCTATTTCAGTCACAAAAATTTCATGATGTGCTATGTGACCTAAGAGTGAAAATGAAGTAGATTGCCAAGACTGTGGGCATATTTACTGAACATGTACACCACATTTTGCATGTAGAATTGGGCACGTTTAAGTCCTTTGCCATGTGAGTGCTGCGTTTACTGAATATATATCAAAAACGTGAAAGAGCGCAATTTTTCAACGACAATTTGGAGTTCTTTACCATCAACACAGTAGAGTTTCTCCGTCATTTTGTTACGGTAGATGAAACTTGGCTGCCAGAATCAAAACGGCAATCTCAGCAGTGGGGGCACTATGAGAGTCCCTCGTAAATCGACTATTTCACAGAGGTCTAAACAATCAACGGAACATATTATGCTGTTCTGGAAAAAGTTGCAATTACCGAAAAAAGAAACCATAATGGCTGGAAGTAAAGTGTTATTTTTTAATAATAATGAATTACGATTCCAGGTTGTACCCCAACCACCCTATTCATCGAATCTGTCCCCTTTAGACCTCTGCTTAAAGCCAAAACACAGGTTGTTTCTCGCTGGAAGGAAATTCAAGACAACCTTGATGCTGATGATTACGAGACTGGTATAATGGCACTCCAGCACCTTTGGTCCAAGTATATTAATGTTGTAGGTGAATATATTTAAAAATAAAAAAAAGTGTTTTATTTTAGGTCTCACTTTACATAAAGTTAGCCTCGTATCATTTATATTTTTCATATGAAGACGTTGATTGAAAAATTATGAAAATAATGGTGCGATAATTTTATCTTTGGAAGATGTTAAAAGGTCTCCCCCTAAAAAATGTGACTTTTTTTCTTGTGAGCTTTTAGTTCTTCAATTGGATGAAGGCGGTTTGTAGATATTATACCAGGTTTTCAGTTAGAAACACTGTTTCACTGAATATCCCAACAGATCTTTGAATCAGCTGTCGTAAACTGACATAGATTCCTGATAAATTTGTGTATAACCGTTCTCGATTTTATGGAGTATCGATAAACCAGCACAATATGCTCAATGACGGCTGTACTTTATTTTATGCTACAGCTAATATTAAATTTTTGAAGAAGTAATTTCATTTCAAAGCATGCTTCTTCCTATACATACATGTAATTCACTTAACACATTATAATTAAATGTTTCATGACTTTTTTTGTTGAGGTTAGATCGTCAACCTAATGCTCTTGTTCAGGTCACTTTTTTCCATTTCTGCTGTTTCCTAAAGTTGAGCTTAAGTTGGTTTTATATTATAAATTAATTCGACAAGGTTGCTCCATTCTCTTTTATTTAGCACTAAGGTTTTCAAATCGTTCCAAATCGTATTCAGTCTTTTACTTTTTTCATTTGTTTTCCAATATCCCGTTGAATTAATTTTCGTTGTTGAATATTAAGCATTTAATATGTATAAAGTAGCAATAAATGAAATCATAAATACGGTAATCAAGATTTGTATATTTTATCCTTCATTTAGAAACTTATCTTATCGTCTTATATAAATGTTAAATATTTAATATATTCACTCTATGGTTTGTTGTCTAATTTACAATTATCTTGATAGAGATAAAAATGCGCACAGATATTCGCCTAAACTAACGAGGTTATGTTTTCTGAAAGTAACTAGCAATAATATTACTAGTTGTTGCTATTTTTGCAACATTTAAGTTAAAATGATTATGTGTATGAAAATTACAAGATACGCAATTAATCGTATATTCATATTCAAATAATATTGGATAGATGCTCTAAAATTATTTCCCATTTTCTAGTAAAGCAGTTTATTTTCCTGTGTAGGTATTTAACTACATATGTCGTGACCTTCATTAATAAATTCTATCTGACCTGTTTTCTATGGCTGACCCATAATTTGCAACTAGGTGTGGACGTTAATAATATCAGTTTATAATATACACGTATATTCGTAAAACAACGATAGTATGTGATCATTAGCTCGCATTAAGTAAATTAAATACATATGTTATATTGGCTAAATAATTACTTACGTAAATACTTAGGGGAAGTATGGCTGTGATGGCACACTTTTTATTGACGACCTGTAACTTCCGTTAAATTTGTAATAATTAGGACATAAGATCGTCTATAACTTCCGTTAAATTTGTAATAATTAGGACATAAGATCGTTTATATGTGTAATGAAATATTTATTACTTGATAACATATAAATTATATCTCAAAATTTACATACGCCGGAGAAAATTAAATTCTTGCAAATTGTATAGTGCGCCATTATATCGGCATATGTACGGATATGATGGAAGCTAATAAGTTTCACTTTATTTAAACACTGTAAAACACACTAAACACTGTCAATATGACAAGTCAAAAAACAAAAATTTCGTTTGAAACAATGACATTTAAAATCAATCAATACGGTACATAATACATTTAGTCACTGCATAATTCACAAGTGAAAATCTTAGTTTTTCTGCTGATATCTGTACATTCAGTGTAGTGCCACTTCTTGCATTGCTGGCAACGTTGGGCCCAACGTTCTCTTGAGTTGGACAAAGAAAATAAAATATTGCAATATATGCAAGCCACATCATCTTCTTCCTCGTCGGCTGCAAAAAGTTCTTCTGGCAGAGTATCATCTTCGTCACTTTCTTTGTAGAACGAGCAGATTGTCGTCGTTCAATTATATTTGTCGGAACTTTTTTTCTTTTGCTGCATCTATGTTAGGTGTATTTAATACTCCCGCCACGCCTTCGTTGTTTTCTACTTTGGCCAAGGAATCACTTGCGGAACAGACGATATTTGCGATATGAGAGCCAAACAATTTATGTTGCCTTGTTCCTCCATAGCGTGGGCTTTTAATTAACTCTTCATCTCTTCTGCAACCTTATCACTGCATAAAGCAGACTGTTTGCGTTTTGATATTATGTCTTGCATTAAAGATTGCAGCGGTTCTTCTGAACAAAAGTCTAAACTAAAAGTCTTTTGCCACATTTGTTGTTTCTGATGAGAGAAACTGCCAATCAGAAAATATATTTTCACTAAATGGACAGGCCTGTTTTTTTCGAAGCCTTGAACAGCATTGGCCACTGTAGCAGATTAAGTATAAGCTTCTTTGAATAACTAACCAACTTGAAAGTGAGTGACTGTTCGACCAGGATGAGAATATAACTGCCTTATAAGAGCCTAATTATAATCAGTAGTTAGAGGACAATAGAAGTTGTTACATTTATTTTTTACGTCCGGTAGATAAAGATATATATATATATATATATATATATATATATATATATGTTTTCTTTTAGGTTTACGCGGGTAGTAGTATGTGTTTTAACTGGATTCCGGGTTTTCTTCCGCGTTTCCACTGTTTGGTCTTTACGAAGACCAAGCACTGGAAACGCGGAAGAAAACCCGGAATCCAGTTAAAACATAATTGTATATATATATATATCAAATTTAGTTCATTATATTAGCTATTTTCTTTGTGATCCCGGCTGCGCCATCTAGAATAAATTGTGTGCACTGAATTTGACCCCGCTTCGGGCAGTGCGATTTTATGGGACTATCCTGTTAGACGTGCAAGTGTGTACGTTTGTTTCTTGGTATGCTCCGTAAAGCGAGATAAAAGGCTACGCTACACCTTAATTTTTATGGTAATTTTCGCTGTCAAGCGATTTCAAAAAGGGTTTGTGTGGTAGCTACTAGAAAGTCTGCTGTCGTTAGTAAATTTGGACATCTTACTGCGCAGCAATTAGCCGTAATTAGGCTTAGGCTTTCTCTATCCGACAAACGGGATATATATATTTCGCAACGAGGAAGAAAGACAACCAAGCAAACAACGGAGGCAGAAAATCAAGCAAAAACATCGTCTTGATTCAACATCTGGTCACAAGAACACGTACCAGCTGTGGGTACATCCATCTCCGTCGCACACATACAGGCGATCGAGGTACTTCTGCAAAGACTCATTTTTTTTATATTTGCTTTTATAACGTATTCCATTATTGATCCAACTTAAAACTGCATATAGTCTTAGTTATATTCGTATATATGGATATTTGGATCTTTGATAAATTATCACGTAATTCACATATTTATTAAAGGAATTTATTAGAGTATTATACTATTTTAAAATTATCGTACATATATGATTATAGACTTTATTTTCAAAATAATTTTATATTTAAATAAAAGGATAATTCAGATGATTTCACATAGTTAAGTAATTTTAACGACAACTTTGTGTAACATTCTCGAAATATATTGCATTGATTGGTCACCACGCAAACCATAAGAGCGCTAGAAGATTTAAATAAATTGTAATCTTTGTTAAATTCATTACTTGTCTTAATACCATTTTACTAATGCCTAGGTAATATACTGTGTGGAATTCCATTGTAAGGTGCTGCTACAGATCTGAGGTAGAACTAGATTTTTTATCCTAGGTATAAGTTAATTTGAAATCGCTTGAATAACTAAATTGTCATATTTTTGGTGCATTTTGCAGTTTAAGTCAATTTATTATAGTAGTAGCGTGGTAGTTATAGAGAATAGACGTGTAATTTTGGCTCCGCAAGAATTTATCGAATACGAGGTTTTTGCGAGTGTAATAAAGTAATATTGTTAGTAAATAATTAGAAGTGATACACAAAGGTGTAAATTTGTGAAATAGTGGAAGAGATAAGTACATGATTAAAATAAATAATATATGTTAGTGTTTGCAATACCAACAGAAAAGAGATAGAGAGAGATGTGGGCGGTGACTCGCTAAAGAGGCCAGCATCCGACAATATAAACATATGGCACAATAAAAACAAGGACTAGTAAGACATAAATAAATTTGTGGCGCACGAGCGAATTTCAAATTAGTGTGAAATAAAATCAAATAAATGTGATCCGAAAATTTTAAAATAAATATTTGAAATGGTTATACAAACATGAATTAAACGTGATTTTGTCCTTACCTGCTTTTTAACTATTAATTAAATAGCAATTAGTTAAATAAATGGTTAAATATATCAATAAGGAACAGGTCCGGCTTATAAAATATTAGGAAATATTAACGAGATAACTAGCTTAGTGGTTTGGGGGCCTGGATAGACATTGTTTGCGATGGACAGTGATGGGAGTAACACGGATGAAGGAAAAAGAAAAAGAAATAAAAAAGACGTAGCCGAAATCTTCAAAAAGAGTAAAAAGCTGACCAGAACACCAGACAAAGAAGCAAGCAGTGACGAAAGTAAATTAGATAAATTAATGGAAATGATGCGAGGATTAGTTACACAAGTGCAACACATAGAGGGAAAACAAGATAAATATATGGAAGAAATGAAAGAAATCAAATTAGAAAATGAGAAGATTAGAAAAGAAAACGAAGAACTGAAAAAAGAAATTAGAAGTACCAAAGGAAGATTAGATAAACTCGAGGGTATGAATAGAAGAAAGAACGCAGTTACGGTAGGCTTGAAAATAGATGGGAGTGATCAAGATCAATTAAAGGTAGCGGTGGAAGATATTATCAAGAAGTACATGGAAATACAAATTGAAATTAAAGCGGTGAAACAACTGGGTCCAAAAACTTGCTTAATAGAACTGAAGAATATAGATGATAAGATAAAAATATGAAAAATAAGGGCAAATTGAGAGGGTTTATGGAACAAAATATATACATTAACGATGACATGACAAAAGAGGAAAGAGAAATACAAGAAAAAATACGAAGAAAGGCCAAAGAAGAGAGAATGAAAGGAAAAACTGTTAAGATAGGATTCCAAAAGTTAATAGTAGAGGGAGAACAATGGAGATGGAATAGGGAAAAGGGGAATTGGAATAAGGAGGAACGAGAATTGGCACGAGAAAAGAAAATCCCAAAAATAGTGTCAAAAAACTAATAGTAAAGACTAGTGAAAATAAAGATGATGACCCGGACAAGAAAAAGGATATGATAAAGGAAAATAAACAAAATAATGATCAGTATGATAATGATGATACACAAAAAATAAAAAAGATAGAGAAAAGTAAGGATAAAGAAAGTGAAACATGGAAAATTGGTACTTGGAATATAAAGAGCATAACAGGAAAAGAAAAGGAATTAGAAAAGGAGTTTGAAGAGTTAGGAGTGGATGTATTAGCAATTACGGAAACAAAGAAAAAGGCACAGGGAGTTATTAAGACGGACAATGGTCATATTATGATGTATAGTGGTGTAGGAAAAGAAAAAAGAGCAGCTGCAGGAGTGGGATGCATTATACACAAGAAATTAGAAAACCAAATTTATAGATGGAATGCCTGGTCAGAAAGAATATTACTAATAGAGATGAAGGAAAGAAACAGAACGAAAACAATAATAGTGGTGTACGGGCCAAACGAAGATGATACATCAGAAAATAAGAATAAATTTTGGGAAGAACTAACATTAGTGGTGGAAGACGCGAAAGGTATAATGTTTGTAGTAGGAGATTTCAACAGTAGAGTTGGCATAAGAGACGATGAATATAGTGAAGTATTGGGAACAAACGGGGAGACTGTTAGAAATAACAATGGAAAAAGAATGCTGGACTTCTGCATTGTACACAACTTGGTAATAACTAACACTCTTTTCCGACACAAAGATATACACAGATATACTAGAGAAGTCAAGAGTAGGGGGGAGAGGTCCATAATTGACTACATATTAGTTGACAAAAATAACAGAAGAATTGTGAGCGACACGAAAGTAAGAAGAGGGCCGGAAATAGGAAGCGATCACTTTGTGGTTATATCAAGAATAAAAGAAAAAGTTCAAAACAAGGAAAAGCAATATATATATACACAGAAACAAGACCAAATAGAATCACTTAGAATATACAAATTAAGAAGTGAAGTCATTGCTGAAAAATTCCAGAAAAGGATAGCCGAAAGAGTAGAAAATATAGAAATTAATGGAACTATCGAAGAAATTTGGAATAGGTTTAAAGAAATAATAATAACTACAACGAAAGAGATATGTGGCGTAAGGAAAAATAAAAAGAAAAAACAAACAAAATGGTGGACAAATGAAATAAGACATCAAATTAAGATAAAGAAAAAAGCATGGAAAACATACTTAGCAGAACAAACAGTGGAAAAATACGATATATACAAAGAAGAAAGAAAAAAAGTGAAACATTTAGTAGTACAAGCAAAAAAGGAGACATGGAAAGAATTTGGGGAAAAGATGGAAAAAAACAGTAAAGAGAACCAAAAACTATTTTATAGAGTCTTGAAATCAGTAAGGAATGAAGAAAGGTCACAATCTACACATTATATACAAAATAAGAAGGGAGAGATCCTAAGCGATAGAATGAAGATTATAGAAAGGTGGAAAGAATACTTTCAGGAATTGTTAAGCGGAGGAGTGGAAAACGAGAATGCTAGTGAACAACAAATAATAGGAGAAGAAGAGACAGAAGAAATAATTACCATGGACGAACTGGAAGAAGCAATACAAAAACAGAAAAATGGAAAAGCGCCAGGCTGTGACAAAATAACAGCAGAAATGATAAAAAATATAGGACAAAGAGGAAGAGAATTAATGTTGAAAATATATAACAGAATATGGAGAGAAGAGGAAATACCAAACGATTGGAAGAAGTCATTGATAGTACCAATATACAAGAATAAAGGAAATAAGAAAGAATGCAATAATTACAGAGGAATATCCCTTCTAAGTACTGCAATGAAGATTCTCGAGCAAATAATAGATAAAAGACTAAGAACAAAACTCGAAAATACGTTACATGAGTCACAAAGTGGGTTTAGAAGAGGAAGGAGCACACAAGACCAAATATTCTCTGTGAAACAAATAATACAAAAAGCCTCTAGAGAACAGAAGAAAGTGTTCTTAGCATTTATAGACTTGGAAAAAGCCTTCGATAAAGTACCAAGAGAAAGATTGTGGAATGTATTAAGAGAAAGAGGTGTCAATGGCAAAATAAGACGATTAATACAGAAAATATATAACCACAATACTAATGCTGTAATAGCTAACAATTTAGAATCTGAGATATTTAAAACAAACGAGGGACTGCGCCAAGGGGGAAGTCTGAGCCCAATGCTGTTCATTGTTTATATGGATGACATTATCAAACAGTGTGCATGTAAAAGTAAAAAGTTCAGGGTTGGACACCTTAACTTGAATGCAGTCGAAGTTTCGGAAGGGGCATTCGCAGACGACATAGTAGTTATAGCCGACAATGAGGAAGATCTGAAACGTAATTTAACAACATGGAATATGACACTAAAGGACAGTGGAATGACGATGAGTAAGAGCAAAACTAAAGTAATGGTAGTGGGAGATGAACAGGTAGATACGAAAATCGTAATAGAAGGAACTGAAATAGAACAAGTGAGAACATTCCAGTACTTGGGAGTACGAATTGATGGAAGAGGGACCCAGGACGCTGAGATTAATCAAAGAATAGAAAAAACAACAAAGCTGTACCACAGCATGAGGAATAATTTCATTAACAAAAAAGAGATATCCCGAGAAACAAAACTAAAAGTATATAAGGCAATTTACCGACCGATATTAACATATGGCTGTGAATCCTGGATATTAAATAGAAGACAAAAGAATAAATTACAGGCAGTAGAAATGAAGTATTTAAGAAGAGTTAGAGGAGTTACAAGGATGGACAGAATAAGATACTTGGAAATACGAAAAGATTTGAAAATGCAGTCAGTGTTAGAATACATTGAACAAAGACAGCTAGGATGGTGGGGACATTTATATAGAATGGAAAATACAAGACAAACAAGAAGGATATGGGAAGCAAGGATAATGAAAAATAAAAGAAGAGGAAGGCCAATGACAACATGGAATGATGTCATAGCAGAAATACTGGGAAGGAAAGGCAAAATATGGACAGAAGCGAAGAACATGACAAGGAATAGAAATGAATGGAAAACGTTTATAAAAAGCTAGAAGATAAACGCCCTACACCATTGTTATGGTAATAGGGATTTTTGGATTATATATATATTATATTTATGGAGCATTTTGCTGATACGATACAAATTTAATGTAAGATTTCTATTTTATGTTCAATATATATTAATGTCATAATATACAGAGTGTCATTTTCAATTGTCATTCTATTACAACGTAAATTCGTTTGCGGCTTGAAAGCCACCTTATTAATACTTATTTCTTTTTGTCAATATACGAAATAACTATTTTTGATTCCTTATTTTGAATTTAGGTACTCCTACTTTAATTCAGTTCGACGTTTTGTTGCAATATAGCAGTCTGTAAGAGCATGCGCCTATGAACGCGCAACGCTTTCCTTAGTTTTCAGTGCCAAGCCTCCGCACGTAAAACTAAGTTCTGCTACTTACCATCTGTTTAGTCAATCCACGACCGTCTCCACTGACTAAGGGCATACACAATAAATTACCTTTAAATTGTGCGTTACGACTACCGATCTCGACATTTTCCGAACATCCTCATTAAGCCAAGACTGCGCGCACGGTAGCAAAGCTTACATCTAGCAAAAAATAACAAACAAGAAAACAAAATAAAATTGTTCTATGATGCACACCAATACCACAAAACCGACTTTGTCAGCTCACACTTATAGTTATGTAGACTGAGTGAAATGCTTCCCGGTGACTGGCTGTGCAAGTGACAGAAAAGTCGACAAAAATAGTATAAAAAAGATAGTTACTAATAAAATAATTTCGACAAATTTGAGCATTAGTGTGAAAATGATAAAAACTGTCGCCCAAAATCATGAATATACGAAATTTGTGTGCTTCCTGGATACCCCATCACCAAGCTCAAGACGCAGACCGTGTAAGTTACCGACATAGCAAGTGACAAAAGTTTTTGGTCATATTTTCTTTAATAAATCTTTAAAAACCAACCGACACTGGAATTTTTTACAAAATTAGTGAATTTACTTGCTGATGACGTCTACATGAAAGAGTTGGAACCACAGACAAACTCTTTCAGTAGTTCACATCAAGTGACCGTCGATCTCAATCATCGGTTCAGTATACGAATATAATAGAGTAGCCTCTTAAATCGCCATATCTAATATTCCTAGATTTCTCAATTTGGGGGTATGTGAAAATATAGTACGATACGATAACATTAACGCACTTCGCGAAGCTGTTCACACCTAATGATACATGGTGCTTTTTTATCTACTTATGGTTAGATCACATTTATATTTGGAACGGGTTGGGGTTTATTTAAATAATTTACTTAGGAACTATAGGCATTTGTTTGAAATTAACTGTTTAACTGTTAAATAATCTCCTTTTTTGATATAAAATATTTATATTAAATTAAAATGTTTAATATTACTGCCGTAATCTTCACAATTTAATGCCTATGTTCCATTTATAATATTGTCACATCAAAACTGTACACTAGGAGATATTTAAGGTTAAATATCATTTATTATCTATGTCATACTGACGTAATTTATAACCAAAGCATGTTTTCACACTTCCTAAGTTAATGTTTCGTAATAAGTGCTATATGTGTATGATTAATTAATAAGTATTAATAGACGTCCTATAAGAAAAAAATCAAATTGATAGACGTAATTTCAAAATGAAACATTCTAGGAAAAAAACTAAAAGGACTACGATACTGTAAAGAAAGAGACCATATTAATTATCTATATAGAAAATTTACATAGCACCGGCAGGAGACGATTTTTTAAAATTTTATTGGTTAAATTAATTATTTGCAATTAATCTAATTTAAATAAAACTATACCCCTAATAATGTTCCTAATTTTATCTGGGCAATACTGTATATGCAATTACTGTATTATACGCATGGCCTTGAAATAGTATGCAAAAAGACTTCACAAGAACTTGCGCTTTAAAATGGTTTTACCTTTACGCAACTTAATGTCTAAATACTTTTTAAATGTGTTTGTACGACCGCAATGCTAAACTTTTGTGGAAGTATACAATCTTCACCCATTCACCGCATAAATTTATATTTTATATTTTGTCACTTCTACGTAATTTTATCAAATTTAGTACTAGCAAGCAAAAACTTGACAAATGTTATAGGTTAAAATGCCTATTATAACAACAATCTCTTAGCGTACCTGAAATTCTGGTAACATACACCTGTAAACTACAGAACATTTATGTGTGTTCTGTTTACCTAACAACCAGTCGTAACTCGTAAACATACTTCCCGTACTCGTTTCCTCCTAAATAGGGTTTCATCCTAAAGTTGAACAGATAGATGGAAATATCTGTTTCTCGGATCCTAGGACACAAAATCATATTTTTTTTTTAATTTTTCTATAAAACGCAATGATTCCGGGAAGAGTGGAGTCTAAAATATACCCAGTAATATGTCGAAAAGAGATAACAGTAAACTTAAAAAGAGAGAGACAAAAGCACGTGCTACGCAAACAAAAACTGGTAAAATGAAGTCTCACCTATTTAAGTGGTACACATGTTAGACAGGCAATGACATGTGGAACAAAAAAGAGATAAGATCGTCTCTAATGAAAGATAGAGTCTAAGCAGAGGAAATTGTATGTTTATGACAAAAATGTGTACAATATCTTGGTAAATTAAAAAATTTAATCCCTATGTTTAATTGTTTTAATTATAGAAATCGTATTTTCATAAATTGAATAAAATATAATTTAGAATTATATAGATAAATAGAGTTTTACTGAAATTATTTATGTTCGTGTCTGTAGAATATTATAGTTAAGAATCGTGGTATTGAACGAATTTTAAAACTAACAAAAATTCAATAAACAGGCGGCGCATCCAAACAATTATTTAATAAAGATAAATTAATTGAATAACGTTGTTTAGTTAACCAATAGAACATTCTTCAATTATTGCATATTACACACACACTTTTTTGGTGTTTATATTACATATTATGAAGGTGCTAAAAATAAATTTAAGAATAATAATCTTATTTATTATATCATCAAGAAAAGCTAGAATAATAATTTTTGCACGGTTTATCAATTTAACTTGTTTACTGATTTAACAATAAAAATGTGACATGAATATAACAAGAAAAAAGTTTTAGACAGAAAAATAACAGCAGCAGAAAATCAAAAGAGAGGAACACTAGTGCAGGCGTCATATGACATATCCATTGTAAAGTTTGACATCCTTGATGGTATACTCAGAACATTTTGTCATACGAATGCTATTTGTGTTGTTTTCAGTAACTTGAAAATTTCGTCTCAGTCAAAAAGTGGAATTAACTCACGAAAATTTACGACTTTCGACCTTGATTATCTCAACAACAGTGCATCGATCAACTCACTTCGACATTTTTCGATAATCTAAAGCCACTGTATATGACTGGTTTAGTGAATTCAATCGTGGTCATCGTTCGCTCACGGACAAATTCAAAGACGATCGTCCTAAATCGGTTGTACCAGAAAGCATCGATGTTGTGCACGAACTGATAATGCAAGATTGCCATATGACTTGCCGTGAGATTTAAGTATCCCTGGGCATTTGTGTGACAAGCATGCATAAGATATTACATAAACGTGTACACATACATAAATGATGAATCTTCGATCGTACGAACCCGAAAGGAAACGTAATTCGATGATATGGGTGTTCCAAGACGAGTCAAACTCAACAAAAGTTCTTTGCACAAGAAGCACATCGAAGCAAATGCTCACCTGTTTTTTTTTTTGGGGGGGGGGGGGGGGCATGTGCTCATATGCCAATATAGGGCTGTAGAACGGTCAATTCTGAATGGTACACAACAATTTGTTTGACAGAAGTCTTTAGAGAATTAATAAAATCACAAACAACCACCAACGCAAGAGCGTTCTTCACTACGACAATGCAAGTTCTGACACATCAACGCAAACAACCTCAATATTTGACCGGTCAAAACATCGAATTGATAGGTCTTCCGCCGAACAGCCTCGGTTTGGTACCCAATGATTTCTTTTTGGTCCCGTACATTACGTAGTCAACGATTTTCAGAAGAAGCGGTTGATGCGCTCAAAATGCATCTATTGGGGATACTTCAATCGGAATGAAAAAAGTTCTTTAAAAATTGGTTCAAACGTATGCAGAAGTGCATCGACAATATATTGAAAAACATTAAAACCATTTTCAAAAATACATATTATTGTTTTTGTTTGGTATATCAGATACATAAATAGCAATCCTCGTACAAACATAGTTCATTAAACATCAGGTAATCAAAAAACTGTCTATAAATGAGGTGGTTTATATTATAGAATATTATAACTGAAAATATACAATTAAAACATTTGCTGATACAACCTGACGTTTATTTTAATTACATTATTCCTTAAAAGTTCATAAAATACTTTTAGTAATTCATACGAAATTTAAATGGAAGATATTTTTCTAAAACTTGAGTTCTAAACTTGGATACGGGCGATAAGACCTGTGTTATAACACTTGTTCTTTAATAATTATTATCAATAATCAATAAGAAGAATTGATAATGGACGGTTTGCTATTCGCATTTTACTCAATATGAAACTTCTTGTAAAACATTATGCTTTCTTTTTGTGCCCATATGTGACTGCGGAGACCGACTTATCAGATAAATCAATGTCCAGTTGAAAACAAAATCAGAATTCTTCTAAGATTTTTGCCAAGAACTATTTTAATTACAAAAAATCTTAAAAGTCATAAAATATGTTACTAATTTATCGTCTAAACTATTGCAGAATAATGACAGTTATTGTCTTTATTAAGATAGGGTATTAAAACTAGATATTTGTTGATATATATTTTTCATATCTAATTTCTTTTCAAATATACCAATAAAATTAACTAGCCTTTATACTTTGTCGTTTAATATGCAAATGTATACAGCGTAGGTGCCATAAATATATCTTCTAGCAAGAACTACAAGACAACTGAAACGAAATTGGAGCTGTTGGTCGGCGAGCTATATAATCTAAAATAAGAGAAATACAATTCCCTGTAAGTATAATACCTTACAAAAGTTATGTAAGATGGGAATGTTATAATAGCTGAAGTGAAGAAGCATATTAATAATTGTAAACTAAGTATAACTATAACTACGAGGGATATTTGAAATGTTTCCGGCCTTACCGACATAAAATAACTGTAGAAAAAAATTTATTTCGCCGTCCGATAGATGGCCTCGACATACGTAAAATGCGAAAATTGAAGCCATACCGATCAAACATTAGTTGGTCTATGGTACGCTTCTAAAGTTGTCAGTTCACATTGTCGTTCATCAATGGAGAAACTTGAGTATCGCGCAGTGATAAAATTCTTCATTTGAAAGTGAAAATGAAAGGAAATAAAAGATGAATTAAACTCTGTATACGATGAAGTCTCCCCTTCATTTGCAACGATAAAGCATTGGCCGGCCTAGTACAAACGTGGTGGTACGAGCATTTTACACGAGAAACATTCACAGCGTCCGAAAACTGCTATAACTGACGAAATGGCCGATTTAGTGAATCAAACTTTAATGGAAGATTGTCGATTGACTGTTATAGATTTAGCTCAGGCTTGTGGGATATCATCTGAGCGGGCGCACAAGATTTTACATCAAGATTTAGATATGTGAAAATTACCCGCGCGATGGGTGCCGCGTTTGTTGACGATCGACTAAAAGCACGTACGAACGGACATGTCGGGCGAATGTCTTAGCCTGCATCAAAAAGATCCGATGGAATTTTTGCGACGATTGATAACCGTCGATGAAATCTGGACACATCACCATACGCGCGGGACCAAACAGCAGTGAATTGCGGTGGGAGAACCAACTCCGAAGGCTGCAAAAGTGATTCTCTCTATTCGCCAGGTCTAGCTCCCAGCGACATTTTTCTGTTCCCTAATTTAAAGAAATATCTCATCGAAAAAAAATTTAGGTCAAATGCTGAGATTGAAGACGTAAATCAGTATTTTCCAGATTTACACAATGAATTTTTGTTTGACGGTTTGAAGGGATGGGAAAAATGTTGGACCAAATGTATCGAGTTGCAGGGAGATTACATCGAAAAATAAATTTTGTTTTGCTTTGAAATGTGTTTTTGTCAAAAAGGCAGGGAACATTTCAAATATCTATCGTATACAGTCACTACAATATGAAACAGACATGTAAAAAATTTTACATATCTGTAACTGTACACATGGACAATACAGATATGTTTTCAGTTAGCAGACAGTTACAGATATGTAAAATTTTTTACATGTCTGTTTCATATTGTAACAAATGCTTTATACGTGCATAACGTATTGTCATACATAAACACAACCCTTTTGTATATGTATACAGTTATGTAGGAGATTGATAGACTTTTACACAGATAACAATTTAATAGTAACGAACGCAAGAAGAGATACACAAATATATCAGAAACGTTAAAAGTGAAAGATAGCTGTCAATAATATTGTAGATTATAGACTAATTAACAGAACTTATAGAAAGCTAGTACTGGATGTAAGTGTATAAAAAGGATCGAAGATCTAGAATGATTAATATCTACTAGTAGGAAAAAATGAGATTCGAATTAGAAAATAAAAACCAGAAAACGAACATAAAACATTATAAATCACAACAAATTATTAGGTCACATAACAGGTACTGAAGAAACAAAATATGAAAGTACAAAAAACTAGGAAAAAATTAAACAATTAATATTAACGATAATAAAAGAGGTATGTGGGGTAATAGTCAGAAAAAACAACATGAAACAAACCAAGTGGTAGACTCAAGAAATAAAATAAATAAAAATTAAAAAGAAATTTTGGAAAGAAGACAAATGATAGGTATGACAAGTAAAACGAGCAACGAACAAAAGTTTAAAAAAATAATAACACGTGCAAAAGAAGATCATGGGCGGATTTCGAAACCAAATTGGATAAGGATAATTGCACGAACAAGAAATTATTTATTATTATAAAGTTTAAGCAAAACAAATAGCATAATTTTCAGACAATAAAGGAAAAAGTTATAGATTATTATTCGATGAAACTCAAATCATGAAAATGGGAAGATGGAGGTAGTACTTTCTGTATACCAAAAACCAAGACAATATCAGCGAAGAGATAGATAGATTCGGAAGGTACGGATGACGACGAAGAAAATATAAAAACTGAATAAGTAACCAAGCTATTAGAATCACGAAAAAAAGTAATTTAGCAGGACACGCCTGATATGGCAAAATGTCTTTATTGAGATGGAAGATTGAAATAATCATTCCAGTGTTTAAAAAAGATAATATAAACTGCACGAATTACGACACATTACAATAATTATGTAGTATTGTTTCAAAAATGTATGAGCAAATATTAGAACAAAGAGTAAAAAATATTGTGAAAGAACAACTGACAGAAGTTCGGAGTGGTGTTGGGCGGAGTGTTTAAGACCGCATCTTCCAAATAAAATAGGTGTTAGAGAAAATTAACATGAAATATGCCTCGCCTTCCTGGATCTAAAGACAAAGAAACTTCAAATTAATAAAAAATAGAAAAAACTAAAAGCTTATATGATGACAACAGGTTTATATCAGAAAGAATACCATGCGATCAGAGAGATTCCGTTATCAAGCTGGTTTAAAATAAGCCATCTTGTCTTGAAGTGAATCTTGCTTGTAGTAGGTCCAGCATTATTCATTATTATGATGGATACTGTTATTAAAGAAACCGAAGGAAGAGTTGGAAAAGTCCATATAGGATTCAATAAACTGAAACCAGTAAGATTATCTTCATATTCTTTTCCTGATGATCTGATGGTTTGTGCGCCAAAGGAATCTGAACTCCAAGAAAGTCTCCAAATATAGGCAGAAGAATTATCTACACGAAATATGAAAATAAATACTGTAGAAACAAAGAGATGGTCATAGAAAAAGAAAACAAAAAACTGAAAATATAAATTAACAACGACAAATTAGAGCAAATCGATAGCTACAATTATCTAGGAGATTTGATGGATAGAGATGGAAAGAACAGGAAATAAATTGAAAGCTCGAATATAGCCTCCCTTAAGTAATTCTTTTATTAAAAAGAAGGAAATAATAAAAAAAAACAAAATAGAAATAAAATTAATGGTTAAACTCTTCACTTTTTTAATACGTAAACGTAAAACGACAATTGTTGACAAATCAAGAGTATGTAAAACAGTATTCAGGCAATTCTAAAGTACGGCAATGAATCGTGAATTCTATGAAACAAACTAAGAAGCAAGATACATGGCACCAATATGAAATATCTAAGAAAGGTTAAGGGAATAACCAGAAAGACAAAATAAGAAATTAAAAATTTAAAAATGATATGTTTCTACTTATTTCATTTTTGAATCAGCCAATGATATAACATTAAGTTGACTTTTAATATACAATATGTCCCAAAAACATACCGACGAACTTGAAGGGGTGGTAGTGGACATCAAAACAAGAAATTTTTGTTTAATACTAAACATATGTCTGCAAATGAGCCGTTTGTGCTGTAGAGTAATATATTGTTTTAAATCGTATCCAAAATAACTAAAGTAATTCTTGATTTAATTGGACGCCATTGTCTTTCGTTAAACATGTTTTGTTGCAACTACGGTTTTTGTTGGGCAGCAGAAACATTTCTTTATCACAATAAACATTCGGCAGCTGCCGATTTGAGATCGTAGTAGTTATTTATGACATTCAGTTATCATCATAACATTAACTGTTGATTGCTAATTTAAAATTTAATTGAAAATGAATGATAATCTCTCATTTGACCAACGATACGCACCTTGGTTATGGTGCAGCACAGTGTAATGGAAGAGATGCGGCATGTTTGTATGAACAAAGATGTCTGGAACGTCGTCAACCTCATCACACAACCTTTGCTACCATCCATAGTCGCTTTAGAGAAAGTGGGAACCTAAGACGTTTTGGTGGTGGTCGTCGTCCACGAACAGCTCGTGCAATTGAATTTGAAGAAGAAGTTCTGCACCGTGTGGAAGAAAATCAATCTACAAGTGCAAAGCAATTGCACAATATATGGAATCCTCCAAGTCGATGGTATATCGTGTCATTCATGAACAACTTCTTCACTCTTACCATTTACTACGCGTAAAAACTTTAATCCTGAAGATTATCCGAATCGATTAGGTTTTCGCCAATGGTTTTTGGGCCACGACGAAACTGATTTCGGGGAGTGGTATTGTTTCCTGATTAGTATTGTTTTTTAATAGTAGAAACAGCCACATTTGGCATGATGAAAATCCCCACGCTGTGGTCTCTAGAAGACACCTATAGAGATACACCTATGATTTTCGGACAACATGTATAATTGTATCTATATAATCTAAAATCAGCCTCTTATACACTAGTTATTTTCCTTTAAAATTAATTTATTTCTACAACCTGTTTAACTATAGGGACAATCAGCAAAAATGAATAGAATTATTTGACATAACAGGCACTAGTTGACCGGGTTGTGTCTGTAATAAATTAACACTATTACTATATGTTTCAGTACTAACCAATTTCAGTCTCTCTTTGAAAAATCCAAGAGTTCAAATCTTTTTAGTTTTTTAACATTTGACACTGTAAGCACCACTCTGGCAAATGGATTAGAATGTTTTTCCAAACGATTTCTATATTTCGCACTAGTACTTTTAGTCACTCCATTCACTATTATGTAACTGTTCAATGTAACATCGAATTTGAAACGAGCCAAGGCGTATGTATATTGGAACGTAAAACTTTAGATTGAAACCTTGCAGTATTCCAACATTTGATTTACTGGCTGCTCTCCAAAGTGAATCCCAAGGACTCAAACTGGCTTTAGGGCAACACTTTTTTTTCTATTGACATGGAGGATTTGCGACCAATGAATCAATTCATTTTTAAAAATTGATGCCTGTATTGTTTTCGTTTGGCTATAATGTGCGATTGCTAAGTAAGCTGTAGATCTAAATGCGTACCTACCAATTGATATCATCACATCTAGTTATTTGATTTCTCTTAATTCACTTCGAATGCCAGCATCTAAGCCAGCTTACAATTGCAAGTGTCTCTAACCTTTGAGAAGCTATTCGAGCTGTAACGAATATAATGAAGCCACTGTGGTGAGCGAAACAATTGTTAATTGTCAAGTATATATATTAAATAGTAAAAATCTAACAGTGTTAGTATACAATATTGTATACATTTGTAATGAAGCCACTGTATTGCCAAGTATATACATTAAATAGAAAAATCTGTGTTGCTATTCTAGAAGTTTGGATGAAACCGGGTATGCAACTAAAACTTGGTTCGACTGATGTCTAACTTGGTTTAGTCCTCTATTTCTTGTTATTTCCGCGTAACTATAGTCGGGTGTCTAAATGCTGTATTGTAATTGTAAGCTGATTGTGTTGGTTCAGTTTGTTTCGTGTCTTATACGCCAGGGAATTTTTTTTTCTGTAGTTATATATACTCCTGCCTCTTTTATTATTTACGCAGTAGTTTTTACCGCAATTTATTCCTTTTACATCGATAGTAGTTAATAAGCTACAGGTTTTTTCATATCTATATCGTATCTTCTGGCTCTTTTTTGTTAATAATTAAACCATACTGACCTAAAAATATGATATTTTTAATGTAAAAAGGTCATATACGAGGGCCTACCTCGATATATACCTCATATACGGGCCCTACCAGAAATTCGGAAAACATACCTCAAAATGTATCAAAAGTGCTTGTTGCTATTCTGTAAGACCGAAGGAGAAGAATGCATGACATTTGTAACATTGTCGGCTTGTCGTACGGAGTTTGTTGGAAGATTCTGTTCGGCAAACTTAAGATTGTTGAGAAGTTTGTACCAATGTGAAACAGTTAATGGACGATTTGATTACATTCTTCGACGACTAAGAGAAAACATTCGATGCAAGCGGCTTGCCGAGTGGCATAACAATTCGTGCATCCAACACCACGACAATGCATCAACCTACATGTTACTTGTTGTGCGTCAGTTTCTAGCCTCAATAAAGATGGTAGTACTACTCCACTCTCTCTCTACTCCCCAGATACTTCCCCTTGTGAATTCTTTCTGTTTCCGAAGTTGAAAATGAAGCTCAAGGGGCGCCGTTTCGAACCAATTGAGGAGATCCAGACCAAATCGCAGGCAGTGTTGAACACGTTAACACGCGAAGACTTCCAGCACTGCTCCCAGTCATGCGATCGCTGTATTCATGCGGAGGGAGGGTATTTTGAAAGGGATGGTAGTGAAAAAGCTATAAGAACAATTTATTGTGTTTTCTTTTCACATAAATTTCTGGGTAGCACCTCGTATATTATTTGTTGAACATAAAATTTGTTATCTTTTATTAGAATAAATCATGAGCCTTTTTCGTAAAACATAAATATTGAGATGTTGATAATTAACAGCTACTGACTACGTATTTTATCAAGTTTTTTTTTAAATCGCTAATTACTGACATTTCAGTTAAAATATTTTTTTATGTATTTTTTCTTTTCTCCGTTTCTCTCATGTTACTTTTGCACATCTTTATAACATAGAACAGACAAGTTTGCATGCAACTTCCTTGTAATCCTATATACACAAAAATAAAATAAAACGGTCAAGTTTCCTATTAAGGCGGCAATATTTCATACCTGGAAGAGACCAAGCGGTTTCTTTTCTTATCCACCGTGCAATGTGTTATGTATGTATGTGTGTATATGTGCAGAGTGTTGTGTCGCGTTGCATGTTGTGCGGTTTAAAGTAAGCGGAGAAGAGTATACGGCTCCACGGTCTCTTACGAACAGCCTCAGTTAACTTGCAGTACTTGGCAAAGAATTATGCCGTTGCAAAGGCCAAAACACTCGCTTCTCCTTCAGTTTGTGAAAAGTCCTCTTCGTGTATCGTTCTTTCGTGTTACTGACATTTTCTAAGGTTCTATCGGCAGTTGCATTTGTGATTTTTTCGATATAGAATCTTCGACCCCGTACATAATTGTTTTCATTGTTGTTATCTACCAATTCAGAAAATCTGTTGCGTTTATTCATATTTTCATATATATTGCAAATTTATTGGACGACGTAAACCATTTTAGTGTGGTATCAATATACACATACATATAAATGAAATGGAAACTATGCATTATTTAAGGTACGTGATAAAATTGTAGGTATATATAATTTGATTTATTACAACTTTCCTTAACCACCATCTACAATAATTAATCATTTAGTTTAATTCAAAATAATAATTTATGCCAATTTATAACTGCTAAACCAAGTCTACAAATTTGAATTTTGGCTTATACGAGGGCCGCTAGAAAATTTCTTTAAATTAGTAATTTATGTGGTACCCGCGTCATATTTTTAAAAACTTGATATTTTTAACAAATGCTTTAGTTGCCAGCCTGTTTACGAAACATTTAAAAGAAAGTAGTTTTGTGTAAAAATGCAACTTTTGCGTGAAAATTTTCAAGTCATGATTTTTTATTATTTCAAGTGTGATTTAACGCCAAAATAATGCATCGATCGACTTTATTTGGCTTTTTGGGAAGAAGTGTCAGTAGTGTTTACAATTGGTTTGCCAAATTTCAGCATTAGCCCAGTACTTTCAAGGAACAATTTCGTGAAGATCGTCCATCGAGGTCTATTGTTGCCACCAATGATGAGCGCGAAATTATGGAAGGGGATCGGTATGTCATATGCCATGTAATTGAAGCGATTTTGCATGAACATTTAAACGTAAGGAAGCTTGGTAGTCGTTGGATCTCACACGTTTTTACGGAAGCTCAAAAACAAACGTGTCAAATGGTGTAAAGAATTACTACTAAAATTCAACCGAGGACGTTGAAATTTAGTCTACATCATCATTGGCGAAGAATTTCGATTTATTGGTACGATCCTCAAATGACGATCCAGCTTTTGGGTTTTTCAAAGTGATCCAAAACCTAGGAAATTTGCTCATTCACACAGTGCTGTTGCTGTGTAGCTAACAATCGCTTGTTTCTTCGATTTTATTGGACATATGCAACCGTAATTTTAGAAAATCTAGAAACTGTAAACTCTGAATAACGCATGTACCATAATTAGTTTGCTGACAGACATAATGCGAATTATTTTTCATTATAACTTAAAATCTTTGATTCTTTAGGCAGTAAAAACTTAAATTAATGACTCATTGGCCTTATTCAGCTGATTTATTATACATATTGTAATTTCTAGTTGTTCCAAAATATCAAAGATAAAACGCGTGGTGAGCGATTTTCGTCTCCTGAAACAGCTATTGAAAGATTCCAACCAAAGTATACGTTTCATAGTTGAAAAAAATGTTTCATAAATTTATTTGAGCATACACGAAAGTCCATTGAAGTGAAACGAAAATACTTGGAAGACAATGACATCGTTTCCAAATTTTTATGTGATTTTTTATATCGCTTCCAGAAATATTCTCAGCACCCCTCCAATATAGTTCATAAACCCACCATTTAAAATGGCACTGAAGTCTCAATTGTATCTTTATAATTCAGATTAAATAACAATAAGACATCGTCAACAATTGATTCATATTTATTAAATAATTAGACTGTATTAATTTTTTGTACTTTATTAATTTCATAATACAATATAAAAATAATGATTCTAACATGTATTCTACACTGTATATATGTTAATTAAAACTGTAACGTTTGCTAAATAAAATGTTTATCGGCCTGTTTCTATAACTTGCGGGGGTGATTATCATGTTCTATTTTCGCTTTATAGTTAGGCTGATTTTTAATATCTATCGAAATTAGTAATTTTGAAGTATGTTGTAAATAGTTAGGTAATTTGAGGAAAAAATAGCAAACATTCACTGCATATTCACATTTATTACAAATTATTTAGAATAATATTAATAAAAAGTTCCAAATTTAAACAGATTTACAAAACGAAATAAACATATAAACGAAAAATTGATTTCGAATACTCAAATTGGAATACTCTCCCAATACTAGTTGTAAATGCAATCACGCTATTACATTACTTATTGCCATATTTTTTAAGATACTACGTATTGTCAATAGAATTTAGACCAGAAAATATGAATTGTTCGTTTCAGTAATTCTTTTATTCTCTTTGTACAACAGAATTATTTTGTTGTAATTTATTACCTGTTATTATAAACTGTTTCTAAAAGCTCGGTATAAGAATACCTTTACCAAAATAGCACAATTTCGGATTTTTGGTATAAATGATGACAATAACATCTAAAACTTTGACAATACATACTCCCAGAAAAATCGGTGCGGCCGGGTTCTGGTATCATAATAATCTGGTGGTTGAATTCTTGTCAGGACATTATAGATATAGTTAATTCCTAGGTTCAGACCCATCTGATCTAAATTACTATAAGTAGTTGCCGTTTCTAAGGAATGGGTAAATTTGAATTATATTCCAGTAATAATTCTAATGTTTGTTTCAGTCGGCATTAAAGAACGAACAGTGTGCATCATTTTGTGTGTATCTGTTGTACCGAAATTGTACTATGAAATTCCCTAGTGTCACTTAATAATTTCTTAATTATATCTTATGGCTAGGATTATTTATGGACGTAGTTGTGTATACTTTTCACACGTATTGTTAATTTCGATTGAGAATGACACGTTTTTAAGGTTGAAACTGTAGTAACGTTGTGTGTTATAATAAAGTGATAAAACACAAAGTTTTTTTTTGTGTATCAATATGAATAACTATCACGAAGTAACGGCTTCACAATCAATTTTTTATCAAGAATTATCTTAACGAAAACAGCCGCGTCCGGAAAAATGTGTTAGTTCGCAACGTAACATTATTTGTCGCTAATCTATCGCCTTAAAAAAAATTTTAATGCCTACCTTAGGTCATCGAGTTATTGTTATTGTATACAATTGTACTATACCTACTTTTTACTTGTTTTCTCGATATTTTTTCTCTTAATATATTCAGAATCTCGGCATGTATTTTCGTAATTCCATATTATTTTGTTACGTATATTTTCGAGGATATTTTAAAACTTATGAATAATTAAACTATAAATTTAATTCACCTTTGTAATAAGAAATACAATTCTAACTACATAGACATTTTATTTTAAGTGTTAGTATATATCTTGCGTAATTGTATATAATGTGATGAGTCATCCGACGATACCACACGTCGGGAAACGTCTAGAAAAGTGTCGATACAGAAGGATCGAAAAATCAAATATGCGAGAATTTTCCCTTAAATATAAATAGCACTCAAGAAGGATTTATTCCATTCATTCAACGGGTAGTCGCCGCGCTGAGTTGATATTGTGATATGTAAACATTGGTATAAATAAATATTGTTATAATTAGTTATTAGTTTTAAGTTGATATTTAGTGTATTCTGTTTTTATTGTTAATATAGTGTGTGTTTAAATTGCCGTTACTATTATTTGAGAACTCCCGACAGACAATACTTTACAATAATACATTATTTTCTTAATAGAACTATTTAAATACATGTCTAGCACCACTTTTTTTTAAACTTCTTCAACGGAGAAAATTTCAAAATACGATTATAGAAATTTTGTGATACAGTTACTAAAAGTATTTGCGAATGCTTGTATGGGATTGTAGACCAAACTCGTAACTTTTCGTGAATAGAGGCACAGATGTAACACAGGAGATAAACATCTTATACGAATCTATGTTCATTTCTATAAGCAAACTTAATAATTATATGTAAAATGCCTCGTAACAAATAAATTAGTATTGCAAACGTACAGCAATAATCACGATACATGATGAGAGCAACCTTAGAATGCAAATAACCTGAGGATTAAACATATCCAAATCGACAGTAAGTAATATAATTCACTGATGGATATTTCAGTTAATGAGTAAGGCAAATCGACGACAAACTCTACTCAAAATTCCGAACGAATTTAACTGCAGACGACAATGTCTGATTTGTTTCAGTTAGAACAGTCAAATGAAATCCGCATGAGAAAAATCTACAAGGCTGAATAGCAATGCAAAACTTATTCTGAAACTGAAGAAGCTATAGTGAGCATGGCAGCATGGAGGGTGGACCACAAAACAACTCGTATACTTTTTATGGACAAATGAGTAGCAGTTCGAAGTTTTCGGTCAATTGACACTTCGTGTTTCATTTTAGTATAGTGCTCCTTTCTCCACTTGCAAACAGAAATGTTACATAGAATTCCGGAAATAATGCGAAAGTAAATATTCCTTGCCAAAATTAGTTGGACTCATTTTGACAAATTTCCCCAAATTTTATACAACTTTAGTTCATCGTATTTGATGGTATAGGGCATACGAGGTATATGTATTTCAGCGAACGTCGGGATCCCATAAACGTTTACTTTAATATGTATATATTTAAAATAATCTCTTACATATTTCGGCAACTAACGCCTTTTTCAAAGAATTTTAAATTATAAAAGACAGTATATTAATATGACATTAATATACTATCATTTATAATTTAAAATTCTTAGAAGAAGGCATTAATTGCCGCAACATGTAAGAGATTATTTTAAATATATACATATTAAAATAAAACAGACATTAAATCGTGGACTATCTAAATCTACTATAATATACAAAGGTCAAGGAATAATTACTTCTATGTATATTAAGGAGGGATTAACTGTCAATACTCAAAAAAAACAAGTTGGTAGCCTTTACCAACATGAGAGAACTAAATGATCTGGGCAGCGTAAGACTGTTTGGACAAGAGTTCGAACTAACCAATGAAGTGATGTATCTAGGCATAACACTTGATGCGAAACTAAATTGGAACAGGCACCTAGTCAAAGTGGCAGACAGGGCTACGCAGCTCTTCTGGAGATGCAGAAGAGCTGTTGGCAATACCTAGGGACTAAAATCAAATGTGGTACACGGGCTGTACACAACAGTAATAAAACCAACAATTACCTATGGAGCAGTTGTCTGGTGGAGGAGGACGGAGCGGACATCGTCGGTGGGTCTCCACACGACTCTTCAGAGCGACAGGCTCTGTTGGGTATCACGGGAGCTGTGAACAGAACGGGAACCGCCTCCATGGAGGCCATCGTGGGTCACTCTCCGCTGGAATTATTTGTAAAAGCGGAGGCAATGGCTGCGATCCTGAGGCTAAAGGCCAATGACGTATAGTGTCCTAATAAGGTTGTAGGGGCATATAGATATCACAGAAACTATACTGGAAGAGCCGATGTTTCAAATGACGGCGGACAGTATGGTACATGATATTATGTTTACAGGTAAGCTGAACATATTTATACCGACTAGGCAACAGGCAAAAAGTCGGTCGAGCGATTGTGGTGCCGGCACCTGGCACACTATCTAATCTAATCTAAATTCCCTTCTACCATATAATGGTATCGGGACGAAACTGTATTTTTATTCTAGGCGTCTACAAATTCTTTCTTCCGCCATTTTTTTTTGCTTCTGTCCATGTTATTTCCTTTGTCTCCAGTATTTTCGCTATTACTCCATCCCATTGCGTTTTTGGCCTACCCCTCCTTTTGTTTTTCAGTATTTTTGCCTCCCACACTCTTTTAGCTGGTCTTACGCCTTCCATTCTTTGCAAGTGGCCCCACCAACCCAACTGTCTCTTTTCTATGAATTTCAGTGTTGATTCTATTTCCACGTCTTCTCGTATTTTCATGCTTCTTATTTTATCTAGTTTGGTAACTCCTCGGACTCTTCTCAGGTATTTCATCTCGACAGCCTGTAACTTGCTTTTTGCCTCTCGCTTAAAACCCAGGATTCGCAGCCAAATGTTAGTCTGGGTCTAAATATCGCTTTAAATATTTTCATTTTTGTGTCTCGCGAAATTTCTTTATTGTTTATGAATTTCTTGTTCATCATATAATAGAGGTTTAACGTTTTCTCTATTCTCTGGTTCATTTCTACTTCTTGTGTGTCCGTTTCGTCTATTGGGACACCATGATATTGGAAAGTCTTCACTTGCTCTATTTTTACCCCGTCGATTTCTATATTTATGCTTTTTGGTGCATCTCCTATCGTCATCACTTTTGTTTTTTTTCTGTTTATTTTCATTCTGTGGTTTTCCAGCTCTGTGTTCCATATTTCTAGGTTCTGTTGTAATTCTTTTTCACTTTTAGCGATTATAACGACATCATCTGCGAAAACTCCCTCCGAGATATCTACTCTTTGTAGTTGCCAACATTGTACTTGCTAGATTTTGTGGTACATTTCTTTATTATTTCATCCATATATGTCACGAAAAGCGTTGGGCTTAAACTGCCTCCTTGTCTCAGACCATTTTCAGTTGTAAACGTTTCAGATTCTATATTATTATTTATGATAGTGTTAACGTTATTACTGTAAATTTTTCGTATCAATCTTATTTTTTAACACTTACTCCTCTTTCTTTAAAAATATTTAATACTTTTTCCCTCGGTGTTTTGTCGAACGCTTTCTCCAGGTCTATGAACCCTAGAAATACGGTTTTTTTTCTCACACATGGCTTTCTGGGTTATCTGTTTCAACGTGAAAACGTGATCTTGCGCACTTCTTTTCTGAATCCACTTTGCGCCTCATTTAATGTACTCTCCACTATATTTCTAATTCTACCATCTAGAATTTTCTCGAATATCTTCATGGCTGTACTCAGTAGTGTTATGCCCCTGTAGTTGTCACAGTGTCTCCTGTCTCCTTTTTTATGTATTGGTACTATTAAGGCCCGGTGCCAGTTTTCTGGGAAGTTCCCTTCTTTCCATATTTTGTTATGAATTTTCAAGAACAACTCCCTTACTGTTTCTCCCATGCTTTTGATCATCTCTGTTGTTATCTTGTCATATCCTGGTGCTTTTCTAATCTTTACCTCTTCTAATTCTTGCATAGTTATCTCATCTTCTAGATTTTCTTCCACTTTTTCTTCATGTTCCAAATTCAGATCCTTCTCCGTTTGCTCAGTCAGAAGTTCTTGAAAATATTCTTTCCATCTGTTGATTATATATTTAGATTCTGTCAACATATTTCCGTTTTTGCTTTTGATGTACCTTGTTTCTTGTATTTTTCCGTCTCTTATCGATTTTAGTGCTCCATAAAATAGTTTTTGACTTTCCTTGCTATTTTTTTCTATTTCTTCCCCAAACTTTTTCCATGTGTCCTTCTTTGCCGTTATTACTAATTCTTTTACTTTTTTTCGTTCTTTTTTATATGTGTCGTAATTGTCTGTTGTCGTGTGATAGATATTTTTTCCATGCCTCCTTATTTGTTTTTATTTGTATTCGGATATCTTTTGTCTTTTGTTTGTTATTTATTGTTGTTTTTCGTACTTACTCCACATATTTCCTTTGCTGAGGCTTTCATCGTATTTTCCAATAGGTTCCATAACTCCTCTACATTCTTATATTCTATGATCATTCGTGTCTGCTCTAAGGTTTCCGTTATAAGTTTGCTGTACTTTGCTGCTATATCATTATTTCTTAATTTATAGACTCTTATTTTCTCAGAA
This sequence comes from Melolontha melolontha, assembly GCA_935421215.2. Taxonomy (NCBI): domain Eukaryota; kingdom Metazoa; phylum Arthropoda; class Insecta; order Coleoptera; family Scarabaeidae; genus Melolontha; species Melolontha melolontha. The sequence goes on along the minus strand of OW285237.1, from coordinate 122,686,197 downwards.
TGCATTGCTTTTTGTTTTGGTGCAGTGTTCCTCTTTTCTTTTTCAGAATTCATTTTAATTTTCGTTATAACTAAGTAATGGTCGCTACCAATTTCCGGTCCTCGTCTTACCCTTGTGTCTATTACTGCTCTTCTATTGTTAGTTTCTACTAGAACGTAGTCAATTATGGACTTTTCCCCTCTGCTTTTCATTTCTCTAGTATACTTGTGTATTTCTTTGTGATAAAAGAACGTATTTGTAATTATTAGATTTTGCATTACAGTGAAATCTAGCATTCTTTTTCCATTGTTATTTCGAACATATTCTCCATGTGCTCCTAGAGTTTTGTTGTATAATTCATCTCTTCTTCCTACTCTGCTGTTAAAATCTCCAGCTATGTATAATTCTCCTTTCGCTTCTTCCGTTACTGTCATTAAATCTTTCCAAAATTGTTCTTTAACTTCGGCTTTTTCGTCTTCGTTTGGACCATATACAGCAATTATTGTTTGCATTTGTCCATCATTTCCTTTTCTTATCTCCACTTTCTGTATCCGCTCCGACCATGCTTTCCAGTTATATATTTGTGCTTCGTATTTCTTGTGTATTATACATCCCACCCCAGCAGCCTCTCTTTCGTGCTTTTCAACCCCACTGTATATTAGTATATGTCCCTTCTTCATTTTTAGCATTTCCTGTCCTTTCTTCTTTGTTTCTGTTATAGTCAACATATCTAATTTCATTTCTTCAAACTCATCTTCCAGTTCTCTCTCTTTTCCTGTTAAGCTTTTGATGTTCCATGTCCCTATTTTCGATACCCCAATACAACCCTTCTCCTCATCTTCGATTCTGTTCTCTACTCTTCCTGGATTTTCCTTGTTATTACTTGTTTTCCGGTTTATCATAACCTTTAACTTAGCCATGTCGTTATCTTTATTATCTAGCTCTACCTCTTCTCGATCCTCTTCAATCCGTTTTTTGTAATTATTTTCAGTTTTCCCTCCTTTTCATCCCATTTCCATATTCCGTCCTCCATTATCAACTTCTTATAGCCGTATTTTATTTTCTTCCCTTTCTTTCGTGCTAGTTCTGCGAATTTCTTTATTTCGCTTTGTATTTCCATTTCTTTCTTTGTCAATTCGCTGTTTATATAAATTCTTTCTATGTGTGTTCGTAGTTTATTTTTGTTTTTCATTATCTCTTCCTTCTTCTCCGAATTTGCTATTTCAACTTTACAGGTTTTAGGGCCTATCTTATATGCACCTATTACTTTTGCTTCTACTCCTATTTCTTCCTTTATGAAGTTTTCCATTGCTTTCCGAAGTTCTTTTGGGTTTTCTGCATCCATTGGTAATCCCATCATTATATTATTTTTAATTTTTTCGTTGTCGAGTCTTTCGATCCTCTCTTCCATTTTTTCCATTTTTTCCTTAATTTCTGTATTTTCTTTTTTCAAGTTTTCGTTTTCTTGTTTTATTTTTAGTAGTTTTTCTTGAAAATTGTTTTGATTTCGTTTTATCTCCTTTACTTCTGTTAGTACTATATTAACCAGATCCGTTAATTTATCTAATTTATTTTCTTCTTTTTGTTTGTCTTTAACCGGTGATCTTTGTACTTTTTGTTTTTTCCTAAATTATTCCAACAGTTCTTTCTCAATTCTCTTCCTGCCACACTAATGGATTACAATCTAGTCAGGGGGCATATGCGGAATGTGCCCTAGAAGGAAGATATCGATATGTCTGGGGAAACATACGACAGTTTTTCAGGCCGAATTGTTTGCAGTCGCAGCCTGCGGCGAGGAAATTCGGGAAGCCTGCTGCTGAACGTTGTTCTTACGTACTGTTGTCTAGAACGTTGTTACGTTAAGACTCGCGACTGTTAATAATAATTAATATAGACTGTTGTCTTGAACATTGTTCTTACGACTGTTGTCTAGAACGTTGTTATGTGGCGAATTGCTACTGGCGACTTGCTTTGGCGACTTGCGACTGTTGTTATCGCGCGCTGAGCTATTTAAAAACTTTTTAAGCATTTGCAGGCAAAATTTACCCTTCCCTTCAATTAACCTTGGAACAATTAACAAAATAGGCCACATGCGGCTAAATGACGAACAAAAGGTCGGCAAAGTTACAAAGAACCGCCTTGATTGTAAATTGTGCCTACTAAACTAACAAACGTTGCAGATGGTTTTTGATTCTAACTGTATACATGGCACGGCACGTTCACTGATAAAATAATATAATTTGAAACGTATCTAAAGAATGCGGCAATAAATAAGTACCGACATGAAAAAAGTTGACAAATATGTAATACGCGGTATCATAAATTTAGTGAAACGTTTGCATCTTAATACAATAAGAAAATATAATTATACAAAGGTTTTAATTTTGTTTCTAACTCTTAGATTTAAATACTATAATCTATGATTTCTTATATTTAATGTGTAATATTAAAATGAATAATACTTATTTTTAATATATAATACAAAATGAATAATATTTATATTTACTATATAATATACAAATTGGTTTCGTTTATAAGGCGAAACAAAATGTAATGAATTTAGTTGAAATTATATTGAAAAAAAAATTATTTAATTATCAAATCTTAATTTACAGACTGAGAACTTGTGGTGCTTTTCCCTTATATATATAGGTATACACGTTAAATCAGAAAAGTAAAATTTGTATTACTACTTGTAAGTGCTCTTATTTTAAATTAAGAAAATATTCTAGTTAGGAATTTAATATTCATCTCAAACATTTTTTAAATTTTTATGCTAATGAACTTGTTATTAAATTACTTTTTGGATACATTTACCATACCCGGACGTTCTACGTCCTTGTGAAATTGACTAAGATGTTCCTGTCAATAAAACCTCTTTTTAACACAGCACAGCACGATAAGAAAAGAAAGAGAAAAGGCCATATTCGCGTTTAAATAAATCGACAAAATTGAACTATAAATCGAAGGATATACATACATGTCTGGCGTATGCTAGCAAACATTATTTGCATATCGACTTTACATAAAATTCACATTACCTCGATTCTTTAGATTATTTGGAGTTGACGTTAACAATCTATTTTTACCTTAGTGCATAACTATGCCTTTACCAATAACACAACCGATTTTGTAATGGAAAATTAAAATATTTCCTAGAAATAAACAATTAATATCAATATCAATATATATCAATATCGATTCTTTAGATTATTTGGAGTTGACGTTAACAATCTATTTTTACCTTAGTGCATAACTATGCCTTTACCAATAACACAACCGATTTTGTAATGGAAAATTAAAATATTTCCTAGAAATAAACAATTAATATCAACCATTTACTGCTGGACTTTGCTACAAGTATATGCTTTTTATTCTATTTTTTAATTTTCCCTTAAAAATGAAGTCAAAATAGAAAAGTCATGTGGCCGCGCTCAACGAAATTTTTATTTCACATAATTTTTCGCTAGAACTATTCCCTTCAATCAAAAATTTATCATAATCAGAAATCTCAACTCTTAGCAAAGCAAAGTAGCAGGAAAAATATTGTTTCATATACAAATTCTGCCCCCTGTTTCTGATATCATCGCAAGTTTGGCCTCGTTTTGCTAAAGTTTCTCAAATGGTCGACCTCTACATAGTTTTGTTCGCCATATATGCTTATCATTCGAATGTCTTTATAAGATATCCAATTCATATTAGTCTACTTTTTCTAAGATTAAATCTATTAGTAGCGCTTCGTCTACTTTATGGTTTCTAACTATATCTCTTCCAGTTAGTTGTACTACGAGGGGAGTTTTCTATGTTATCTACCCAACTATGAACGAAACGAATTAGAAAACAAACAAAAAATTTTGAACGTACAAATTATTAACACACTTATTCCAACGTTTCTTTAATAACGCTATGTCTTAAAAAAATATATTTTCGTAATTCCGCAAAATACGCCCATAGTGTTTTCCATGTCGTCATAAAAATCGACGTCCTCTCAAGTGTTTTTTGAGTTTTGTAAAAAGATAATAGTCACTGGAGGCAAGGTCGGGACTGTAGGGTGGATGTTGTAATTCCTCAAAGCCGCATTAATTGATTACTGCTTGAGCAATTCGTGCCTTATTCATCCTGCTGTTTTCGTGCAGAGTTCTCTCTCAGAGTTTTCTGAGCAAAATTGTAGAATCTTTTTCGCGTATAGCCATGTTCAAGTTCTTAATTAATCATAGTCACTTTTATATACTCAATTAAAAGAATCCCAGAAAACTTTGGCCATCAATCTTCCCGCAGAAAATTTCATTCGCCTTCTTGAGCGGCGGAGCGCCCTTATGAACCTATTGCATGGAATTTTATTTTGAAAGAGGGTCCCAGTGGTGTACCCAAGTTTTATCCCCAGTCCATCCATAATTCTATTTAAGAAGCCTTTATCTTGAGATAAAACAGTCAAATTCCCTTCACAAATTTGTCGTCTACAAAATTTTTGTTCGGGACTGAGCAGCCTGGGAATTCATCGTGCTGACACTTTGCACAATTCCAAATCTTCGTGTAGAATTTTAAAAACACTCGTTTCAGATATTCCTCTCGCAATATTTTTCCAGCAATAACTAAAACTTTTACTCCGCGATCAGTCAACACCAAATCTTCAACTTTGTAGATGATTTCTTCAGTTCGTGCTTCCTGATGTTTTCCACACTTTGGGTAATCATGAATCGATTTTCTGCCCTATTTGAACTGCTTACACCAAAATTTAACTTGGAAATAGGACGGACTATTTTCTCCACACCCTGCCACCATTCTATCATGCATATTCCTCGGGCTACTAATTTCTTTTGATTAAAATTTCAAGTGCTCAAGTTTAAAATCACTCATTTTCTCTTTTTTAAGCAAATGTAATAGTAACAAATGTTAAGTGACTCGAAACAAACTTGGAGATGACACTATAAAGTGTTACATAAATTTGACGTAAGAAAATTGTCACGATAGCATATTGTTTTCATAGCTAGGTAGATATCATAAAAACTCCTCATGCTTTTAAATATAGTCATTTTGGTTTATCTAGATGTTCCTTTTTGATTTAGCAATATTCAATTAATTATACAATTTTATGATGCTTCAATTCATCTTCCAGTATCTGTTGCAGTCTTACTATGAGCGTCTTCTAAATACATACGAGTAACGATCAAACGGTGTGTTGGAACGAACCTTATAGGTTCGTTCCAACACACCGTTTGATCGTTACTCGGACGAACGGGTCTCTGCGCAGAATGAATTTAGTGTTCCAACACAACGTCTGACCGTGATATGTACTAACAGCCGTTGGTTCCAACACACTGTTAGGCGGTACATGAATCGGTACTGGTACGATCAAACGAGTACGTAGATTTTTATCGAACCGTTTAGCCCCGGCTATACCAGACATGCGCAGAACGTAATAACCTCAAATGATTTGGAGTCCCTCGACTGTGAACAACTGTTAGTATCTCTTTTGATCCGTACTTGATTTTAGTGTGTTATTACTGTTATTTGTTATTTTGTATTATCAAATATGAGTGATTCAGATACGGAGGGATTCTCTGATGACATTGAGTCCGTATCTAATAGCGAAGATGAAGATTTAGAACTTGAATTAACGAAGAAATCCTCTTTATCTACGTGCTAGTCGAAATTGTCGACAGCTAGCCAAAAAAGACCGTTCCAACACAAAGCGATGAACGGATCAGTCAACTGTAGTACAATGTTAACGCATGCGCATAAAGTGGTTCATGAACAATACATTGTACGATACACAAACTGCGTGTTGGAACGAACCTTATAACATTTTTACTTACTCCAACAACATATGCTCCTATGTACTGAGACTGTACTGAGAACTTAATGGTACTACGTAACTACCATTACGTTTGCTTTTTTATTTATTAACGTAGGCATTTCTTTTTGCTCGATATTTTAAATAATTTTTATTTTATTGCAAGTATTCGTTAATCAGCGGAGAAACGTTCTCGAAGTGTTGTTGAAAGCTGCCTTAACCAACGTGGAGCACTTTAGCGCTTTTGTTTACTTCTTTTGATATATTATCCATTAAGACTAAATAGTGTAGGACTAGCACTCTACCAATTTCTGTGCTACTCTCTCTTTCCAAGCCTTTCAATATCAGTTTTCCGTATTGTGCTTTATCGAAAGCTTACTCAAGCAGAGAGCACTCACTATAAGTTCTCATAAACCTCATTTTTTTAGTTTCCCAATGAAATGCTTAACTGCGAAAATATTAACTTGCATACCTCTTTCTTTGCTAAATTCTAATATTGAATGAGCATTTTCGATATATCACGGAGTTCTCTATATCAAAGGACTTAATTTCTTGTTGTTTAATAATATTGAATTACATTATATACTTCATAAAATGACCTAGCTAGAACTGTTTACAAGAATATAGTAGCATCAGTATGTGCATAATATGTCCTACTTTTCTTAAAGGCGGAATGACTACCATCTGGAATTCTTATAAATTAGTTAGCAACGTTTTCTGTTAATATATAATATTATAAATAAACAACAATATAATGCGCGAAAGGTAATTCATAAAATATGTAATGTCGGTAGATATCAGTAAAAATTATTCAGTTATTAGGTATATACCTATGTTCATAACGTTAAATTCACACACCAGTATTTTTCTTTTATATTTTCTTTACTCACTTGCTAGAAAGCATATTTTTTCATTTTACAAAAATGTACAAACAATTATTTACATAAACATTGTTGTTTTTTCTACAATGTTCATTTTTGTATTATTTTAGAAAAGCCTGTATATATTTAAAATATGGAAAACACTTATATCACAAAACATGATGTCAATCTTCTTTTCCAAGAGAAATTCCATTCGCTTTTCGACGTAAACTATAATTATTTTAATGCAAACTTTCTGGAAAGCTCCTGTTAGTAACATATTACATTTAAATCATCTGAAGTGTTGGTTTTATTCATCTGGTTCCGCCATCTGTGATCTAAGCAAACTGTTTAACAGTAAATTATCTTCCATGAAATCGCTACTTCCTTGTCGCAACACTCGGCTTTTAAGAACTAATGTAAAATCTAATTTTCTTATTTTAAATGAAGCAGATGGAGAATATGTCAATAAATACTTGTCAAGAACATATACTGAAATAATTTTATGTAGTAACAATATATAAAATAAATTATTTACAAACAAACTGAAAATACAAACTACATTAGGATATATGTACTATATATGTATATGTACCTATATATGTATGGAATTAAACAAAAATTGTCCTTTGTATATACGCAAGTATTAAATATGTAGTTGTACATGAGAACATAGACAAACGCATAATTAAATTGTTTTTTTTAATGAAATCCGTCATCAACTGTTGCCGAACATTGGCCGCTCGGATGTGTTCATACGATTTTTGAATTTTATTAATGCACATATATGTATTATCAGATGTTTGTTCCTGGGACATAAAATATTTCATTAGTGTCCCGAACGCTTGTAAAACTTGTTCGTGCGAAGGTTGTTCCACAATTTCTTCATCACTTTCTTCGGGTGTTTCTTCATCTGCAATGTTTGATACACTCCTCAAAATGTCTTAGTCTATCGGATAGTAAGTAGTTAAGAGGTTACTATCAATTTCAAGATAAGTGTCGAGAGCTACATTCTCGACATTTAGCAACTCAATATAATTTTCAAAATCTTGCCTTAGCTCAACAGGCGCAATCCTTTATCTTTTGAATTCTGCAGTCGTTCTATTAGTTGAGCAAGGTGAATTTCGTCTTCGTCCTCGTATTCATTACCAAAACCAGCCTTTTAAAGCAGTTTTGTATAGTTTTTTGTTTAACATCCACATTCCATGTCCTGGCAACCTCTCTCACACAGTGGAGAAGTGATATGGCTAGGAGGATCGTTATTCTCTAATGCATATAAAGTTTTTTTAAGGATTCTACCTTTGTAATGATCTTTGAAACTTTTAATAATGCCTTGATCTGACGGTTGCAGTTGTGTTTGGTGGAAAAATTGTAATTTGATGGCCTTCAGCTTTTGTTGTATTGCAGGATGAGCAGGGCAGTTGTCTATAAAATTATTTTTCGATTCTCATGTGAAAATTGTTTGTCCAGTTGAACCAACCAATTTTCAAAAATTTCAGAGGTCATCCATGCTTTACATTATTCTCGTAATCTACAGAAAGTCATTTTACTCCTTCAAAATATCACGGCTTGGCACTTCTGCCAATTATGAGAGGTTTTAGTTTTTCAGTGCCACTCATATTCGTTGCTAAAAGACATGTGACCCGCTCTTTACTATGTTTTCCACCATAGCATTTATCGTTTTTAATAGCTAAAATTTTCTTAGGTAGACATTTGAAGAATAATCCGGTCTCGTCAGCGTTGAAAATATCATCTTCGCTTACTAACCAAAGTCCCCGGCAATACATTTCGAATCCAATCACTAAACTGCTGATCATCCACTGCGACACTTTCACCACATATATTCTTATGCGATATGTCCTGTCTAAATTAAAAAAATTAAATATATTGCATATATTTATGTCCAACACAATAACGTAAATTTTGCCTTTTTTTAAATTTATGAAGCCAACCGGTACTGGCCTTAAAATTTGTTGTTCCTAAATGTTGTCTGTATTCCAGTGCTTTTTCCTGCGGAAGTGGTACTGACACCGGAAGGTTTTTTTCTCTAGTAGACACACACCACTTAAATACCGCACTGTTTACATTTTTGGTTGTGTAAGTTTACTCGCGAAACTTCGAATATGTTGCTTGTTTTTAATTATAGTTGACAATGTACTCGCTGCTATGTCATATTCCGCAACTATTATCTTCTTTTTTATTCCATCACCCACTTTCTTTAATATTTCTAATTTCTGTTCTACTGTCAAACTACTACTGTCTACTGTCGAGTTAGAGATAAATTCGAGTTACAGAAACTCGAATTAATGAGAGTCATATGCATATAAATTTAATAGATAAAGCACGGGATCAACAAAATATTCGAGTTAGAGAAATTTTCAAGTTAGGGGAGTTCGAGTTAGGGGAGTTCGAGTTAGGGAAGTTCCACTGTATATGTATAGACAAATATTTTGCATCGTACAGGTATAGGTCTCCCTATGCCTATCTCTCATAGTTTTAGAGTTATTAATGATTATTTTCTAATTTGAGCATTATTAATAGTAAGCTTTGGAAAAAAAATCTTAATAGTTTTGGAATTATACCAATTGTATTTAGATTCATCAAACTTTTTGCGAAAAGGTTAGAAAAGAAAATTCATTGCAAAACTGAGAATAGATTTTATATCACATGAAATAACAAAAATAACCATACATTAACAAGCAAAAAAGTGAATAAAATCAACACATTAAAGATAAATAATGTTAAGAATGATACTCACAAATTCAAAATTATCTCCGTTCCGATCTACACAAAGCATAATTCTTCTTATTAACTCTGTTGTAGTTGCTTTTCTTACTTGCTTAGCGTGCAAGTTTCTAAAACCGCCTCTTACACTAGTTATAAGCTGTTCTCTGTTTTGCACGGGAGAAGCATAAACCTAATTTTTTATTAAACCCTCATAAATAAAAATCAAGAGGAGTTAGATCTGGGAAATTAGATGACCAGAACCAAGGTCCATTGCGAACAATCCACCTATCCTTAATTTTCATGTGAAATGAAAAGTCGCTATATAAAACCCAAAGATATCAGCAACTTATGAGTCGAAGATCGACGTGTCTGTGTTACCTTGATTAGTTCAATTTAGCAAAAATGAATGTATGGAGTTCAAAGAAACAATTTCTTACTTTTTATTAATAGGGTTACTTTGTTGTTTAATATAATACACTTCCAACAAAATCTTTTTAATTATGTTCAATTGTCTAAAATTCTGATATCGTTATAATTACCAGTGTTTTTATTTTCTGAAATGTTCAACTAATTACGAACATGTGCTAGATTTATTTTAATTTTTGCTCTCACTTTTATAAGAGCTGCGATGGGTTTTAAGATTTCAGTTGATTTGATCGACATAAGTGCCTGAACACTCAGGCATGGAATGATATATATGACATATTGTTGTAACGTGTCTATAGACCGCCCGCACCTTGGAAAACAGTATATTGTTTATTAGAATATCGTACGTAGTTGCTACGTTTTCTCGTGGAAGATCTTTGAACAAAATAACGCAAATGCAATATATTAAGCTTACAAAACTTTATTTAATTCCAATACGTTCAAAAAATTAATCCAAATTATTATTAAAATAATTTCTGTACTTGAATATATATGGTTGGCATTTGACTGACATGGTTATGCTATATTTGTTTAACATGCACATAGCCAAAATATAAGTTAAAAGTTGTCAACATACGTTTGAGTTATGTATAACAAGTATAATTACGATTCAATAACAATCGATTACACCGAAATCTCTGGGCATCATGCATATCTTTCTATATAGAGGTAACTTGTTATCAAATTTTAATATGCCCAATGTTTATCTAAAGAATGTTCAATACCAATTTGAAAGTAGTATTGTTCATTCTAATAAAAGTTTTTATTTGGATCCGTACTATTTCTATGAAACTAAGTATGCACAGTATTGAGTGATCTAATCTCAGTGTGATATCTTCAAATCTGTACCTACCTCCGATTTCCTCTTTCTAACAAAAATATCTATATTACTCAAAAATAACATAAATAATAATTCATTAATAAACGCTAATACGAAATTTAATTATAGTTAAAGTAGATAATATTCTGCATAGTAAAAACTACTGTTTTTTACAATAAGATGTACTATAAAGAAAAAAATGCAAGAGGTCGAAAATTAACAAATAAATATAAGAAATAATGGCTTCTGACAACAAGAAATAGATCGTAAATGATGTAGCTATTTCACTATGTTCAAATTGTTCTATAGAATCCGGTAACATTGTAGAATAAAAAATGAGAGAGTTACATACGTTAATTTTCTAATTAGAAAGAGATACTAACTAAATAAGAGTCGGCTCTTATAGGCTCCCATAAGGGTCTGCACCGTTTTCTGAGGTGCGAACAGAATAGTTTTGATTAAGTAAAAGAATTTATATTTCAAATTGTTAATAAGTCGCTATTGACAGCAAGAATATTATTGTTATACTTTTAATGACATTTTGAAGTTTATATATATAAACTTCAAAATGTCATTAAAAGTATAACAATAATATTCTTGCTGTCAATAGCATATAGAATATATATATATATATATATACATATATATATATATATATATAAATATACATATATATATATATATATATAAATATAAATATAATAACTTAGTGACCTTGGTATGATATGGTAAACCTAATCAGTAGGCGATTAAAGGTCTGTATATTACTTCAAAATATATGTATTTAAAAAACGCAATGCACACACCACTAGGACCGGTCCTGGGCGGCAACCTGGCTAGGCTGCCGTTAACAGCACACACACGTTCGACGTGTGTGCTATGCCCCCGCTTCGGCGGAAAACGTTAAGATGGCACAAGTGTGACCATCGTCAACCGAGGTAGCCACTAAGAGTGTTCCCTTGGTTAGCGATGAGCAACTCCGTACAGGGTGCGCTTCGCTGGTCTGCGCCTTACCTCGTTGGGGCGGGGGTCAGGCCGTCGAAGTACTGCACGGAATTGTAAAGAAGTTGCCGGGAAAGGGTTGGCGGTCTGGTTCATTACTTCAAAGTATATATATTTAAAACAACCCTACATGTTTCGGCAATATGCCTTTGTCAAGGGAATACAAAATATAAAATAAAAATTTTATATTTTGTATTCCCTTGACAAAGGCATATTGCCGAAACATGTAGGGTTGTTTTAAATATATATACTTTGAAGTAATGAACCAGACCTTTAATCGCCGACTTATTAAGTTTACCATATATATATATATATATATATATATATATATATATATACAGTGTGGTCATAAAGTTTGGAACCAAGCTTATAACCGCATTATTTTACATTTTTAGGAAAAACGCTCGGACAGGTAAATTTTCTTTTTTAAAACGCCATCTTTTGACATACAATTTTTTTCTATGACGTCATTGGTTTTCGAGTGATGACGTTATCAACACTTTCTTTAAATGGCAACCATATTATATTTTTCTCGTTTTTGGTAGATCTTTATATCCACCAAATAGTGATATAAAACAATTGGTATGTTGCATCACAATTTTTTTTGAAAAAATGATATAAATTTAGAAAAAAAATGCGAAAATTTTATTTTTGTACAAAATTAAAATTAAATTAAAAAAAATACATCTGAACTTAAATTTATTGTAACAGTTAACGTAAATTTTCAAAATGGACCCAACCAACCAACTGACACTGTCCTAGCCGTGTGTAAATGCTTTGCGATCAATAGTAATCTGCGTTATTCGCTCCAGGTCAAAAGAAATTCGTCTTCCTAATCGGCCAATTACTTATTTAAAAATCTTATTTAACATTAAATAGTTTCAGAAGAAAGGGCCAAAGAAGTTTAATTTATTTAAAAAATTGTCATGATGTGGCAGACCATTTCTTAATTAAAATTATCGCCCAAAAATTGAAGATTTCAAAAACTAATTAAGCTTATAAAATTTACTGAAATATGTAAGTAAGTTTTTTTCACACTTCTGTCTTGTGTGAGGACTTAAATATTCTTCTTGAACAAACCGGATCGTCAAAAGCACATGTACTTATGTTACTATGCAAAAAATTTACAAAAACACGCACTTTTTTGCAAGATATTTCTTTATGACATTCTTGCTTCTTTTTATACAATTTATGTACAAAAATTTTAGTTTGAAATTGTTTCTATGGCGACAACATTGTTGAATTATTTACTTCTATTTTTGACGTTAGATTTTTGAGATATTGCGTAAAAATTGTTCATTTTCGCTAATATAAAAAATGGCACATTTATCTGAGCGAGAAAGAATCGAAATTTTAATTATGGTTGGGTATGGGGACAGACAAAGAACGCATGCAGAAGCATGCGTTTTGTTTAACCATGAACACCCTGATAGACGTCCAATTACCAGGTCTGCGGTGACAAAACTAGTTGGAAAGTTTACCGAAACTGGATCCGTAAAAGATCGACCACGGCAAGGTAGACCTCAAGTAGGAGAAGATGTGAAATTAAATGTGCTTCTAGAAGCAGAAGAAAGGCATCATGTTTCCACCAGACAACTTGCGTTAGCCAATCAGGTGACTCACTCATTTGTCGTCAACTTATTTAAAAAGAACACTATCGTCCTTACAAAGTTCAACTTGTACAGGAATTACATGAGGATGGAAAACATCGTCTTCTCAGATGAAGCTACATTCTGCCTAAATGGATCTGTTCACCGCCATAATTGCAGATATTGGTCGCAGAACAATCCGCATTGGACTCAAGCGTGACATACTCAGCGCAGAGAAAAAGTTAACGTATGGGTTGGAATGATTGGACGGCGCATTTTAGGACCATATTTTTTGAAGGAAATTTGACTGCTGTGCAATATTTAGAATTTTTAAGATTTGAACTGGTTCCAGCGCTCGCTGTTATTTTCCCAAATCACGAGGATGGTGATGTACCCCATCCAAATATTTGGTTACAACAAGATGGGGCGCCTCCCCATTATGGTGTAGAGGTTCGCCACTATCTTGACGAAATATTTCCCAATAAATGGATTGGACGGAGAGGCGCCATAGAATGGCCACCTCGTTCTCCTGACCTGACTCCGTTAGACTTTTTTTTGTGGGGTTATTTGAAATCGAAAGTGTATTTTAACAAACCGAACAATTTAGAAGATTTAACAGAACGAATTCGCGTAGAACTTACACAAATATCTCCAGACATAATTGAGGCGAGTATACGAAGTGTTTACACTCGGCTTGGACAGTGTCAGTTGGTTGGTGGGGTCCATTTTGAAAATTTACGTTAACTGTTACAATAAATTTAAGTTGAGATGTATTTTTTTTAATTTAATTTTAATTTTGTACAAAAATAAAATTTTCGTATTTTTTTCTAAATTTATAACATTTTTTCAAAAAAATTGTGATGCAACATACCAATTGTTTTATATCACTGTTTGGTGGATATAAAGATCTACCAAAAACGAGAAAAAAATAATATGGTTGCCATTTAAAGAAAGTGTTGATAACGTCATCACCCGATAAACCAATGACGTCATAGAAAAAAATTGTATGTCAAAAGATGGCGTTTTAAAAAAGAAAATTTATCTGTACGAGCGATTTTCCTAAAAATGTAAAATAATGCGGTTATAAGCTTGGTTCCAAACTTTATGACCACACTGTATATATTTCACTAATTTCGGTGACTTTTCAAAATAATCATTAAAGGCAGTTTTCATGTCATCATTTGAAGAAAATCTCCGTCCTCGTAATTGTTTTTTCAACTTAGGGCAAAAAACGTGGAGTAATCTCTAGGTGCTAGATGCAGATTATAGGGAGGATATCTGAACGCTTGAAAACCGCATTCCTTGATTTCTTGTCGAACTTTTTGAACCTTATCTTTAAGTTGAGTTGTGTGTATCAATATGGTTTCTTCTGGAAAAGGTTCAGTGAAATCGATTTTTCCATCTAACACAGCCTGCATTTTAGCCTTTAGTGGAGACCCTTTATTCACTCACTGTTTCGTTGGGCGAATCGTTTTCATGACTAGGTAGATTACATAAAAATACACAATTGCTATTGATATTTTTCATTCTAATAGCTTTAGAGGTTTGGCTTAATTCGAAATTTAATAAATAATTCCTTAAAAAATATGAATCTGTTAATAATCGATATTCAAGGTATACGCTACTCAAAAATAAAAGTAGTCACTTTTTTGAATTTCGATATTTTTTTATATTTTAAGAGATTTGGATCAAACCTGAAATATACATTAAACTGTCACTTATTCACCTATTTACAAAATTGTGCTCGAAAACTTCTTGTTATAGTCAACTCATAACCTCAAATGTTCGAACAATACAAAAACTTAAATGAAAAAAAATAGCTTACGTATAAATGTTTAAGCAGGCTTGGAGCAATTTTAATTTTAAACAATATTAGACTAGTTTGACAGTTCACTGATATATAAAAGAAACAATGGCTCAGCAATTAACGTCGATATAAGTTAGTAGAGCAGAAGAACTACTAACTACTACTAACAGCTTGGGATTCAACAGGGAACTGTGCGGAAGCTTTGGAATCGATATCGAGAAATAGGTACCGTAACAAGGCGAGCAGATACAGGTCGGCAGAAGAAAACTTAGGCAGGTGATGACAGTTTTCTGCGATTGCAAGCTCTTCCAAAGCGGACAGAAACTGTGCGTAACCTGTAAGAAGATCTAGTGAGGGCAAAAGGAACAAAAATTAGCGATCAAACCATCCGCAATAGGCTAAGAGAGGCTAATTTGAAAGCAATATTCCTTTGTAAAAGTGCCTAAATTGACCAGAGAACATCGTCGAAGAAGATTTTAATTTGAAAGACACTGGCAACTTCGTCATAGGATTCCTGTTATGTTGAGCGATGAGTTCAAGTGTGTGTCCTGTTAGGTAATGATGGGCGTGTAAGAGACTGGAGGAGGCCTAGAGAACGTTTCATGCCAAATACAGTGTATGAAACCGTCCCTTTTGGTGGTGGATCCATAATGGAGTGGGGGTGATATTCGCAATGGTGGACTAACAGCACGAAGGTGCATTGACGACATTGTAGATGTTGATGGTAAAAATTTTATTTTTATGCAAGATAATGCTAGATTGAACGTTGCTCAAATCGTCACTGATTATCTTGATGATCATAATATCCGTAAAATAGATTGGCCCGCCTGCAGCGCAAACGTGAATCCAATCGAACATGTTTGGGATCAATTAGGGAATCGTGTTCGACGACTCACAAATCCTCCAATTACAACTGAACAGTTGGCACAGGCCTTAATTGAACAATGGAACAATTTTTCCCAAGACGCTTTGCGAAGGATTATTTGTAACATGCCACGACGCTGCGCAGCACTTGCGCAGGCAAGAGGAGGCCAAACTAGTCAATTTGTACAAATTAGCCAAGTTGTCAAACTTCTTTTTTAATTTGATTTGATTTCACCACTTTATTTTTGCAAATGTTAGTACATAAGAGTTAGTAGTAGGTTGTTAGTGTTTTCCTTTTTTTAATTTGTTAAAATTGGTTCAATAAATAATGGATCATTACATATTTCAAGTTTCATCAAAATCTCTTAAAATATAAACAAAATATTAAAGTTCAAAATAGTGACTACTTTTTTTTTGAGTAGTGAATAATAAAAATTATCACAAAAAATAACCACTGTATTAAAATTATCGGAAATCTATAATGGCGATCTTTGCATTCAAATATTCTTCTATATGTATTGGCGAATTCCACAACTGCCCTTGATTAAAACCATTTGTTTTGCTTATTATTCGAGGCACCTTTTCAACAAATTTTCTTGATCACTAAATCTGTTAATGGTAGTTGGTACACATGTCTGAAATATATTGTCGAGTTAAAGCGAAATATAGACCTTCGATTACTATTAACTTCACTATTTCTTTGAGATTCTAATAAAAACACAAAAGAAAAAATGTAACGTGCAGTTTTCTTTTTCAACCAATGTATGAGTATAAGAATTTGTAAAAAGCCGCACAAGTATTCTAGCCAATCCACTTGAACAGTTCCACAATCACATTGACATTTTTAAAGAGCATTACAAACACTTGAAGTAGAAAGAAGATTTCCAGTACTTCAACTTCTGGAACGAACCCAAATTAACCTAACAAAAGTATACACATATACGCACATATACTTACATATACATATATGTGAATAAATTTCGATGTATACCGTATCGTATTATTTTGTTAGCTCTTTATGGGGCAAAACTTTCTTTACTTCTTGACATATATATAAAATACTAACAAGCCAAAGAAAGAAATATACAGTGACGGGCAAATGTATGTATCCGTTAAATTAAAAAATATATATTGGAATATTTTAAACACGGAAATTAGAGATGAAGTCATCATTTGAAGTATTTTTTAAATATACAGAGTGTTCAAAAAACGTAACGTACTAAAGTTATACTTTTTTAAATTGAACGCACTGTATTGTTTTACATTTAGTAGTATTTAACATGAGATTTACAAGCAAACGCAAATACGAATTTTTAGAATATTTATCTCTCGGTATTTTCAAAATTATAAGTTGATACTTAGGTCTGATCGTATAAATAAAAACATTTACAATTCGAAATATAAGGACTACAATTTCTTTTATTTCTGACGATTAAAAAAATTGGTTTTGTTGTCGAACATAAAGTTAACATGAATATTATCCTTTTTTTATTTTATCACGAGATCTAGTAGTTTGTGGCATTTAAAAGTGTCAAGAAATAATTGTTGTTTGTCAATAATTGTTGAATTAAATGAAATAGAAAGAAAACAAATATTAATAATGATCGGTTTAGATGACAGGACAAGAACTCAACAGAAAATATGTAACCTTTTTAATACTATACATCCCAATCGCCAGCCAATTTCGCGTTCTGTTGATATAAAAACTTTAAAGAGGTTCAAACGGTTGCGGTGTTCGCAATGTGCAAAGAATTTGTCCTACAAATTCTGCCACAAATGATATTAAAGCGCGATATTGCCATATCTGTAGAGCAAAAATCCCCAACGACCTGGCGCAAAGATGATATTAGTCGCCGTTTAGGGAAATTCTTAAAAAGAAAAATACGATCCTTATAAAATTCGGTTTGTTCAAGAATTCTCTGATGATGATTTCGATAGAAGGCAAGAGTTTTGTGAATCAATAATGAACATTTGTAATCGTGATAACAATTCTATTTGAATAGACATAACTGTCGGTATTGGGCATTGAGTAATCTGCACTGGATACAAGAGGCGCCTACACAACGCCCTAAAAGCTTAATGTTTTCGCTGGTATTTGTAGAAACAGAAGAATATGGCCTTTCCCATAGAAGAAACTCTAAATGATCAAAGATATTTACAACTTTTAAATAACCAGCTAATTCCTGTATTGGAGGAAATGGCCAACTTCCACAAAACATCTGGTTTCAGCAGGATGGGGCACTCCTCACCATTCCGTTATCGTTCAAGGTCGATTAGATCAAACTTTTGCCAGCAG
Organism: Melolontha melolontha; assembly: GCA_935421215.2. Taxonomy (NCBI): domain Eukaryota; kingdom Metazoa; phylum Arthropoda; class Insecta; order Coleoptera; family Scarabaeidae; genus Melolontha; species Melolontha melolontha. The sequence continues at coordinate 122,668,033 of OW285237.1, read as the reverse complement.
ATGGATTGAAAGAAGATCGGAAGTGACTCTGCACGTTCGCCTGATCTCAATCCACTAAATTATTTATTGTGGGGCTATCTAATACAGAAAGTGTATCTTAGTCGACCTAGAAATTTGCGAAAGAATTAATGAAGAGATACGAAGCATTTCACTAGACATCATAGTTAAGATTACAAGAAAATTAACAGACAAATTGGCTCATTGTCAGGAAGTAGGTGGCTCCCATTCTGAAAATCTCATAAATTAAGTTAAACTTTGTTTGTATGACTTGTTTAGTTTCTTTTCCTTGCCAATTAATAAATAAAAAATACTTTAGATCACTAATGTTATAGTTTGTTGAAATCGTGATATCGAGAACAATCCCAAAATGTAGAAAAATATAGGGCGTTCAGTGTAAAAAAGTATGTTTAACTTTAGTACGTCACATTTTTTGAACAGTCAGTATATTTAAAAAATACTTCAAATAATGGCTCTTCATCCCTAATTTTGTTGTCTAAAATTTTTTACAATATCTTTTTCTTAATTTAACAGATATTTACATGATTCCACACATTTGCCCATCATTGTTTATGTATAAGTACCTACCTGTTAAAAATGTTCAATTAATGTGTAATATATATGTATACATACAAGAAAAGTCTAAGGATATTTTTAAAAATATAAGTATTCTATTGACGCTTTCAAAGAATATTGATATTCAAGGTTAATGATTGTTTAAATATGTAACATATTAATGTAAAATTCTTTAATAAAACAAAAAATATTTCGAAAATTTAAACAATTAAAACAATGCAACATTTTTAGATTTGTTTTTAAACAATTTTCGAGAAAGAAATTAAAAAAAAAACATTTTAATACATAGTTAGACATCCACGTTGATTAAGTACACCCACATACACTTATTGTTCATCGACAGAATTACATGGTCTATATCTTGTTGTTGTATACATGTCCATTCTGCTGTCAGAAGCTCCTTGAATCTAACAGCATTGGGAATATTGCCCATGTGTGGAGTAATTCTTCTCTGAAGCATGTACCATACATGCTTGATGGGATTCAGGTTCGGAAAGTGTGCTGGCCATGGCAATACATCAATTCCCTCGTTTGCTAACCAGTTCATCACAACACACGCGACATGTGGACTAGCATTGTCATGCATGAGATGGAAATTTTGACTAACGACACCAGCAAACGGACGCACAATGGGCTAAAGAATATTATCCAAAAATTGCTGAGCTCTCAAAAAACCATTTGGAAAAATGAGCTCGGTTCGACCGCCAAGGATTATTTCGCTCCATACCATAACAGTACTACCTCTGTAACTATGTACTTCCTGGACAAGATTAAAACCTGCCATATTTCCAGATCGTCTCCATACCCTTGTCCGACGAAAATCAAGATGAAGCATTTTTATCCCAGTTTATAAATTTTTGATACCACTCTAATCTTGCTCCGCGATTACATCTTGAGCTGATTGGTCGTCGAGAATGTAGTCCAGCTTCATGGAGATGATTTCTAACAGTATCTCGGTGAACAATTAAATTATGCGCACGCTGTAGTTCCGTAACCAACTCGGGTGCTGTTATTGTAGGTTGTCTTCTAGCATTTAAAACCAAAAATCTGTCCTGAGCTGATGACCTATTGCTCGATTCATTTCATGTAAAGTCAAATGTCGTTCCAATGCTTTTAAATCCCGTACGTTTCAGCTGAATTGATTCAGCCTTATTCATGTGGTTTATTATACTGTAAAAAATATTAAGGCACGGATTATCCTTTTACATTTCTGGGATTGAGTTTTACTTACATTAATACTTAATAGAGTTTACATATAGGAAGTCAAAACTGAAAATATCGTCAAGGAAACATCCTTGTAAGACTTTTATAAAAGAACTGATAGTTAAGTTAAAATAAACTGTAACAACAAGAAAATGTTATGACAATTACAATTGTCACGTTATTCATTAAGAACAAAAACAATTTTAATCCTATAGTATTTCCGCTAATCCTATGTTACTAAAGCTACATACTGAATATTAATTGTAAAATGAAGTTTTATATATATATATATGTATATATATAAGGTAAACCTAATAAGTCGGCGATTAAAGGTCTGGTTTACTTCAGAGTATATATATTTAAAACAACTCTACATGTTTCGGCAATACGCCTTTGTCAAGAGAATACAAAATATAAATGACAGAATATAATGACATTTATATTCTGTCATTTATATTTTGTATTCTCTTGACAAAGGCGTATTGCCGAAACATGTAGAGTTGTTTTAAATATATATACTCTGAAGTAAACCAGACCTTTAATCGCCGACTTATTAAGTTTACCTTATCATACCAAGGTCACGAAGATATTATATATATATATATATATATATATATATATATATATGTATATATATATATATATATGTATATATAAATATAGTATTTTCGTGACCTTGGTATGATAAGGTAAACTTAATTAGTCGGCGATTAAAGGTCTGGTTATTACTTCAAAGTGTATATATTTAAAATAATCCTACATGTTTCGGCAATGATGCCTTTGTCAAGGATATAAAAAATATAAATGACAGAATATAAATGTCAAGTAATAGTGGAATACTATTTAAGTATTCCACTATTACTTGACATTTATATTCTGTCATTTATATTTTTTATATCCTTGACAAAGGCATCATTGCCGAAACATGTAGGATTATTTTAAATATATACACTTTGAAGTAATAACCAGACCTTTAATCGCCGACCAATTAAGTTTACCTTGTATATATATATATATATATATAATTTTACATATTTAATTAACAAGTGAGATAACAATTTATAGAAATTGTGGTTTTAATTACTTGAAATGAATGATGTTAGGAACTACATATTACAATAAAAGATTGAAACAGATGGACCAAAATTTGAAAAAGTATTAGTACTTTTTTAAAAAGCTAAAAATATATTAAGCAAGCAAAAGAAAATTTTTGTTTCCTACGAGAGCAAATGTACATTTAATTTAGCAACCAGCGTCGTCGAAATGGGGTTTTTGTCAAAGAATTGGGAAATAGTTAATTGACGAAGGAGATACTTGTTGAAACTGCATTATAACGCTAAGAAATAAGTAATTAAACTTCTAGTTTCAAAAAATTCTTTTATTGTAAATACCACTACAGTATTGTTTCGCCATACAATGGCTTCATCAGGTGGATGAGTATTCATCCACCTGATGAAGCCATTGTATGGCGAAACAATATTGTAGTGGTATTTACAATAAAAGAGTTTTTTGAAACTAGAAGTTGAATTGGGAAATATAAATTTGATGAATTATTACTATCAGTTCTATTGTTTATAGAGTTCGAATATTTTTGGATATAAATACTCTCCAAGATTGTCCTTGCGGTATTATTTGTTTCAGTAGTTAGAATTTTGATCGTTGATAGGTGAAGATATTGTCTATTTGATGAGTATGTTTTTTAAAGCCCTACTGTTGGAATATTTATGACCGTTTAATCTATTTTGCAAGTGTTGGAAAGTGTGTGCATTCCCCGTAGCTATTGCAAAATATTTTATAAATGGTATGGGTTCTTTCATGTTGATATTTTATCTTTAAGTTTTGTGAACAGTATACCTAGACAATTAGAATTTTTTATTTGGAACGGGATTAAAATTTTGTTAAATTGCGTTCGTTTCGGTCCTATATATTGAACCCTTTTCAAACTGCAATTCGTTCAAATTAGTAAGATGACAGAATGGATATAAATAATATTTCAACAATATACTTGGCCATCATATAAACTCTCTTTTGGTGACAGTGCAAATACTATCCACCCGTTCATAAACATAAAAATAAACACGTCCGATAAGAATGGTCAAAACTTACATTTAACTGTAAAAATAAAAGCAGATGCTGACACATGTAGTTCAAAATACAAACCGACAACACGCACTATTGCACATAGCCGACTTCTTTTTAAATATTGTAAATATTGCTTTCTACATTTTACGACGCTAATTATCAAAATTTTTTATTGGAATGAAACCGCCCTTAAGCGGGATTCGAAGGTTTACATTTTTGAATTCGAATTAAAAATTGTAATAATTAGCGTCGTAAAATGTAGAAAGCAATATTTACATTCACGTTACTTCGCGAAAATGCAATTAATTTGCAGTAACTGCCGACTACAGGCGAAATATTCACATCTGTTTCCCTAATGAGATTGAGGGTATCCCAGTATTTCGGATCCATAGTCCTTGATAGCTCAAGTGGTAAGCGGTGGTCTGGCAAGCCATGGACGTGGGTTCGAATTCCGCTTAAGGGCGAATTATTTTCTATTCAAAATGTAGAAAGCAATATTTACATTCAAATTACTTCGCGAAAATGCAATTCATTCTCTTTAAATATTGTTACCTAATTTTAATATGTAATTTAAAAATCACATAATAATTTTAAAATTAAGTACAACAGAATAATATAAGTTTAAAAATACATTGCAACTTCCTTCATGTCAACAGTATAATATTTAATGTAAGTAGGTTTTAGTGTAAATACTGTACTTTTACTAATTTGAACCAATAAATACTGCAGTTTGGAAAGGTTCTATACATAGAACCGAAACGTCAGGATAGATTAAATATTGTTTTAATTATCTGGGCTCTACTTTCAAAGAAACTCTTTTACGGTTTAATATATTTTTATTTTATTTATTGAATATATATATATATATATATATATATATATATATATATATATATATATATATATACAGTATGACTGAAGTTTCATTTTGTTTTTTTTGGGGATATATTCTAAAAAATGTAACAAATAAAATAGTAAAAATTTTTTCTAATAAAAGTTGTCTAGAAACGCCAAAAAAAAATTAAAAATTAAAAATATTTTTTGGTGTTTCTAGACAACTTTTATTAGAAAAAAATGTTTACTATTTTATTTGTTATATTTTTTAGAATATATTCCCAAAAAAACAAAATGAAACTTCAGTCATACTGTATATATTGTTGTGATACGAGCGGCATGGTTATTCCAGTGAGCTAAGAATCTAAGAATGACAAGGTAAAAATTAGTATAAGAAAATAACATATTGAATTGCTGCGGTATGTAGATATAACTTGTGAAAATTAATGTCGAAGTGTTAATAAATTTTCGATATTTTAGACATAATTATATTTATTTCAAAATTTACTTGTCACAATTTTAAGCTTTTATCTTGGTCATTTAATTCAATTACGCGAAATTAAAAAAGATATTTAATTTATTTACATTTGAATTTTAGATCGACATTAGTTGGACACGCCTACTTTTTAAAAATGAAGAAACCGCGAACAGGTTCTATTTATATTCAAATTTAAAACCTAACCTATCATTTAAAACACATTCCCCCATACATGTAAATTCTTATATTAATTTAATAACTCCATTCAAATTATTAACACATTTAAAAATCAATTATAATAATAATTTTTGTAAAGTGAAAGTCAAGATAATTTTTGCATTTAAAAAGGCTTTGATAAAAATAAATGACGAATGGCGTCGTTTCATAGATTTTGATAGTGGTGCACCAAAAATATATTCGTCCGCTTTAAAATTCATTTAGATACAGAAAAACCAGTGATTAGTAGTCATAAACATATTCAAAGGGTGCATATATCGTTAAAGCAACGTTTAAACATATTTTCACCGAACAGTTTTCTTCGAGAAATCTTCGTGAGCATCATGTGGTGAAGGTCAAAGTAATAAAATTCTAACTTACTTGAAAACCTATAACCAACACCGGATCCGATACAACTCACTTGGGCCATCCGAATATATATCCTTTATCATACCTGGTTGGATACCATGATTTGAGTCGTTGAAGTTCCTTTTCCAGTTTTGCTGCCCATCCTACGAAACAGGTTTTTTAATACATTTCAAAATAAATAAAATTCTTTTTATATTATTAATTTCAAAATTTACAAACAATATCTTGATTTAACTTAGTAAACATAATCATTTAAATACCTCAAAATAAAGAATCTGTTAGTTAATTACACGTATAGTACTTACCTATTAATATAGCTCATTTTATATAATAATAAACGCTATTGCATTTTCAACTGGTTTAACATAACCACAATTATTAACATACAATTTACTAGCATAAATATCATAATATACGATTTCACCCTTGAGCCGAGGTTCACATCATTCTTGTGTAGTTTTCTTGATTCAAGTGGTGTTTTTATTTATTCATGCGTACCTAAATCTAATCTATTTATATTGTTAATGATATTTTACACAGCTCTAAATAGCGTTTTTTTAATCCGCGACGATCCTGAGATAAGAGATTAGAAGATTCTGTATCCAATTCATGCTCAAGAACGACATGTATTATTAATTGTGGATACTGCTTACAATCAGCTGTTAGATCACTCTTATATTATAAATATTCTATAATTTATTGTTACATTTAGACACCCGTACGTAGAGGGGTATCTTTACAATATATATATGTATATATATATATATATATATATATATATATATATATATAATGAACTTCATGTGTATGAGAATTAATAATTATTAAATCTCATTTTACATGCGATTGTCGCTATAATTTGTTGCATTTAATTCTACAATTCGGCAAATCACTTTTGCCCTAGATTGTAGACGCAACAAGCCGCGACATCATATATGTATATATATATATATATATATATATATATATATATATATATATATACATATATATATACTAAGTAAATTCTGTTACCAGAGATTTAGCAACCGCCCTATCTTTTGAATATTCTAAAATCTTTTATCACTTGACTATATGGACGGTGTATAAACAAACTACTATTTCTAACTTAAAGAATAATAAAATATCTATTCTACTTTAATTCCTAGGAAATCATACGTCAGAAAGTTTTCAAGTGTAAGAAAGAGCCGATGCATTACATTTTGAAATCAATGCATACGTATAAAACAAGAGTAAAGAAAATTCCCCCGAATACACGAAGTCCATATCCAGATATTTATTTTTACAAGAGAACCGTGGTATGTGTGGAGTCGTATTTTGTTTCTTTTGTCAACAAGTACGGCCGAGCAATTTACGTCCACATGTTTATGAATCTTAATTCAATTAAGACCCTTTCGAGTCCTGCGTTAGTAAGATACACTACATGCATATTACTATATTTTTATTAGAATGCTTTTATTAGAAAAAAAATGGATTCCTGCTTCTTCGAGGTGAATATATTTCTGAATGAATACTTTCTAATTGTTGAAGGTAAGTTCAGATATTATATTAAAATAAGTAAAACTTGGGAAAGATAGTTAATGAAAAGACATTTTAACTGTAGAATAATTATCTTAATGTATGTTTCCGTTTTCGTTCGTTCATGTCATCATTCTTTTTATTTAGTAAATTATGAGAAACATTGTTTACTATAAAGGTATAATGCTGCAAAACGTAATATACAGGGTTACCGCTGAATAGCGCAAAAGCTATGCGAATTTGAAGAATACAAATAAATGTCTAACTGAAAATCTAAAAAGAAATTTATTTGTAATTCATTAAAAATTTTCAATTTTTATCTATATCCATATCTTTGTTTATCCTATATTTGTAAAAATACAGCTGATAATTCAAGTTCATTGACCTGCAAAAAGGATCGATAAAATTCCTAGACTTATTGTTAGATGATATCGTCTAATAAAAAGATCACTGTTCATAAGAATAGTGAATTTAGTGACTTTTTTACCAAACCTTTATGCAATATAGTCAGCCGCACATATGGTCTTTTTATTACAATGTTTTTTTGCGGATATCAATAATAGCCTTTACGTCGAATATGTTGGCAACCTTATGGTTTGTAATTATAGTTAAATAGTTTGAACGTTAAATAAAAAGAGGTATAAGATATCGTATATATATGTATACATATATATAAATATATATATATAAAGATAATTATTTCGTGACCTTTGTATGTTATGGTAAATTCGATTTGTTGGCGATTTAAGGTTTGGTTCAAAATATATATATTTAAAACAATCCTACATGTTTCGGCAGATGATGCCTTTTTCAAGGTATATATTCCTTGAAAAGGGCATCATTTGCTGAAACATGTAGGATTGTTTTAAATATATATATATTGAAGTAAAAGCAGACCTTAAATCGCCAACAAATTAAATATATACAGGGTGTTACAAAAATGTAGGGCTGGCTATACATAGACGGTTTCTACAACTAAAAATAAGCAAAAAAGCTTAAATAAATTTATGTCCTAAAATGGTTCGTTACTGAGTTACGGCCACTTGAGGTTTTTTCTTTTTATTTTAGAAAAGGTTACAGAAAACGGGAGTTTCTTATGTTTTATCAATTATCAACCAATTATCAACAGAAGTGATATAAAAAGTTTAAGCAGTATATACTATAACTTAATTATGTAACGATCTACAATTTACCATCATAATATATGTTACTGTTATATAATTTTATTATATATCTTAAGTTATTTAAATATCTATACATTTGCTTACCATGCTGACAGTTCCGTGTTTTGATTCCTGTCTGGCTGTCCAAGTAGGTTTTCGTGGTTTTCCTTCTCGCTTAAGGCGAATGCCGACGGCTTTACATCTTAAGACGCTCCACGGTCGCATACATAATAATAACTCATGTCTTGCGTTTCCCTGTCTTTGTTGTCTATCTATTTTAGAATACTAAGGCATGATTTATTATTATTCAATTAGAATGTATCTTTGAATAATTTTATCCATATCAAGCAACTACAAATGTATGACATTAATAGACTGTCATTTATATTTTATATTCCTTGAAAAAGCATCATTAGCCGAAGCATGTAGGATTGTTTTAAATATACATATTTTGAAGTAAAACCAGACCTTAAATCGCCAACAAATTGAATTTACCATATATATATATATATATATATATATATATATATATATATATATATATATATATATATATATATATATATGGTATAATATATTTTATATTTTGTATTCCCTTGACAAAGGCGTACTGCCGAAACATGTAGGGTTGTTTTAAATATATATACTTTGAAGTAAACCAGACCTTTAGTCGCCGACTTATTAAGTTTACCTTATCATACCAAGGTCACGAAGATATATATATATATATATATATATATATATATATATATATATATATATACGAGGTTCAAATTTTAACCGGAATTTTGCTATAAAAATTTTTATTAGTAAGTTACAGAGCTGAAATTTTTTACAGTTTTTCTAGATAGTCGCCGTCACACTCTACACACTTTTGCCACCTCTCCGGAAGCTTTCGGATGCCTTTTTCGTAAAAATCTTTCGACCTGTCACGTAACCATTCGCGCACGAAAGATTCTACCTCCGCATTGCTTTCGAATCGCCGTCCGCCAAGTGCCTCTTTCAATGGACCAAATAAATAATAGTCGCATGGTGACAAATCGGGACTATAAGGAGGGTGTTCCAGTGGTTCCCAACCCAATTCGTTCAATGTATCCATCGTAAGCCGAGCTGTATGCGGTTTGGCGTTGTCTTGCAGCAATATCGCACTACGGATTGGAATATCGCGTCGTTTTGATCTGTAGGCAGGTTTCACCGTGTTTTTTAAGAGGGTAATGTAATACTGCGCGTTCACAGTTCGTTGTTCAGTGAGAAAATCAACCGCAATTATTCCTCTAATGTCGCAAAACACGGTACACAACACCTTCCCAGCTGACACTGTAACCTTCGCTTTAATTGGCGCGCCTTCGACTTTCTTCCTCCACTCCATAGACGCGCGTTTACTCTCCGGCGTATAGTAGTGAACCCAAGTCTCGTCTGTGGTGAATATTCTGTACAATAAATTGTCTCCTTCCTCTTCATACCGCTGCAGGAGACGCGTGCAAACTTCCCGGCGTGTGTTTTTCTGCTCAAAATTCAGAAGTCTTGGCACCCATCTAGCTGAAATTTTGCGGTAACCAAGCCGTTCATGAATTATTTGTTCAATACTACCTACGCTGATGCCCACTTCTTGAGCCATCTTGCGTACAGTGCTGCGTCGGTCTTCCAAAATGAGTGTTTCGACAGCGCGGACGTTCTCATCGGTAACACTTGTTCTGGGACGCCGTGCATGTGGCAAGTTTGCCACCACTTCTCGACCTTTTCGGAAAGCGGAACACCATTCATACACTTGAGTCTTGGAGAGGCACTCATCCCCGAACTGCTCGAGTAATTTTTGATAAATTTCCGCGGATTTTACATTATCTTTAACCAAAAAACGAATAATGATGCGTTGCGCAACAGACACTGGTACACCCTTCTCGCTTATGGCTCTAACTACACTAACAAGCGAGGTTACGCGGTCCCGGCTGTTCTCGACGCCTCGTAACAGACCGGTCTAACATCCAGTGCAGCCACTTTTACGACACTAAATTTTGCGCGCTTTTATTCAAAAATTCCGGTTTAAATTTGAACCACCCTCGTATAAATACTAAGTAAAATTTTTTTTTGGTTTTAGCTACCTTTAATGAAATCAAACAAATTTATTTATGAAAACGACGTTTCGACTCTTATTAATTATTAGTCTTTGTCATGTTTGTACATGTATATAAACTGTAACGGAACAAGAAATTATCTTTTTAATAATATTTTAGATTAAATTTTTTTTGTATAACTAACTCACCAATTGTTCTATTCGTTAATTAATGCATTCCATGGAACTAACTATCTTCAACTATACACTTCACAGTTTTTTTTCGTTTTTCTTTTTATAGTTGTTTTGGAAAAGGGATATGTGTTTCAACTGAGATATTTTGTGCTCCTTTCTGTACGTGGCCCTTTACTGCGTTTTTGTGTGAAATATTTTTTTATTATGCTCTCGACTTATTTTAAAATTTCATTTTGTTTTTTTTAACATCTGTTCGGAAATTGTAAACGGGGTTTATTATTTGATAAGTGGGTAATAAACTTTTGAACGTCCATCTATTTCGTTTCGATCATTAACTGTGTTGTTATTTTTTAATATGTGTATCATTTCTACAATTTCCCAGGTTTTCGTGTTATTATTTATGTTTTCATAGTATTTTCATACTATCAAAATCAAAATTGTGTTTAAATGTTGCTTGATGTTTTTTTCAAAGCTGTTTGATTTGATATGATGATTCATCAAATAATAGACTAATTTACATTAATTAATATGACTTTTTAATGGGAAATCTTTTGACATAAACTGACATTTGCATTTATGATAACCTATAAAATTGTGTTAAGTAAATGTATTATTCTGCAGTACTCTACCTCAGATATGACTTCAAATTTTCAAGGACTACTTTGACTTCGAATTTTTCTGAACATCCGATACTTTAAATTTTAGATGTCAAAATGTCACAAATATCAATATTGATGATCCTAACGCGCTCTATCGAATGAACCTCGTAAATTGCTAAGCACACTTTTTCGATTTATAAAACAGCATTGTCGGAGCGCGATAATCGTAAACATTTACTAAACAAAAGTTGTCCATACGTAGTCTTAATAAAAATACAAAGAATATTTTATGATTTTATACTTCTGTTTAATTTTATGCGTATATGTACATATTTTGAGCATTAATGTACATTCGCATATTTTTAGAATATTGGTGTGTTCGTGCTTTACACATGAATATTTTCTATATTTTTTCAGTATCAATATGTTAAACCTGACGATGTTCAAACTCAACACATGTTACATGGTATAACATACCATTTAATTATGCGTACTAGTCTAGAGAACACCACAGAGATTACTTACAGTGCAGCTCGCGCTCATAGTGCTCTATATACTTTTTTATTCTTTAGACACATTCTAAATTTAAAATTCTGTATTAATATCAGAGGCAACTATCGGCTTTAAAACTTTAAACAGGTTAAACTTTTAGTATAATGATACACATTTCGAAAGAGCATTAAACTCGACGCTACATATGCGGTTGATAAATGAGTCGTCTTTAGTTTCTGTAATATTACACTATTGAATATTGTGCTAGTACATATAAAAGAAGTGAATTAAAGAAATTACTGTGGGTTATGTATAATTCTTTGTGGAAAATACTCAAGAGCCTGTGGAAATCCACACTTAAATTGAAAAAGGTAAATACAACTTCATTGTTATTGTCCAGTACGTTAGTGTTCATTTTTTCTGTTGAAATTATCATACAATTTTAATTTCTTCAAAATTTTTTAGTAAAATTGCGTGAGTAGTAGCCTAAAAATGCGTTTCCGGATTTTTTTTATTATAAGTACAATGATTCAACATATTTTTTGATAAACCTTCATTAGTCAAATTAAATTCTATTACGTTAATTATATCGGGTACCTATAAAAGAATCATCGGGTTTTAAAGCACTGTATTTTAGAAAGTGTTGGAGATATAGTAGTAAGTGATATGTTTCAAGAAAGCGAAAGTTTTTAAATTTAAAATACGCACTTGCAAACTTCGATTTCAATCGCTAGACGGCAGCGCGAACAGTGTTCGCAAAATGTCGAATATGCAACAAAAAGCGTTTTGTGTTCTTGACAATGCGAGGACTTTATCGGCGGTTAGTGTGGAACGTGCATTTAGAAGAAACTACGAAACAGAATTGCCAGGTCATCAGAACATTCTGCGATGGGATAGAAAATTCAAGAGCACAGGTTCCATTAATAAACGCAAAAGCACTGAAAGACCGTGTATTTCTAACGACACAGTGGAGGCTGCTAGGCAAAGTTTTTTGCGTACCCCATAACAGTCTTCCCTCAAAGCAAGTCGTGAACTTGGCATTCCACATCAAATGGAAGATTTTGCGACAGCGATTGCGTTCTAAACCGTACCGTATACAGATTGCAATGCTGGAATTGATGGACGACAACGTCATCATTGGTACATAATTATGAGGGTAATCAAAGTACCAAGTATGAATAAGTTTGGATTATAAAAATGGAATCATTTAATTAGGCTTTGATAATCGTCTGGTGTTTAGTAACGAGGTCACATTCCATATTAACGAAAAGGGGAATCGACACAATACGCGGATATGGGCCATACAAAATCCGCATATGATTCTAGAACATGAAAGGGATTCCCCAAAACTGAACGTGTTCTGTGTGGTTTCCAAGACGAAAGTGTACGAGCCCTTTTTCTTTAATGAAAACAGAGCGACGGGTATAACATATTTAGATATGTTGCAGTTGTGGTTGTTTACACAATTAACAGAGGATTCCAACAACTTCATTTTCCAACAAGATGGGGCGCCGCGTCATTGGCACGCCGTTATCCAAACGAGGCACTTCCTCACAATGGGCGCAGTGGCATAGAGGACTCGGTATTGCTCGGCTGGCTTCCCAGGTAATCCGATCTTACGGTGTGTGATTTTGATCTTTGGGGATATGTTTTCGTGACACCAATGCCTGTAATACTGAGTGAGTTTTGAGAACGCATTACTGCTGCTGAACTTTCCTACCGTTTAGATGTGTGACACGAGGTGCACAGATAATATATATATATATATATATATATATATATATATATATATATATATATATGTATATATATATTGTGATGACTCATCCAACGATACATCACGTACCACACCTCTGGCTCCTTTTCTAAAGATATAGAAACAGAAAGATCGAGAAGAGAAAACACGAGATAGGTGCAACGGCCGATATATAAACCGTCGATGATGGGATTCGATTCATTCCATACCAATTCATCTTCGAGTGAACTTACATAAATATAAATACATAAACGAGCTTATTGTTAGTAATTAGTTTTATTTAAGGACCCAGACAGACAAACATTACAATGGTATTCAGGTGTGGAGTTTAATAAATAACGGAGTAAGTAGACAATTAAGTATTAATTAAATATTCATATAAATAAATATACAGTGCGAAAAGACCTTTATTTTAAATATCGTTACGGCGAATAGAGTGAAACTAACTGAATTAAAAGTGACTGATTTAAAACGAGAATTAGAGGCGAGGAATGAGGATACAACCGACAAAAAGGCTATCCTCCAGCAACGACTTCGAGACCTGTTGATCCAAGAAGGCGAGGATCCAGAGAATTATATCTTTCAAGTTCCAGGCGGGGATGCTGACGTGAATTCGCTGTTTATGAAAATGGAACAACGAATAATAGATTCACAAACTAAAATGGAGCAGAAGAACCTAGAAACTTCTGTAAACTTAGCAAAAGTCTAGAACAAATGGAGCAAAAGAAACTGGACCGTGTGAAAACCGTGGAACAGCGTCTAATAGATCCACAAACGTAAATGGAACAGAAGAATCTGGAGAATGTGAAAAGTTTGGAACAACGAATAATAGACAATTCGCAAACTCTGGAACAACGTCGAATAAAGCGAGCCCAGATTGTACAAACAAACCTAGAAACCGTCCTCGAGAAAAATCTGGAAAAGAAATTACTAGAAAATTGTAGAAACTTCGAAAAAAGTCTGGAACAAGTGGAGAAAGTTATAGAACTGCGACTAGCGGAAGCGGAAGCGTTAAAGGAAGAGGTTTTCATTGCTGTATAGGAGAAAATTGGAGAACATTCTAGACTTTTAGAGGCAATAATGACTGCGATGAAATTACTTGTTATCATGAGTTGATCCCAAGCAGGTCAACGAAGAAGCCATACCGCAGCCCATCGAAATAAAAGAAAAACCTGTGACTATCTCGAAGACCAGAATCAAGCCAACAACCTTTGATGGGAAGACGTTATGGGCGACTTACCTGACACAATTCGAAGCAGCCACAGAAGCAAACGCATGGTCTTCTGTCGAGAAGGCGACTGCTTTAATGATAGCATTGAGGGGTGATGCAAGTGGTATTTTCCAGACATTGCCTCCTGAAGAGCGTAAAGATTATACTTAACTCATTAAACGGTTGGAGATGAGATATGGCCATGCACATTTGGAGCAAGTATACTATAACCAACTGAAGAATTGATCGCAGAATAAAGTCGAGAATCTTCAAAAATTTGAGGCAGATATTGCTCGTCTGGTACGATTGGCATATCCGATGGCGCCAGATAATTTCCTGGAACACCTAGCTGTCCAGACGTTCATAGATGGTCTCCGGGATATTGATACACAGCAAGCATTAAGGCTGGCACGACCAAAGACTTTGATCGATGCTTTGGTACGCGCACTTGAGTTTGAGACTACAAAACAAGCCTCTCTGTGCGACCATGCGGGAATTGTCGAAGAAACGGTCACATTCAGAACAAATGTGGTAAAAGGACCAATAAGGAATCTGATGAGAATCCGCAAGTCCCAAAGACGGCCAAATCGCATCCTTGCAACGTCAAACCGATAGCCTCTATGTGGACGCTATTATGGGGTAAGAACGATCTATGCTTGTTTGCTAGATACTGGATCGACGAAAACGATCGTGCCGCCCGATTTGATTTCCAAGAATAAAAATTACTTTCTAGCGAATGGAGAATTAGGACAACTACTGTAGAAACAGCTTCTGTGGCAGGAGAAGTAGATGTCAATTTTATCATAGGACCAACGTCAATCCGACATCGTGTTCTTGTAGCCGACATAAAAGAAGAAATAATCTTAGGATTAGACTTCATGAACACCTACGGTTTCCATTTAAAATAAATAATGAAGAATTGTTTCTTCATGGGAAAGATTGTGGGAATATACAAGTAATTACAGCAGAGAATGTTGTTCTGGATGCAAGAAATGAGACGTTTTGGACGGCGTGTATGAAAGGTAATCACCTTTCATACACCTTTCATACATCTGGACGGAAATGTTACACTGTTGGAACCAAAGCCTGATGATGACGGGGTAGGCCGAGGAATGGTAGTTGCCAAAATGCTGGTTATGAATGTGAACTATTACCCTGTTTCATTGAAGAAAGGTACTATTCTGGGGTAGTGTTCGCCAGTGTCGGGCGTCGTTCATCATGTAGAGGTGAAGAAGAATGGATTCGTGCAGGTTCCTGAGAAATTGTCTGAGTTAATCGGCTCAGCCTGTCAAGGATTGAGCAAGAAAGAACAAAGCCAAGTTAAGGATCTAATCAAACATTAAAACGTCTTTGAAACTGAAAGTGGTATGAAAGGAAGCACAATATCATGATGCACAAAATAAATACCGGCGATGCAAGTCCAATACGACAAGGACCAAGAAGGTTACCACTGGCAAAACGTGAGGAAGCCAAGCAGATTATACAAGATATGGAAGGCCAAGAGTAATTGAACCTTCGAATAGTCCATGGGCTTCACCAGTGGTCCTTCTAAGGAAGAAGGATGGATCTACCAGATTTTACGTGGACTATCGTCGTCCAAGAATAGACGATGCACTAGGCACCCTGGCAGGAGCGAAATAGTTCTCCACCCTCGACTTGAAGAACGGCTATTAGCAAGTGGGAATGTAACCCAATGACAAAAAAAGACTGCTTTCAGTTTAGGCACAGGAGTCTGGCAGTTTACAGTGATGCCATTTGGACTATGTAACGCCCCAGCTACTTTTGAGCGACTCATGGACACTGTACTGAGAGGACTGTCTTGGAATACCCGCCTGGTATATCTTGATAATGTGATAGTAGTAAGACCTTTGAAGATTACATGGAAAGTTTGGGTGTGGTATTCCAGAAGTTGCGAGATGCCAACCTGAGATTAAGTCCAAAGAAGTGTCCCTTTTTCCGCAAAGAGGTAAATTATCTCGGGCATGTGGTTTCCGGAAAAGGAGTTGCTATGGATCCAGAAAAAGTAAGAGCTGTGGAAAAATGGCTTGTATCCAAAGACAAACATCAGCTAAGAAGCTTTTTGGGATTATGCACGTATTAGCGACAATACGTACCTGGATTCTATAACATTGCAAAACCACTTACCCGCCTAACAGAAAATCGAATATTTATTTGTAACAACGAATGCCGAGCGTCGTTTGACTTGTTAAAGGAAGGTATATTCTGGATACGGATACCAGTAACGTTGGCATTGGTGTACTCTCCCAGATCAAAGATGGACAAGAAAGGGTCATTGGATACTTCAGCAAGACCCTATCCAAACAGGAGAGGAACTACTGCGTAACCAGACTAGAGCTACTGACAATAGTTAAAACCATTGAGCACTTTTATAAGTATCTGTACGGGCAGAACTTCCTGATCCGCACTGATCATGCCGCTTTGAAGTGGCTCTTGTAATTTAAGAATCCCGAGGGTCAAATAGCCAGATGTATTGAGAGGGTACAGGAGTATGACTTCGACATTGAACACAGAGCAGACCTCAAACATCGAAATGCATATGCTCTTTCCAGAAGGCCCTGTCCAGAAGACTGTCGACATTGCAACCGAATCGTGGCAACCACCGTGGTTGATAACCAGTGGCAACCTGACAATTTGGGTGCAGATCAAGAAGCTGACCGGATCTTGCAGTGTTCAGGGCTTGGAAGAGAAATTGGCACAAACCGACATGTCAGGAAATTGCTCCCCATTCACGAGAATTTAAGTCATACTGGGCGGAAGATACAAATGGTGATTCCCAAGACAAGAATATCAGAGGTATTGCGAGAACTTCACAATGGTGCTTCTGGGGAACATTTTGGCGTCATAAAACACTGGAGAGGGTGCGAAAGAGATTTTACTGGGTGAATTGTTCACGAGATGTGAAAGAATGGTGCCGAAAGTGTGCTAATTGCGCCGGAAGTAATGGTCCCCAGAGGCGTCAACGCGCACCCATGCGCCAATACAATGTCAGAAGCCCATTTTAAAGAATCGCCATAGATGCCGCCGGCCCTTTTCCAGAAAGCGACAAAGGAAATAAATACATAATAGTGGCCATGGACTTCATTCCGATCGAGGGCGAAATTTCGAGTCCAGTCTTTTCGAGAAGGTGTATGAGCTTTTGGGCATTCGAAAGACAAGAACAAGTCCTTTGCATCCACAATCAGATGGAATGGTAGAGCGAATGTACAAGACCATGATCAAACATTTATCTAAAGTGGTCTGGGAACATCAGAGAGATTGGGACGAACATTTACCATTATTCCAAACGGCGTATCGGGCATCTGTTCAAGAAACAGCTGGCCAATCACCAGCAACCGTGCTATTCGGAAGGGAACTCCGGCTGCGCTGTGATTTGAAGTTTGGGAGCAAACCTGGTGAAGATCTTGCTGGAGAAGATTATGTCAGCACTCTCAGACGAAGACTGGATAACATCCATGATCAAGTAAGACATAATATCCAAGATGCTAGTGATAGAATGAAGGAGAACTACGACATCAACGCCGAGAAGGGTGGTTACCATGAAGGCGACCGAGTTTGGTTATATAATCCACAACGTCGACGAGCTCCTTCTCCTAAACTTCAAAAGAAGTGGGAGGGGCTATACGAGTTGTTGAAGCGGATTAACGATGTAATATACCGCATAAGGCGAACACCTCATACTAAGTCAAGAGTAGTATATTTTAATCGATAAGCCCCATACTCTGGAAACTATAATGACAAAACCGCTGACTTGCGCCAATTAGATAGCCACTACAAGGAACTAACATTCGAAGATTTTATGGAGGAGCATTCTGGTTCGAGAAAAGCTCGATTTGGTTGACCATCGAGAAACCAAGATTTGTTCACGGTGCCGTCAGACTACGCGCTTGCTCATTGCATAGCCCGAGATCTGCGAATAGCCAAAGGAATTGCCAGAGAATTTGAAGAGAGATTTGGCAAAATCGAAAAATTAAGGCTGCAGGGACCAGCAATTGGGAAGAGTCTCCAAACAATAAATAAAGAATAGCCCGTATTTTAATTGGTCACGAGAGAATTGTCAAGCCTGAACCCAACCTATCGTGCCTTATGGGAGACCCTGCCCCCCTTACGTGAACAAATGTTACAATAAGACATTTTGAAATTAACAGTCCCAAAATTGGGTTGTGGATTGGACCGCCTGGGCTAGAGAGTTGTAGGGGCTTGTTAGAAGTAATATTCCAACATACTGGTATGGAAATTCTGGTATGCAGTTACCGGCTTAAATATTCCTGTACATTCAGGAAAGATAAGACGGTGGACTGTTACGTCGATATGACGTCACAATCTAACAAAGGCTCTACCTGTCGATTTCGCCATGGTTTGTGGGAACCAAAGCATCACATGTTTCGGAACAAAACTTCATTTTTAAGAAGGGGGCAATGTGGCTCCTTCTCGAAAAATATAGAAACAGAAAGATCGAGAATAGAAAACACGAGAGAGGTGCGACGGCCGATATATAAGCCGTCGAGGAAGGGATTTGAATAATTCTTTATCAATCAACTCATCGCCGAATGAACTTACATAAATATAAATACATAAATGTGCGTATTGTTAGTAATTAGTTTTATTTAAGGACCCAGTCAGACAACATTACAATATATATAATATATAAATATTATAATGGCATTGAGAAAGAACTTGAACATTTTCCCTTTTTTTCATGTGTTACCTGATATTATATTTCTAATACTTTCTAAAATATAGCTTTTTAAAACCCGATGATTCTTTTGTAGGCACCTGTATATTATAAAGACTACAAACGTAACACAAAACATAGTGTTGATCTGGTACTCAGTCACCGTAGACTGAAGCAAATTCGGAAATTTTCTAATTAGTTTATAAATATTTTGAATTATAAAAAATGTGAATCTATTTAAGGCCTTAAATTGGAATTATGAATAATTTTAGTTTAGTTTTATATAATTTAGTAGAAATATATCTAATATATGTACTATGTTCTTACTAGAGGATTTTTTTACGAAATCTACAACTTTTATAAGTATCCTGGCCAGGTTGTGTTAAAATTGAAAGATTTTTGTTGTTTTGTTATTTTTGTTTACCGGGGGAGAATCTTCCATCACTTTAATCACGTAAAATTCTGGTCAAATCAATTTCGTTGGAGTCAGGAATTCATCAGAGATGATCCAAAAATCTGGTAAATATCCTAAGATAAGAACACATGAAACAACAAGTAAAATTAAATATTTGGTGTTGACTGGTCGTAGAATTAAGGTTCCAGTTATTGCAAGGGAAGTTCAAATACAGAGGCAATAGTTTTATAAATTCTGCATAACGGTTTAGGAATTTATAAAGTGTTAGCGAGATGAATTGTCAGATTCTCTACACTGGCACAGAAACATGTAAGATGAAAATTTTGGCAGAAGTAATTTAGAGACATTAAGACAAGACTACGGCTTTTTTTAGAAAGTCGTCACTGATGATGAAACCTATGTATGTCACTGGGACCCTTCAACTACAAAAGAGTGAATGTAATGTGTATATAGAAGATCCCCCCACAAAAAAATGGAAAACGACGGGAAAATCCATGGTAAGGTTTTTCTGGAACTACGAGAGGATTTTGTTGACTGAGTACATGAAGAAGGGCACTACTATCAAAATTTATAAAGCAGTCATCTAAGCGAAGACACCTAAAATATATACTGCTACACAAAATTCCAGAGTACAGTGTGTTTAAAAAGTTCGACAAATTATTGAGGGGGTTTCCAAAAGTTGAGATATGCACCTTCTAGTCTGTATGTAGCTCCCAGAGATCTTTTTCAGTCTTTGATGTCTTGAAAACTGATATTAATGGTTATTTTGAGGAGTTACCGAAATAATTTTGTAAAGGAATTTCGTTATTGTGTATATAAATGTTAAAAGAACATATGTAGAAAAGACGTAGTTTCAATGGATTTTGTTTACTATTTATGTATTTAACACTTTCAAAAAATAAAACGGTATTTTTCTAATGCATAGTTTTGTTTGAAATACAAAATATTCGTTAGAATTGTTGTAATTTCGAGATTAAACGTTGTAAAAGTATTGTTTTTATAGGTTCATTTATTTAACATATACAACTCTAATAATATATGTTTATAGTTCCTAATAGTTATTTACGAACCAAGTGCGTGAAATCATATTTCGCAAATGAGTGACCAGTTTAAAGCGCGAGTCGCAGGCGAGCGCTTTATGGACACGAATTCGCGAAATGTTTCACGCACGAAGTTTGTACAATATTTTTTGTACGACGACTATAAACAATAATAATATTTAAATAAAATATAAATATAATTTTAAAACTATATTTATATTTATAAGTATTTTTAACAATATTACTAGTATCTGTCAGGATGGCCGAGCGGTCTAAGCCGCCAGACTCAAGGTTTACCTTGCCCGTTATACGGGTTCTCGAGCGTTCCGGTCATCTCTGAGGGCGTTGGTTCGAATCCCGATTCTGACAATTTTTTTTTTAGTTTTCTATAAATTTAAAAAATAATATTTGTTGCTGTTCTGACATTGAATTACATACCTTCCAAATATAACAATTTCTGTTTCATTTCCTTTTATTTTTATAGAAAAACAACGAACTGGGTAGCATATTATTAAGGTTAGGGATTTATGATTTTAAAATGTCACTAAATTAATCAAGTTCCAGGAAGTACCAACTTTACTTTTACGCACTCGTATTTAAAGTGACTTTTTACGCACGCAAATCGAATCGTGAAATGACAGGTTTTGATAAGCGAGTACAAAAAGTATTTTAATTTAAGATGTTAGCAGTATATATTTTTGTTCGTATTAACTACACAATAGTTTTTTGCGTTTTGTTCTGCCTGTTCATTCTTTCGTTAGACATAACGATTTATGTAATACCAATATATGTTGCATACAAACATTTTATTCGCTGATTAATTAGTATTAATTATATAAACTTACGATTTAGCAGTTAATGATTGTTTTTACTTAAAATATTTCAAATTGTAGTGTTAGTAAAAAGTATGGAACCCCCCTAAGCTTCTCTGAAACGGTTGATTCATCTATATATATAAAATACAAAAAATGTTTGTTTGTCCTTTATAGACTCTGAAACTATCCAACCGATGTGATCCAAACCGGTTTCATTAGAAAGGTAATGGTCCAGATTAGGTTTACGGCTATATATCTTTTTGATATTTCAAGTGGGCTTAATTTTTTTAGCGTAGTAGCACCCGCCGGGTATCCGCTAGTTTTAAATAAAATTGAGTATACCTTTGTAAAAAAAGATTCAAGGAGTCTAAAAATAATATTAGATTTGCTATGTCACTTCCGCCTATACCGGAAATAGACATCCAACTTGTTATTTTAAAAGGACCTGTATATTTTTGCGTTTTTGAATGCCTTGTTAAATTATGGATACAGGAACTCTCCACATTGCTATTGAGATCAAAAACAAATAAGTTTGGAAATAAGTTTTCATTAGTAACATCATAAGCCATGAATTAATTGGTAAAATAGCTAATTTCCAAAAACAAATCCTTTCAACTCGGGATTTTAACAATTTCTTTATTTTAACAAACAAAAACAATGATTTGCTGACTAAATTGAATGTTCAAACCCTCACATTCATATTTTTATTGAACGTTAAATGCACTAATAAATAATTTTACATTTTCTACTAAGTTAGCCATTTACGAACTATCAAATAACAAGGTCATTTTTGATTGTCAAATAAATAACTTGTCTAGTAGCTGCTAGATTAGTACAGTACAATTTTTACAAGCTTTTTATTTCAAAATCGTTTATTGTTATTAATATTATTTCTCTGTGGTGTTTGTTATTATTATTATTATTGTTATTATACAAATTGGTGTGGTTTTTACCCACTCATGTATGTTTCAAATTATTGTGTTTGTTATTGTTGTTTTGTCTATTATGGTGTTCCTGACTGAACCAAAATGTATTGAAATTTTAATTATGCGAGGCTATGAAGACAAGCAGCGTTCTTACAATGAAATTTTTTATTCCTTGAATGAACTTAATCCATGTAATCAAATCACAAAATTAATGGTTGTGAAAACTGTAAGACGTTATTTACGAACTAATCATGTAAAAAATGAACCTAAGTTTATAAGGTCAAAATCGTCCACAAATGATAACGAAAAGTTGAATGTGTTGTTAGTAATTGAGGAGAATCTACAAACATCAACCACACAGCTGGCTCTTGATAATGATATATACCAGAGTTCTGTTATGAATATACTGAAATCAGAAAAGCTGAAGCCTTATAAATTTCACTGCTGTCACGAGTTAACTGAAGATGATCCTGATCGCAGAATAGAATTTTTTGAAAACTTGCAGAACAGATGCGTAGCAAGTCCAAACTTTATGAGAAAAATTGTGTTCTCAGTAAAGCAACATTTTGTTTGAGTGATATAGTCAATAGACATAATCGAATTTGGTCTAGAGACAATCCCCGTTGAATGCGACAAGTGCATATGCAGTATCCATAGAAAATAAATGCGTGGGCAGGGATGATAGAGAATAATCTTAATGAACCTCGGTATTTGGATTTATTAAAAAACGATATTGTACCCGCTATTGCTAGGCTGTATCCTGATGCAAACAATCCGCTAATTCCTGCTGAGAACATATGGTATCAGCAAGACGGTGTCCGCCTGCTCATTATTCTAGAATTGTGCGGCAGTATCTGGATCAAGTTTTTTTCGGTCGAAGGATAGGGCGGAGGAGTGCCATTAAATGGCAACTTCGTAGTCGTGATATAAAGCTTCTCAATTTTTGTCTTATGGGATTATCACAAAAATAAAGCATATAGAAGTAGACCTGCAAATTTAAATGAGTTGGAGGAACGCATAAAAAACTTATTACTACAAATGCCGGACGAAGTTTTAGAAAATTCTTTTCGCGAATTTGGAGACCGTTTGTCAGTTAGTAGAAGAGCAAAATTTTGAACATTTAATCGAGTCAGCAAATCATTGTTTTTTTTTAATAAATAAATTGTTAAAATCCTGAGTTTAAAGGACTTGTTTTTGTAATTTAGCTTTTTTACCAATTCATTTATGGCTTATGATGTTACTAATGAAGACTGATATCCAGAAAGTATGTTTTTAATCTCAATAGCAATGTGGAGGTTTACTGTATCCAGAATTTAACCAGGCATTCAAAAATGCAAAAATATACATGGTGTTCCATTTAAAATAACAAATTGGATGTCCTCTTCCGGTAGAACCGGAAGTGACACAACAAATTTGCTATTATATTAGAACTATTGAATCTTTTTACAAAGGTGTGTGTACCCAATTTCAATTTTATTTAAAAAGAATGAACCGTGGCAGAGATATTTATGGGGTTTCATACTTTTTACTAACACTGTATCACATTATTAGAAAGGGGAGTAATATTAATTAGTTATTATATTAATAGTATGAGATTATTTAAATAAATAATATTTAAAAATAAGACTATCAACAATCTGTTGCTATAGTCTCTTAAACACTCTATGAACAGATAGGATTGAATAGGTCAGTTTTCATATTGTTATACTTCAAATTCGACCCTCGTACAATTTACTTCAGCTATATATTATTGTACTAATTATCGTACTACTTAAAAATTAAACTAACTTATTGTGCATTTGGTGCGTTCATTATCTTTGGATAACTATGTATATTATACTAGGTTTCTGCTATATTTAATTACTACTCTTTCGTACTACTGGAATTCTTAACGTTATTCGATACCTAAAATTATATTTTTCTTGTACTGCTTGATTCCTTAATAATTAATTTGGTTACATACGTACTACTGCTAGTTTATTGCTACCATTGTAACTTAGGCCTAAGTTACAATGATACTGGGTGGACGAAATTCACAATAACAACTCCTTTACTTCTCTTATCACATATAGTCAGGTCATGAAAGACAGCATGGAGAAAAAAGCACCGTTTATTGATTAATGTCCACATTGTATTCTCCACACTCGATTTTTACTAATATTATTTATATTATTAAAAATGTTTTTGTTTTATACAAATGGTGAGGTTTTACCCATTCGAATATGTTTGAAATTGCAGTTGTTGTGTACGCTGCTGGACCTATTCGACTTATAGTTGAGACACTATTACAGTTTCCGTATGTTATGCCTGTGATTGTCCGATAAAGACTTTTTACTTTTAGTTTTACACTTGTCATTAGGATAGCACAGGTTGGTTTGGCCTTCCTGGTGTTGACATTAGTCAATGTCCAGAGTTAAATTTTTTCCATGCTGTCTTTTATGACTTGACTATATGCAGTAAGGGAGTTGCTGTTGTAAATTTTGTTTATACAGTGACGAGTCTATATAACAGGACGAAACATCTGAATAACAATTTTCACACAAATATGTACTTCTATAGTGTACTCCATAAATGATTTTTCATAATATGATCTTTGATATTAAAAATGTGTTGATAATACAATAATACAATCTTCTTCTAAGTGTCACTGTAGGTCTATAATTGATTTTTTTGCATACATTTTCTCAGCAATGGTCAAATATTTTAAATTTTGTATGAGTGAATTTTAACACTACACGATATATTTAGAAAAAGCAATTACTTAACTAGAATGACCACTAAACGATTATTTTTGCTGGCATGTTGTGTAGATAGTTTTGATCGATCAAAATCTACCGAAGCTTGTTTCATAAATAGTTCATTTGATCTACTTATTTCATTATTGGACCATGACATTAATGTTTTCTAACAATTACTTTTTTGTTAGTAACTTGTAAATTACGAGTCTAGTTTCGAGTTTCTTTGGGTGTATGATCATTTTGTTTAATCATTCATTAAAAACTAATAAAATAAAAAGTCGTTATATTTTCCACAACGTTTCGTAATTTATTTTTTTACAATTTTAATCACTCCAATAAACGACGAAACGTTGTGAAAAGTATAGCAATTTTTCATTTTATTATTTTGTTTAGTGAAAAATCAATCACAATTTTTAGATCGGAATGCAAAGGGAATCCAAATCTGCAATAATAATGTAATAGTCAAACAGTTAAAAAAAAAGTTAATAGCTTCGAAATTCAACACTTTTATCATAATTAAAATTTTATATAAAGTGAACTTTTGTTCGTTAATAAACAGGTTTCAAAACGTTAGTGTAGAACACATTTTATTTTAGCAGAAAATATTTACTTTATATTTATTACTTTTGGTGTTCTTTTGCTTTCAATTGTAAATGTTTTTAATTTTTTTGCTACTAATGCGTTAACAGAACTTTTAATATAAAAACGTAAATGTGTATATTATTAACTAAGTACCTTAATCATTTGCATATACATCTAAATACAAGAAAATACGATTTTTATATTTTCATATCTCTACTCTCCTTTATTTTATAAGAATCACTTACGTTTTTTTTTCTCATTTGTTTGAAATTTATTAGTACATTTTTGTAACAATTTTTTCTACTTTTTCATAAAAAAGTTTATATTTTATATATACTGAAGTCAGTGTTTATAGAGAAGTTGTTCACAGGCTTGGCATACTATTAAATGATTTAAGTAATATTAATATAGATGACTTTTTAATTCTCTGGTTACTTCCTCAAATTTAGTATAATGAATGATTATCCGCTATGTGTACCCGCATTGATCACCATACCTTTATATGTTAGTGTTGGCAATAAATCACTGCCAGACCAAATGTCATAATTGTGGATTCTTGTTTAAGAAGGTCTGGGCTTATTGGCTCTACTTGTTATGCCATAAATAAATTGTATTAAATAACCAGGGTTGTTTTCTTATAAATTTCGTAGATTACCTTACTCATTAAAGCAGAAACCTATTGGAATTTAATAAATAACGAATATTATAGTATGTTTAAATAGAAAATTATTAAATGGAAATAACTTTATATTAAATATAATTAGCAATAAACATCGCTTTTAGTGAGCATGCCTATAATTTAGCTGGAAAACTTGGCGATACAAGTTTTGGGTTACGAGTCGAGTACTAGTTAAAAACACAAGCAACAATATTGCTAAATTATTTTTTAATCAAATTTTCGTAGAGAATTAAGATATCTTTAAACATGAAAATATGCTAACAGCTGTAGCTCTATTGTGCGCTATACATAAACAAATGTATCAAATTTCTCTAGAAAGTTAATAGTGCTTGACCGTTTGAAACCCGACGCATACTACAACGCTGTTGAAACTTATAGTGATAATCGTTCCCTTTCGCTTTTTTCACTGGAACAACACTGGAAAAATTAAATTTATAACCAAGTAACATTTTGCAACCTGCCTCAAACGTCTCAGTTTCAACGGAAACAGAAAAGAGTTACAAGGGACAAGGTCTAGGGAATAGGGAGGGTAGGGTTGTACTGCCGTCTTCGTTGAGGTTATAAACTTACGCAGAACAAGTAACGTGTGGGTTGGTGCATTGTCGTGGTGTAGGATCCACGAATTGTTGCGCCACTTGTCAGACCCCTTGCATCGAATATTTTCTCTTAGTCGTCGAAGAACATCCCAATAAAATCGTCCATTAATTGTTTCAGCTGGTGGAACAAATTCTTTGTGCACGATGCCATCACCGTCAAAGAAGCAAATCAACATCGACTTGACCTTGCTTCGAACTTGACATACTTTCTTCAGTCGTAGTGACCAAATTATTCTGGTACTGAAGTTTGCATCCCTTTCGGTAGTATATTTCAGCGCCGGACAGAATACGCTGAGAAACGCCGTACGACAAGCTGGCAACTTTACAAATGTCATGGAGTGTTCTCTTTGGTTTTACTGGATAATATCACGCACTGTTGCCACATTTTGTGGCGCGATTTCCGCCGATTGACGACCGGAACCTTGACCATCAACTGACACACATCCATTTTTAAAACGTTTAGATCACTTATAAGTTTGCGTCTGGACTAAAGCATCCTCACCAAACGCTTGTTTAAGCATTTACACAGTTTCCGCTGCCATTTTACCAAGTTTGAAGCAGATTTTCATATACTTTCTTTGCTTTTTCGCATCAGACATTGTAGTGTCGTAGAATAACTTACCAAATATAAACACACAAACTGTTTGCTACCACATAGCAAAGTACCGTTTGAGAGGCCGACTTGGTACAGGCGCAGCTCACATCATCTAGTGCTATAGAGCTGCACTCCCATCCCTTCGCGCGCCATATTAAAGTTCCAGGAATTTCTGGGTAGCAACTCGTATATATTATTTGTAGCACTTTTCCATACCCTTCAAGATATAATGCAGAGCGTGTATTGAGCTGGGATCCTTCTACAAATTTATCTCCACTTCTTTTGGTGTTGGGTGAGTTCGTTCAGATTTTCAATCCACCACTCCAGATTTCTTTTCATCGCTGCTTCTCTTACCTTCTCTAACCATGATTTTCTGGGTCCTTGTTCTCTTTTTCCCAGATTTTGCATCGAAGACTCGTTTAACAATTTTATTCCGTAACGTCCTTTTCACATGTCCGTACAAGCTATTTTTTCTTTAATAGGCTTTATTTTTAATTGTTCTCTAATTGCTGTGTTTCTAATTCTGTCTATCCTTGTTTTGTTTTCAATCTTTCGTATTTCTTTCTTATTTCTGATCCGTTGCTGCTATTCATTCTTTCTATCTTTTTGTGAATGTCCATGCTTCTGACCTATATGTAATAATTGGTGTAACAAACCTTTTGAAATTTTGTACTCTCACTTACTTAAGGATTTGTTTGTTACCGAAAAATATATTTTTATCGGCTTGAACAACCTACCACCTTTTGTTATTCTTTCGTTTATTTCCTCTTCCATTCTTTCATCTTCCGATATAATTGAACCCAAATATTACATTTTTTTCGATTGCTCGATTACCCTTTCCCACATAGGTGTTGTTTTTTGTTCCAAGTATTATGGTTTTTTGTACTTTTGTGCACTTACGTTCATATTTATTTTTCTCAGTGCCTTTTAGTAGATTTCTAGGTTTCTATTTACAGTTTCTTAGGCATATTATAAATTAAACAAATATTATTCTCCTCAGAATGCAATCTTTCTCAAACCTGGACATATTCGATCCAACTGGACGAGATACCATAACAAGAATGGATAACTTTCTGAAATTTTTAAGTATGCTGTTTGTCCACGGATCGAGGTTCAAAGAGGGAAAACTTCTTCATTTTGCATTTTACAACAAAAATGTATTCTTGATAAAAGTTTTTGCCTGTCCCGAAACGACCAAGTCAGCTTTAACCTTTTAAAATTTTCTTTTAGTTTAAGATAAAAATCGAAAAATTGGACGTTTTATTTGAAAATTTTTTAAAGTCCCAGAAATTAAGTTGCGTTGTCATGGTAATTACCGATATTTATTTATCTAATTAACTGTCACAGAAAAATCAACCATAATCGTTGAAAATGTTGTCAAAAGACCAACGAATTTACCTAATTCAATGCTATGGCAAAGGTAATAAAGCGATCCGTCGAGTTGTCGAAGAATTTAATGAAAAATTCCCGGATATTTACATCTCAAATAGAGGTACACGAGCATTGGTAAAAAAATTCCTATCCACTGGTTCCATACTGGATGTAAAGAAAAGCAAAATAGCACGCGATGGAGACGACGCCGCCACTCTTCTTGTAATGGATTCAGTACGGAACTATCCCAAACTTTCTTTGCGGCGCAGATCAGTCCATCTGGGAATTAGTAAATCGCTCATTAAAAAAATTTTGAAACAAAGGAAGTTCCATCCCTACAAGCCCATTTTTAATCATGCATTAGAACCCGGAGATCCTGCGAAACGTTTGTATTTTTGTCTGTGGATGGGCGCTCAAATCATGGGTAATCAACACTTTTACAGAAATATTATTTTTTCTGATGAGGCCACGTTTTCTACTAATGGTACTGTTGCATCTCAACATGTGAGATATTGGAGCGATTACAATCCGAATTTTCGCATCCCACACAATCGACAATATTCGGCAAAAGTTAATGTGTGGTGTGCAATTTCTTACCATGGTATCAGTGGACCATATTTTTTTGATAATACTGCCAATCAGCAGTACTTGGATATGCTGCAAAATTTTGTTCATGAACGTTTGGACGATCTACCGATTAATTACCTCGCAAGGTGTTATTTCCAATAAGATGGTTGTCCGGCTCATTATGCTAGGATTGTTCTCGAATGGTTAAATCAGCAATTTGGACAGAATTGGATAGGTCGAAATGGTCCCGTGTTATGGCCACCAAGGAGCCCTGATTTAACAATGGTTGATTTTTATCTTTGGGATCGTTTGAAGCAAATAGTTTATGCAAATAATATTCCTCCGAACGTAGAAGATTTAAAGGAGAGGATTAGAGATGATGTGACGTCTTTAACTCTCGAAGAAATTCGAAGAAGTTATAGGGAATTGCGCCGACGGCTAGAATTGTGCGTTGAAAAGGGCGGTGAATGGATTGAGTAAAATAGTTATTAGTTATATCATTTTTGTTTTTGAGTTTATGAAATTAAAATCTACTGACTTGGCCGTTTCGGGACATGCAAAAACTTTTATCAAGAATACATTTTTGTTGTAAAATGCAAAATAAAGAAGTTTTCCCTCTTTGAACCTCGATCCGTGGACATACTGTATATTGTACTAAGCTTATGAAGCGTACTAAGCGTTTGAAAAACTTTATGATCTCTGCATTGGTAAACTAATAATCGCCGTTCCTTTTTGGAGTTGAATGTTGTCATATTCAAATCCACAAATTTATAATTGCTCAGTCTATCAAATACTTGGGCGACTAGTAAAAGGTTAATAACATTGCTTGTGTATACAACCTGTTCTGAACTTCGTAGATTTTGTGTATTTTATAATTGCCATGAGTAATTACCATAATCATTTGTTTCCTAAAGATACCTGTTTTTTTTCATATGTATACCTTTTAATTTTTTTTAATTTACACTTAGATAGATCAACTGATCTATATGAGATCATATCTAATATATACTTATGCACACAGCAAAGTAATGTTTGGAATTTAGTTGACTAATATAGAAATATTAATATTCATAAGTCGAAATATAGAAAAATAAATTTTTAATACACATAAATTGGGAATGTAAATTTTATGAAATAGTATTGTCGAAAGAAGTCCATAATGTTCAATCCACTTATGCGAATCTTTTCTCATTAGAATATCGTATTTACTTCCATACTTGATCGACAACATTCCCAACAACTAGTGGAAATATGACCGCTGCGGCGAACACTACAAAACAGAACTAGTCGTGCGAAATGCCAAATTTAGCGATGACGCAATATTCATCCATACCGTTTGTTGTCTTGTATAACCTCGACGAAGACCGACCAGTCAGGTAACTTAGGTCAGTTTAGATTTTATGCTTCTTCTAGCGTGAACGCAGTCTCCACCATCAAATCTATTCACGAACGTTTGCGGTGTTGAAACGAAGGAAACGATCACGACGATCTGTTCAGTGCTAAAATCATTATATGTAATTTTACAGTGTATGTATTAAGCGCGGATGTACAACATGACAAACACATAATAGTACATATGTACACATTCATATATGTACGACACGCAAAGTTCGAAACGCTCTTGAAATAAAAATCATATTCAATTATTAGCTTGTATTCACAGTTCTTCGTGGAAAGATGTGCGTACGTGTGCGCAAAAATTAGAACTCTCTTGCAAATTGTTACTGATATCGTTTGTGATCTATTAAAAGTGATCCAATGTGTTAAAAATAAAATACTGTAGTTGCAAAATGAATGAACACCAAACTGTTCAACCCTACGGGTGGCTTTATACATACTGGGCCCAGGTAAGATTTATACCTAGCGCTTCGTTAATTCATCTTCCCTTCTTAAAGAGAAATGAGTTCTTTAAAACATTAGTTCATTTTTTATTTTCTAGAATAACATTAAGAAATTAAATTTTTACATTTATGAAGAGCTCCTAATAATAAGAATAATCATCTTCTTCTTCTTAAGTAAAACTTAAGACGAAAGTTCTTGAACATGTAGGTAGGTCCGCGAAAAAACAATATATGTATATATATATATATATATATATATATATATAATAACTTCGTGACCTTGGTATGATATGGTAAACCTAATCAGTAGGCGATTAAAGGTCTGTATATTACTTCAAAATATATGTATTTAAAAAACTCTACATGTTTCGGCTGTGTAAAGGCGTACACAGCCGAAACATGTAGAGTTTTGTAAATACATATATTTTGAAGTAATATACAGACCTTTAATCGCCTACTGATTAGGTTTACTATATATATATATATATATATATATATATATATATATGTATATATATATATATATATATACATATATATCACTGATATGTATACCAAACACCAAAAAAAAAACGTCGAAATTTAAATTGTGTATAAATAGTTTGGAACAATAGCTTTCTATAAAATCTAGGCAATAAATTTACTCCTATAATCTATATTAAATTATAACTTACTTAAATAAAAAAGGTTTGCAAATGCTTACCCATCTACCCATCTTTGATTTCATGATGGTGTAAATAGGAATAATTTCCGAAAATTTCTTGAATAACCAGAATATGTATTATATCGATTACAAAAATATAAGTTTACCATTAGTAGGTGTCTTGTTCCACAACCAACATAGCTGTTCGGTTTTATAAATAATAATACAGGTCTGCTTTTTTAACTTCATAGGATGCTTTTGGTAAATTTGATGTTTTCTAGTCTGCTGAATCTAAAAATGATCTCCATTTCCCTCCATCACCTGCAAAATACAAATGCAAATTTATTCCCATTATGCAGCAAGACTGCTTTGAGGCTTGTTTTCGACAAATCAAGGAATAGGCGCTACTCAGATGAATCATATTCAAAACACTTCACTACCCCTCCTTGAAAATCGCTACAGAAAACGAGATTTCTCCCTTTGGAGAAAAATTTAGTTAATTCTTTCTCGTTGCCTGTACCACGAAAATAAGATCCCGGGTGACAGCAGGTTTTTATTTTTTATTCCTTACTCCAGAAATTCAGCAGCATCTTTTGAAAGCCCAAAATCCCTAACTATTGAACTCGCTCTGAGAAAAAGTTGGGGCTCTCATCAACAAAAAAATCTGAACTAGATTCGTTCTGGCGAGGTAATGTGCTTCCATCCTCAAAATCTCTCAGGATATCGTCCAAACTGGAAGGTTGGTGTAGAAATGGCATTTCAGAGCTATGAGGCACTGAACCAATAACTGAATTAAGGTTTGGGTAAGATATTTCCTTTTTTTTCTTTTTTGTATTGAAAACTTTTACATCTACCAAAGAGAAATAGCAGTCGGTAGTGTGGTTTTGCTGTTAACGTCACATCCTAGGGATTCCAAAACGAAATGAGTACTTACTCTTAAACCACAAACGAGGATCTTCCTCGCATCTTCTGCATACCTTATGAACACATACTAGGGATGCCAAAACGAAATGAGTACTTACTCTTAAACCACAAGCAAAGATCTTCCTCGCAACTTTTGAATATCTTATGAAGAGCCCAGGCTTTGTCTTGATCCCCAAGTTTCAACTAAGTCAGCAAAATACACTTTCTTCACAAAATCACCTATTTCTTTGTTGACTTTAACAGTGTATTCACCACAAATAAAACAAAAGTTGTCAGGAGTAATAACACAACCTCTATATAACTAAAAACACGTTTGAGTGCAATATATAAACTGAGTGTTGCTTATACAGCAGCCAAATCCTGAACATATTTATCATGTTGAAACATAATCAAATCTGATAATACCCTGGCAAGCATGTGTAAACATGCTCAACTCAGCCAGTAAGATTATTCACATTTCGCTGAATGTGCGTTACACTCTAACTCTAAAGGAAACTACAAACACGCGCTTTGCAAGAAAACTTAGCTAGATGAAATTTTTCGAGTATTTTTTTCAGGTATTAATGCGTAAAAATCTATAAGAAACAGTATAAAAATCCTGTGCAGTTTTTGGTTGTAGACCTGTTGTAAATGACCAAACAATATATTTCGTAAAAAAAAACTTTTAAACTGCTTTCAATGTGACAAATTTTGAAAAAAAGTTGAAATCGTTTTACTGTTTTCATTTGGAGGTATGTAATAGTGTGAATAATTAAGAACTAATTCAGGTATTTTAGTCTGGTATAGTGTTGTATTTACTCCAAAACAGAAAATACAGCTATAGAAGTATTATAGAAATGTGCGTTCACAGCTGCCTTAATTTAAAAAACGTGTGAATAAAATGTGAATTGTTGTATAATATTTTCAGTAGCTCTTATTTCAACAGTTATTTCTTCCGCTCTTCTCTATCCTAGATTTTATTAGATTATCTTTCAATTTTACGTTGTTCGTTAATGTTATCGTTAATATAATAAATAATATACTCATTCCCCAGCAGTTGTAAAAGTCAGAATTTGTAATAGACAACTATTCAATTCAATCAAAACTATTCAAGGACACTGTTCAAGTAATGTAAACTTCTTGCGTCTGCAGTTTTAGCGGTAACATAAAAAAAATTAATATATTCAACACTTGAACTGGTTTACTGCAAAATTAACAATATTTAAATTATGACATTGAAACAAAATTGGCTTAAATAGAATAGCTATCCAAATACTTTGACACTAATTAATGTAAATCTTAAATTTTCTTTTGTAACTAATTTCACTCATTGTTGCGTGTATTAACCTTACTGACCTTTGTACTGTTAATTACAACGTGCATTTAATAATAGCGTTATTTATTACGAAGATTCAATGAACGATAATGTATCTCTTTACCGAAAAATGGTTAAAGAAGTAACGAGCAGCACCATTTTTCCCCGATTTTATTTCCAATTCTGCCTACTTCATTCCCAAAACAACTATTACAGCCTTTATTAATATTTATGAACAAGTACTGATAAATAATGACTATAATAATACTTCTAAAATATATTATATTATGTGAAAAAATCACATTCGACCATCGTCATATTAGCTTACATCTCTCAAAAAGAAATTTAACTTTTGAAAAAACAAGTTTGTCTCGTGTGTTTTTAATCTATGATCATTTTGTAAACCTTAATAGTTTTTGAGTAATTAGTATTAACTGGGCCCTAAAAGACCACTAAATTTGGGGAAATACATGACGGTTCTAGGCTAAGTTATTGAGTGTTCCAGCCTGCGCTGAGGAAATTCGGATGTACAACTAGAAGGATCAACATAACAACTGATAATCAGGCTACTATTAAAGCCACTATGAATCCAATTATCCGGTCGAAATTGGCTAAACATTGCAAACGAGTCCTGAGTGGACTGGCACAAGACAAACTGTGTCACAGATATGGGTGCCAAGACATGAAGAGATTAAAGGCAATCAGATGGTCGATCAGAAGACCTGAATACTAGGTTTTCAGCAAACCTAATTATAAGCAACAAAAACGTAATTAATACTACTACCACCGAGTTGATAACCGGACATTGTCTATTTCACCCAACGTGCAACAATAAATTCGCGAAAGCTGGTGTTTCTAAATTTCCCAAATCCAATAGCCTTCCTCGGACTTATCCCTCATGGGCGGGTTGCTGTTGAACAAACAAGTCAGCCGACCAGTACCACGGACATGTGATAACATACCCACGTAAATCAATAAGTCCGGAAACAGGAAGCTATAGTAAAATACAAAATAAAAAGAAACACAACATCCAACTAATAAATAACAATATTTACTGTGAACGCTAGTCGCATAACAGAAAAATGGGAACTGGCAAAAATGTATTACGTATCAAATTATACGATGGGTGAAACCCTATACAGGGTTTTTGACGTAACCCGTTCATTAGAAGTTTTCTATGTTAACGCCTTAGGATACTTTTGAAAATTTGTGGCACGCAATCTAGATACTTGATGTGTCAAACTAAAATATTTATACCCATGAAACACTTCCGGTTATACCGGAAGTCATAGCCAACTTTGATATTTTAAATGGAATGTTATACTTTTTATTGCTTTTTTAGATTTCCTATAAAGTACTATAACACTGTATATTAAGATTTCTTTTTCAAAAATTAACCTTTTTTGAATTATTTTGATTTTTGCGAAATTTTTTGTTTTTTCAATGTACTATTTAAAACCTCATATCTCAAGCGTATTTGATCTGAACTACGTCATATTTCTACTGGAGACAGCGAAAGGTATAAGATTCCGAGTAATGTCTAAACATTTAAGAAATCTCTTACAGGGTTTTCGAAATTTATTGATTATCTAAGTAATCTTTAATTAAAGAAAAATCGATTTTTTTAAATGGAACAGCCTGTAGATGAGCACGCCATAGGAAGTAAATAAATATTTTGCATCGTATAGATATAGATTTCCCTATGTCTATCTCTCATAGTTTTAGAGTTATTAATGATTATTTTCTAAATTCCGCATTGTTAAGAAAAATCGTTGTAGTAAGCCTTGAAAAGTAAATCTGATGTGTCAAAATTGTCACAAAGTTTATTTCGTGTATAACTGCTTTTATGTTGTTCACAAATACGCAAGACGAATTAAATATTTATTCTAATAGAGATATTTTGAAATTAATGACTTCGGATGTGGCCTTCGGGAAAAGTTTGACGCAGTTTTTAATAGAAATCCAAATTTAATAACATTGCGGCAATTGTGTATGGGGACAATACCTCAAAATCTAACTGCTAAATACACTGAAATAAAATAATATTTCCAATATGCACCTATAACTAGTTGCGATGTAGAAAAGACGTTTTCTATCTACAAGGATGTATTTCATTCAAAGAGAACAAATTTAACAGAAGAGAACCTTGAGAAAGTATTGTTAGTTAATATTAATTACTACTTTACTCACCTTGAACTACAAAATGAACAAATAAAAATGTATTTCAAAGTTTATAGATCACCACCCGTTTGTTTTCCAATTATATAAACAAAATTAAAAACGAAGAGTTATCGGCCTATCGTGTCCGGTCCCTAGAAATAAGGTATGTTTACTAGAGGTCTCGGGTATGCGTTCAGAAGCAAATTACAACCTTGTGTACGAATTTTACTACTAAATAAAATGCGACGTTAAATATTTAAACAACTAAGAACAACGACGCACAGATTCAATACACAATAATGAATGTAAATTGGTGTAAATAGTAATACATTATTAAAAGTTTGAAAAATTATAAATACTAGGACAAATTCAACAAATTTATAATTTTGACGAGGCGTTAATGCTATTATATGCGATGCACATGAAAATTTTAGCAATCTATTAATTAAACAGTGTAATCAAACGAAAATTTAACCTTCAGATTGTAGATGTAGGTCGATACTAAGCTCAACTTCAATGGCGACTCTTCCGCCGCTCTTCGATATTACGCTGGGTAATTTATTCCTTCCAAAACCGTATTCACGTTCCGATGTGTGTTAAAATTATCGGCAATTACCGACGACAGCTAACAATAAAAGCCGTTGAACAAAGCCAGTACCAGAAAACAGTATCAAAAACCCTGAAGATAATATTTTAAGCATTAGCAAAACCTAAATGCGTAAATGCATGCACAGAAATATCCCAAAGAAAATGGCGGCATAGCGTTACTTACCTCTAGTTGGTCGAGGGCACAATAAACATGATCGTAGGCGACGGCGCAAATTCAATTATATATTGGTAGTAATTAAGTAAGTAAGTAAGTATTTATTTATTAGCAAAGTTAGTATTACAACTATAACATTTCTTACATTTTACTTAATTAACTATTTTACGCTGCTCCAACATCGAAATTACATGGATCACTCAAATTTTTTGTTTATCATATTCTAACAGATTTCTCTTAAAGGTTTTTAAGTCATTACTAGAGCTGAGGATGTTTGCGGTATAACCATGGTTATATCATGTAACCATAGTAATTTACTATGGTTACATGATATAACCATGGTTATACCGCAAACATCCTCAGCTCTAGTCATTACAATATTTCAAACCCCGCGGCAACGCATTAAACAATATGAAACCATTCACAAAAACGTTCCTCGATGTCCGAACCCTGTCAAATCGCTCTATATAAAGGTCTTTTACATTTCTTGTATTATGTTCATGTATATCCTGCACAACAGCTACTCTATCACTTAAATAAGATGGTAACATGCAGTTTTTCATTTTAAAAACAAAAATCATGGTTTTGTAGACTATGTATTGTTTTATATTTAACAGGTTCAACACCTCGAGCATAAGCTTGATTGGTGTATACTTATTGCACTTTAATATAATTCTTAATGCCCTATTTTGCAGCTTTTGTAATTTTTGCATTTCACCACTGTGTATGCTGAACAAAACTGTCGAACAAAAGTCAACATATGGTGATATAATAGCCCCGTACAACAGTAACAAAGTATACAAAGATAAATCCTTACTTATTCTACTTAGAAAGAAAACCTTCTGTGACATCTTATTTAATATATATTGCACATGTGATTTAAAATTAATGTTAGCATCAATCATCACTCCCAAATATTTAATATTTTCAACCCTTTCCAATTTATATTGATTAATAGTTAAATCCATACTATCAAAATGGACAGCTGCAATTCGAAACCTTGACCCAATCACCATATATTTAGTTTTATCCAGATTAATCGCCATATTATTATCACACAACCATTTGTACAAGTTACTTAATTCATTATTTAATTTTTCTACCATAACGTCAATATTTTTACCAGTAACATAAACCATGGTATCGTCCGCAAACATACGGATCTCACAGTTGTCTACACATTTCACCATATCATTGATATATAATACAAATAAAAGCGGTCCCAAGACAGTTCCCTGGGGCACACCATACTGAGTGCAAACCTCATTAGATACCACACCCCTAAACTTTACAGTTTGTGTCCTACCCAAGAGATAAGTCTCAAACCATTTCAAAGCATTACCTGACAAACCAACTTTATTTAGTTTACGCAACAGCAAGTTTCTGTCAATAGTCTCAAACGCTCGTCTAAAGTCCAAAAATACAGTCAATACTACATTTCCTTTATCAATCTCTTTAACCCATTTATCACATACATCCATTATTACAGATTCACAAGAATGTTTCTTCCTGAATCCTGCCTGATTAGGTACAAGTATGTTGATTTTATCACAGTATTCAATTAGTTGTTCTTTCACACACAATTCCAAAACCTTTTCATAAGGCGCCACACAATTAATAGGTCTGAATTCACTACACTTTCTTGCGTTAGGAACTTTTGGTACCGGTGTTATAATAGTTTTCTTCCAATCTTCAGGAAATACACCTTTTTCCATAGAGGTATTTATTACATCTAAGAGTCTATTTCCAATAACTTTACATGCATCTATTAAAATACTTGTGGATCTCTTAACTTTCCCATTGACACTTTATTAAATTCACTCAACGGTGTATGATCATCAACTCCATCTAATACTGTCGAATAATTATACGATCTAGGTATGTTACTTACTATTTCTTCAATGCTTTCTACAAAATAATTACTAAAACTGCAGGCAATGTCTTTTTCATTGGTCATTTTTATATTATTAAACTCTATTTCTCCTACTACATTATTCTTCTTATTGGGCAACATTGCTTTTAAATTTTTCCATAATCTGTAGCTATTATATTTGTTTTCGTCTATAATACTAATGTAGTATTTATTTTTCTCTTGTTTTATGAGATGAGTTACTTTGTTTCTTAAAACTTTATATTCGTTCCATTGACGTTTTTGGTTTACAAATACTGCCCTTCTGTAACTGAGGTCCCTTAGTTTCATTGCTTCTATAATCTTTTGATTCATCCATTTGTTTTCCGTATACTTCTTTGGTAGAGGTGTCTCCACAATTGGACACATTCTATCCAAAATCTTTGCGATGGTGTGAGTAAAATTATCTGACAGTTCCTTAACACAAGTACTTGAACCATTCCATGAAGATAGCAATATACTTTCCTGAAAATCTTCTTTATTATATGTTGCAATTTTTCTCCTCTTTATCATAGATCTTTCATCGATTCTTTCATAATGATCTAGTTCGACACATAATTTACAATGATCACCTATTCTTGGAGTTTGATATACCACACACCTCAATTCTTGGAGTTTGATATACCACACACCTCAATTCCTTATTATTAGTCACTATATAATCTATTAGAGTTCTACTGTATTGGGTTATCCTTGTTGGGAAATTAACTATTTGATTCACTCCATTTTCATAGAATACCGTCTTAATCTTTC
The DNA here is from genome assembly GCA_935421215.2 of Melolontha melolontha. Taxonomy (NCBI): domain Eukaryota; kingdom Metazoa; phylum Arthropoda; class Insecta; order Coleoptera; family Scarabaeidae; genus Melolontha; species Melolontha melolontha. Next base: position 122,627,991 of record OW285237.1, on the reverse strand, counting down.
TAGTATAAAATGTGTCGCTATTATAATCAAGATTATAATCCCCCATCATAATTACATTGTCAGCCTCAATATTTTCTAAATAATCCTTAATAAATTCAATAAATAAATTATCATTCATTTGCAGAGGATGGTATAAAACGTTAATGAGATATTTTTCTTTCCTAATATTTAACTCAAATTCAACAGTCCACACATAGTCCAACTTTAAGTTCAATGTTTCTTTGAATTTAATACAACCCATCAGATAAACCAATATACCACCAGTTCTACGGTTATTTGTATTACACCTAATGGTATTGTATCCAGCGATATTCAATTCAAAATCCTCAACAGTATCGTCTACATGTGTTTCCACCAGACATAGAATTTGTGGTTGCCAATTCTTGATTAAATCTATTATTAGATCTTTATTGTGTAAAAACCCCTGGCAATTTAAACAGACAACAGATTTGCAATACTTCACATCATCCCTTATTAATTGCTATTCATATTTCACCTTTGTTCTAATTTTATCAATCATTCTTTTGAGACATGGACAGTTTTTATCATAAGCTGTATGATTGGAATCCAAATCAATTTTTAATTTTTGAGTCGTTCTTACGCAGTTTATACATTTCTCTGCAAGATTACTACAGCTTGCACTTACATGATTACCACCGTATTTGCTGCACGCTACTTCATTTCTGCAATCTCTGGCAAAATGGTTAAATCCCGCGCATTTAAAGCATCTGATTATATCATCAAATTCGTATAAAGAGCATTTTCTCCGCCCTATGTTTATTTTACTTATATCTATCAACTTCTTATATAAATTAGTCTCTACCTCTATAACAATGTTACCGTAATCTTTCTTAGCTTTTGGTTTATATTTTCTTATAATTTTTATTTTGTCATCTATATCATCATCAATCTCTCTTAATGCATTCTGCTTGAGTATACTATCTAGAATTTCCTTATCTTCCTGATCTATTATTTCACTCTCTATTCCCACTACAATTATTTTTGGATTCTTACGCTTTGGCTCAATAACCTCGTATTTATTACCCAATTCTTTTCTTACTATATCTTTTATTTTTTCTTTCGATTCGTTATTGCTACAATTTATAACAATTCCTCCACTACTGGTACTTGTTACCGTTTCGACTCCGACCGCCAATTCACCTGGATTTATTTTAGTTTTTACATCTTTTTTAGTTATTTCGCATATTTGTTTATCATTCTTAGGTTTCACAACAAGTACTTCAGAGTTCTTTTTAGTTATGTCACTATACAGTCTATTAGTATTGATATTTTCTCCATTGGTTAAACATTCTAGCATTAAATTCATTTTGCTAATAACATTGTTTTGATCATTAATCTTCTCCATACAGGAATCAAATTTATTTGTTAATTCTTTTATTTGTAAACGCATACTACTATTTCGACATCGAAAACACACAAGTTTAATGCTGTCTACTTGAAATATTATTTGCAGTTTTTCTTCTGTGATTGTATTTATTCCCAGACATTTAATATGAAATTCATCTTCACATTCAAAACAGATTATAGTTTTTTCGTTTCTTTTAAAATCATTAACCCAACGTGCAGCCGCAAAATCCACCTATTTCGGTGTATAATCGGAAACTAACGGTGCGTTACACATTAACAAAAGCAGCAATACACACAAGCACATATGCCCAGGCCGATATAGTAGACCGAAGTGTTTAAAAATATGGACGCTGTGTCCTCGCGCACAGTACGAGATCGGAAAAAGAGGAATGACCTAATCGAATACATGTGCCAGTTCACAAGGCACACAACATAAGCTTCCCATACATTTTATTCTCATACTGGGGTAATCGGTATAATAAACATAACATGTCCTTTGAAGAAGTATCTATACACCACGGACTTAGTCAGCGAGCCCTAATATAGGGAACGTAAGAAACAGGATGAAGCTTGCCTTCATGTAGTACGTACTTGTGAGAAACTAAAGAACTAAAGAGATTCAGATAGCTACATTTCCCCTGAGAAAATAGTGGCCTTTATCGAGAACACAGAACTAAAAGAATAAAATTGAGAGATATATTGCAGTTAATACAAGAAGCATTATGCTTAAGCGCCTGGACTTATTGGTGTCCTACGTAAAGTTTTAGAAGAAGAAAAAGAAATTATTCAGTAAATATTTATGAAATGTAAATTATTCTAGTACAATTAAAAATGTATTTGATATATATAGATAATTATTTCTTGACCTTTGTATGTTGTAGTAGATTAAATTAGTCGTCGATTTAAGGTCTGGTTTACTTTGATATGTATATCTTTAAAACAATCTTACATGTTTCGGAACATAGTGCCTTTTTCAAATATAGGTATTTAAAATGTAAATGACAGTATATCAATGTAAAACTTATATATCTGTAGTTCTCATGGAAAAAATTAAAATATTCGAAAATATATTCTAGTTTAATAATAATTCATGCCTCAGATCTTTCGAGAAGACGTTAATTACGGGGGATTGGCAAGCCATGAGTTATTATTATGTCTGCGCCTGTGGAGCAACTTAAGATTTTAAGCTGTCGGCATTCACCTTGAACGAGAAGGAAAACCACGAAAACCTACTTAGCCTGTCCAGTCAGAGATCTAAACACAGAACTACCAGCATGATAAGCCAGTGTACATATATTTAAATAACATACGATATATATATTTATATAATAACAACATGTATTCATGATGGTAAATTGCAGATCGTTACATTATTAGGTTATAGTATATACTGCTTGGATTTTCAATTAACAACAGAAGTGATATAAACATATATAAACATATATATAACATGATATACACTGTTGGAAAAAAGTGACGAGCACACCCTGTTTAATCTGAAGAAGTGTTTCTAACTAAATGAAATTTGGTTTGGAAGTAGTACTATCGTAGCATAACCTGGAGAGCGGCGCAGCCCTGCTGGGAAGGGATGCATTAATAGCGGGAGTATCCCCCGCGAGCGGCGCGTACCATAGCTACACGACGAGGCATGGAGTCAATAAGTCGTTGTATGGTAGCGAGAGGGATGTCCAACCATTCTGCTTCAACTCGCCTCCATAGCTCCTCAACGTTACCCGGGGGAGCCGGATAACGTTGAAGTCTCGGACCGATCATATCCCAGACATGTTCGATCAGATTAAGATCCGGAGAACGTGCCGGCCATGGAAGCATCCGTATATGGTTCTCTTTCACAAAGGTCTGGGCAACACGTGCAGTGTGCTGTCGGGCGTTGTCGTGCATGTATAGAAGACGTGGGCGCCGTCGAACGGTAGGAAGCAGAACCAGGCGTAGTACTTCATCTACGTAGTGGCGAGCCGCCATCGTATGCTGTATACGCAGCAGCCGTGTACGTCCACCATATGTAATCCCCATACCCCATACCATAATGCCCTTCTGGCGGTGGATAGGGCGTGATTGGATGCACTCCTCGAGGTAACGCTCACCACGTCTCCGATGAACCAAAATTCGCGCGTCACCGGTGCTCAATTCGAATCTTGATTCGTCGGAAAACAAAATGTGCATCCACTCGACCACCTACTGATATCTAGCCTCCACCCACTGGCGCCGTGTACGGCGGTGCTCGCGAGTAAGTGGAATCCGCTGCAACGCACAGCGCGGTCGCAGTTCACTTTCTAGCAAACGCCCTCTAGTGAGTACCTTCCTGCTGGCCAAACGGCTCCAAGTTGCCTTAAGGAAGACGTACGCGACGCTAAAGCGCTGTTCACAAGGACGCGATCCTCGCGTGCTGTGTTCGCGCGGGGCTGTCCCGCTCGCGGCTAAAGGCCTATGTCCTTGCTCCATCCATTCTCGCCATGCTCGCTGCACTGCCGATAATAACCGCTCGAGACGGCGCGCTATATTACGGAAGGATACTCCTGTCATGTGCATCCCCACAACCATTCCTTGCTCAAACTTACTCAGATAACGCGCACGGCCCTCCATCACTCACAAAGTATGACTACAACTACCCGCTTCCACCACACTAACAATAACCGGTTTCTCCCTCCCCGCATCGGTCTTCATGGAGACAACATATTGCAGCTGTCGGAGGTACTCAGTAAAAAATGCAGCTATAGAAAAAGTCAAAACTCGCAGCACAAACTCGTCTAGAGGAAACCTTAATGCTCCGCTAAATCTACGCATTTATCTTGACACGTTCAGATTATACAGGATGTGCTTTCACTTTTTTCCATCAGTGTAACATTCGGTGTCTATTCAGAAAAATATCAAATACAATTTGAGACAATTTTAAATTTCGTGGATGTTTTGAATAGGTAATGTTTAGGTATGATTTTATTTCATTAAAAAAAATCTTCAAATAGCATAATTTCTTTTAACTATTAATCTTGGTTTTATTTTGAAGTTAAATATGCATCTCTTTATTAATATTCATGCTGAACTATAATTTTCGAAGTCTAATTATTTTCTTTCTCGAACAACTGAAAATAAATACTCGCAAAATTTATAAATCTCTCAAAAATTAGCCGCGATTGGCTTAAGATGTAAAAATGAAATAGGAAAGCTATCATTGTTACAATTTACTGCTTATAACGAAATCGTATCTAAAATTTATTCGAAATAAATTCCAAGTATTACTGAAACTTCAAGATAAACTAAGATAATTATTACTTGAGGCAGAATACAACTTTCGCTATTGTGTTTATTAAACAACTAAGTGTATACATATTATTAAATTATTACTTCCTAACTTTCAGAAAGTGAAAACTGTATATGTTCATGAAAATATTCTATAGACATGTAATATATGTATACATGCATCTATCTTATTCATAAAATAATGACTTTAATGTAATTATACCTATGTCTTACAGTACCTTTTGTACACAGTATAACCAAAACAATACATGTATATCGTACAGTGTCCTAGTTAACGTGCTCACCATAGGATCTTTTAAACCGGCAGAGATAAAATGTTGGTTAAATGAGAGAAAATATATCTGTTATAAGACCAGCTTATTAAAAAAAGATTCAAATAATAGATGGTATAAGCACTATACCCAAAAAAGCTCATTTCTATGAAAAAATATCGAAATAATATTTGAACAATATCGAGATACCTTTTTTTATGTATATTTCAAATATGTCTAATCTAAGGAACCTTTACACTTTTTGAGATTTTTTGACAAACTTTCCTATTTTAAACACAAGTCGTTGTATAGCTATAGTAGACTGTAACAAAATAGAAAAAGAGCTTACCTGATTTCATTGTGTTTATTTTTGAAATAATGAAATTATAAGGAAAAGTAACCATCTGCTTTTCACCATTGTATTTTTGGAAATAAAACAATGAAATAATTTGCCAACTTACGAATAAACAACAGCTAAATGAAGTTAACTAAACAATTCGAATAATAAATATGAAGAGCAAAATTAAAAAACACAAATAACTGTTCGCCTTGCATAACTGCGCTCTCTTCGTACAATAGAACGAACGGTTTTATTCAAAACATGTTCATTTATGCGTTTGAAACCTTTTTCGTTAAAATGGTTAATGTTCTAACTATATAAACCTTATTTTTGATAAGCCTAAAAAAATATTTATTGGCGTTTAACCGAGCGAACGCTCGGCTTCGGTCATAAATTGTGGCATCGATCACCATATCTATAATTTAATTAGTTCATCACAATATTAATATTGTGCTTTATAGCACTTCATCCTTCAAACAACACGTTAATATTTAGGTATGCGGAGAAGTATGTTGTCTGAAGAATTCTCCAAATAATTTTCAAGCTCTTTCACGGGCTAAATTGTAAAATAATAGGCCCGATTATACTTCCGTCAAGAATACCCCACCATACATTGAAACCAAAGCCTTCTTAGTAACGGTATTCATGAAGGACATACAGGTTTTCTGTCACCCAAATATCGAGAATGTTTTTTGTTAAACAAAAAATAAAATAAAAAATAAGCACATAAAATCAGGTATTTGAGATAAATTCTATAAATTAGATCATATCAAAAAAATAAAGTCAATGTATGAATAGAATTGACCAAAAGCGATTGGCAATGAAATTAACTATGAATCTTAATCTAAGAGTTGCATAAATAATTTATTAAATATCTTTAATAAATCTCACATCGAGATGGATACACACGTTATGGAATTTAGTATATAATGCACCTGAGATAAAGCGACATCTGTACATAATTAGTGATACTATCGCTTGGAATTGTTGAGCGGTAATTTGGCCTTTTCATTGATTGAATTAAAATAAATTTTCAACACTGTTAGCTTTGGTTTTATGTTAGTTGTCGATTCAATTGTTTTATTCTAATTAAATTCAGGTAATTAAAAGTTGCTATATGCCCCCACGAGCACTAGTGTTGCGCCGGCTTACGTAATACCCACTACTTATGTCTTACCCAATTTACCTCAATACATGATTGCCCGAAGATCTTTCGGCTGAAGACCAACTTAGTTTAGAGGCGCGTGGAGGGGGAGTTCTTATATCATAACGACGCCACAATGTTTATACCTATATCTTTAGCCGTAATAGAGAACACAGACTCTGCCGATAGTAAATTGAATATCTCTAGGTAGCTGCGTGTATTGTTGCTATACCAATAAAACGACCTAGTTCAAAACAATAACAATAAGGATTTATTAATAATAAATCGAACAACAAAAGTATTGTAAATCAAAATGTCATAATACGATAATATGAATATTTTCTTTGAGTAACAATAAAAAATAATAAAATATAAACCATCAAAATTTAAATGAATGAAACAAAAAACTATGTATGATTGACCAATAAGATAATTACAATATGATAATGATATTAATTTGCAACAAAACCAAGTAATGAGTGAAATACTCACCCAGTATAGTAAATTAATGAAATATATAAAGGATAGACAATAAATTGACTACATTGTGAAATTAAAATATAATAACATAAAATCAGGTATTTGAGATAAATTCTGTAAATTAGATCATATGATTCAAAAAAAGGATAAAGTCAATGTATGAATTGAATTGACCAAAAATGATTGGCAATGAAATTAACTATGAATCTTAATCTAAGAATTGTATAAATAATTTATCAAAGATTTTTAATAATTTCACATCGAGATGGATACACACTGTATATGCAACAATTACTATCTATAACACACTATCAAAGGTTCAATAGCCTAAGGTTTAACTTACGAAAAATTAATACAAAATATATCTACAAGATTTGTTCACACTGTATGTACAGAAAATATATTAATCAGATGTGAAATAAAATTGCTCACAAAGCTTAGTTATAATAAAACATATATTACTCAAATTAAATCGAAAATTATCTTTATGTAATAAAAAAAAATTAAATAATGCCTCAGTTAAATTCCTTGCACTAAGGAAAAAAAATGACACAAAGCAAATAATTAGGACGTAAAATTTATAAATTTAAATCATGAGAAAAGAATGTGCTCACTAGACAAGAATCTGAATACGGACAGAAAAAAATATGACTTGGTCAAAATTATATTTAAATTATATACAAGTTCATATTCACGTGTTTCCGTGTAAGCAGCCGAATCAAACCAATTAAATCTTTGCGAATATGATAATAATGCTACCTTATGGTGAACTTCACTAACATTTGGTACGGAAATTCCCACATGGTAGATGCAATTGACCAACAGCTGCTTACGTCCAAGTTCTAATTAGCTGATTCGGAAATAGCCCCATACAAGATCTAATTAAGTGATTCGGCAGTAGCCCCATACAAGCTCTCTAATGAATTTAAGGAAGAAAAAACAATATAAGTAACAGAAACGAAATTAATGAGAGAAACAATGCCGTTTACAAGACATTCTTAGTTATGGACTCACCTCGTTCACGAATTATTAATTCCTACAAATTTAAAGACTTAACCACGTGGACGAAAAATGTATCCATTTCCGTGTCATCACGATGGAAACCAACCTTAGAACAACTTCAACATTGCTTTGCAATGCCCAGTAGAATTTAACACCCGCTATAAGCGAACACATACCATGTTTTAATTAAAATTCTACCAGTTGGATACTTCACAACCCTGGCAATTAAGGCTTAACCACAAATATTTGCACGAAAGATTAATGAAAGCGAGACTGTCTTGTACGCGCCTTATATAGACGACAATACAACGTCATACTGCAAGAAAATATATTTGGAAGAAAACTTTTAATTACCCAAAGGAAGTTATAACCCGGGGAAAAATGATATTTAATAAGGACCCAATATAATTTATAATTTTCAATGGAAATTTCATACCAGTGAAAGGTTTATATTTAGAATGATGTAATTTCATTTTTCTAACTTAATCTTATTAATTTCTTCAAAATAATCTTTCTGGCCAGCTTTGATATCTTTTAACTTCTTTTAACAATAATCTTGCTTTTATTTCTCGCCTCAAAATTATATTTAAATTCGGTTCTCTTTTTCTGAAATTATATTTTTTCTTGCCGCGGTAAAGAAAACAATAACCCGATTCAACTTCTCGGAGGTTATACTTTTCGCAGCACAAAAATTGCTTATTTCTAAGAAAAACCACTTACTTGACTTAAGGTCCTTATGCAGACTTCTTTCTCTAGTATACTCTTATTGAATCAAATCAGAGCAATTTATAGACACGTCTAATTACTATAAATACAGGACCGGACTCTAGGGATAGAAAATGCATTCGCCCCTCCTGAAATTAAAGAAATTCCTGAAAAAACTAAATAATTTACTTTCTATTAAATATCGTATCAATTATGAAAAGCAGTTTTCGAAATTTGAAGAATTGTGCAAAGAGAATAAACTTCAGGCTATATCAGGAAACGTTTTAATAATTGTATGTTTTTAATTACAACATTCTAAATATAAACCATTCCCTAAAATATGAAGTTTCCATTGACCACTCTTGAAAAACAAAAATTCGATAGACCGAAGCACTACGTTTGTAGATTATAAACAGCTTGTATTTGATCTTTCAATAGCAAATTAAAAATTCATGAAAAGTCACAGTTCTATTTTTCGCGTATATATAGTTAATATATTGAACCTACTGAAAATGAGAACTAATGAGTATTAAATCTCACTTCACATGTAAATATTGCCTAATGTGTTGCAGTAATTTCTACAGTTCGGCAAACTAAGTTTGTGCCAATATGTGCGAAGTATAGCAGTTGAAGTCATGTCTATCTCCAGGATACCGTGTGTTGACAATTTCCAATAAGAGCGAAATACAACCACCTGTTCCAGAATAGATGTGACTTTTCACGAATTTTTCATTATCCTAACAACCAGGAAGATGGCGTCGCGATCTGTAGCGTTCTGCATACTGGTACAAACTTAGTTTGTTAAATTGTAGAAATTAACGCAACACATTAGGCGACATCTACATGTGAAGCGAGATCTAATACTCATTAGTTCTTATTTTCAGTAAGTTCAAAATAGCAAATTAGGAAAAAATACTTATAACTTGACAAACGGAATTACATCCTGAAGATACAAAATCAGGAATTATTTTCTTACACTCTATAGTTTGAGATTATTCTTTTTAGAATATTATCCACTTGAAAAAATACTTTTAAATGTGCACATATTTGTATCATATGTATCATATATAACATTAAACACTGAACTATTTTAGTGCTTTGATATACATATATCCACATTAATGAAAATTAGAACAATATTCTTCTAATTGTATCGATAAAGTGAATACGTTTGACTTAGTTCTTAAATGATTAAAATATTGAAGCAATATAAATATTAACAGGATATTTTAATTTATTTTGAATGATGTTACTTGGTCGCGTAGGAAATCCTACTCACTCCCTGTTCAAATATGTATATTGATTCCCACTTCTAAATATTTACATTGTTCAATCAATATTTATTCAGAAGAGTGTGCTGTTATTTACCAAGTGGGGCTTTGAACATTTGTTCAAAGCACATTCCCTTGTGATTTTTTCAAGAAATTTTCTTTAAATCTTTGCATATAAGGAAGTTATTGAGTAGCATATGCTTTCTTAATTACATTTTTATGTCAAATAGAGCAAGTAAAGAGAAGTAAATTTCCTAATATAGCTAATTAAATGATCACAAATAAAAGCTCCAAAGACCAACTAAAAGATCGTAGAACGAAAGTTTAGTGAAATCATGGGACAATTAGGAAAAAGCAAAACGTATTGCGGTGTACACAAGGAAGTGGACGAAAATAAGAATAGAAAAGAAATTGCCACAGCTGCTACCTCGACAACCAAAAAGATTTATAAAAAGTGATGAGTAAGTGAGTGGACAATACAAAAGCTTCCTTAATTTTGTTAATTTTATGAATCATAAGATTCGCAAGTTCAGTGATTAGGCATTGACTTAGAACATTATATAAGACATATCCTTGTGATCTTAGATTGTATACTTTCAATAAATATTCTTCAAAAGCAAAATAGAAGGAGTTTTATCTGAAAAACAACCCAGTGGGGAGCAGAAACTCAAATTGCGAGAACATCAGCATCGATCTTACACTAATTGGTAAGCTAATAGACCATCTCAGTACTGATAAATCTAAACATGGCAAGTATAAGAATACACTATTAAACAAAAGCGTTAAATTTCTTATAGATCCTTTAAATTTCTATTTGAACCGTAGTAGTTACCATTGCTGAATTACTTAGTGCCTAACAGTTTATTATCTAAATTGCTGCAGACTCACAGTATTTTCTATATTTTCGTGAGTCGAAATCTGCCTACATATAAGATCATACAAAGACATTTTTAAATATATTGAAAACCTAAAATCACCTACTATTAGTATACAAAATACATGAACATTAATATATGGCAGGGTAACTTTACGGGAGAGTAATTTTACATATAATACTTATTTTTGGGTGAAAATATATTTTATTTTTCAACATAATTCCTATCCAGTTCTATGTACCCATCGCAGCGACCTTTTTAAGTCATCTAAAATAACCTTCTTCCAGAAGGTCGGCAAAATTAGTATTTGTTGCGGCTATTATTTTCTCATTTCTCAAATTTACCCATTGTCTCCCAATGGAATAAAACCTTTTTCTGAATAAATGTGGTGGTTTTTCTTCAGTTAGCGAAACGCATCACTACATCAGCATAATATCAGCTGGTTATTGTACTTCCCTCATATAAATAGTCAATAAAAATTACATGTTTGAAATCTCAAAAAAGTATGGTCATAATATTATTGGCCGCAAAGACTTTATTAATAATTTCTGGAGAAGTTGCTGTAAATAAAGGCCTCGGATGTTGAGCATCTTCTGTGCACATATGTTAGATTGAATGAATGTTTACCTGATTTACTCCTGAGCTGGAACGCTATTGGAGGTGCCAGACGGCAAGAGGAAATAGTAAGAAAATAAAAGACAAGAAAAGACGAAAAAAAAACTAAATAAATGGAAAAAAACAAAAAAATAAATAAAACAAAGATAAAAAATTAATAAGAGTTAAAAAAGAAAAGAGAAAGGGTGTAGAATTAAATAATCCAGCAAGGTTTGGAACAGGAAGACCAAATATCAGGCACGTTTTTGGTGGAAATTAAGATAAAGTCTAACTAGCGGTGTATGAGCTAACGCCTGTGATATATTCTTCTATACATTAATTAAATCGACTGTGCTGATATGACCTCTTTGAAGACAGTGAAACACTTGCAAATCATTACATGGAAAGAAGTAGATTCGTGTAGCTTTTCTTCAATTTCTTTACTGGTTATTTCATGTAAAAAATATTGTTTAATTAATTAACACACGAAATTACTTTTTTGTCATATTAACATAAAAACAATAAATAGTTTACTTTGAACTATTGTAAAAACTTTTATATCTGACAGATTCCGCAGTAGGCTGCTAATACATTGCTGAAGTTATTAATATACCATAACTAAAGACCGGATTATATGCAAAAAAAAACTGAAAATATGCGCATACGTATGCAGATGTTTTAGCCTAAATAGGCACTTCCTTATGAAAAATATGCAGGTTAAAAAATACCAGGAATGTTGGAAAATGGAATACTGTAAAAAAATATTCTATTATGTTTACTACAAGTTTATTTAGAACATTTTACAACATAATTAACTATGAAAACAATTTACAATCACATATATCTCAAAGTTTTCAATAGAAAAATTGTGACGCTTATCTGAAAACATTTATATATTGAAAAGATTCGTTCTACGTCGACGCTTGTTACAGGAGCATATCTCATCCTCTATTGTCAACTCAATATTTTCCACTGAATTACCACGCAAGATTTTAGCAGTGTCCTTAAAACTTTTTTTTAAAACAGTGTTTCAAAACCCTCATTTTTTCCTATTACACTTAAAAATTTTTCATATACGAACTGTCCCACAGCCCTTTACCATCAAAACGTGACTTCCAACTGCAATATAGAAGTGAAAATAAAACTGTAATTGGCTTTAATAAATGCCAACTGTTGAGGTATTTCTTTACTCGAATACACCTTTTGGGCGTATATAACAGATTGTGCATTCCTATCAAGGTCCGTAATAATTGTCTTTATTCCTTCATAATGATTTGCATGAAAAATACCAGCCTCCAATCACGATTGCGATTACTGGTTGAGAAGGAAGTGAAGCACCGGGTAGATGTTGCTAATATTGCTTAATGCTATTCAATGTTTCTGCATAGATACAGCGACTACAATTTTTTCTTAACGTGCTCTCGTCGGGAATGCTATATTTGCTGATGTACTTTTGCAAAAATAACTTGACATTTAAATTGTTTAATTTATGTAGTGGAATATCTGCCGACACAAACATTTGACACAAACTTCATTAAATTGTTCTTCTGTCGTTTTTTTGGAAGTTGATGGCAAACATTGCAGTAATGTTTGCTGAGTCTTCTTCGCCAATTTCATCTTTGTTAGTTTTACAGCATGAGATGGAGTTTTCATATGTTGGCCGACTTGGAACTTTCTCTCACTTGTAATCTGCAAAAAAAATATCACATCATCGGGTGTTTTCTTATAAAATAAATGTTAGAAGCTATTTTTTAATTTGTTTTATTATACTAAGGAAACTTAAATAAATGATAAAGATAAAGGAATAATTAAAAACTTAATTAATTAACCTCAATGTTGAGAAACGATGCTTCAGGGGATTGGACAGGTATTCATGCTTTTGTTCGAAAAGAGATTATGCTGGTTTTATTAATAAGAGGAAATAAACTTAAAATTTTACTCACAATCTTGCAGCATGCTACGCAAAACACTTTTTCTCTATCCATTCCGAATAAGATTCAATCCATCCAGGCACAGTCGCTATTTTCGGCATTTTTGCTATTAGGCTATTGCTATTATCACAATCGCATGTTTAAACTTCGAAAAGCCAACGTAAAATGACGTTTAAAATAAAATTACTTTCGAATATGGGAATAAATTTCTCCGAATAGCAAAAAACACACATACTCCTAATTTTCTGGTAAAATGTATTTTTGTATTTATTTATAAGTTTTAAGGTATTAGTTTTTCCTGGAATTTTGTCTCGGCCTGGATGTATGGGAAGAGCATTAATAAATTCTTGGAGACACTTATCGGAAAAGTAACGGGAAAAGGCTTAATAAAATGCTTTAATTTAAAGAGGGCCGTTTAATTTTTGATTGTTTGTTATATCCACGACTTATTTTTAGTAATGCTTATAATAAATTTGATTTAGTAAATAAATAAAACTCGGATACTTAAAATATGCAAAAATGCTGAATTACTACCAATATATGCAAATAATATACAAAATGCATATATTATGCAAATATGCAAATTTATGCAAACAGCATATAATCCGGCCTTTAATCATAACGAATTTAAATTTAAGAATCAGGGATATCAACATAAAGATGCAAAATTATTGCCAACTTTTGAAAAAAAAATTGCAGTAATTTATACTCACCTGTTATTGCTTTTAATATATTATGTAAATTTAATTCACTGTCGTATATATTTATAATGGAATGTGTTTTTTGCTTTTGCTATTTAAAATTAAATTAAAATTCAGTTATTCAGTAATCATATTTCTCTAGAAAATTGAGGCGTTTACTGATGACATAAACTTTAACGAGAGGAATGCATAAACTTCACGTTTCAATTGATCGAAAGCAAAGACAATAGCGTTATAAATATTTTTAAGTATATAAACATATTCATTCTATTATGCTTTCAATAAACAAATTCGACCTTAATTTCCTTTATTACAAGCTTATATATTGCCGCACCTTATACTCTTATGTAGTGATATTAAAACATTTACGTTTTTTTCCTAATGGCATTTGTTAAATATTAATTTGCAATTTCACGTTTATTGTAAAAACCATTTGTTTGTTAAAATTACATCATACCTATCTTTGACGCGAAAAAGTATATGAGAGTCACGCACGACCTTACAACTTAATATGTTTCTACTAATAATGAAATAAATTTTATATATTTTTGCAATTTGAATATATACAACGTGGCGTTTGTATTAAAATAATTAGTGTGGACAATTTATTTTCATAGTTATTTTGTAACATGTAACACGTAAATGAAATAGTATGCAAAAATGTTAAAATTTCGAAAGAAAGAAACAAACGTCTTTTTTCTGTTTTTACTGGCTCTCGCCAGCTATTTACTTTAGTCACTTCTGCATTATGACATGGACTCCAATAGATGTCAATATCTTTTTGTGGCATAGTATCCCAGATCTAGACCAAGTTTTACCGATCTAGAAACGGCAAATATATATCAAAAATTTCCTTTCTATGTACGAATAACACAATTTAACCAAATTTCAATAATATATTTACTTCAGATTTACTATACTACAGCAAAAAAAAAATATCAATATATGCCTGGAGCATTTTATGTTAAAATATCTGATAGAAATGTGTGTTCCATCATTCCGTTCACTGAATTTTTGCCTAAGTTTTGAGGTTTGAGTGAAAAAAAATCGCGAAAGTGATTCTCCTATAGTTTCAACTATTTAAAAACACCCGCAACCTATTCAAGGTTTTCAGTTTCATTAAAATAATAAAGTATATTTATTATTCGAAAACTAAGACTTCTTGATGGGGATTTAAAGAGAACCAAGTTATTAGAGAGCTTAGTGAAACAATTTTTTCCAAGAGAATGTTTCAACTCTATATTATATTTAACATACCGTATGGAACTGGGGTGAGAGAACGGCGGGGAGGTAAACGCTACCCCACCAGTATACTAGCTAAGAGAGAAGGCATGGTTATAGCACCAGGCGCCAGTCGTGTCTCTGTCCAGTCGTCGACGATAGATACGACATAAATACCAGTACATACGCAATACGTATGTGTATACCTACTCCTGACGTATCATTGCTTATCCAGTCATACGTATGTGTATACCACACCTACTCCTGACGTATCATTGCTTATCCAATCATACGTATCTGTATACCACACCTACATCTGACCTATCCTTATGCTGACCTATGCTTATCCCATCAAATGCTTCACTATACATTCAATAAACATATCGGAGAAGTAAAGCGGCTGGGACGCGTCTTGCGCAGCAGTGTCGTTTTCTTACCTCGTTTACACACGGTATATACTAATAAATAGGCAATGGAAACAATTATGCTTCTTTGCGTATACTCAGAAATTAATGTTTAAAAGTCAACCACTAACTAGAGATGAATAGGCAAACGCCATTAAACTAACCTGAAATAATAAGAAAATTGGTGGGAAATCATGTGAAACTGTAATCTGTTTGATATCTGGATAGATTGGTTTGAAGCAATATCTATATAAAAATTCTGCTGCATTTATCCGAAACAGCTTGATATGATTGCGAAAATGGAAAGATTACTCGCCACTTAGTTCCCATCGCAGGTGCGAAAGTTGACATTATTTTAGCGGAAAACAAATATCATTAATTGACTGTAACTAGTGTTATTCAGTTATGTGTTTTTCTGATATAAATAAATAAAGAAAATGTTCAGTTTAATTTATAAAAAAATAAATAAATTTACATTAAATATATTTTAAGATTCAAAAAGAATTGAAATACTACATACACTATATTTACAAAGTTGTGTACTTTAATTAAATAGACTAGACTTAAATACAAGGATGATTTGACGGGAAGTGAGCAACTAGCACTATCTTTCGAAGAAAGGATTTTTCATTCTATTAGGCTATCGTGATATGTGAAATTTGGTTAATTTATAGATATGATACAAAAGTTACAGTAATGTGAATAACATATCAAAATGTAAAATCCTAAAATGCATAAACTCGTGGTACAATCCAATATTTATTAATTGGGCAGTTTAAACGAGATAACCATAAAAAACGGAAACAACTCCGGGAAATTATGAATAAAGTTGACATCATTTTGAATGACCGAAGAATTTACATCAATATAATAAGCTAGGCATCGTGATCATATCCAAACAAGTGGGTGTCGTGAATCTTTTATTGTAATTTAAAAAGGTGAAAAAATGCAAACGGCAGGCGATAATTTCAAGCTGTTTAATAAAAACCAAACTAGGCTTCGCCCATTATACTACTAAATTCAAACAGCAATCTCCACACATCATAGTCACCCTTCACCAAAAAAAGCCAAAATATTTCCATCGACTACGATAACTGCTACGATTCTGTTGAATTCGAAAGTGATAATTTCGATAGACATCTTGCAAAGGACGAAACCGTTAACAGACAGATCATATTAGGCCACCATACTAAGTAAATTCAAGAAAGCAAATACTGAAAACGACAAGCAATGGCCCATAAATAAGTTTTCTTTTTATCACGACAATACCCTTCCCATACCAATCAAGCGAAAAATTAGACAAATAGAGATTTCAAATTTTAGATCTAGTCCCAAGAGACTTCCTCTTATGCCCCATATTAAAAGTCTTCCTTATTGGAAAGAGGTTTCGATTGGATGAAGAGCATATTGCAGAAACGGAGCAGTATTTTGAGGATCTTGAAAAAATCATTACAGGAACGTTATAATGAGACTTCAGCATCGTTGGTTTAAGTAATCTAAAGTTAAAGGGGCATATGTCCAAAATCAATAGATTTAATGCCTGAACACATTTCTTTCAATTGGAATTTCTTTCTGTCAAATTATCCTCGTACAGTGAGAAAAATGCAGTTGTACTGAGAACAAAAATTAGTAGTGAGTATATTATTTGTTGTATGAAGAACAATGTGCATTCGATCCCTGTCGAGGATTATTAAAATCGAATCGACTAGTATTATTTGTTATATAAGTACCGAACGATGCTATAGTAATAAAATTATTCATTTTTTGATCATTATGCATAATACTACTTCGTTTTATCATCACCTGATGAAGCCAAAGTTTGGCGGAACAGTATTGTAGTGAACAATAAAAAAACTTTACTACACTGGTTTATTTTATTTTATTACTTTAAATGGAGTTTCAACAAGTATCAGCCCGTTCAGTCAACTATTACTTTGTAATTTTACGATTCCAACGCCGATGCATAAATCAGGGGCGATATATGTGAAATAATATTAGGTATATAGGGGTATAAACAGACATAAGTTGAGAACGTGTAAAACGGATCTATGCCCAATGTATGTAATCGGCATAGTCAAACAGGCAGTATCATGAACAGTTGGTGGGGATGGGTGACCAGTAATAATAAGTGATACTCCAGTTTCAACGAAGGATAAAAGAGGAATGACAAAATATTGAAAGAGAACGTTATTTAATTTACATTAGTAATGTTTTTGTTCAGAATTATATACAGGCTTAGGCAGATGCATGTATCCATTCGAATATCTTTGGTATGGCTACTTAGATTTTAATAAGACTTTCCACAATAATAAATACATATCGGGAATTCGATGAGTATACTTATATCCGAATCAGACATCCGGTTTAGCCCGAAAAGATATTAACTTTATTATTTCAAACGAAACACCCTGTATATTTTTACTAATTTAAATAGAACTCTGCTCTGGGAGTTCGGCAATAATAAGGTTTAGCACCCTTTTGTTCAACAACGACAAATATATTTAATTAAAACTGATATTTTAAAATCATATTTATTGTTTGTAAGTTATGGAATCAAAATTCATTACTGCACTTAAACTGTCAGAATTAACTTTGTAGACGCCCAAATAACAATAATGGTCCAATTAACTGATAAGGTAAGTATTGAGATTCTGATGATTGGTTTTGGTGACCGCGTCAGAACTCATTCAGAAGTATGCGATATATTTCACAATTTGCATCGAGATCGGCATCCAATATCACGAATTGTCGTTGGCAAAACTTTGAGAAGGTATAACTTGACCGGAAATGTTAGAAATTTATCGAAAAGCGGGCGACCAAAAGGCGCAACTAATTAAGTTATTGCTCAAGATATTGCTATAGCATTAGAATAAATACCACAAACTGCTCTACATCCCTAGCATTAAACTATGATATAAGTTGCCAATCAGTAACCAAAATATTAAAGTACGAAAAATACCATCCTATAAATTACATTTAGTGCAAAAATTATCGGACGGGGATTATGATCGAAAATTGAATTTTGCCAAAGAGTGCTGGAGATTTGCCAAAATGACTAATATTTTACATACAATTTGCTGTTTTCTGAGGAGCCTACGTTTTGTTTTAATGGTACCGTTAATTTAAATATTTGGACTGGTATTTTTAGGAACCGTATTATTGATCCTGTTTTCATTTATGATACACTAACTTGACAAGGATATTTAGGGAATTACCTGTAACTGTTTGATTCCAACAAGATAGGGCACCCACTCACTATGCACTTAATATTAGAAGTTAAACGAAATATTCCCAAATCGGTGAATTTATCGTAGAGGGTTCACTGAATGGCCCGGACTTTCTCCAGATTTAAAGCACCTAAATTTTTTCCTTTGGGGTCATTTAAAATCTGGATTATACTAGACGACCACATAATCTGGACGAGGTACGGCAGAGAATAATAAAATTGAGGTAGTGCAATTAATTCGTGAAGAGTCTTTGACAAATGTCATTCAAGAATTTGTTCACAGACTTACACATTGTCAAGAAGTGAGCGGTCGTCATTTCGAAAACTTTCTTAACTGATATTGATTTTGTTTATAGTTTTTGTGTTCATTTTTTTTGTTCTCAATAAAATTTGCATTATTAGATTTAATTATCTCTGTCGTTGTCGAACAAAATGGTGCCAAACCTTATTACTGCTGAACTCCCAGAGCAGAGCTCTATAGAAATTCATAAAAATATACAGGGTGCTTCATTTAAAATAAAAAGGTTATCATCGTTTACGGCTAAATTGGAAGTCTGATTTGAAAATAAATATTCTCTTTGAATTCCCTATTCCTTAACCTAAAGTGTGGGAAATTTTATTAAAATCTAAGTAGCTGTATCAAATATTTTCGAATGAATCCATACATTTGCCTAACCCTGTATACTGTTTTACCACAACTTCATCGTCAAGCAGCCACCGTAAGAAACTACAATAGTTATGTTTTTAACTAACCTCGATAGCTATAGTAGCTATAGAAACTACCATTTGTAGTATGGGTTATTACAATTATAGTAACCTATACTATGTATTTTTCTCAGTGTATACGTGCATTTAAACTTTGTATTTCAAAAACGTACAAATGTAGTATATATAAAATTTAAATTAATTTTTTGCATGTATACTTATAAATTCAAATAAAATACACATGCCTTTTTGTTTACTAAAATCTTATCATTTTATTGTTAAGCAGGTTTAATTTAAAAGATTAAGCTTATTTATTGATACCAACCGATAAAATTGATTTATGTGTAATATTTAGTATGCTTTTGAAAATGTGAACGTGAAGAATCGACTTTAATATGATCTTCATTTTACCCATTTTAAGATTCATTGTCGAGCAGTTATGGCTTTATTATAAGGTAAGAAATGTTAAAAATTCTACTTAAAATGGAATTTAAAATTCCAGCAAATTTATTACTTTGAATCAATTTTGTTTTAAAACTTTTAGGCTTTATATCAAGAAATGAATGTTTAAATTATTTGTTATTGAAATCTTTTCTGGTGGCATTAATAATAATTTGATGAATATTATTTTCGTACAGTTATGGTTTAATTTATAATATTTTCTTTTTATTGCCGGTAATCGATAGAAAATTTCTCTTCGATATATGAATTATCACTCAAATGCTCCTACAGTATTCAATAAAATGATAATAAATAATCTGACTGATAGAGCAGTAAAACTATCACATACTCAATACAGAAAAGATAACATCAAGAAAATTAAAATAATCTTAACAGATAATAATTATCCACCACAACTTATAGACCAAACAATTAAAAAAAGAATACACCAAATATACAACACTGCGGACACCAATAACAATTTAAACAATGACACAACATATATCACGATTCCATAAGTTCCACAATTATCAGAAAAAATTAAATACACTTTAAAAAAATAGGATATAGCTACAACATATAAACTTAGTAATACTAATAAACATTTATTTTCAAAACAAACCTAAAATAGAAAAAATCGAGAAACACATGTCATCTATAAAATACCATGTCGCGATTGCGATAGTTACTACATAGGCCAAACTAAACAATATTTATACATAAGAATACAAGCCCACAAATACTCTAAAACAGACAAAACTGCTTTATCTACACACAAACTACAACGCGATCACCATTTCGATTTTAAAGACACACGGATAATTGATAAAGAACAACACAATGAAAAGGGAAATTAAAGAAATGATTAGTATTAAGCAGTATACACTATAACTTAATTATGTGACGATCTGCAATTTACCATCATAATATATGTTGCTGTTATATAATTATATATCTTAAGTTATTTAAATATCTATACATTTGCTTATCATATTGACAGTTCCGTGTTTTGATTCCTGTCTGGCTGTCCGAGTGGGTATATATAAAAAAGACAATTATTTCGTGACCTTTGTATGTTATGGTAAATTCAATTTGTTGGCGATTTAAGGTCTGGTTTTACTTCAAAATATATATATTTAAAACAATCCTACATATTTCGGCAAATGATGCCTTTTTCAAGGAATATATAAGGTATATATTAATATACTGTCATTTATATTTTATATTTCTTGAAAAAGGCATCATTTGCCGAAACATGTAAGATTATTTTAAATATATATATTTTCAACCGCCAACAAATTAAATTTACTATATATATAAGATAAGACAATTTAATCTAGCCTGCGTTGCCCCAAATTTTTTACAAGTCGTGCGGACACTGATTGTTTGAGATCTGGTCAGGTCAAGGGATCCAGGTAACCAGGTAGTTGGACCAGCCTGTCCTATCTACCTACCGTTCCAATCTTGATTTACAAAATTTCTAACCATGATGGACAAATGTACAGAAGTTACATCGCGCATAGATCACATGTATAATCTTCGAGAAAGTGGCCTCCAAATCAGGGGATGGATGACGTTCTTTTTTCGAGTGCTAATATTTGGGTTGTCTTCTACCCATCTCAAAATATCTGGTTCTACTGCGGGAGTAAAACCTGATCTAGGCCTACCAGAACCTCCATTCACTTTAAATGAACACATAGAAATCACAATAAGTTTTTCACAGAAGTGAACTCTCAAAACCCAAAATTTTTTTATTTCAGAACAGAAAATTCACTAGTATCAGATACAATAGATTTGGGAGCCCATGTTGACTAAGACTTTTTCGTTTGTTGCGACCAGTACTATAATTGGGTAAAATGTCTGTCAATAGTTTTTAAATAGATAATGCTGTTTTTTAGAGGTTTGATTTGATGTTAGCAAAACTGTTTCTAATGACAACCATTTTAACAATTATCAGCGAATTTCTATTCAGCACATTTTACCATTTAAAATGAACAGACTTACATCAGAACAACGTTTGCAAATTTTGCAAATTTATTTTGTTTAATTCGCACTGTAAGTCCGTGCACTACAATCACACACGCTACGGTGACAATCGTCCATCGGAGTAAGTTATTCGAGCAACCATCAAGCGTTTTCGCAACACTCATACTCTAATTAATAATACGTATTCGCAGAGACGTCGTACAGTGGGCACCGAAAAAATTGTTGCTGCTGTAGAGCGCAATGTTAAGGAAGACCCAAATGAGTCTATTCGCCGTCATGCACTGCTATTGGAGCTTTGTCCATCCACTTTATGGAAGATTTTACGAAAGTATGTTGGTTTACGAGCTTACATGATCCAGCTCGTACGTTCGGCATATTGCCCGAAAACAAGATTGTTCTTGGCCTTCTTTTTTACTGCAAAATCTTATTCAGCGATGAGGTTCATTTTTGGTTGAACGGCTACGTCAACAAACAAAATTGCCGTATTCAGAGCACAGAACAACCAGACGCCATTATTGAGACGCTGTTATATCTACAGAACGTCACGGTCTGGTGTGCTTTATAGGTTGGTGGAATCATTGGCGCATATTTCTTCACAAATGATGCCAGTAGGAACGTTACAGTCAATGGAGAGCGCTATGAGTCCATGACTACTGACCTTTTTATTCCTCAATTAAATGGTCTTAATTAAGAACAGCACTAGTTTTAACAAGACGGCGCAATATGCCACGCAGCGTACGACACAATCAGGTTATTGCAGGAAACATTTGATTAGCGCATAATTTCGCGAAATGGTCCTATATATTGGCCTCACCGATCGTGTGATCTCACCCATTTAGATAATTTTCTATGGTATATGTGAAGTCGTTGGTCTATGCCGATAAACCAGAGACGTCGGACCTCTTGAAAGCCAACATTCGCAGAGTTATTGTCGATATACGGCTTCCGCTGCTGGAAAAAGTTGCCTAAAATTGGAGTGCCAGATTGCGTTCCACTCGAGTCAACTGCGGCGCACATATGCCTGAAATCATATTCAAACAATAATGGCATAAATTTATCTTGTCAATAAAGTCAATTTTGTGTCTATTACCATGATTTTAATGTGTTTTATTTTATTTTAAAAGTGTATACCTCTATAACAAACACCCATTAGTATATACTTATGTTACAATACTCAACTACTTCTAGGTGTACGGAGAAACCTTTAAAGAAGATCAAAATAAATTGACGTCAAAATCTATGCCTACGGCCATATTCAGAAATGTTTTCTTTTAAATGTGGAAAGAGTATATTAAAAGTTCCGGCTTTGATTTTTGTGGTAAAATGAAGTAATATAAATTAAAAATCTGTAATTAATTTCCTATATACTTCTTTATATAAATTTTGAAGTTGTTAGAAAGACTTTAAAACACTGTTGCTCAAAATACTCGTGGCATATTTTTGTACCGATTCGACGCCTTCGATGTGATTTTCATAAATTAAAAAAAAAACTGTCGATATTAGACTCGCCGAATGCGCCAGGTGGTTAATTGCATACGAATTTTTTGCTGAGTAACAAGTAAAACAAGCGTACCAGTGCGTTGTCATGAAGAAAAACCAGTCATCGAAATATCATACAGGAATATTAAGTTGCTCTGAGTTGACAAACATAGCAACAAGCAAACGCTCCACATTCATTTAAATGTTGGAAATGGAAGGTCGTCCTTCCCTAAGATCGTTTTCCAGTGATTCACGACTGTTTTTAATGGTGAATGCCACTCAAATACTTTTCTTAAACAATCTTTTTCGTGGGCAATTTTCATAATTGTAAACGCATCGATAGTGCAACCAAAACTTTATCACAGCTTTCTATTCTATTACAGAACTGTAAATTCAAATATGTGCGAATCAAACTAACTAATAAATTAAGTTATTATTTCAAATTGGAGAAAGAGATGACGAAATAGTGTTATTTTGCGTTCGATAATAAGTCGATCTTAGAACCATTTTAATATACCATATACAACTATATGCCATTCCAAATAAGTATGGACCAGATGGCGCTACAATCTGAGTGTAATTTACACAGGAATTTAAAAAAGTAGATCATATATTTGTTGTTATATATTGAGGTTATGTATATCCATATAAAAGATTATTTTTTTATTATTAGGAAAGCATTCTTTAATAATTTTATTCAAGCAAAAAGGGCAAATATATACCAATATACAAGGTATTAGACAGATATAAAAATATCTTACCACTTAGTTATTGTTTGAACGTGTTGCATCTACAACAAAGATTTACAACAAAAATAAAATTTTCTAGCATTTTGTCAATAATATTATCTAAATCATACATTTTGTTTTCTTTTGTGATGACACTGATGTTATTTTCCCATGTATCATCTAATCCTACTAACAATATATTTTTTACTTCGTCCAATTTAAATGACTTACAACTAGTTGCAACATGATGCTTAACTTGAGCCCATACAAGTTCGATGGGGTTCAGATTACAGTGATTACAGATAAACGTAAAACTATATAACCACTTTCTCTAGCTATATGTATATCATCCAACCATGGACGAAACTGAATGAAAGGATGCGTAGTTTTTTACGTTTAAGCTTTAACATATCGTTATCTGCTAGAATTCCTTTTATTAAAAACTATTCAATAGGTGCCTCCATCTTCCACGGTGATGTAGGTGAGTTTTCCCGTTTAGTACAATGGTAAGGTGTATTATTCATTATTATTACACAACTGGACTCAAGAGAAGATAATATATTTCGTATATTTTCTTGGATTGAAATAACCAATATTCATAAAACTAGTTTCGAAGCCAACGTGAAGCACAATTAGCAGTTTTCTGTTGCCAGATGTATTTTTTAAACCAGCAGAAAGATTTACCCTGTATTAAGCGCTGTCGTATCTTTCCATATTTTTACTTTTGTGTGACCTACATTTATTTATACATATTTATTGTAAGCATCTTCGCAACTTCGTTTTCTTAAAGCAGAATGTAAAACTCCAGACATTTACATTTCTTTGATAATGTCAGAAGGATAAATGCCAAAACTAGAAGATATTATAGCAGGGCCCGATAAACCAATAGAAGTTGATCTAGACGTAGAACAAATTCCCAAATTTCGTCCTCAACTTATACACGTAAGAGTGTTGTGTGCGTCCTACGATCCATAATCATCATAGCACACAAACTGTTCATAAGTTTTGTACATACATGTCTTTTTTGTATATTTTTATGTGTTTAAAATGATGCAACTTTTTTGTTGACTATTCTCAAAAAATCTGTTTTTTAATAGTATATTCCTTATATCGCGTATTTCCTGTTCTATGTATTCTTCGCTTGTTGGTCGTTTAGAGCTGGATGCTAGTATGTTAATTACAGACTACAGTTGTGCCTGGTGCTTGTTGGAAATTCGCGCTTAGGTAACAGTTGATAGGCGTGAGATTCCGTTTCCGATGTACAGTGTAATTTAATAAACTGTTCGGTTTCTTGATAACAAACGCATGTAGGGATGCAGCTTTTTTTCTCTAAGACTACAGTAACGAATGTTTTAAGAAGCTACCGAATCAGTATCTCATTGTAATAACTGTAATAAGTATAAATCATGGCATAACAGAGATGGAAAGTCGTTTCATGGTGGAAACAGTGTCTAAACAGATTATAGTCTCTCTTCACATTTGACCAGTTACTAGTATTATTTGCGATGTATTTTAAATTACTATTTTGTTTTTAAATTAATAGTTGCAAGTTTTCATGTTTGCATTGGATGTTATATTGAATCAGCCCTTACTTAAAATCCATCATAAAAATGATGATTAATGCACATACAAATCAAATTCTTCACTCTTTTTAAAAAGTACTATGACAATATGTTTTCTGAAGAGGACACTGTGTGGCAAAACATATTTGTCAGACGACATTTTAATAAAAGTCAAGATTTTAACTAGTGTGTGTTTTATTCATAATTTGCATTTATTTTAATTGTTATTTTTAGTATAGTATCTCCAAACCTAGTTATGATAATTACTATGAATTCTTCATATGTATTTATTTTATTTATTCAATTTTATTTTTCAAAAATCTACGTTGTAATACGGAATTAACAAAAAAACTTATTTCCGTGGTGAACGCGATTTCTGTAAAATTCAATTTCAAAGTTAATCAAACTCCCCATAAATATCCTAGGATGCACTCAGAAATTTATGGATAAACGCAGTTCGCCAGTCAAGGGGATGTTGTTACTACCGTGTGTATACGTGGTTTCTATGACTACAAACTGTCTGGACCAAGATCGTATCACTTCGGTGCAAATCGTTCTAGTAGATCTTGTGATCCTTGACCGTTGAAAGGGAAGGTAGTCGGACACAGTTTGAATACAGACGAATGATGACGAAGCGGTACGAACATTTCGGCTACAGCAGAATATGATCTTCCGGATGGTGGGGAATCCGGAATCCGGTGTAAACTCCGGACTGCAGACTGCGGGCGTGTCTCTAGCTGCAATAACAACAGTTTCGCCCACATAAAGTCTGGTTTTAATTCGATATTGTGACGTAAAAAGACAGTGTTGCGCGCTTCAAAATGCAAGTAGTAAATTTCATTTGAATACATATTTTTGATTCAGATCTTGAAATAAAATTTTCTATTAACAAGTTGTGAACTTTATTATTTAATGAGGCAATGCAAGTTTGATATGCCCGTAAGACATTCGTCAGAATTGCCTATTTCGTGTTGCTGTAGGAATAATTATAATAAAAATAAACTTTCTGATTCTATGCAAAGTGTAACATCAAAGTTATTATATAGAATTGCATTCACAATTTGGCATGTTGCTTTTTACATTGAGAACGAACAGGTAAATATATATTATGGATATGTATAAAAATAAAAGAGAAAATGTAATTTTATTAAATATTCAAATTATGAAAATTTTTCTGTAATATTTGTGTTGTGTTATAGTATTTTTTAATAATTATAATTTAATATGTGTACATATACTGAACTACGTTATCCTCAAATAATAATTTTATTTATTTGCTGTTATAAAAAGTATAGCATGCACAACATCTTTATTTAAATGTATTTTCGATTTTTGGGGGAAAGTTGCATTACTAAGATAGCTAAATAATGCAATATTATACAAAATGTACTATATTTTTCAATTTAATGCTTTTTTTCCTTTTTCTAATTCGATAATAGCAAATTTGTTTCTCAATGAATATCTAAAGCTTCTTTATCTTTATCATATTACATATACATATATATATATATATATATATATATATATATATATATATATAATATTATATATTATATATATAAAGAAATACATATTCATAACAAAACAAAACAAAAACCCAGAATTTGGCAACATTAATGTGTCCAATTTGATCATAATCGTTTTTTTTTGTATGGTAGTCTGTGATAGTGTCTTTTCCAAAACTATTTCGTGCACTGTAAATTTTAAAAGAATTTATACAATGTGAAGTGTAAAAACGTGAATTACGTATAATTGTAGAACTGGGTTGCACCTGATTATTATAAGGTTACAAACTGTAAATTAAAATATTAATTTCGTTTTTTCGTGTTTACAACAAAAACGTAATGTTTAAAGGATATTATTTTTTTTTATTTAAGTAGATCGTTAGTCTATTTTAACTAAATTTTTACCTAATCTAGCGACCTTTAGTGGACCAAACATTTTTTAATTATAGTTTCAAAATTTGTCCGAACACATTGGCAAAATTTTCTAATTTAACTTGAAATAATCATGAAACCTTGATACTGAAAATCCAAATGTAGATTTGTAGAGAAGTTTCATTCTAATTCTTATTACATTCTATTGTAATCTATTATATTCTAACGAGTGTTCAGAAAAATCTGGAGTCGAGTAGATTTGGTCTATCATTTGTACTAAATTTTAAATGTCAATAATTGTCGGAATCTGATATCAAAAATAGTATTTCATATATTTAAATACACAGTTTTACAACTACCATTCTACAAAATTGTGTTAAGAATACGTATCATTCTGCCGTACTCTATATCAAAAATAATTTCAAATTTCCATGGAATACTTTGATTCCGGATTTTTCTGAACTCTCGTTATTTTATTGAAATTGGAAAGATTAGAGATTTTGAAGCAACAAATGGTTTACAAAGAACATTTTCACAAATTCTCGTCTTTGATTATTATACCGTGTGACTATAAATGATTGAAGCAAATATTTAATTCGGCAACATTGAGAAATTGACTTGCCTGATCATTCGCCTTTTTAGTTAGAATATTTTGAATAAATATGAATGACACATTTTTAGGATTACTTGTTTGACTTTTACTTTGTCAAATGTTTGACAAACTTAAATTTAAGAATCAAGCATGTCAACATATAGTTGCAAAATTATTGCTAGCTGAAGAAAAAAAATTTTTAATAATTTATCGTCTAGTATATCTGTTATAACGATAACTATAGAATTATATTGTTATTATTGCCTTAGTATTAAATCGATTATCGAATTTGAATACATAATGCAATTACTGTAATACACCGTCAAAATTTTGTTGATTCTATGTCAAATTAATGTAAGGTTGCTATATACAATCGTGGATGTGGCATCAAGCATGTGTATACATGTGTATATGTTCAACTGAGAAGTTAAATGCAAAACGTGGTTTAAATTACTCCTTACTTTTCCATTAACACATTATTACTAGTAGAATTGATCCTCCTGCCTTGTTATCTTAGGTAGACTTCCGAATACCGTGAGAAACGTTAATATTTACGGAAGCAAGATTATGCTACTTCAAAAATGAATCTGCTTCTGAAGGCTTCTCTAATACACTCAGCCAGGAACTTCAATTCGTTGGATTTGGATCTGTTTCTTTAGTGATGAATCATCACTATACAAGCTAAAGAAGCTTATAGTTTGTAGCGCTGCTGCTCCATATATGTGCAAAGCAATGTGGGGATTACAGATTTTATACCCGCACCTCCTGATACATGTAACTTGTGTAGCGCATTCTTTACACCGAATAGCTGATTTAGTTCGTAGTCTTTATCCAAACGTTAATATGCTGATATCGTCTGCGAAAAGGATTTTTCTTAAAGCATCAAGTCGTGTCCAAAGGTTACGGGAAATTGCAGGAGACGTTCCACTTCCAACCGCGCCCATCATTACAAGATGGAGTTGGATCGACGCTGCTGAACATTTTGAAATTTTGAAGAAAATTGTTGACGAATTCGACTGTGAAGAAGCGCAGTGCATTGGAGAAACACATAGTGTTCTGAGAAAAACAAATGTTCGAGAAGATTTTATCTTTATTCGAGCTAATCTGCAGTCTCTACACTAGAAACTAAAGGATTATCTTTATCAAGACAGCATTTAAATAGTAGAAAATATAGTAGTTAAACGATTAGCAAAACTCCAGAAAAATTATTTCATCAATAATTTAAGCGCACTGCTGTCAAAAAATACGGGCTATTAACAACTGAAGAATATCAGTGAGGTATTGCGAAATAAATCATCCCTTAATGAAAAAAATGAACATTTAAATGCCAGTGACATTTTAAAATATGAATTTGTACCAATAGTGTCGTGTGATGACGACAATAGGCGCAAATTTATTTTGAAAATTTGTTACATCGTGTTTTAGTTAAATATAATTATAACTTGTTTCTATAATATCAATAATTTTGAATCTAAAAAAATTGTGTATTTTAACGGAAAAATGAAAATGTCTTAATATACAAAATTAGTATTTATTTTTTTACAGTTGATTTTTAATGAATATTTAAGTCTATATTCTGAATGTTTTTGGTGCATATTTGCATACATATTTTGAAGTTTTTTAGTGCATAGTTATTGTAAGCCTAGTGATGACAATATAATCTCATTATTGCTTTTTTTAAATTCTTTTTCAACGTATTATTATTGTTTTGATATTTATTATTCGTCTTTGGCAATTTAATAAATATTATTATTTTTCTTATTTTTTTATTATTAAAATTTCATTTAATCGTCTAATATATTTTGAGCATTTTTATGTGTTAAATTAAACTCCACTACTTAACCTTGAAAGTCATTTATATATTTTTATATTTTCTTATATGCAATACAAATAACAAATAACAGTCAGCTTAAATTTATGAATATTCGTGGAATTAAACATATAAAAATATAAAAGTCGTGAAGCGGAAAATATAATAAGGTAGTAACCACAAAACATTCCTGATGCGTCATAAATATTCGACTAAATTAACGACTCAATGTATCTAACGGGTGACTATAAATTATTGAAATCTTTTTTTGAGCTGGCAACAATTCTGCTACTTTATGCTGACATGCCATTCCACACGCTCCACATACAACAATGTATTATTAACACCAATTTTTTCCAAACCGTTTTATAAGTGAAGGGTTTATGCGCAAGTAGATCGCCTTATTTGACGCTTCTGGATTTCTTTTTACCCCTTATTTATAAAACGTTATATATAGAAATTCCGTCAACAATTTGCAAGAACGACGGTCCCAATTGAAGAGACAATTGCAAATATGGAACCCGAAATATTAAATAATGTATTCAGCGATTTATCACGATGAGTTCAGTGATATTTGCCAACAATCTGAGAATTTTCTTTGAATAATTTTCTTTGTACATAATTGTACTATTTGTAATGTAGGTTCGTAAAATTTGTTTCAACTATCATTTTGTATAAACCTCACTTCTGATATCAGTTAATATTGTTTTACTGGTAGTACTAACCTCGTGTCATCCATATTTATATAAAATATTATAAAAAAAAATATATTAAGCGGCAAACCAATTTCTCTTAGTTAACAAATTAATCCGTGAATATTAACAACTTCTATCTTACCAATAATGTAATTGAGAAAACGATAATTTAATGAATTAACGTCTATGTGCAATGGTATTTTTAGCCCATTGCCTATGTTTGTCATGAAAATATACTATATAAATATTTTGAAATAAACATGCTACGCTCTGTAAGTCGAGACCATAGAAAAGAGAGGAACTCAAGTTTCGGGCGACGAAGATTGCCTCACCTACCCGCCCGTGCCAACGTCTAGCGGCCCACCCGGCTTTAGAAACAGCCTCAGTCCAAGGGTGGGGAGAGCCAGAGGTACTTCAGTACACGAATTAAGGTGGTATAGGGCGCCACCGAATTTAGAACCGCTAGACGTCGCAAAATTCGGAAATGGTGATCAACAAAAGTAGGCAAGACGCGCAGCGGGTAGGTGATGCAACCAGACCGTCCGAAACGTAAAGAAAAGAAAGAAAGAAAAAGGCGGATTTCAGCCAAAAGTAATTAGACTTTATTTTAGGACACCAACTTATAATAATAAAAAAAAGGAATTAAATTTTGCTAGTTACAAAAAAAAGGACAAATTAAGTATGTTAACAGACCGTTTGTGCACAGAAGTTCACAACCCAGCAAAATACGTATTTCGTTGGTTCACATATAATTTAAAACCAAAAATAGAATGTCCGATCTTTTGAACAGACCCGGCACATATAGAGAGATTTTGTTACATGCAGATATTGATAAGTAATAAATTTGTGCAAAATCGCAAAGTTGTGGTCTGAGAATATAATTAATTAAAGTTAACGGTAAGATATAATTAGAGAAAATAATAATAATAATAATAAAAGCTTAAAATTAAAATTACCGAATATCCATCTAAAATTTTACTGTACAGATTTACAAATCTAGCAAACAAGTTTAATATTCACAAAATAATACCCACGTTTTCTACGCTAAAGAAAACAGCAAAAAAAAAACTCTTTCGATGTTTTCGAAGCAAAAATAAGTTCTTGTCCCCATGAGGAACAGATGTATAATTTAAATAAACTCTATCGAAATAAATTTAACAAACAAAAAAAAGATACGTATTGCAATTTTTAATGAGATATACTAATAAAAAGGTAATTGAATTAACTAAATAAAAATTAAAAAATGATGTCTGGAACGACGCAATAACTAAGTTAAATAACTAAACAAGGAAAAATTGCATCTAAAAAAAAGGTTCAACAAAGAAAACTAATTTAGTTTAAATTAATAAAATAATATTTTAAAGTCTTAGCTGTGTCCGTCTCCTTCCTGCAAGCGGGATATTCGTGCGCGTCGTCGGTTTCCTGCTGTGAACGACGTTTGCGTCAGTAGAGGAAAAAACATGTTATCGAGAACACAGGATAATGTCCGATGGTTAACAACGCAATATAGTGTATCGTAGAGAAGGAGTCAATCGGCTCTAATCGTCATCCATAAATCCCCTGCCGGGTAATTGTAGTTACAATTAAAAATTGTAGCGACTAAATAATAACCTCGCACAAACGAGAGGGCTGCAAAAAAAACAGAATACGACTTAATGCAAGGCCCTACAATAAGCTGTTACAAAACAAATGACGAATGACAGTCATCGACCTTCTCTCTATCGATAGCGATTTCAGACTCTTCTCTCTAGAAGTTATCGCCACTCGAGAATCGAGAGGGGAGGAAGACCACGAAGAAAAACTAATACGTAATTATTGTATGTGAAGATATACGCACGCAAACGAAAGTACTACAGTTCGGTTCAAAATAAACATAACGGAATAAAATAAAAGAAGAAATTTGTAACCAAAACGAGGACGTAGCTACGAGCGCGTAACAAACAATTCGCCTAATTTCAAGCGATTTGATTCAATTCTCATCATATTTATAAAATAAGCGTCCCTGTAAAACGTTGTCAAGGTTTAGTTGATTTTATGACCGGAGTTACTGTAAAGGAGTTATTCACAACCATAAATATGGCATCAAATATTCATATTTATTTGATTTAAAATCATAATCTTGTTTGTAAGCATCCAAATGCGGGCATAAATTGATCTTTATAGGACAGGTTAATCAAAAACTGCTAAGCAACAAATTGGACTAATAATTTAAACAAACGCTAATATGCAACATCTACTAACGTCAAGGAAAATGATATATTACTATTTATGGGAATTAAAAGTAGAATTGCTGGATTTGAAATTGTAACGTGACACGAACCTACGCCTTTATTTGCTTGTGGTATACTTATGGAAACTCCCTCATATATATACGGAGCAATTTTAATCTTGTTCTGCTGTTTTTCTAGCTAAGATTTGGCTATCTTCAGATCGCCATCCACCCAATTGTCCAACGTTGTTGTGTCATTGCCGCGTTCAACTAGTATGGTTGCAGTACTTCTGTAGAAATTAATATATCCTGTGTATTATTTGCAGTGGGCAATTTCAGAAATTATTTTAGTGGTATTTTTCCCTACCGGCTGCGAACTACACTACAACGAAAAATAAACTTTTAATTTTGTTATATTTAAGACATAAAGTAACACTTGGCACTTGCCGCAAATTCTAAATATTGTTTTAATGTTTTAGAAACTACAATCGAATAAAACGTTGTATGTACCATGAGTATAATTATCCATAGTGCCTCGGGAAATTAAAAGCCCTCATGCGTCAGGCTTTAAACGTTCCTCCGTGCCATAATCTCTTAATTGTGCCTTTAATATATAAATAACTATTAGATCACTTTTTTCATAAAGCTACAGTAAATGCTATTACTTTATCCATCTAATTTTTCCTTGCAATTTTTATTTTCTGCGCCCTTAGATATCAATACTAAAACAAAAAATAGATTTATTACAATTACTTAAACTGAATATAAATGTAATTCTAAGTGATGAGAACAGTATTGAATATTGTTAAAACTCTTATTTGTTTAATAAATATAAACATTTAAATGTTTTTCGATCCGCTAATTGAATATGAAAATATTTTATTAAACATTAAAATGTAATACTTTTTTTAAATAAATTTATTAATCTATGTATATTTGCGGCATATCAAACAAATAATAAGATTTTGCTTAAGATTTATTTTGTCAATTGTTGAGATACTCCTTAGTCACAACAATAAGAAATTATGTTGGGAAATGGAATATCAACATGTTTTGTAATGAGTAATGAGGTCGGAAATTGAAAACAGGGGTTTCAATAAACTGGTAATTCAGTCGTCTAAAAGGTCGACCTCTATTAATAACCTAAAATGTAAACAAACGGAAGCTTATCGTAACACGTATCGTGTCTGTATAGTGCATGTACGAATACTCGGTTTTGCGTGCACGTCTAAATATTCGTTACTTTCTCTATATTCAATATAAAACATGTCCTTTAGGAAACTTTTATATGTAGGTACATTTGTCTGTTATAAAATATAACGTTGCAAAAACTATATAAAAGTTGATATATGGTATTTGAAGCACTGTGGATTAAAACACTTACCCAGCGCTAGAAAAGGTACCTTTTACTCGCTATTAACTTCCCTGGTTTTAATAACAACATTAAAAATGATCTGCATGTCCGGTGTCTTCAGAATTCCAAATTGTCGAAACTATCAGTGATACTCAACTTATTGTTGGGACGTCTAAAATGTTTTTTCCTGGTATTCACACCACTGTATCAGCCGACGCCAGTCATAAACGTCAAGATATTAATTTCAATATTCTAGACATTACAACTGATGAGTGATGAGATTATCACAGCTATAGATAAATTTTATTCTTCTAACGATTTGCGACCTATTTGCCTTTTATACAAGAACTGTACTGTAAGTATCTTGTAGATCTGATGCAGCTATTTATAATAATTTTTATATTATAAATTAAAATAGAAATAAAACTACGGTTCTAATCTTCACTTTTAGTGAAGATAACTAAAAGTGAAGATTAGAACCGTAGTTTTATTTCTATTTTAAATTATGGATCTTCATCAAGTAAATGCCGAATCAATTCAATTATAAATTAAGCTATTCCGAATAATTGAAATTTTAATAATATTACACATATGTTCAAGAAATAAAATTGCTCCGACAACAACCACTGCAGACCTATCAATATTGTACCGAACTGTGATAAAATATTCTTCTCCGCTATAATAGATTATTTAGTTGTTAATAATCGAATTTGTCAATTCACTGTACTGTGGTATATCTTCTAAATAGGCGCCAGCAAATTCACGTTATTTAGAAGATATACCATAATACAGTAGATTCGTGCTATTCGTGCCCCTGTATTTACGAATTCGCTTATTCGCGATTCTGTTTTTATTGTCTTTTCTCGTTATCTGCGCTCCGTATTCGCGGTTCAATATGATAGTTCCCCTAAAGTTTCAATATTTCTTTTATTCATTTATTTTTTTAAAACTTCATAAACCGTATTCGGCTCTTATACGCAATATGTATGGTGTATATGTATTCGTGTCGATTACATACATAGATAGATACATACAATTATTTTTCTACCCCGATATTCGCGAATTCAATGTTCGCGGTGTTTTCGTGGAAGGCAGCCTCCGTGAATAGCGGGGGTCCACTGTAGTATCGTAGTATGTTTTGATTTCTAAGTTAGAATATCATGGTTTAGCTCCTAACATTACTTCTTATTTACAAAATCTATTAGGTTGTCTACAAATACTTGTTTTTTTCTCATTTCTTTAATATTTATTCAGGAGTTTCTACTTAGGATCCTTTGCGTTTAGCATCTATAATAAAAATCAGGTTTCAACGAAATCTATGCATTCTAGACAAATGTACTGTGTATGTGTAATGTAATAATATTCAATTATACATATATGAGGACCGTTTGAGTGTAACTTTTCAATGAAATACTTATTTTGGAATAAAAAATATTCCGACTTACGCTAATATATAATAGGCAATTCATGCCTACAAAAAAAATCAGAATAATTGAAACATACATGAGTGGGTAAAACCCCACCAGTTTTGTATATATAATACAAAGGTATTTTTAATAATATAAAATATTATTAAAAATCTGGTGTGAAGAACACAAATACAGGTTCACTATTAATATTTTCTTTTTGTGAACGTGTCCGAACATATCCCTCCCCAGAGACGCAGATACGTATTTCGCCTTTCTATAGGCTCATCGGTACGCCCCTGCTGGAGAAAGAATACATTCAGACACATTCACAAAAAAGAACCACATCGCCATATCACAGAAATTATCCAGACCGAGTGTAGAAGTAAATTCAGCGCTAGAAGCGCGTCGTTGGTTCGCATTGGTTATGTGGACAGGGCGAGGTACTTCGGCTGCCTGACAACAGGCAGTTTCTTCAGTTCTGAATCAAAACGTGTCAACAAATAAGCATAACATTGGCCAGTTATTGGTTTCCCCTTCTCTAAATAATCAGTAAAAATAACACCTTTAGAATACCAAAAACCCGTGGCCATGAGCCATCAGTCGAAAAAACGATTTTTGTTTTCTTGGGGGCACGCTACCGAGAGAAATCCATTGCTTACACTGTATTTTGTTTTCTGGAGTATAGTGATGTATCCATTCCAAGGTTCATTCCCGCTTTTATATATGTAAATATTAATAACGTGAAGAGAATCGAATGCGTGTAATACAAAAAAAAAAATTAAAATGAAACTATTTAGCCTTGGAAGCTAGTATTGAAGTGAGGAAGGTTGGACATTATTTTTTCGTCAAACTGTACATACACAAAACATTATAAAAGTAATAAAATTTAGTGGATAATTTACACTTCTAAAGCCCTTGCATTTTGAAATAGTATTAAAAATTAATATCAAAATTAAATTAAAAACATGCGATACAGAAGAGAACATTAAAGTAAGTAATAATCTGAATGAAGCCTTGTTTATTCAATACTGCATGCACTACTGGAGTTATATCTATTCAAGGTCGATATTGAACATGCCCATGATCAAAAGTAATTTAATACATATCCACCAGTTGGAAAAATATTTATGTGTGCTTCTACGCTAGGCAATGAATGCAACTAGAATATTTCTCAAGATAGAATTAATGTTAAATATTGTCTACCGTTTCCATATATTTTCCCAATTTTAAATATATTTTATATATTCTATTTTCTGAAGCCAAATCAATAAGGATTATGATAATTTTTGATAAAAATTAATTATAATCTCATAATCACTGTTCCAGATTCTCAGGAAATTATTTTATACAAAAGTATTATAACATTGTTCAATAATTGTCCAATAGAACAGTTTTAATATTTATTTCTAAAAACATAATTACAAAATTAAAGTTTAACGTATCGGTTAAAAAATTTAGTGATATTTTTTGTTTTGTTAAATCAAATATAAAAATTTAAAGAAAAAACTTCGTTCCAAAATTTTAATCTTAATAATATTGATTTTTTTATAATGAATTTTTTTTAAATATATAGTCCATCTTTATAGAATTGTTTCCACCGTTTACTCTAAAAGGTTTTATTTTGATTTGCCTATTAACTTCAACCTAAATACAAGTTTTTAAGTTAACTAGATTTTTTTTGAAATTTCTAAGATAAAGATAAAATGTATCTTAAATCTGAAATTTATCAGTGCCTGCATATTCAGGAAGAGTAACACAATATGCAAATATCCTTTCTTCTATAAATTCTAGTCCTTGATACAATAAGGTAAGCATTTTCGCTCTTATAGATTCATAATAACTGCACTCCAAACTAGCCATCGAGAGTTTTCAGTCACCAATCCCGCGATTGGGTATTTGCGAGTGCTAACATAAATCACATATGATTTAGTTATCAATTACATTAACATCAACTACAACAATGATTTAGTTCAACAATCTTTACCAACTAGTATAACTAATATAATATATCACGGAACGCATTTAAGATTTAATAATTTCTCTTAGAAAAGTACAGATTGAAACTTAATGGCAAACAATATGACCTCCTTTTACTATTTCTGTGTGAATCATGTGAAAAAATTATGTTCCTGTGCCCCCTAATTGTATGTACTATTCATTTTCTATACTTTTCCTATTGTGACATATTAATGTCAATCCTAAAGGCTGAAAGAATTTTAAAACCAAACGAGTTCTTAATATATAAAATAATTCATAGCTTTGATACTTCACTTCGTGACAGGTGTCCTAATAAGGTTGTGGGGAGCATACAGATATTACAGGAACTATATTGGGAGAGCCGGTATTACAAATGCCGGCGGACAGTATGGCACCTCAGATTAGGTTAAGCTAAGCCGAACATATCTATACCGACCATGGAACAGGCAAGGGTTACCTGTTACACGGATGGATCACAATGGGAAAACGGACGGTTTTCCAGGATGAATTGTTTGCAGTGTCAGCCTGAGCAGTAACAATACTGTCTCACTGATATAGGTTTCAGGACATGAGGGGATTAAAGGCAATGAGAACTGCTAAGGAAGGTTCTAATAGGAACTTCATTAGACTAGAACCTGTATGTGGAATCGCTAGGTATTCCGCTAGAAGAGAGATCTGGTTATCATTAGAAAAATAACATAAAGAGTAATGAAGATTAACGAAAGGAAAACTCCAAACTAAGACACTACTAGAAGAGTTGGACGTTAGGCTTTCAGCCAACTTAATTCGTAGAAATAAAAAGAAATTAAAATTATTACCGGGTTAATCACCGGACATTGTCCTTTAAGGAGGCATGTGGCAGCATGGGTTTGGTTCGCGAGCCCTGGCATAGACGATGTGAAAAACGGAAGGAAACTAGCCTTCATATAGTATGCACTTGGGAGGAACTGAAGGGACTCAGATAGAAATATTTCGGAAGAGATCTATTGGATCCTATGAGGGTACACAAATTTCCCCTGAGGAGAATAGTGGCTTTTATCAAAGACACAAGACTATCGGAATGGAACTGAGACATCTATTGGGGGTGGTACAAAGTGCATTGTGCTCAAGCGCCCGGACTTACTGGCGTCCAACCCAAAGAACTAGAAGTAAAGTTCCTCGGCGAACTCCAGTTTTTTCGCAACAGTTTCTCATGTTATTCATTACTCATTGGCAGTTTATTTGTGTGTATGTATCATGTAATCAACTTATTCCAGTTATATGTACAAAATACTAAATAATCCATTAAAAAAATTTGTCGTATTATATACTTTTTCTAAGACCTAACCTAGATATTTAGTTTTGTACATGTAATTTCGGTGAGTTAGCTCTATAATATATAGTTTAAATGTAATCCAACTTTTATATTTAGGTAAATAGATTCTGAAATGACCGTCTAGAGGTGGTATGTTCGAAATTGTTTTGCTATCTTCCTCTAAATGAAAAAACAGAAAATTGATGATACTTTCGGAATGTTAAAATATGTAGTTTCTTTTGTTCATTCCTCTTTCAAACTAATCAAATGAAGAGATCCTTGAGAAATATTGTTGTAGGACATTCCGTCCTATCTAATGTAAAGATCAAAACAAGAAATTATTAGTAATGTGTTAGGATTAATCATATAAATCAATTTAAAGGAGCCAAATTTGACAGCTCGACATTACCTTGTACGGTGAATTGAATGAAATATTTATTTTACTTAATTGTTATTTCTCGATTAAAATCATCCCGTACAGCAGTCAAACTTGAGTTTTAGAGTTTAAAAGTGATCAATTTCATGATGCTGGACTTATACACAGTACTTCACTTTTTACAATTTACATGGGGGATCTGCCAAATATGTATGTGCATAAATCCAAAGCATCCGACGTTAAGTTTATGATTATCACATCACCAAAATTAAATTTAAAATTATTAAAATATATTGAAATAGAATAAATAGTTATATAATTGATTCTCAATCAACGTTTTATACAAATATTAAGCAAAATACCCAGCTTTGAAAAAACAAAAGAGAGTGCTGCGTCCTATTTTACATCGTTTAGAGAAGCTAGTCGAAATTTTTAACGCTCCAAGAAATTTAATTTAAATCACCGAAAAAAAGCCAAATGAAACCTTGTTATTATCCCTGAAGATAAAACAAATCACCAGCGCATTTTGAAACATTTTCCAAGTGCTTACTTCCTGAATTGAGGTTAGAAACACAAAATATCACAAATACTGTTATCCCGGCTAGAATATAGAATATTCCTGTTTCCTGACTCTATTATCCAGTACGACACACAGAGAAGATCAATATCTCTGTCCATCATTCATCTCACAGCGATTAGACGTATTTACACATCGGTATTCAGGAATAAAAAGATCGTAACTATAAATCGATCTAAACCACTAAAAATCTATTTCAATATTTTTTGTAATAAATTAAATAATCAATATATCCTATATTTCATATTTATCACTCACCTTAATTTTAAAGAGATATTCCAAGTAATAATCAAAGAATTATATTTAATCATTCTCATTTTTTGTAAAGTAAGATTACGTTTATCAAACGTAACTCATGACATGTAGTTATAAGTGCAATTATTCCAATGTTACATCAGTACCAACTATGAGATAATTTATCACCATTAAATATTCCTTGATATACATATAACTAAATATTATTTTATTTAAAAAATTAGTCAAATAATGTACACTCTTAAAGTCATAACAGATAACTATATTATTAATGTTTTTTTTCTGAACCCGCTCCTTAACAAACTCATATAATATCCTTATCATAATTTATCACACCCTGAGATTTAACATTTAACTTTAGATAAATTGTCCTGATACAACAGAGGGATTAAGGTAATTACACTTTATACTATATTTGTAATTATAGTTAATAATTAGAATACGCTAACATAAACCCTCACTTATATAAAAATCTATCAATATGTATATATTTCTAGTTCGACGGAACAATATACACACAACTACCAGTACGTTAAATTATTTTTCACTTAAAAATTACCACGAAATTGACAACGCTCCAACTTTACTCTAACCATTCTCAAAATAGGGTAAATTAATGTACATAATTATTTTTACACATATCACCATTTTATGCAACACATTTTTTCAAACGCTGGATCTATTTATTCATTCCGTCCATGAAAAAAACTTTCTAAGATTTTTTATTTTGATCTGGAGCAACCACTGGGGTTGTTTCTTTTCGAGTTGCATCATATTGATTTTTGCCTGTTAATTTACTGGCAAGAAAATGAGCATTAGTTGGCCAAGCTACGTCACTGTTGATCCAATTGCAAAGCGCGGCCCGAACTTCCGTATCTAATGAAAAATGTTGACCTTTAAATACCTACTTCAATTTTGGGAACAACCAAAAATCTAAAGGTCAGGGCTGTATGGACGGTGCGAAGCAACCATGAATTTCAGGCTCATCACTGTCTTCATCGTTTCGTTGCTACAATGCGATCTGGTTTCATTCATCGTGGTATAAGAAAAAATTCTTTCTTTTCGGTCTTGCTCTACGCATACGATTCTTTAGTGGTGGTAAAGTTTTGCAGTATCTTATTGAATTCATCGTTGATCCCTTCGGCGCAGATATTCGATGTGCTCTTTGCATCACAGAAAATGGTGAACATGACTTTCTACGCTGATGGAACTGATGGCGAACATTCTTCACATTAATACAATCGTTTCTAAAAAATGCTTTCAAACGCGTGTAGATTTCGATGAGCAGCGTTAAAAATTCTATCACAGATCGCATCTTAGAAATCGAACTCGTGATAAATGAAATTTTCCATTCTATGACGATTTACTCGAAATTACCGTCTGCGGGTTAGAACTTGTTTCTATCCCCACTACTCACACAATGGCGTTGTTGGAGACCCTCTATATATCAATTCACCTTCGTAATTAACCATTTTTAATTATCATATTTGTATTGATTAATGTGCATCTGTTGTAAATATAGCAAACAATTTGTCCTTATA
Source organism: Melolontha melolontha (assembly GCA_935421215.2). Taxonomy (NCBI): domain Eukaryota; kingdom Metazoa; phylum Arthropoda; class Insecta; order Coleoptera; family Scarabaeidae; genus Melolontha; species Melolontha melolontha. Next base: position 122,586,335 of record OW285237.1, on the reverse strand, counting down.
AAATTAACTTAAAAAAATATGTTTTGCAATACTACTTAATAATATTTACTCTAGCCTGACCAATTTCTCTGTAGAACAGAAACCTAAAATTAGTTTCATTCTATTTGCAATTAATAAATAGCATTCGAGCTTCAAGTCGAAAATGTGGAACATTTCAAATCCGTAAAAATGATAAGAAATGGAAGTTTACCTCTCGTAATTTTAGATGCCGCCCTTAGATCTCAGACAAGGTAATCTTTAGATTTATAATGTAGTCTATAATTCAATTGATGACCTTGAACATGAAATCTAATCTGTAGTTGCAATTTTTTAAGTTAGTAGATAATTGTTGCACAATATAATGACATCATGAATCATGATAAAAGACGGCAGACTATGTGCCCCACACTGTTACATTTAATAATATACATAAGGTGTATTAGATAAAAATGTAGATTTTACAAAATTTTATGATTTTAAGTATTTGAAATGTGTTTTAAAAACATACGAAAAGGGTATGAATCATAACCTTTTTTGTAAAATCTACATTTTTATCTAATACACCTTATGTGTATTATTAAATTTAACAGTGTGGGGCATATAGTCTGCCGTCTTTTGAATGATTTTTAATATACATGTATGCTTGGATAGACAGAGGAACAAATTCAAAACACCGAATTTACTTCTCTGTAACTGAAAAATACTTTCAGTTTATGATGATGTGGGAAAATATATTTAATTAATTCATAATAGACATCTTTAATCATCTTAAAATTACTATATGATTCACAGACAATTGAAACTTGAACTTTTGCAAGATGACCCCTACATTTTAGGACAAAAAGAATGCAATGCTTAATGTAATTTTTTGTCGTTAATACCATCCTCAGTGGTTTAAATAAATTAGTCAGACAAAAAAAAGCATACGATTTTCCCACTTTTCGCGTATATACGAGGATGATTTGACGGGAAGTGATACTTCAAATGAAACACTTGAATTACAGAATCGATTTTTTATTTTTATACACTTGCAACACCGCTGTTGGAGTTCCATTATACCAATTTTATATCAGCATCAAGGCCGTCAAAATACTGCTCTACTTCTGCAGTAACATCCTTGTCTGTCTTGAAGTTTTGTAAATAAGTGGTAGTCTTAAAAGGGCTAGATCCGGCGAATAGGATGGTTAGGCCATAACCTGGAATCGTAATCCATCTAGTTTTTCTTGAACAATGCAACTGGTGTGCGACAATGCATTGTTATGCTAAAATAGCACTTTCTCTCGACCCATTGTGGGTATTTTCTCGGTAGTGGCAACTTTCACTTTGTTCAAAAGGGCACCATAATATGCCCCATTGATAGTTTGGCCCTTTGCGAGATAGTCGATAAGAAGCATCCCACTCGAATCCCAAAATATTGTAGCCATTACCTTTCCAGCCGAAGAAAACGTCTAGACCTTTTTTGGCGGAGCACTGCCACTCCATATAGCTATGGAGTAATAATTAGCAATTTTAAACCTTCAAAACTGACATCTGCTTTCAAAACTGACATCTGCTTTCAAATACTGACATCTGCTTTCAATAACTGACACCTGCTTTCAAAACTGACATCTGCTTTCAAAACTGACATTTGCTTTCAAAACTGACCTCTGCTTTCAAAACTGACATCTGCTTTCAAAACTGACATCTGCTTTCAAAACCTACTTCTGAAGCAAGGTCTATCGTGGCTTAAGTGGTAAAGCAACAGTCCGGCATGCCGTAGAAAAATTTCGTATGATTTGCTTTGTAATTTTTAGACAGCAATGTTTACATTCACACTTACTTCGCAACTACATACTAATTTGATAATATAGCTATGGAGTAACAATTAGCAATTTCAAACCTTCAAAACTGACATGTGCTTTGAAAACTGACATCTGCTTTCAAGTACTGATATCTGCTTTCAATAACTGACATCTGCTTTCACAATTGACATCTTCTTTCGAAACTGACTTTTGTTTTCAAACCTGACATATACTTTCAATAACTGACATTTGAATCATTAACACTGTTACTTTATAATGCATTTCTAAATAGCTTTAACCAAGGTCTATCGTGGCTTAAGTGGTAAAGCAACGGTCCGGCAAACCGTAGACTTGGGTTCAAGTCCCAACGTAGAAAAAACTTTTCAATTAAAAATTTCTTATGATTTGCTTTGTAATTTGTAGACAATTTGATAACATTTGCAAATATTTCATATAAAAGCCGAGAAACTCCAAGAATTCATCAATTGATATATATATATATATATATATATATATATATATATATATATATATATAATAACTTCGTGACCTTGGTATGATATGGTAAACCTAATCAGTAGGCGATTAAAGGTCTGTATATTACTTCAAAATATATGTATTTAAAAAAACTCTACATGTTTCGGCTGTATACGCCTTTTTCAAGAGAATACAAAATATGAATAAGATTCATATTTTGTATTCTCTTGAAAAAGGCGTATACAGCCGAAACATGTAGAGTTTTTTTAAATACATATATTTTGAAGTAATATACAGACCTTTAATCGAATAAGATTCATATTTTGTATTCTCTTGAAAAAGGCGTATACAGCCGAAACATGTAGAGTTTTTTTAAATACATATATTTTGAAGTAATATACAGACCTTTAATCGCCTACTGATTAGGTTTACCATATATATATATATATATATATCTAAACTATCTAAACTAATATTATAAATTAAGAAATACTGAAAAAACAAGTCAATCAACGGGAGGAAACGTACAGACGGCGTTTCGTTCTGGTTGGAACTTTTCAATGCACGGTATTCCTCGAAGACGGACATTGCTTTTTCATTTCTATACTTTCTGTATATATAGTTAACATTTGGAACTTACTGCAAGTGAGAATTAATGAATATTAAATCACATTCTTACATGTAAATGTCGACTTATATGATGCGTTCATAACTACAATCCGACAAACTAAGTTTGTACCAGTATGCAGAACACACCCTTTCGCGAAAACGAACTTCCTGGTAATTAGGTTAATTAAGAATTAAGAAATACTGAAAAAACAAGTCAATCAACGGGAGGAAACGTACAGACGGCGTTTCGTTCTGGTTGGAACTTTTCAATGCACGGTATTCCTCGAAGACGGACACTGCTTTTTCATTTCTATACTTTCTGTATATATAGTTAACATTTGGAACTTACTGCAAGTGAGAATTAATGAATATTAAATCACATTCTTACATGTAAATGTCGACTTATATGATGCGTTCATAACTACAATCCGACAAACTAAGTTTGTACCAATATGCAGAACACACCCTTTCGCGACAACGAACTTCCTGGTAATTAGGTTAATTAAGAATTAAGAAATACTGAAAAAACAAGTCAATCAACGGGAGGAAACGTACAGACGGCGTTTCGTTCTGGTTGGAACTTTTCAATGCACGGTATTCCTCGAGGACGGACATTGCTTTTTCATTTCTATACTTTCTGTATATATAGTTAACATTTGGAACTTACTGCACTAAGTCGACATTTACATGTAAGAATGTGATTTAATATTCATTAATTCTCACTTGCAGTAAGTTCCTAATATTATAAAGAGGAAACATTTGTGTTTTTGTATGTACGTTTGTAATGTTTTCATACAAAAACTACGGGACCGATTTCAAAAATTCTTTCACCATTAGAAAGCTGCATTTTCACTAAGTGACATAGGCTATATTACATTTTCAAAAAAAAAGGGATCCCTAATAAAAATGCATTAATGTATTATTATTCTTCCTGAAATTGAAGAACCACCAGAACCAATAAAAAACCTTTTAACAAATAATCATACATTGTCAAAGCATTTTTTGAATAACGTACGTAGATACAATAGCCTTTCTCAGACGACTTCGTTTGGGGCAAAAGAAATTCGAGAGGGTAATTTTATGCCAACCTTTAAAGTTGAAGGACAAGTTTATCATCTGATAGGTAGCCTTTTACCGCCATCTGGCCAAAGCCCTCAATTTTTGCAGATATATTTTATTTCTGATGCCGACCAATTATCTCTGCGATCAAACATAGTTTGGTTTTAGCCCCCACGCTAAAACCAGATTTGATAAACAAATTGCAGATCATGTTGAATAGTCACAACGTATATATACAAAGTTTTAAACAAAACTTAGAACTTAACTCTTCGGAAAATTTAAAGCTAATTATTCATTCTGATCGCACACCACAGATAGCACACAAAGGTAGATATAATGATCCTAATGTAAACGAGGTAGTCGTTCTCTTGGTCGATGAAGAGAAGGGCCCTCGGGATATAGTTTTGCACAGTAAAGACGGACAGCTAAGAAGAGTTTCAGAATTACACCGCTCATATGACCCCCTACAATACCCCATAATGTTTATAAGAGGAGAAGATGGTTATTATTTAACCATCCCACAACAAGGTACAGCGCGGAACAAAAATGTTACATGTATGCAACTTTACGCATATAGACTGATGATAAGAGCAAATTCTTTTAATACTTTACATTATTATACAGACTTATTTAGCCAATATTGTGTCGACATGATGGCAAAAATTATTTCTGAAAGATTAAATTATATTTCTCGGAATCAACAACAACTGAGGGCTGACGATTACATCCATCTTAGAGATGCCTTAAACCAAGACGCAAATGTTGACCCATCAAATATTGGTCAACATATAATATTACCATCATTTTTTACAGGTTCTCCGCGTTATTTGCACGAAAAAACACAAGATGCAATGACTTACGTCAGAAATTATGGGAGACCTGACTTATTTGTCACATTGACATGCAACCCGGAATGGGATGAAATTAAAGCATTGCTATTCCCAGGTCAACGGTCCTTCGACCAGCATGATATTATAGCGAGGGCGTTTCATTTAAAAATGAAAAAATTCATAAAATTAAATACCAAAAACGAAATTTTCGGGAAAGTAAAATGCCACATGGCAAGTGTAGAGTGGCAAAAGCGCGGCTTACCTCACTGCCATTTGTTGTTCTGGCTGGAAAGAAAAATCCAGCCAGACGAAATTGATAGTATTATAGTTGCCGAGCTACCTGACCCACAAATTGATCCAGGATTGTTCGATATCATAACAAAAAATATGGTGCATGGACCGTGCGGAGAGCAGAACTTAACGGCTCCGTGTATGAGGAACGGTATCTGCACTAAAAAATACCAACGATGTTTCGTTAACGATACCCAGACCGGAGTGGATGGTTATCCAGTATATCGTCGCCGTGACACGGAAAATGGAGGTCGGAACACTACATTGAATATTAGGGGAAGTAGGGTCAACATAGATAATAGGTGGATTGTCCCTTATTCCCCACTGTTATGCAAAACATTCAACGCTCATATCAATGTTGAATATTGCCACTCGGTCCAAGCTATAAAATATATTTGCAAATATATTAATAAAGGATCAGACCAAGCCACATTCAGCGCTAGAAATCCAAACAATGAAGTAGAAAACTATTTAAATGGCCGATATATTAGTACATCTGAGGCTGTATGGAGAATATTAGAATTTCCAATTCACGACCGGTATCCTACTGTAGTGCATTTAGTTGTCCATCTAGAAAATGGTCAGAGGGTCTATTTTACATCAGGAACAGCTCAACAAGTAGCCCAAAACCCACGCAAAACGACTTTGCTGGCGTTTTTTGATCTGTGTATTGAAGATGAATTCGCCAAAACTCTGCTTTACCACGAAGTCCCGCAATACTATACTTGAGCTAATAATAAATTCAGAAGAAGGAAGCATGGTGAAGATGTAGTTGGCCATCCGGGGATAAAAAGAGACGCCGCTTTAGGTAGAGTTTACGGGATACATCCGCCACAATCGGAGTGTTTTTATCTCCGAATTCTGCTACATCACGTACGCGGTCCGACCACTCGAATATCTAAAGACTGTAAATGGTATTGTCAAGGAGACTTTTCAGGCAGCTTGCCGTGATTTAGGTTTACTTGAAAATGATGACCATTGGGACTATGCCCTAAGTGAAGCTTCGCTCTCAGAGTGTCCAAAAAATCTAAGAGAGCTGTTTGTAATCATTCTTTTATTTTGTCACGCATCGAAACCAATGAAGTTGTGGGATAATTTTAAAGATCATTTGTGCGAAGATATTAGACATAGAATCAGACAGAAAACCCAAGATTTTACTTTACCTTTCAGTGAAGACATTTATAATGAAGGTTTAATAGAAATAGAAAATAAACTGTTGCGATTAATTGATAAAAGTTTGAGTGATGTTGGATTACCTCCTTCAGTTCGTTCCCACAATAATACAGACACTATAGCACGTTATAATACCGATGAATTAACAGAATTTGTCAATGACAATGTCTCAAAATTAGTCCCTGATCAAAAACATGCTTTTAACACAATAATAGACGGCGTAGACAACAACAGGGGGAAATATTTTTTTTATACGCTCCAGGAGGTACAGACAAACATTTCTCGCTAATTTGATTCTTGCTAAGATAAGACAGACAGGCAAAATAGCAATAGCAGTAGCTTTGTCAGGGATTGCTGCAACTCTATTGAGTGAGGGTAAAAGTGCACATTCCACATTTAAACTCCCACTGTCCGTCTCTTTGGAGCAACAATCAACATGTTCTATCCGCAAGAATGGACCTCTTGGCAAATTATTGCAAGACGCGTCAATAATAATTTGGGACGAAAGCACTATGAGCCACAGAGCTCATGTGGAGGCTGTTGACCGAACTTTAAAAGACCTTGGAAACTCTGCAGCTGTTATGGGTAGTATAACTTTAGTGTTTGCCGGAGACTTCAGACCGACTCTTCCAGTAGTTAACAGGGGCACGCGGGCAAATATTATATATATTTTATATCCTTGATAAAGGCATCATTGCCGAAACATGTAGGGTTGTTTTAAATATATAGTTTTTGAAGTAAAACCAGACCTTAAATCGCCAACAAATTTAATTTACCATAACATACAAAGGTCACGAAATAATTATCTATATACAGGCTGATTCATTTTCGGCCCTCACCATGGGGATCTCTCTTATTATTGGAGATAGAGTATAGGTTTAAATTTGGCAAAGTTGTTAAATTTTGTGTTTGTTATAAATCCGTAAAGAAAATAGACCTGTGACAAATGACCTTCGTTATTAAAAAAAAAAAAACGCGAAAACCCCATTTTCTTCTTTTGCCTGTAGCACCGACATTTGGCATTGTAGAGAAAAAATAAAAACACATCCTTGTGGCCATTTCTAAACCTCTATCCAGTGGTGTACTCTAAATTTTTATACGACGTTTCGTTTCTTTCTGGCCATCATCAACTATCTAATTTCTTATACATACATACATAGACATCTTCAGAAAGAGTTTTTTTTCTGATTTCAACCATGTGCCACATGCTGACTAAAGTTTTTGACATTAGGTTTTATTTGAAGAATAAATTATAAGATTAAATAAGGTAGCCTTTGGAATTTCAATCTGTCAAACATTTCATTTATTGTTCATTAATAATACAAAAATGTCATACACTAACGAAGAGAAACGAGATATGATAAGTATTTTTTATTCTTCGAAGCGAAATTCAACAGTAGCGAGTACAAGAAAACAAAAACATTAATAAAAATACATAAAAAAGTAAACAATAAACAATTACAGTAAATGTTCAATTATCTGGTCATCTTCGGTAATGCACAATTGGGCACGCCTTCTGGCATTTTGTACTGCCCTTTGTATAGTTCTTCTAGAAACTGCATCTAAGGCCTTCTGAAGTCTGTCTTGTAATTCTTCAATGTTCAAACTTTTAACATTTTTCTCACTTTTATCATTAAACCGGTAAGAGACACTATTAGTTTTTAGAAAACTTGATATATCTAGCGATTTGCTTTGGTTAAATATTTATGTACATATATTAAGCGTGCCAATATTTCGAAACAACACGAGCATTTGCATATTTAGATTTATATTCTTATTGACGAACAATATGCTCTATAAATACCAACTCAAAATTTTAATTTCAAATGACATGTAATCGACATTGACTTACGGTAGACAACGTAGTTCAATTTCATACTATAAAATTCATTACTTTACTTTTTCCATTGCGTACAAAATACATTACTTATTTCTTCTTCTTCCACTAATTCCCATATTACATTTGAATTAGTAATCCCATTGTAGTTATCTTTAAGAATGTGATCGCATGACAATTAGTATATATTCCTTAAATGTCTTAAAATTTACGCAAATTAGTAATTTTTGTTGAAACTATATTTTATAAAATTATTCATTTAATTATATATCTGAAATCTTATATACATGCTAATAATGACGACCAAATTATCGCCTCACCACGAAAATCTTGCATTTGAATTAATAGTAAACACGACAGAACACCTGAACATTAAGGCATTTATCGTAACAGAGAATCAGTTTCGGCATACTCGATTTATTCGTACCCTGTTGCCGACTGAAACGTTGATTCAGTTTGTGAACACCGAAACAAAAGATCAATCGACACAATAGATGCATACGAACTCTTCCAAAGAGGTTCAACAAACCCTGTCCAACATAAGCTTACTGTACTTTGAAACTGTAGAGGAATTTTGCCGGTGGTGTTCGTGGAATCACAATTACTGCAGCGACATACTGTGAAACCCTTACACTGCTATGGAGAGCAATACAGAGTTAAAGGGGAGACATGTTGTCATCAGGAATTATCCTTCCTCATGATAATGTACACCCTCGTGCAGCAGCACAACCAAAAAGACTGCTCAACGTTTTCGGATGGGAACTGTTTGACGACCCGCCCTTCTTGGTACCAAGTGTTTTCCATTTGATCATCAGAATGAAGTGTGGTTGGGAAAGCAGCGGTTCAGTAGTAATGAGGACATGAAAACCTGTGTGCAAGATTGGCTGAGAACCCAGGTTCCATTACAATCTTTCCCAAAAAAGCTTTCACTTTCTTACTGTAGCGCTGCCAGCGTTAGCGCGGAACTCACTGGCTGAAGTTTGCAAACATCTATGAGATGTTTGAGAACCCATCACGCACAAAGTAGCCGTGCGGTGTATGAAGAACTGACCGATAAATTAGAGGAAAATCAGTGTAGACAGCTCAGAAGCCGGCGACGCTCTCGAATCACATTGTTTATCGACAATGTAGTCTATTGCTACAGACTACCTTCTTGACCTACTCCATCATGAACAACAGTTTGTCCTTCCCGAAAAATCCTACACCATTTTCGCACTGCACCATCACTCATAATGTTTTTTCTATTCACAAGATACGATTTTCCTTCCAATGCCTTCAGCTTGTAGAAAACATCATTTAGCGAATCTCGCATTTGACTACTTGAATTGTAGTAGCTATGTTAAATCAGCACCCACATCAAAACTACAATACCACTGTCCAATCTGGTTAGGAGGTACTAGTTGATAGATTGCTAAACAGTTCTGCGCAAGCATCACATCACCAAGTATCCGTCCAAGTATCTGTTGCTAAGCTATTATAACTGAAGAAAAAGAGCCCTCGTAATAGTTGTATATTTTTTTAAATATTCTAATTCAAAACAACATTATCTAAAGTGCCTACAGTTTCAATTAGTTTCAAGTTATTGCTGTTACTAGTACGTAATTTTCCTTAACCTAAGTGGCAATGACTTTATTATTAATTTATATTAAAACTTTGTGGAAATAGGGCTCCTCTAATATTAGTTCGTTGTTAACGATAATCATTTTCATTTGCGTATGAAACTCTTATGTTCACTTGGTTCTCTAAAATTACATATATACGTTTTAATTTGTTCAACCATATGAACGAACTCTTTTATACTTTACAAAGCCATGAAATTATTTCTTCAAAAATATTATATTGGCATTGACACATAAAACCCCAACTGCCATAGTGTGTATTGTGTTGGTTTATTGACACTTCAAAAATATACAATACAATAAATCACAAAAATTTCATTGTCAAAATAATCGACGAACATGGTGTAAAACTAGAAAATGGAGAATACAATGGGTTAAACATGTGTTGAGAATTTCTGTGAATCAAGATCTCTATCTCGAAAACCAGATAAAATAAAACGAGTATAATAAATAGGTTAGTTACAAATTGTCACCATACAATATAAGAACTAACCAAAACTCTCGCAAAAACCCGCCGGGCAACTACACCACAAAATTTAAGGAATGCCTTCAATAACATGAAGTAAAAAGTGTCTTTTTCTATTGAAAATGAAGGAGCTTACTTTTAACATTTATTGTAGCAGATATTTACTACTTAACTTTTTCATTTTTCAACTGAAATCTTGTCTGCCAACGGTGTCATCTAATTCATTTATACTACCAACATAAGTTTTGAAGAAAAAAGTTTCTAGAGTATAAAAGATATCGATCATATCGATCCAAAACATTTATATTATTCACCTTTTCAAGTTACTTTTTAAATGATAATTCGCTATCCAGACCAAAAAAATACTGTGAGCAATGTGTAAAATAATAAACGAAATATTGTGAACTGTAAATGATTGAATTTTTTTTCTTAAGCTTGCTATAATTCTGCAACTGCATGCGAGGGGGTAATGATATCTAGTTAGCTTAGACCATTTTCTTTGAAGGAAACAAAATCTTACAATGGCAAGAAATAATGACATTTTAAAAATGTCACTGTAAAGTCTAATAATTTTATACTTAATAAAATAAAATAAGATACAAATGAATATTATTATTTAAAAAACGTAAATTTTCAAAATGAATACAAATTTGTTCAAGGTTATTCTGTTTCACTGTTTTTATACCCCTTAACTTAATTTTTGCCTTATTCTGATTTGTCATTGTAACTATTATCGTAGTCTAGAGCTATTTTCATAGACGATTACGCCACATTTCAAACCTACTTATGTAGATACCGGTGATATGTACGAATGCAATGTCACGAAATGCTTACCATACCAGCATATTATTTAGCTGTCTTACAATTTTACGATTGCTAATGTACGTATTAATCGTGTCGTGAGTTTAAATAAATCCGGTCTCGAAGTAGTCCATGGAAATATTGAAATGTGCCTGAGATAGTTTGTTAAATCATTTAACATAGTTTTGTAGGTTATATTTTATTTAAATGTCATTTAGTGTTTTGATATTAAACGTCATTTGAATTGGAATAATCAGCTGTTTACAAATAAAGTTACAACATACGATTTTAGGTCCATTGCCAACTTGCCACATGTACATTTAAATTTGAAATTCACGAAATACAGATAGAATAAAATCACTTAAAATAGGCGTATTCAGTGAGTGTAAAAAACTAATAACGAGCCATCGAAAAAATTCATAATTGGAGTAGACTGTGAAATTGGGTTGATAGTTTAACCACTTACACATAATGATATTTATTATTTGACATTGAAACTATAAGTTTGTGTCAAATTTTTCAAAACTCTTATTAAGAAAATTGTTTGTGTAAGATGTAAATGGACTACATTTTCAACAACTTCTGTAGCTATATGTAAATTTTGATTATGATTTCGATATTAAATAAATTACTTGTTTTCTTTTTTGTTGTAGTATCATTTCAATGCCATAACCTTTTTTTACAATGAAACCAAACGAAACTGTCAAGCATCAAGTAATGTGTCATTATGAGGAAGTGGTTAAAGTACCAACCCAATTTCACAGTCTACTCCAATTATGAATTTTTTCGATGGCTCGTTAGTTATTTCTAAGTAAATTATATTTTTACTATTCCCATAACAATGAAAAAAGTTGTATTTCTTTAAAATTCAAAAGTAAGTTAGAATTATTAGTTAACCTTAACTTAATTAGAAATTTAAAAAATTTTATAATATTTATTTAAATAACAAAAAAGAAATTTAGAATATCATTAACTATTGTGTCTGTGCCGAAGCAGACTATTAACAGATACCCAAAGTGGTACTCAAAATCTATAATCTACCAGAATTTGTACACGAAATGATTTTATGCAGTGTTTTGCGAGTTACTTTAGTGCTTCTGATAATATCCCAGCATTTTTGGTAAAAGGCCGTCACAGCTTTTATGCTCCAATATTCCATATTTATAATTTAATTTAAAAAAAGATACTTATCGAAGGTGTTCGAGACATGCAAAATAATTCCTGTTTTCTCGTCCAAGGTGTTGGAGACATGCAAAATAATCCCCGTTTTCAAATCTGCCTATCGCTGCGATGTTAAAAATTACGGGCCTATTTCGCTAATTGAGAATTTCTTTAAAGTTTTTGAAATAATTATATCCAATCTGATATACAACCAGGTTAAAGGAAAAGTTGTATATTAAGGAAAGATGTACAACCACCAATCTACTGACTATTATTTGATTTGATGACGGATACCAAGTCGACGTGATATATACTGATATGTGGGCGCGGGCGTAATAAATCTACCTGCCTAAATCTATATTCTGATGACTTTAAACTCTTTTCGAGGGTGGGTGATGCCGGTAGAAGAATTTTGTTGTTGATTGGTGCAAGGTTAATGGCCTAAATCTTAATATAAGTAAATGTAAAGTACTTTCTATAAAGAAGAGTTTAGGGAATATGATTATATTGTGAGTGATAGCGTCTTGCAAAGGGTAGAGTACCTTAAAGACTTGGGTATTGTGCTTCATCAAAGACTTTCGTTTAAACATGACTTCGATTTTGTGTTTAACAAGGCTCTGAGAATGCTTGGTTTTTTATTATGAAATACCAATAATGAGATTTTGTAATTCATATGTTAGAAGTGTTTTAGAATATGGGAGCATAATATGGTACCTTCATTATACTATTTGTAATATAAGTATAACATATATTTCTAAAAGCTTTGTATTTTCGGAGATATGACTTCTATCTTGCCTGAGGTTATAATTATCTCTTTTTGTCAACTGAATTTAAATACTTATCTTTGTATGATAGAAGAATTGCGTCTCAAGTTATCTTTGAATATAAATTGACTTGATCTTACATTAATGATTCACAATAATTAGCTATGGTAAATTATAGTGTTCCATAATTTTTTCACAATACACCAATACTCTTCATGTAGATTTTGCAGAACTCTGTATTATTTAGAGTAACCATTAATTTCTATTTCTAGAAAGTTCAACAATTTTGCATCCCATTTCGATGTTTTCAGTGTAAGCTTAGAGAATTCACTACGCTGGTGTGTGAATCTTTCCGTCATGTGTAACACTCCTATTTACTACCTATATGTTGTTATGGCTATAAGTAGATTTAATATTTGCATCTTTATTTTTGTACATTCATTAAGGTGTTATTATTAATATTTGTACCTAGCAGTACTAATATTATGTATCTGTCTCCTTACCAAGATGGTTTTGATGCAGGGCATTCTACCGCCACTAATTTGGTAGAAATAACGCAATTTATAAGCAAAGCTATCGATGATAGCCTTCAGGTCGATGTACTATATCCGGATTTCGCAAAAGCTTTCGATTCCATGGGTCACTCAATACTAATATCTAAATTGGATGTCTTTGGTTTCTCTCCTTTGTTGTTGAATCTCATTTTTTCTTACTTAGCTTCTCGCTCATGTTATGTTTGCTTCAATGGTTTCCACTCTCGATATTTCCATCCAACTTCCGGTGTTCCACAATTTACTTTCTTCACTAGATTGTGGAGTTTTGGCTTATGCGGATGACTTAAAGCTCTATATGAAAGTTATGAACATTCAAGATTATTACGAGCTTGATAACAACTTGAAATTGGTGCGCAATTGATGAAAACATCTCTTTAAATATTGACAAATGTGCCATTGTGACATATTCAAGAATTGCGAAACTATATCATTTTCTATAGTGTAGACCAAATGGTGATACCTCGTAGATCTGAAGTTTAGGGATTTTGTTTGATGTGTCGCTTCAATTTACCGCCCATATCTTCTCTGTGTGTAACGCGGCTTCAAAGCCTTTTGGTTTCCTGATACGGTCTTGTCGTGACTTAGTCCGTCGACTTTAAAGTGTCTCTTCTATGCTTATGTGCGGAGTGTGCTCAAGTATGGTGCAGTTGTGTGGTATCCATACTACGTCTACGAACAAATCGCTTTGGAGAGAATTCAGAGACGTTTCCTTAAATACCTCACCTTCAGGTGCGATGAAATTTATCCAATGCGTGGGATGGATTATAGCGCTTTGCTCAATATACATGGTTTTCGCCCTCTAGCTGGTAGAAGGGAAGAAGCAAGTGCCACTTTTCTTTTGAAACTGGTCAACAACTCTGCATCTGCATCTGGTCCTCTGTCTCAGGTTCTTCTTCTTCTCTGTTTTGGGTTGGACGCCACCACGTCCAGGCACTTGAGCACACTGCTCTTTGTACTATCCCCAATAGATCTCTCAATTCCACTCTGTTAGTCTTGTGTCCTCGATAAAAGCCACTATCCTCCTCAGGGGACGTTTGAGTACACTCGAAGGATCCAATAGATCTCTCCCGAAATGTTTCTGTCTGAGTTCCTTCAGTTCCTCATACGTGCATATTACATGAAGGCTAGTTTCCTCCTGTTTTTCACATCTCCTACACTAGGGCTCGCTAACCGAGCCCATCGTGTACAAATGCTTCCTTAAAGGACAATGTCCGGTTATTAACCCGGTAATTATTTTAATTTCTCTTTTGCTACTACGAATTAGGTTGGCTGAAAACTTTCCGTCCAGTCCCCTTAGTAGTGTTTTGGTATGGAGTTGACCTTCCGTTAACCTCCATTTATTTTTATGTTCTTTTTCTAGCCATAACCAGATCTCCCTTTTAGCGGAATCCTTAGTGATTCCACATACAGGTTCTGGTCCTATGAAGTTCCTATTGGTACGTTCTTTGACCAGTTTGTCGGCTCTCATAGCCTTTAATTCCCTCATGCCCTGGCACCCATATCAGCGACCCTGTATTGTCTTGTGCCAGGTTATTGAGGACCTGTTTACAATATTTCACCAGCTTAGACCTGGTAGATGGGTTCATAATGGCTTTAATAGCCGCCTGACTATCAGTCATTATTTTATTTTTTTTGCTTGCGCAGCCGGCTTCCCGAATTTCATCGGCGCAGGCTGCGACTGCTAACAATTCGGCCTGGAAAACCGTAGTATGTTTCCCCAGACATATCGATATCTTCCTTCTAGAGCACATTCCGCATATGCCTGCACCTGCCCCCTGACTAGATTGTGATCCATCAGTGTACCAGGTGCCGGCACCACAATCGATCGAGCGACTTTTTGCCTGTTCCCAGGTCGCTATAAGTATGTTCAGCTTAGCTGTAAACATAATTTCAGGTGCCATACTGTCCACCGGCATTTGAAATATCGGCTCTTCGAGTATAGTTCCTGTGATATCTGTATGGCTCCCTACAACCTTATTAGGACACCATACGTCATTGGCCTTCAGCCTCAGTTTCGCAGCCATTGCCTCCGCCCTTATAAATAGTTCCAGCGGAGGGAGACCCACGATGGCCTCCATGGAAGCGGTTCCCGTGCTGTCCATAGCTCCCGTGATTCCCAACAGGGCCTGTCGCTGGAGAGTCGTGAGGAGCCCCACCGACGATGTCCGCTCCGTCCTCCTCCACCAGACAACTGCCCCAATGTAATCGTTGGTCTTATTACTGCTGTGTAGAACCAGTGTACCACATTAGGTTTTAGTCCCCAGGGCGCCGCCCTGTCTGCCACTTTGGCTAGGTGTCTGCTCCAATTCAATTTCGCATCAAGTGGTTAGTTCTAACTCTTGTCCAAACAGCTTTACGCTGCCCAGATCATTTAGATTTCTCATGTTGGTAAAGGCTACCAACTTGTTTGTTTGAGGATTGACAGTTAATCCCTCCTCAAGGCACCATCTTTCTACAATTCGCAGAGCATTTCGCACGATCCTCGCCACTGTCCCCGGTAATTTCCCCTGGGACACTATGACAATGTCATCGGCGAACCCCTGCGTCCATATTCCCTGGTCATTTAATGTCCTGAGGAGATTATCCACTACTAGACTCCATAGTAGTGGTGACAATACGCCTCCTTGAGGACACCCTTTTGTTGTCCTCATGGAGATCGTTTTGTTTTGCATTTGGGCATGAACTACTCTGCTACGCAGCATGTTATGAACCCAGTTGCATGTGGTGCTTTTTATTTTTCGATCTCTTAAAGATCGAATAATAGAAGACATCAAGGTGTTATCGAAAGCTCCCTCTATGTCTAAGAAGACTGCAAGTGCAATTTCCTTGTAGTGTAGGCTCCTTTCGAGCCCTCTCACCAGGCTATGCAGGGCACCCTCACCTGATTTTCCCATCTGGTATGCCCGTTGCAGTGGGTGTAGGGGAGATCTATCCAGAGCCCCTTCTTTAATATTTAAATATATCATTTTTTCCATAGTCTTCAACATAAAAGAGGTAAGACTAATTAGTCTAAACGACTTAGGGTGGGTATATGTTACTTTTCCGGGCTTCGGAATAAACACTACCCTAGTTTCTCTCCATGCCCTAGGGATATAACCCATAGCATGGCTAGACCTGAATATCTCCATTAGAGGATCCATAATTTCACCAATTCCCTCTTGAAGGAGCTTGGGAAACACTCCGTCTGGTCCTGCGGATTTATATGGTTCAAACGATCCTATCGCCCATCTAATTAAATGGGGCTTGAAGATCTCGTTTGATGTCTCCCAGTCATTCCTAGTCGCCCTCCAAGAGGTGACAACTTGATTGGTATCACAATCATCTATACGCTCCGAACCTGGAAAGTGTACCCCCAAAAGATACTCTAAAGTCTCTTCCACGGTAACGGTACACCTCCCGTCCGATTTTTGTATAGATCTAATTGCGTTGGAAGGATCTTTTTTGAGAATTCTGTTTATTCTGGCCATGTTAGGAACACCTTCGATGTCCTCACAGAATTTTCTCCAGGCCTTACTTTTGCTCTCTTTGATTTTGTAATTGTATTTATTGAGGATAGTCTTGTAGGCTTCCCAATTACCTGTTTTCTTCGCCCTATTAAATGACCGGCGAGTTTCTTTCCTTAAATTGGTTAACTCTGCATTCCACCAGGCAGCCCGCTTAGCTATACGGCGCTCCCTAAGGGGACAGTTATTTTCATAGTAGGAAAGAATGGTCCATTGCAACCAGTCAACAGCCAACTCTAGCTCTTCCACATTCCCTATTCTAACAGGAATATTGCCGGTCGCAGCTAACAGGTCTTCCTTTTAAGAGCCCCAGTCTGTTCTCTTGGGATCCCTGTATAGTCTGGGTTCAGTTAAGCCTGTACATAGTTCATAGCGGACATATGCATGATCAGAGAGCGACGGCTCATCCGATACATGCCACTCCGTACAACGTACAACGTACATAAGGTTATATCTATAACTGATTCCCCCCTTGATGTCTTAAATGTCGGTTTATCACCTTGATTCAGACAGTTAAGTTCAGTACCACAGAGATAGCTAAAGAGAGACTTACCCCTATAATTGTTATCCTTGCTGCCCCAAGCCTTATGATGAGCATTGGTATCTGCGCCGATAATCAATTCCAGATTATTCTTACTGGTATATGCCACCAAGGCCTCAAGATCAGGCCCTGGTAGCTCTGGAGAGTCAATGGGTAGGTATAGAGATGCAATTGTCGTCTCCAATATCCCCCCATCGACACTCAGTCTGATCCCGGCTGCCGTCATGTCACCACTGCATAGCTCCATGATAGGCATCACGTCCAGGTCGTCTCTGAAACAGATACAAGTTATAATTTTAGTGTCTGGGACTCCAACTAACAGCTCCCTTCCCCTAATATTTAGTCCTCCCACCTTACCTTTGCTTATCCATGGCTCTTGGATGAGGAGGATATCGCTATCTTCAGCCAGCGTTCTTCCAGGCAGCCCGCTTAGCTATACGGCGCTCCCTAAGGGGACAGTTATTTTCATAGTAGGAAAGAATGGTCCATTGCAACCAGTCAACAGCCAACTCCAGCTCTTCCACATTCCCTATTCTAACAGGAATATTGCCGGTCGCAGCTAACAGGTCTTCTTTGTAAGAGCCCCAGTCTGTTCTCTTGGGATCCCTGTATAGTCTGGGTTCAGTTAAACCTGTACATAGTTCATAGCGGACATATGCATGATCAGAGAGCGACGGCTCATCCGATACATGCCACTCCCTTACAATATCCCGTATTCCCAACGTACATAAGGTTATATCTATAACTGATTCCCCCCTTGATGTCTTAAATGTCGGTTTATCACCTTGATTCAGACAGTTAAGTTCAGTACCACAGAGATAGCTAAAGAGAGACTTACCCCTATAATTGTTATTCTTGCTGCCCCAAGCCTTATGATGAGCATTGGTATCTGCGCCGATAATCAATTCCAGATTATTCTTACTGGTATATGCCACCAAGGCCTCAAGATCAGGCCCTGGTAGCTCTGGAGAGTCAATGGGTAGGTATAGAGATGCAATTGTCGTCTCCAATATCCCCCCATCGACACTCAGTCTGATCCTGGCTGCCGTCATGTCACCACTGCATAGCTCCATGATAGGCATTACGTCCAGGTCGTCTCTGAAACAGATACAAGTTCTAATTTTAGTGTCTGGGACACCAACTAACAGCTCCCTTCCCCTAATATTTAGTCCTCCCACCTTACCTCTGCTTATCCATGGCTCTTGGATGAGGAGGATATCGATATCTTCAGCCAGCGTTCTTTGACAAAGTGCCGCTGTGGCTGTTTTCTTATGTTGAAGATTTATTTGAAGAATCTTCAACATTTTGACCCTTAGAAGTTGATGCCTGAGGTTCTTCTAGAGTACCCTCATCCTGCACCACCGGTTTCTGGTCTTTTTTTGTTTCGAGGGTTACAAAGCTAGCCCTCTGAAAGCGATAGTCTCCAATCAGTCCTCACCAACGTTTCCTCAGACTCCTTGTCAATCCGAAGGCCCACATGTAGGCCCTTTTCGGAAGACCTGGAACTGAGGGTAATCCATCAGTCCACTTTAAGCCCTGGATTTTGCCTCTCGAGTCTTTTCAAGCCCACTGTCAGATCCTCTTTTTTAGTCTCTGGCAGAAACGCTAAAACTCGTTGCTGTTTTGACAGCTCCTCGCTCTTCACGAGTCTCCAAACAGTTTCCTTTTCCAAGTAATCTCTCGTAGTGTTGTACGAGTCTTCATCTGCACAGATGACTCCATAGTAGCCGTCCATAAGACGGGAGGATGCAAATCTCGGCGCCTTCTGCGCCCTATCTATGACCATCATCAGGGCCTCTTGTATAGCTCCCACATTTCCCTCAGTCACTAAGCTGACCGGGTAATCTTTAGGAACTATTGCAGCCTTAATACCTTTAAGAGCTGCTTTGTAACTCACACCCGAAGCAGAAAACTTCGTGCGCTTAGTTACTTTATCCTCAGGAGTGCCCCTAGCCGACACGGTTCACTTAACGGCCTCTGTTGGCTTAGGTTCTCCCTGAGGTTCTTTTTGGGAAAGGGGAAGCCTTATTTTACTCGTATCCACCCCCTGTTTCCTCATCTTCTTTATTTTCTTTCTTTGTGCCCCGGAAAGATATTTTCTTTCCTTGGGTGCACCCTCTGTTTTCGCAACGGTCTCAGTTTCAGTCCGTTGCGTTTCAGTTTTGTTTTTGGGAGTCTCATCAGTCTCCATTGCCAAGAGAGCCTCTATAGACTCTTTAGGTTTTGGATTCTCCTCAGACTCCATCTTTTTAATAATTTGGTTTGTTTCACGGTTCATATAATTCCCACGAGTATGGAAGAAGTATGTCTGTCTCAGGTTAATTTTCTTGTGCCGGCTTACCGTACACGCTCGTGTGCCACGTTTTTATAGCCAACGGCCAGATCTAATGTTCTATAGAAGGCACCTCTGGTACACATGAGGCGCGGAATTGCAACGCCTTGGATCTGGACCTGTTCTGCAGTTAGCATTGTTCTCTTTTACACTTACTTTTCTATGTTAACGCTGTTTTTATAACATAACTTTTAATTTTTATATAAGCATATTTTGTATTAATTTAGAATTTTCGCTAATTCTTCGTTTTTGTTTTTTAATTTTTATTTAGGTATATATACTGTTGTAGATAGCAACCGTTTATAATTATCTTAATTATTATCCTGTAAATGCCTCGCTGTTGGATAATAAATGATATTATTATTACCTGAATTACAACTTTTTTATATTTAAGCACACATATGTTTATATTTAATTATAGGGATTTTTTTTTGTTTCGTTGTTTACTAATTTTGAATACATTTACATTTATTTCCATACTTTTATTATTTTTATCCTTAATATTATGTAATATTGTCCTATAAATAGTTGTAATGCAACTGTTGGATAATATATTAATATTATTGAGTTACGTTACTGCTGTTTTCGTGTATGTATATTATACGAATCAATGCATTTTATTCATAATAATTCAAAAAGCAGTTAATAAATTAAAGAAATTATCTTCATCGTAACATCACTAATTATTTATCTATTAACTACAATAAATCGCTTGCTCAACTAACTACACTGTTCTTAATCTGCTTAACAGTCTGCAAATACAATTTCGCTTGCAGTCATTTCATGTTTACTTTTTCTCATTTTATATTACCTGGGTGGTCCACCACTCATGCTCCACTACTTATGTTAAGTTCTTCTTTTTATACTTTCTATTTTAATTATTCCCAAGAAGCTGGAGTTATCTTGGTATCACGCTAAACACGTGCCACCTTACCGTACCTTCAATTATTGGACCTAATTAAACTAATATTTACAAGTTATAGATGCTTAATACACTTACAGCTCTTTAATGGATTATAATATTATGCTAAATTATTAATCACACAAGACATTTTATACCGGGCGATAAAAAAATTGAAGCTTTATTTTGAACTGAAAATAGTACACACAAAATAATGACAATTGAAAAAAATTGTGATGAAAGTTGTAAAGTAACAGAAATTCAGACCTACAGTTTAAGAAACTCGGCAGGAATTGCTAGTGGTACTCTCATTGGGCCCTTTATTTTACCACATCCTTTACACGCCAGAAATTATTTAATGTTTTTACCAAACAATTTACCAGAACTTTTGGAAGAGGTGCCTTTTCACGTTCGTCAACACATGGTAGTTTTTGCATGATGATGCTCGACCTCATAACAGTTACGAAGTGCGTGAGCATTTGTATTCAAGCAAGAGGCGGTAACTTCAAACATTTACTCTAGGAGGTGTTCCTGTGTTGCTCGCATCAGTGTGAATATCTCTGTTACTTTGCAATTTTTATCACAATTTTTCTTCCATTTGTCATTATCTTGTGTGTACTATTTTCAGTTAAAAATAAAGCTCCAATTTTTTTATCACCCTGTATATAAGCTTTAAAAACATGCATATAGAGTAACAGTAAAAACTGTAAATTTGTTGTTAGTTGAGGATATTGCTTACTAATACTTTTTATAAACAGATAATATTCTACTACATATTTAATATTATATTATATTTTATTTAAATTTTTCATAGAAAAAAAATTCGCCCTTCTATTTCTTTGATGTAACTCAAGGCATCCCCACAAAAGTTTGGTCCGGCAAGCCAAAGGTCGTGGGTTCGATTCCTACTTAATGGCGAATTTTTTTCTATGAAAAATTCCAATAAAACAGCGTCGCAAAGTGTAGAAAGCATATTTATATTTACATTACTTCGCGAAGATGTAATAAATTTGTACAACTGCCGTATTACGAGCAAGATGTATTCATCTGTTTCCTTGATGTAACTCAAGACATCCCCACAAAAGTTTCGAATTCACGCCTTTAACAACTCAGTGGTAGAGCAGCTAGTCCGGCAAGCTAGAGGTCGTGGGTTCGATTCCTACTTAAGGGACAATTTTTTTCTATGAGAAATTCGAATAAAACAGCGTTGTAAAGTGTAGAAAGCATATTTATATTTACATTACTTCGCGAAAAGGCAATAAATTTATGTTGCATAGATATTATGATGAATCTGCTCTTTTCCCTCAAATTATTTGTAAGTGGTGAGATACTGAACGTCCGAGGTCTTTATTTACTTCTCTAGTAACTTCTCTAGATATTATTAATAAAGTCCATACCATTGTAAAGAGCACTCGCCGAATAAAGGTGTGTAAGGCAGCTAGTGCTGCAAGTAAACGGGTACACAATAAATCAATCAAATGTGAACTCCTGTTACAATTTCAAATGACTGTATGGCTAAGTTCAAACGAAATTCAAGAGAATTTTTTTCGTCGACATGTCACTGTAAATAAAACCTGAATACGTCACTATGCTCCTGAAACAAAAACATAGTCAAAACAATAAATTTCTTATGATGAACGTGCTCTGAAGAAGGCGAAAACGCTTTCTTCGATCAGTGAGGATTATGGCCACGATTTTTTTTTGGATTCCAAAGACGTAATCTCATTATCTTACACCCATATTATGCTGATATACTAACACGTTTCGATGTCGATGAGTGATTTTTCTTGTTCCGAAACTTAAAAGAATGGCTTCGTGAAAAAAGTTTGGGGAAAATGAGATGGTGGTAGCCGGAACGAATGCCAATTTTGACAAGTTTCCGGAAGATTACTTTTAAAACGGCTTAAAAAGATTGAAATATCTTTGAGTTATGTGTATAGAATTGAATGGGAATTATGTTGAAAAAAAAAATAATTGTTTACCTTAAAATAAGCATTTCATTGAAAAGTCACTCTCCCGCCAAATCATCCTCCTACACATTCCAACATTTTTACGTAATAAATATCAAATGAATCAATTATGTGTTGTAATTTTTTCGTTATTTGTTGCACTTATATCGCAATTATTAGTTCAAGTAATTTTCCCGATTGTATCTTAATGTATATTTCCTTCTGTTTCAGCATTCCCATGAAGAACCCATTAGAAATGGATCAGGGATGATTAAGGTAATTTTCAGTTGGCATGCTTGAGAATTTTATTTTATTATTTTATAAAATATTAAAATGATGGGAAAGGAAACGCCTTTTACAGCATGTTAATCTTTTACAGTCGTATTTAATATAATGTAATAAGTTCTAGAGAACGGATGCAATTTCCATAAAACGCAATCGGCAATTGGAATTGTGTATAACGTCGCTCAGTACATCCCGGCGTAATTCAATGAAGTATTTGTTTGACTTACTCGGCCACCTGGTCTCGCAGCGATAACAATGGACAACCCAGCTATTGTATTCGGAGAATATAGTGTTTTCAGTGGTGTCGAGTACGTAGATAAAATAAATAAGTTTATCGTATTTCGTAAGCGAAATAGCACGTAACTATTGCTAGTCAATATTAATACTCCTTTACTCAACTTGAACGACAAAATGAACAAATAAAAATGTTCCAATTATAGAAATAAAATTAAGAACTTTAAAAATACAACTTTTCAACAAATACATATGTACTTCGTAATTTTATAGATCACCACCCGTTTGTTTTCCAATTATATAAATAAAATTAATTAATAAATATGTATTTCGTAATTTTAGATAGATAGATCACCACCCGTATGTTTTCCAATTATATAAATAAAATTAAAAACTTTATAAATACAACTTTTCAACAAATAAATATGTATTTCGTAATTTTATAGATCACACCCGTTCGTTTTCCAATTATATAAATAAAATTAAATATTTTAGAAATACAGCCTTTCGCCAGTACTGCACTGGACTTTGCGTCATGTGTTAAGCGTGTCCGTTCTCTAGATAACACATTTCACGCACAATAACTGTAAGCGAAAAACATTTACCTCTCGTTCAGCATTGCGTTGGTCAACATTTTTTAAATATTTTTCTTTGTGAATTTATTTTAGATGTACGAGGTATATCTACAAACTATGTTGCGTTCGTGGATATATTTTATATATTTTATTAGGATGATGCTAGTGAGGCAAATCTCCTCTAAACATCTTCATTACTATATAAAATGCTATTAGCGTTAAATTATTAGTATGTCGTTGACGTTTGACTTGTCAAAATGAATAAAATTAGTCTAGATTCACAATGGGTGTAAACATAAATAAAACGTATACGTAACACAATTATATCCATAACAATATAATTGACAGCGTTCAATAAAATTACATAAACAAAACATAAACGTAGCCGTCTCCATATGTCATCTATCAAAATTAAAGAACTCGTATTACGAAATGGATGAAGCATAGAATTATTATTACTTCTGTTACTACAAAGACAAATACTACGTAGTGATATTGAAATTAATTTGGCAGATATAAAAGTATGAACCGTATCAAATTAACCTACCCAGCTCACTATTCCATGAACTAAACGTAACAAAAACATAAAATAAAACATTTTTCAACATTACGTTTATTTTATGTGTGCACGTAACTAATTCGTATACGTAAAGGCTCGATTACATTGAGCGAGTTTACTAGCTGCTATCTGGCAAGTTTAAAAGCAGGCGAGTCAGCGATAGTTTTGATGACACAAAATTTTTTTCTCGCTCAGTAGCCAGCTATCAAGCGAATTACAACCACGTGTTGTGAATACGTTGTTGTTTTTTTCTTTCATTTGTTGAACTTTTATGCAGTTCTTACAATGAAGTGGAATATAAATAATATTATGTCGTTTCTTAATGTCTACCGCCAATATCCAATATTATGGAATATAAAAGAGAGATTATTGTAATACAAAGTGAAAAGATCAACTTTTTCAACAGTTTGATAATGAACTAAATGAAAAGCAATTAATTGGGGGCATGGATGTCAAGCAGTTGAAAGCTAAAATCAAATCAATTAAAGATGTCTACCGACAAGAATTACATAAAATAGAAAAAAGCAGAAAAATTGACTGTGATAATGATAAAGTTTATTCGCCAAAGCTGGCCTGGTTTAATGAAGCAAATTATTTGGGAGAGGTTTTGGCTACAAGAAACAGCAAATCCAATTTGGTGAGTATCATATATTCATTCATTAGCAGATTAATATTACAAATCATTATATATTGATTATTAATCAGACCATTATTCCAACTTTCTCCTATTGCCAAGGCAGAGGATGTTCTTCTGTAAAGTATGTAGCATATGCTCGCCTAACTTCCTCAGCAGCACGTTTGTAATTATTGCTGCCTAGATTATTAATAGGCTGCAGAACGTTGGAATTTTCCCACCATAGTTCAGGTGTTATATTTCCAGTGTTTAAATCCTCTCTATATACTGCTTGTTGAGGTAAGTAGTCGCCTGGAGTAGTCTTCCACAGCCAGTTATGAAGACTGCAAGCAGCCCAAATGACTTTATCCGTAATTTCGGGTTTTAACTCAATTGTTCTCGAAAATACTCTGAGTCGGCGTACAAGAATGCCAAAAGTGTTCTCTACAATTCTCCTGGCACGGGAAAGATAATTATGTATTTTTTACACATCACTGAGACCAGTTTATTGTAAAGTTTCAGAAGATCTGTTCTTAAAGGATAAGCATCATCTCCAATAATAACGCCGTATTTAGGCATCCCAAGAGTATTGCTTTCCATAGTACTATCCCTAAGTATTACACTTGCTCAGCCATTTTCACCTACGTCGATAAAGTAAAGCAGTAATCAGCATCCACCATAGCAAATAATATGATACTGTACGTTCTTTTGTAATTGAAGTAGACCGAACCGGAACATGGAGGTCTTTTAATGATAACGTGTTTTCCGCCAATGGCCCTAAAATATCTAGGAAAATCCGAATACTGGAAGAACTTCTTCTTGATTTCTTTCCATTCATCAATGTTTTAAGTACCTGCAAACAATACAAGTAATAAATTAAATAAGTAAAAAGTGATATTTTAAATAAACTTAAATCAGCGACATTTTTGCATTATTTCCAGGATTGTTCACAAAACAGTCAACAAACAAAGCCAGATGATGGCAGTGAAAACTGTAAGTTGAGTCCACCAAAGACAACTGCTCAGAAGAACGCTTCAAGAAGATGTCGCCCACAAAAATAAGACCACCAGTAGCGCCAATAAAACTGGTTAAAAAACGAGCATTATCCGAAGGATCACCGCTTGAGATATCAGCCGCGATGCACTATTTGGACAAAATGGCACAGAATGCAATAGAAACCATATGATCAGTTCGGAAAGTTTGTTACTTCTGAGCTTCGTCAACTTCCACAGCGACAAGCCATCTGCAGCAGGAAATTCAAAATTGTATCATTCCTTCGAAGCTGTCCTCTTTGGAGCATATGGTTTATTCAAACCCAGAACAAGTTGTCGGTGTTGCATTGTCACCATCTTCTGACCATTCACTTGCTTCGCATACTGTTTCTTCAAACGACGACGATGACGATTTAAAACGAATTATACTTAGTACCTTTGGAACAACTATCTTGTAATATACATATATTTTAACTATATTTTCGTTAAATACATGCTTTAAAAAACTGTTAACTTTCATTTACCTCAATGAATGGTTGAAGGGCACGAGAAATCGCCGATAGCACTTCAGGCAAACGCAAAAACTTCGATATTGTTGATTTCGGTACCCGAAACAGGCATCCTAGAGACTTGAAAGAATCACGAGTTGCTAGATAACATAGAGTAATTTTCAGTTTTGTTGCTACTGGGATTGCCATTCTCATTTTCGTATCGCCTTTTTTGAGCATTCCATCTTCCATCTGCAGTAAATCATCAAAATGGGTCCAGTCTAATCTCAAAATATTTCGATAAGCCAAAGGATCTTCATCCTTCATTTCTATCAGTAAGGTCCTCGATGCATCATATTTCTCACGTCTTTCTATCAATGGTTTTACACACCTTTCTATGCCTCAATTTCAGCTTTTCTTTTCTTTTTAACTCCTTTTTGATAGCATGAACTAAAATAACGACTCCCGCGCGAACTAGTTCCGTCGACATTTTATATACATTGAAGACACGAACACCCGCATATACGCAGCTAGTTCACTAGCAACGATGACACAGGGCTATTTTACTAGCTAATAATCCCACGTGCCAGGGAGTAACGAGTAAAGCGAGTAAAGTAGGCTTTCAACTTTACTCGCAGATTGTTTATAATCTGCTAGTTAGCTAGTGAACATGATTACACTGGGCGAATTTACTGGCAGCTAGTAAATTTGCCGGCTAGTAAACTCGCTCACCAGTAATCGAGCCTTAAGAAACACGTGCACTAATTATGAACGCTAGCGATGATCTCAATATATCGAACTTTACGCTTTACGCATATGTTTTGTATTTTTTATGTTTATACCCATTGTGAATGAGGCCTTATACTAAATCCGTCCAGTTGTGAAGTATGCTCCGATTAAATTTTTAAATGAGCGGGCAAAATTTTATCGACAGACATATAGAATTTATGAAAATGCATTAAATGAAGTTATGATAAGAAAGTCATACAAACACGTACGATGAAGGATTAGTGACTGTGAATTTGCTTTAACAAATGAGAAAATTTGTGCGAACAGAAAATTTACAATATTTGAATTGGCTATTCAGTTTACACAAATTCCACGACTTGTTGCCCAAAAATCACAAACTGTACACAAGATGGGTACCGAAGATACTCCCTGAAAAACACAAAACGAATAACAGCTGCAATTACATCTTTTAAGGGCTACAACGTTGATGGGGACAAATTTTGTAACGATATTTTGACATGCCTGAAGCCTGTGTTGCTTACATCCCACTAGAGCGTAAACAGTAATCTATGCAATGTCGGCGTAGTGAATCATTAACACAAACAAATAGACGCTTTCCAACTATGTGTACCGTGTTTTGGGACAGACATAGCATTTTATTCGTGGATTTAATGGAGCAAGGAACGATACTGCTTAGTGAGCTACGAAACACTTTGAGGATGTTTCTGTAGTAGTTAAACATTGAAAAACTCAACAGTTTAGAAAAGATACATCGATGGCCGAATTAGCTTTTGCGACATCAATGAAGCGAAGAGAAAGTGATAATCCAGCTGGAGCACAGCTTCTCGACGAAATGACTGCAACAACCCCTTCACGATTGAAGCGAATTTTAACTCATTGGAGGTCTCCAAAAAATGAACAGTGAAGTTATTCATTAGAAAAAGCCGTGGCACTTCTAATTACTAATTTTACTAGAAAACAGTACAACACATTAATAAGTAGAACTAACCAGGAAGAAATTTAAATTATAAAAATTAATTTATAAATTAAAATTCTTGGAAAAAGACATTCTGTGCCGAAGCATATAAGATTATTTTAAATATATTCATATTACAGTAAAACAGACCTTAAATCGCCGACTAATTAAATTCTACTATAATTTACAAAGGTCAAGAAATAATTATATATATAAAGATAATTATTTCGTGATCTTTGTATGTTATGGTATATTCAATTTTTTTGGCGATTTAAGGTCTTAAGACCTTAAAAAACTTATAAGTGTTTTACTTAAATCCCATTTACATATAATGGATTTCCAGCAAGTATCGGCCGATTCAATTAAATTCCAGTATTATCTTTAATTTTTTAGTTTAAAGTATTCATATATATTTTTTTATTTCTGGAACATCAATTTTTTTAAATTTCAATTATATATATATATATATATATATATATATATATATATATATATATTGTAATGAGGCATACCCATGTACATAAGGGGCCTAGAACAAAAATACAGAGTTAATATTTAAATTGTTAATTTAGAATAAGTCATTGTTAGAACTGCATTTTTCATGTGCCATATCAATAAAGTTAATTCCGCGTTTTTAATTGAGCAAATTTGAATCACACATTTATTTAATTTCTTGTAAACATTCACATAAGTCATTTTCAGATACATTTTTATTTTACCAAAAGTATTTAACATAATTGATAGGAATTATATGTCACATATCATGGTCATAGCTGTACCTAATTTGAATCATAATTTGAAATGTAAATAGGTATTTAGCGGAGATTTAACATTCAAAATACATTTTTATCTATTGTAAAATTAAAATTATAATTTATGTGAAATGTCAAAACGATTGGGAATAGTAATTTAATTTATTTTGATAAAATAATTAACGAGATTAAATAAATATAAACTAACATTCAAAATAAGACGCCTGGAGATTCAACAAAAACAAGAGAGAGTTGGCTTGGGTAATAAAAAATGGTACAACGCGTCGAAATTTTATAAAATTGTGTTGCAGTAATTAAGTGATTAAATTGAAAATATATTAGCTAAATCTTACCTAAGACATATCCTACAAACATCCTTACCACCAAGCATCGTTTCTACGAAGATTACTCCATCCTAGACTTGCCTGAGCGCGGAGAACGAAAATTCCAGCTTCGCAGGGACGCTAACCGAATTTTGGAAGGATACAAGCCTTTCTCCTACACCTGAGCCCGTTTTTCCTGTATATAAAGACTCAAATATCCATTGACCACCCAGAGACCTCAACCATAATCAAATTGAATATTTATTTATTTAACTCCCAAAACATAAAATCATTAATTTTTACATGTTGAAAATAATCGTTAATATTTCATATAGATACCAAAATTGTTAGCATTTAGTCCATATACAGTTAGAATCCAACAATACAGTTCTTTTTAAAGTTGAATTACAGTAACATAGAGTATATTTGAGCTTTTGCTATTTTATAAAAATATTTTTACTTTAATAATATCAGATCACGTGACTTTTCGTGCTAATGTTCTGTTATATTGTATTTAAACTTACCTTTTTTTTCATTGAGATTCTGATTAAACCAGTGATATTTACAATTTATGCTCTTGTTTTATTCTTGTAATTAACATCGGAAAGTCTTTCACTTCGAATAACTTGTTTTGAAAACTTATGCTTATATTCAATCAACGTACCGAACCTACATATACGTTAATTTTTATCACCATAAAGACTGAGCTAGCCAACTTTTTGATTAAAGTACCCATAAAGCATTTAGTAATAAGTTTAGCACTAGAAGGAGGCCTACATAAGTTAAGTATTAATTGCTTATTATGTTTTACTAATGTTCGAAATTGTATACTGGTGTCAACCGAAAATACAAAAC
The DNA here is from genome assembly GCA_935421215.2 of Melolontha melolontha. NCBI lineage: Eukaryota > Metazoa > Arthropoda > Insecta > Coleoptera > Scarabaeidae > Melolontha > Melolontha melolontha. The sequence goes on along the minus strand of OW285237.1, from coordinate 122,556,327 downwards.
TTAACGCCATCTATATGTCACATTTAGGACTACACTAGTGCAGATATTTAAATTATATTATATTTTTCGGGCAAATTAATCATTACTTTAACTTTAATTATACATATCAATTATATAAGGCCCTTTAGGTTTTCAACAATATATATATATATATATATATATATATATATATATATATATATATTGTTGAAAACCTTAAACTTAATAAGTCGGCGATTAAAGGTCTGGTTCATTACTTCAAAGTATATATATTTAAAACAACCCTACATGTTTCGGCAATGATGCCTTTGTCAAGGGAATAAAAAATATGTACTCTCAGTGTACGTCAAATTGCTAGATAACTAGGAGTGCCACGAACGACAGTTTTTGCGAATTTTAAAACGTGAGGGCTTATATCCATATCACTATCGCAGGGATCAGGGTTTGCTTGAGACAGACCACTATGCTCGTCTAGTTTATTCTACCAGGATATTAAGGCAATCACGGCTTCATTTTAATTTCTACAGAACAGTCCTCTGGACAGATGAATCTTGTAATGTCAGATGATGGGATAGCAGAATCACCATGTATTGTCACCTGGCCCTGGAGGTCACATTGTTGCCTTTACGCTTAATATATTATACATTAGTGAGATATATTTATTCTGTTACAGAATATATATATTGTGTCATTTACATTTTTTATATCCTTGACAAAGGCATCATTGCCGAAACATGTAGGGTTGTTTTAAATATATATACTTTGAAGTAATAAACCAGTAAACTCGTGACCTTGGTATGATAAGGTAAACTTAATAAGTCGGCGATTAAAGGTCTGGTTTATTACTTCAAAGTATATATATTTAAAACAACCCTACATGTTTCGTCAATGATGCCTTTGTCAAGGGAATAAAAAATATGTACTCTCAGTGTACGTCAAATTGCTAGATAACTAGGAGTGCCACGAACGACAGTTTTTGCGAATTTTAAAACGTGAGGGCTTATATCCATATCACTATCGCAGGGATCAGGGTTTGCTTGAGACAGACCACTATGCTCGTCTAGTTTATTCTACCAGGATATTAAGGCAATCACGGCTTCATTTTAATTTCTACAGAACAGTCCTCTGGACAGATGAATCTTGTAATGTCAGATGATGGGATAGCAGAATCACCATGTATTGTCACCTGGCCCTGGAGGTCACATTGTTGCCTTTACGCTTAATATATTATACATTAGTGAGATATATTTATTCTGTGACAGAATATATATATATTGTGTCATTTACATTTTTTATATCCTTGACAAAGGCATCATTGCCGAAACATGTAGGGTTGTTTTAAATATATATACTTTGAAGTAATAAACCAGTAAACTCGTGACCTTGGTATGATAAGGTAAACTTAATAAGTCGGCGATTAAAGGTCTGGTTTATTACTTCAAAGTATTATTTCTAAATTCGTTGCAAGCATCTTGTATCCTTAGCCAGAGTTGGGCGCGATTTTGTATCGGAACGGAATAAACAAATGCTTTTATGTATCCCCAAACACAATAATCGCAAGGATTCAAATCCGGCGACCTTGCTGGCCAAGCAACTGGATCGCCTCTTCCAATCCAATGGTCTTCGTAGTTATTATCTAGAAAGTCTCGTACATTCCTGCTAAAGTGGGCCGGACAGCCGTCCTGTAGAAACCATAAGTTTTGCCGAATATTCAAACGCACCTCATCTAACAAATCAGGTAAAATATTTTGCAGGAAATGTAAGTAATCAGCACCATTTAAACGAGCAGGTAATTCCACAGGTCCAAGTAGATAATCGTCAACTACTCCTATCCAGACGTTTATGCTAAACCTATGCACAACGTGGGGATTGTCACCAACGTAAGAATAATAATGTGCATTATGTACATTAAAAATTCCATTTTTTGAGAATGTAGCTTCGTCACCAAACAAAATGTTCCTGAAGAAATCTTCATCTTGATTTTTCTGATTTTGTAACCATCTAGCGAATTCTACGCGAGCAGAAAAATCTCCTTCTAGCAGTGCTTGCACCTTTGTAAAATGAAAAGGATATAAATTTTCTTTGTGTAACATATTTCCTACGGAAGATTTTGAAATTGTGGGGTACATGGCAGATAGTCTTCGAACACTAATTTCTGGATTTTCCTCAACTTCAATTAAAATAACATCTTCATGTTCTGCTGTTACATCATTATATCTCCCTGTTTCATTATTTTTTGGGACCACTGAACCTGTTTCTCTTAATCGTTGATGAAGAGCTGTAAATGTTGAGTGAGTGGGATGCTGACGACTGGGAAATTTTTCAGCGTATCTACGTTGCGCCGCTCGAGCGTTACACCTCATTTCGCCATAAACTAAATGCATATCGGCGTATTCCTCATTAGTAAAAACCATTTTTTTTTAAATTGAAATCGTTGTGTTTGAATAACACAAAGTAAAAAATTAAAAGATAAACTTCGCGAACTGACAACAATTTGACAATGAAAAACGTAGGTTCTACTTCTGTTGGCAGTTCAGAGCTAACTATTGCAAAAAATAAAAAATTGAGCTTTAATGAAGAAAAAACGAAAAATTTACAAATCGATTTTTCTAGAAAACGGTGTATCCTACCGACTTAAAGTAAGAGTACCTTTTAGTACTGGAATACCTGAAAATTTAATAATCTAGTGTCACAAATGCTTAAAAGTTAAAGACAAAAAAGTTATGCCTTAAAATAACCGTTGACCTACCCAAAACGGACGCCTATGACCGGTACTAGAAATTCGCAATTGATGGAATCGATTCATCTCTGGAGGATAAATAAGCATACCAGTTTTTGTTTTTCTAAATAGAAGCGTTCTGGAGGAATTAAAAAATAAATAAATACAAGGCGCCATCTTCAAAGAAATCTAGCTCCCTTAGGAAGCATTTTCGGACTAGGAGAATTTGGGTTTAATTGTCTTAAAATTATCTGAGGAAACTCCGGTCTTCGTTTGTCAGGAGAGTTTCTGGACATCCTGTATATGTATATATACATATATACATATATATATATATATATATAAATATAATAACTTCGTGACCTTGGTACGATATGGTAAATCTAATCAGTAGGCGATTAAAGGTCTGTATATTACTTCAAAATATATGTATTTAAAAAACTCTACATGTTTCGGCTGTGTACGCCTGTCATTCATATTTTGTATTCTCTTGATAAAGGCGTACACAGCCGAAACATGTAGAGTTTTTTAAATACATATATTTTGAAGTAATATACAGACCTTTAATCGCCTACTGATTAGGTTTACTATATATATATATATGTATATATACATATATATATATATACATATATATTTAATAGTAACATGGATATTTATCACCTCTGTAAGATGACTTGACATTAATTTCAATGCCTTATCTTCAGACATTTTCGGCTCCGAATACATTACTTGATTATATTTCAATAGAGCATATCTTTCTCTTACTCCTGATTTTATTCTTTCCCATGATCAAATTATCTTTCGCTTTATTTTGCTGTTGTTCATCTCAATATTTCTGCATAAACTAATGCTTAAATTCTTCATAACTTCGATATTTCTCTTCCATAATATCCAACTGTATTTCGGTAGCATTCCTCATTTTAGTCTTAACTATGCCCTTTATTTTATTGACATCTGTTATTCTTATTTAAAATTACTGTATTATCTATATAGTTCTCTAACATTTTTAAATATTTAATTGGACGACCGATCTTATCATTATAAAATATATTAACTGAGTGTTTTCATCCCAAATTTTCATTATAATACTATTGTTAGTTTTATAATTATCTGGCAGCTCTGTAGGGTATTCCCATAAGCGCTGTACTGATTTCTAAGGTCCAAACGGACTATAAGGCTAAATGAGCCAAACGCTAAACAAAACAGTCTATATTTAGTCGTAATTAAATTAATAATAGATATTGGAAATATCTATACATAATATGTAACATATACATTTTGTTTGTTTTTCATTATATATGATAAGGTGGTCCATATGACCAGAGCAAGAAGTTTGATGTAAATTTTTACTTTTTATCCCTACTTGTTATGTTGTTGGCCTTTTATGTGTTTACAGTATACCCTAGGCTATTGTTCGTCTGAATGATAATTGGTCTGTTATGCTCCCACATTTTCGGTGTAATTGCCAAGCGTTCTGAACAGACATATCTACCAAATGACAGAAGATAAAAATATACCACTTTTTTCCTAGGATTGAACGCGGTATAGGCTAATATTTTGATTCGCCCTGTCATCTCCACCCATATTCTCGTTGTATTTTTTTGATAATGGGCAGTTGCTCGACCATTATATTTTTTAATCGGAACAAAGTGCAACAAAGGAAAATTATCCTCTTCATCTGATGACTCTTCTATATCTTCTTGAGAATGTAATAACGTAATGCAGTTGTGTGTATGCAAACAATCTCAATCAGGTCACAGCCTCGTTCCCGTAACGCAAGTGTAACGTGTGTTACAAATACGTCCTCGCTAACGCGAGTTGTTTGCAAACACCAACTACATGTCAGGGTTTGTATTACATTCCCTAAGTAGTCCGAGGACCTTCTCTTATGTATATATACTGTAGTGTAAGCAAGATCATGGAGATTCATATTCACGTTCACATTCGTTCACATTCACACATTCAGTCTACATACTAGTTAGTAAGAATGTATATAATTGTTATGCAGTTCTAAGTTGTTTATATTATATTATGTTACCCGTTCGTTGTGAGTATCATTTACGACCATAAGCCGCTCAACCTGCTTTCCAATGTGGCCGCCCAAGCGGCCCATATTACATGCCGATCCTCCAGGCGCGTAGGGCCCTATCACTTAAGGCCCTCTTATCACATGGCGTCCTGCCACGAGCTTGCACAAACGGCTCTTATCACAAGAAGACGGCTCTTCGAAATTCATCTCTGCTTGAATGCTTAGTTGACTTCCTGGAAGATTGTCTATGCCTACGTCATCATCCTCTCCGTAATTTTCATCTGTAATTTCCCCATTGGCATTATCTGGTGGAAATATAGTGATTGAGGTCGGGATTCTTTGATCCGGTACTTCTGCTACTGCCTTCCCCAGCTCATCCATTATTTCATGCAGTTTTAATGGGCAGCGATCTCTGTAAAAGAATATGTGGTAGCTGGTTATAATGCTAAAGTTCTTTTAAAAGTACGGCGCCATATTGGCATAAACTGATATTAAACGAATAGTGTTTCTCGAATCACACATAAATACTGAAGTATTAATGTGTAAACATCATGATATTTTTCAAATCCGCAAGAAACTGTTTAACTGTTTAATTATACTTACCGCCAGTCGTTTTTTGAAATCACAGAATAGATATTGAAACACAATTTCTTGAAACTCTTGAAGAATCAACAACAAACGAATGCAAACGGTTAGAAATGTCATTCAAAGTCATAGACAACTACCGTCATATATTCGCAAGGGTTAGAAACTTTGCATTTATGAAAATAAACAGGTATCTATAAGATGGCTTTTAAAATACTTTTAGCTTCATATAGGTTAATAATTCATTGAACGCTAATGCGAAACACCTGCATTTAAAAAAGATAATAATAATAATCACTCTATTCAAATTGTTTAACAGAATCCTGCAACATTGCACACTAGCAAATGACAGAGTTAAGAGGCTAATTACATAACTAGAGGAACTATAACTTTTTCTTGATTAATTCTACTTAATTTTAAATTGAGTCAATATCTAATTCTGAAAAACCAATAAATACAGACTCTTAGGGGAATATATGTAGATACATACGAGGGCTATTTTTTTTCAAGGTCCGATCGGTCGTGAAATTAAAACCACAGTGAAATTCAAATATGTTTTATTTGTAACATTTAGGTACACCTCCCATCTACTTCTCTACATAGTCGCCGTTCCAATTTAGGCATTTTTCTTAGCGCGGTATCAACTTTTCAATCCCCTCTTCATAGCAGGTAGCCGCCTGTGCTTTCAGCCAAGTTTGTACGCTGGTCTGCAGCTCATTGTCTGTAGCAAAATGGTGTCCTCCTAAGCTCTTTTTCATACGAGGAATGAGGTGGAAATCGGAAGGAGCTAAGTCCGGGCTGTATGGAGGGTGATCGAATACTTCCCATCTAAAACGCTGCAGGAGGTTCTTTGTTGCATTTGCAGTATGGGGCCGAGCGTTGTCATAAAGAAGAACAAAGCCTGATGACAACATTCCTCTTCGCTTGTTCTGAATTGCCCTTCGTAGATTTGAAGAGTCACGCCGTATGAGGCTGCTGTGATGGTCGTACCACATTCCATGAATTCCACCAAGAGAACTCCTTTTCGGTCCCAGAACACAGTAGCCATACACTTTCTGTTGGAAAATGTCCGCTTAAACTTCTTTGGTTTTGATGGGGAAGAAGAATGCATCCACTGTTTGGATTGCTCGTTTGTTTCTTCCGTTTCGTAAAGAACCCATGTCTCGTCGCCTGTGACAATTTTGCTCAAAAAATCTTCTCCTTCATCATGGTAGCGCTGGAGAAACGTTAAGGCGGCACCCATTCGCTGTGTTTTGTGATGGTCGGACAGCATCTTGGGAACCCTTCTCGCACACAATTTGCGGTACTGATGTGTCCCACCTACGATGGTGTACAGAGCTGACCTTGACATTTCCGGAAACGACTCATGCAACACAGAAATTGTGAACCGACGATTTTCTCTAATCGCCTGATCCACTCGCTGAACGAGATCTTCATTGGTTGACATTCGCTTCCTTCCCTGACCGCCTGCATCATGTACGTCTGTACGCCCTGCTTCAAAGTTCCTGCACCATTGCCGCACTTTACTATCACTCATGAATGTTTCACCATACACATTACACATTCGTCGGTAAATTGTAGCTGCGTTGCACCCCTCCGCACGAAGAAATCGAATTACTGCACGCAATTCACATTTGGCGGGTGACGCTATTGTTCTCGGCATGTTTACGTGTACACTGCGCGCTTGTAACTGACATGTACAACGTTTTTTTTATGAGTCTTGAATTTTGTTGTGGTCAGAGTTGCCTCCATTTCCACTCCATTGTTTCGTATTTCCCAGGGTTGTGACGTGTTTGTGTCTGATTAATAAATAATCGTGTGTTGTGTGTTTTTGTGCGGTCCTGTGTTGCGTATGTGTAGTCTGTGTGTTTGTCGCTTTTTGCGTTTAAGTCACTGGTCATCGGTTTTTTGCGTTTCAGTCATGTGTGTGTTTAATGTTTGTTGTTGTAGAGTGTGATTATTTTCTGTGTTTGCGTTACGAAGTATTGTATCTGTTCTGTTGTTGCTTTTGTGGAGTGTAATGTTATTAGCATATTGCCTAAGGCAAGTGCTAGTTCGTCAGTTGTGTTAGGTGTTGTGTTTCTTTGTTTTTGTGTCCATGGGTTCGTTGTTGGGGGTGGTGCTGGTATGTATTCGGGTTTGGGTGTGGTTTTGTTTACAGGGTTGTTTGGATTGTTAGGACAGTTAAGGAAAGTGGATAAGTGAGGACCACCGCAGTTTACACACTTTGGTGGGGTTGTTTTGGGTTTTCTACATAGGTGTGTTGAGTGTTCGTCTCCGCATTTCATGCATTCGTAGTGTATGTTACAGTTTTTTTGGTGGTGTCCAAATGTCTGACATTTGTGGCATTGTATTATGTCTGTCCGTTTGTTTAGTGGTTTGATTTTAATTGTGAGTCCGCAGCGGTCGTGTATGTTGTAAATTGATTTGTATTGTCTCGTCAGTTCTATTAGTACAAGTGGTGCTGCTATTCCGTGTTTGCCGTTCATGCGTTTTATTTTTATTGTCGGGTAGCCTTGGTCAGTCAAGTCGTCGGTGATGTCAGTGTCTGGTAGGAATGCCACGCATAACTACCTTTAGTGTCTTTTCGCTTCTCAGTTGAAAAGTGTAAAATTGTATTTGTTCATTGTCGAGTATGTGTTTAAGTTTTCGGTAGTCTTCGTCAGTTGTCGGTTCGATGTGTATGCCTGGTTTCACGAGTTTGTTTTGTACTGTGTTAATGCTGTGTGTTTTGAGTATGTGTCGTAAATGTGCCCATTTGTCTTTTTAAGTTATAATAATTGGTGCGATTTTGTGTGGTTTTCGTGTTTCAGTTTTTGTGTTATGTGTGATGTTTGTTTTGTCACTTACCCTGGGTGTGCTATCTGATGTTGAAGGCTGTGGAGTGAATTCGGAAGTTTCTTCTTCCATTTTTTCCTCGGCTTTTTTTGTTTTCGAGGGCGTCGTATGAATTTTTAGTTTCGATCGGTAAAGTTGTTTCGGCTATTTTCGGCTTCTTCGTAAATTCCGGGTATATAAAGTCATCAGCAGTTTTGTTTTCGGTTTGTATCTTGTTCTGTGTTCCGTGCTGTTTTTTTTCTTTTTTGAGCGGTTTGGTATAGTTTTCTGTTTTCCTGACTTGTATTTTCGGTTGATCCGGGTCTACTATGAATAAACTCGGTGATGTCTGTAGAAGTTGTTGTATGCCACTTTCGCTGTGTGTTTCATCAATTATTGATTGCGTTTGTTGAACTAATTCAGGTGGCCAGAGTTCAATCATATTGGGATTCACTATTAATTTTGTTAATGTGATAATTCGCCCGGCCATTCTTCCGGCTTCGCTTGACGATATTTCGTCGTATGTTCTCTCAGCTGTGGTACTGCTCGAGCAGAAGGCGCAGTGAGAATGTTCTCCAGGCACGTGTATGAGTCGTCATGTACAACGTGACGCGATCTGCTATTATACTAGAGACACTGCGCAATACATCTGCGCAAAGCTTCATCTGATTGTCACTGTGGTTTTAATTTCACGACCGATCGGACCTTGAAAAAAAAATAGCCCTCGTATATTCCCATAAGAGTCTGTATGTATTGGTTTTTCAGAATTAGATATTGACTCAATTTAAAATTAAGTAGAATTAATCAAGAAAAAGTTCTAGTTCACTAATTTTATTGACTTTCTAGTTCAAAAAATAACTTAAAATTGGTAAAAATTTGAAATCTTTGCCATGGGTAAATAATATTGTTTAGAAATACATACTACATAGCTAGTAGATTAATTGATATTCCACATGAAAAGAAGGCACAAGTATTACATAATGATTCTTATTAAAAATTTATTAACGACAGCAGATAGTTGGGAGACGTTTCCAAAAAATTTTTAAAAACATATTTTTCTAATTAGAATAATGCACAAATGAACATTTCTTCTTTTCTCTAAAAAGAAAATTAAAGAGAAATACTATTTCGAAATAAAGAAAATTTAATGGTTATAGTACTTAATTATCTAGACATGGTTTAATTTCATATATAAAATAATTTTGAAATATTCCTTACATATATTCTTGTATCCGGAACTTTAAATTGCGATACTAATAATATTTAAAACTGATCGCTATTTCCAATACAAATTTTCACATATTGAGGTCAACCGAAAAACATAATCGTAAATAGCACATGTATGAAAATATACATAATTTCATTATACTAAAACATACGTATAACATTACTAAAATTCTGTCTTACTAAACATATAACAGCAATTTTATTTAGCTCTCTCTTGGCCCATATTTCTATTATTATAGAAAATAATATGTAAACGTAGAAGACTATCATCTATCAACATATTCGTATCAAAATGTAAGCGCAATGAATTTATTACGAACTATGATAAATAACTAGGGACCGGACACGAGAGGCCGAAATTACGCCGGACCATGTAAATAGTCTATAACATCGCTAAGTACAACACACAGTTATTGAATAGCACTATTCATTCGGTTAACCGCATATTTGGTTTTTGTCGTTGAATTGCGACGCAATTACTTCAATATTATAGTGAAATTCCTTTCTTCATGGGCGTAGATAGAAGCGGTCTTTTTATAATTTATTGTATAATTTATTTTATTTATTAGCTTGTATTTCGTAAGATAAATCAAATACGGTGAGTTAGTTTCTTTTTTTCATTGTTTTAACTGGTAATTACCATACTACATAATTTTTGTAATAGATCCTGTTTAATATCGTTTCATCGAATCTACTTCTCCCAATTATTTTGACGTAAATGTCCAGTAAATTTCTTTAAGTTTCAATAACTTACGCATACATTTTTAATTTTCATTTATTTAGATTTAGAACATTGTTTAAGTTACTTTTTCAGATATGATATGGAACAACGTCGAGAATGACATCGTGAAACAATGGCGAGTTGGATTAAGGGTGAAACTGATTGTATTTACATTGCCAGTGATTCCGAAATTTATTGCAAAGTCTGTAAAATATCGATAAAAATTCCAAACACACATACACAGAAATTAGACCCGTTGGAATCTGACAATTTGAACGAAGAACTCTGTGAAACTTTAATGGCGGCAAATATTCCATTAAATAAACTTAACAATCCCACCTTCAAAACATTTCTCCAAAAATATACTGGTCGAATGTTCCTGACGAATCCACCTTGCGCAAATATTATGTTTCTAAGTGCTACACGAAAGCAGTAGAACGCATTAGAAGCCATCTTTCAAATCAGTATGGATAAGTGCTGACTAAACTGTCATATATTAGGACACTGTGTGGTAAATGTTGTAGTTGGTGTACTACATCCAACTATTCCACATAGCGCATATATATTAGCAACAAAAGTTATAAATACAATGCGGAAACAGTAGCTAAAACCATTTAAGAGAATATACACCAAATGCTTCATTCGGACGACAGGTACAAAGAAAAAATACTTTTATTTGTCAGTGACAGTGCTGCATATATGTTAAAAACAGGCAGACTATTAAAGGAAGCTTATCCTAATATGCTGCATATTACTTGTGTATCACATGCTCCCACAGAATCTGCGAATATATCAGAGACACCTTTCCGGAAGTTGATAGACTTGTATCCGCTTTTAAAAAAGTTTCCAAAAAAGCACCATTGTGAGTAGTTTTTTACAGGGCAAAACTTCCATCTTTGTCACTGCCTCCATTTCTAGTAATAACTAGATGGTGAACATGGTTCGAAGCTACTAGTTTTTATGCACAGAATTTCGATAATTTACAGAATTTCGTTACATGTTTAAATGATGATGCTCGAAGTATTTCTGAGTGCAAGGAACTAATACAAATTCCAAATTAAAAAAATCAGTTGTACTTTCTTCAGGAACACATTGGAAATTTGCCAAAATCAATCACTTATTTTGAAAATCAAAATCTCAAATTAAATGATGGATTAACGACATTAGATGTGGCTGTTAATAATTTTAAAAATATTCCAATTGTATATGGGGACAACGCCTCAAAATCTAACTGCTAAATACTCTGAAATAAAAGAATATTTTCGTTATGCACCTATAGCCAGTTGCGATGTAGAAAGGACGTTTTCTATCTACAAGAATGTATTTCATTCAAAGGGAACAAATATTGCAGAAGAGAACCTTGAGAAAGTATTGCTAGTTAATATTAATACTCCTTTGGTGCAGACTTGAACTACAAAATGAACAGATAAAAATATATTTCGTATTTTATAGATCACCACCCGTTTGTTTTCTAATTATATAAATAAAATTATAAACTCTTACAAATTAAATACAAATTTTCAACTGTACGCCCGTGGGCGATGAGTCATCGGCCTCTCGTGTCCGGTCCCTAATAATAATATTATTTTTGATGGCGCAGTACGTATTTTTGTTATGCTAAATTTCTTTTTATTTCTTTATAGACATTGGGCTCGTCTTCATACAGTGGTAATTATGAAATATTGACCAGCCAGCCTAGATCCACAAAGAACTACAGTGCAATAGGAGGCATGGATCTTAGCTATGTCACAGAAAGAATCATAGCACTATGGTTTCCCGCTTCGTGCAGTCAACAATCTTACAGACAAGGACAACAGCAAGCCGCGCATATGCTTACCAACAAACATGCTGACAACTACATGGTAGGTACCTATATACGAGTATATAATAACTAAAGCTTAATTAGACAACCCCTGTCATAGTAGTGTATAGAATTAAATAATAATATTAGCTCAACTAATACCTAATTAAATGAATTATTACTGACGTCAAAAATAGCAGGATGTACTGATTTACCCAAACAAAATAAAATTAGCCTAATATTTATAAACAACCAAAGTGAGGCTACATTTGAAAAAAGTGTTGTTTCCAAATTTCTTATCATTGTGACAAAATACTAATATATAGTATTTTTCCTGGAGTAATCGACTTACGGCATATACAATTTGTGACATCGTATCTAGTGCTGTTGCCTAATATTTCCACATAAATAATATAAAGTTGATATTTTGATGGATAGATTATGGATAGGATCAGAGTTTAGGTTTTATAATTTAACAACGCGGTGTTCGATGATATTAAGACATTAATTTCCAATAATATACATGTACGACCTTTCGAAATGAAACAATAGTTAAAAAATTCTTTCAATGGAGACTGTGGTTAAATAATAATTTAAAAAAGGTATATAACCCCTTACCACAATTATTAGTCGTATCCTAAATACGTATTTCGACAACTAAGTTGTCATCATCAGTAGGTAAAAAACTACTAATTAAAGTCACACGGGGCACAATAAAGTAAGATAAACGCTTCCGCACAACTACTATACCTACTGATGATGACAACTTAGTTGTCGAAATACGTATTTAGGATACGACTAATAATTGTAGTAAGGGGTTATATACCTTTTTTAAATTAATAGTTAAAAAACGTAAAAAGGGAAAATTATTTATTTACCAGAATAATTGAAACATACATGAGTAGGTAAACCCCACCAGTTTTGTATAATACAAAGGTATTTTTAATAATATAAAATATTACTAAAAATCTGGTGTGAAGAACACAAATGCACAAATGTCTCTGGGGATAGGATATATTCGGACACGTTCACAGAAAATATTAATAGTGAACCTGCATTTGTGTTCTTCACACCAGATTTTTAGTAATATTTTATATTATTAAAAATACCTTTGTATTATTTATTTACTTGAAGTGTCTTTTATTTATCGTTTTCATAATTAAATATGTATCTTTAAATTGTTAAGGATTGACACAAAAGAAATAGCGAGCACTTTGGAAGCAGATTCGAGTATATTTACCTAAGCAATATATCTATCAAATTAATAAAAACTCTATTTGGTGTTCATTGGAGTACTCATTTCCAGTTTTGAACATAGTAACAATAATTATAGATAATTTTAAAATAATATGAATGTAAAAATAATTAATAAATTAAACAGTCAAGTACTTTATTTTGTTCACACGGAGTTTTGTTATTGTTATATTTACCAGAAGTAAATCTGATATACATTCCAAATAATAAGCATCGATGCATTCAGATGGGCATATCGTCAAATTACTCAAATTGCATTTCCAAATGTGGGAAATTTAAATCTATATATCTCTATATTCAAATGTGTTTTTATAAATATTGAAACTACGAGTAGATATAATACCCAATTTTTTCGTATTGTTGGTTTAGTGCTGACTCATTGCAATTGTGAAGAAGAAATATATATAGAATGAAAAGAAAATGGTTATCCTGGTTTATCCTATTTAAGAAATATTTTTTTTCAACAAATGCAATTCCTTGCGTTAATTTATGAAATATTCTCATATTAAGCACGTTAATGTAGACTCAGCTTTAGAAAAATTTCACAATGTGATTTTTACTGTTATTGATTCAGCTGTTCCTAAAATTCAATCCCAGAAATCGGTCAGGTTTCCTTCATGGTATTCCAAAGCTATCAAAGACAAAACGAAAATTAAGCTCTACTATCATCAGACATGGCGATCTACGGCCAATCAATACTTCAAAGTAAATTTTTATCGTGTCAGAAGAGAACTGAACTTTGAAATTTCTATGGCTTATAAGAATTACATTCAGAAAGTTACGAGGTGCCACAGGTTCTGATCGGTAATTTATTCAATCGAAACGATGTACCTCCAAGATTCCTGGTAAAGTCTACTTCAACAATACGTATTATGATAAAGCACAGGCCATATTGAACGCATTTTCTGCTGCTTTCTCATCAGTATTTCTGCCGTTATCATTTGTTACATCATTGCCTGATATGTCTAACCTAACTGCCATTGTTGATGTTAACATTAATGATGTCGCTGTATGCGCTGGAAAGTTGAAGAAGCTGAAGTTGCTGGTCACGACAATATTCCAAGCTCCTTGGTCAGGGGTTCTGCTCGCTTCTTTTCTGCGCCTTTAACGAAAATTATTAACCTTTAATAAAGAGGTTTTGCGTACTTGTAAGTTTCTAAGTCTGTAGAAGATTGCTAAAATTTGTCCAGTCTTTAAGAAAGGGATGCCGCCAATGTCCTGAATTACAGACCTATCGCCATTCCGAGTAATTTTCCTAAAGTTTTTGAACATCTGCTGCACAGTATTATAATGAAGAACGTTCGAGTATATATTTCACCGTCTCAACATGCATTCATGACTGGGCGTTCAACTAGAACAAATCTGGCTTTAAGTGCATTTGGTCTCTCTAATGCTTTAATTAGGTTACTTCAAAGTTATTTTCAAGATAGGCATAATAACATGTATTATAATGGCTTTAGGTTAAATCCCCACATTTCCACGCAGGGCTCTAATTTAGAACCGCTGCTTTTCATTATGTTCATCAATGACTTCCTAACTTCTACAGCTTGGGCGGTTTTGGCCTATGCAGATGAGCTTAAGATTTATCATACCATCTTAAACGAATAAACATAACTTATCTGCAGAACGCATTAAACGTTATAGTTGAATGGTGCACGACTTAATATTAGCAAATGCAGTTCTGTATCTGAGAAACATAATACCTTGACATCTTCTTATTTCATCTATGGTGCACCTGTTACGCATTCCAATACTGTTTTGTATTTGGGTATAGCGTTTGATAACTAATTGAACTTTTCGTAACATCTTATCAACATTACATCATTAGCTTTCAAGTCACTTGGCTTTATTATACCCGTCGCCAGAGATTTTAATGGCTCCACAATATTAACAACTTTATATTACGCATATGTGCGCTATAAACTCGAATATGGATCGGTTTTGTGGTATTTCTATTATACAATCCAACAGCAGATGGTTGAGAAAGTGCATAGGCGATTTTTAAAATTTGTCTTTCAAATTGGTTAGAGCTTTACCCGAGCGTAATATTGACTACAATCTTCTCTTGTACCGACACAACATGGAATCCTTGAGTACGTGTAGAGTACAAATAAGTACTTTATTTTTAAATAGAATTGTCAGCAGTGAAATTGATTCGCCGTATTTGCTTTCTCGAGTTACATAATAGATGCACACGGAAACTGTATTATATGTGCATATATGTTTCCATAATATGCAGAACTTTTATTAAAATATGCAAAAATATGTAAAGTTTAAGTTATAGTTACACAACTAAATTATTGTCAAAATATTAAATAATGTCAATATAAATTTAGAGATACCAGAAATATGTACTATATCAACATATTATTCGAAATTTTACAAAATACATGTATAATATTAATAATAATAAGTAAGCTAAACAATGTAATTTGTATTTATATTTGCCTTTGTATAGTATTGCAAACATTTACAATTAAATCCTTTTCTAATTTCTCAACTAAAAATAATCTTCTGCGGTCCGTCAATAATAGCTCATATGCTGAAAAGCTTCGCCCAACGTCAACTGATGTACTTATATTTCCAGATGATTGATGGATTCATCTCAATAATTTCATCGCAGTTTCCTTGCAACACACTGGATATTCTACTAAGCTGATTAAAGCCCTCGTTTTTCTCTAGAACTTGTGTTAATTTAATTTTAACCGCTCTCCTATGGTACCTCTCATATAAATTTTATTCTTAAAACTTTTAGTCAATTCTATCGATTCACTGAGTTCAACACCTTAAGTATCAAGTTTTCGTAGTGTTTCACTAATAAAGCCATAGTTTGCTTTGATAAAAGCTAACTCTTGGCACATTTGCGGTTTATTTGGTATATCTTTGCAATTTGCAATTGCTATCGAATCGTTTGAAAAAGAGACAATGAATTCTCTTATATGTTCAAAGGTTTTGCATAAAACACAGCGGCATGAAGCCACGTACCACATCTTGCTATTATGGGTTGTGGTGGCAGTGCCAGACCAGGTAGCTTATCTTTGTGCTTGAACCCTCAACAGTGCTTTAATAAATACTTTTTTCTCAAATTGATCAATGAATTAATATCTGGAAATGTGTAACGTATTTCTTCTGCTACACTGTTAACAGCACGGGCCAAACATGTTACGTGCATCAGATTCAGGTAAAAAATCTTCAAATTCTGTGTTGACTTCACCATATATGTCGCAGCATCCGCTGACATCACTCTTGGAACGGCATTCGGCAAATAAGAACTCGTTAAACTATCGTTTATAAATCTTGTTGGAGTTAAGTTGTTTGTTTTCTCCAATTCTTCCAATTTAAAATGCCAACCAATAAATTGGCAATATAGCGTCCACAACTGTCTGTTATCTCATCGACTACGAAATAAATATAATTTCCACGTATTGTTTGCACAATTTTCATCATAGTTTCCTCAAACAATAGATTAATATACTTTTTTCTTATAGACGAGCGACTAGGAACTGACAGTTTCGTATACTTTTCCAAAATAATTTTAATCTTTGAATTATCCAACTTTGAAAGTGAATGTTTTCACTTAAGAAGGCGTTACACGAGTCATAACGGAAACTATTCTGTTCTATATTTTTACTTGTTCAAGTAAACGATTGATTTAGAGTAGTTTGTGGTGCATTTTTAAGTCTTATAATATTTTGCAAATCAGTTCCTACATGCTGCGTTAATTGAACTTTTTTGTTGCATCAAATCAACAATAATTAATTACAGGTATTCAAAAATGATAAAATATGAACAAAAATGCAATTTTACATGAAATATGCTCAAAGCAGTATTTATATTCAAAATATGCAAAACAAAAGTAGTCGCAAATGCTTTCTTTTTACGTGATCTGCAAGAATTTTGATAAACATATAAATAAAAAATATGTATTTTCATATAACCCCAGCTTTAATGATAACATATTTTTTCTATCTGGTAATTTGTGAAATACTCGCTTATTTTATGAAGCGCCTTTTGTTTTCTATTTATAAGTATACAAAATGTACTTTTTTTATGTATCACTTTTGAAATTTAATTTTAGTTGCCCTGTAATTGGATAAATCTGTTGGGTACAAATATATTATTACTATTATTATTGCTATTATTAATATTATTATATTTTATAACAAAATGTTTGTCGTCCAATTGGAACCATATTAATAGTTCTAATTGAATGGAAGTTCTGCTGGCCCTATAGTCATCAGACATATATGTATGTATAATGTTGCTACCTACGCGATCTAAAATAGTAGCGCACGCTAACAACAAGGCTGACGCTTGATGTTCAGCGAATACCTCTCTCTCTCGGACTGACCCACCTGAAGGTGGATGCTCCACAGAAATGCCCCTACCGACTAGCTCGTATGAAGGAGAGCGTGTGGGATCAAAGATCGCTCGTTGGTAAAAGAAAAGGCGCCACCGCATAAAGTCCACGGCAGGCGCACCCCGTATACACGGCTGCGGGTGCAGCTAGGTGGCCTCAGTCGCAAAAGAGAGAAGTATTCCCCCACTCCTTGTTGCTGCCAAAACGTGAAACTGTGATCTCTTTAACACTCGCAAGGAAAGAAATCAAACACAATAATCCAAACAACAAATATCTTTAATAAACTAACAAAGCATCAAAACAAACGTTTTCTCAGGTTTATAAACAAATTACAAAAGAAAGCAACCGGGAATCTAACATCAATATCAGAATAAATCAAAATTCCAAAAGGTGTACATATCTACAACTTGGTAAAGATGGCTAAGTATAAAATTAGCAAAATGTTTACAAAAAAAAGGTTAAGCCAACTAAAAATTAAATTACGAACGAGGTTAAGCCTCTCTAAATGTAGTGACAAAATAAGTTGAAAGAATATAAAGTGACTAGAACAAAATTAAATGTCCACAAAATATTTAGACACCGGGTATATAAACTTACAGTATAAATAAGGTAATATATAAAATATCTATCAGAGATAACGCTATATGAATCTGACAAAAGCAAATGTGCTCGAAAGTAAAACAAGCACAGGTACACTAAATGTGATAGCAACACCCTGTATAACAGGTTAAAATTAAATACAAGAAACTATACTTCAAATTACAAAGAATAGGTAATTCGAGAGAACGGTAGTGAGAATTCTTACTGTAGTTCTGTACAAAACGTTTACAAAAATATAAGGTAATCACTGATTTAAAATTCGACGTGCTCACAAATTAAACGGTAGCTCCACTCATGGTACGAGCCTCAAGATTATATTATTGCCAAATGAAATGGTTGCAAGATTCATAAACTACTAAAGATAATGAAAAGTAAATGAGTTTAATCTAATTATATTTTACCTTACTAAATTAATTTAGGGGGTGAAGCCCTTAATTTGATTAAACAAGTGATAGGATCACAACTAAAATATAGTAGAGAAAGGAGAAGCCCCTCTCTGTAGTTTATTAGAAATAATAAAACCAAAATTTACAATATCACCCTAATGATGATTAAAAAAAAAGTTAGATTTTAATCAGTCTCCAAACAAAAGATGTCTCCTTAAAGACACCGAAATATTCTAAAGCACACTTAGCTGGCACCAAGATTTCGATGAAACGTTTCCCCGGAGTCTGTCTTCCTGGTTAGTTCATCAATTAAACGGAATGTAAGGATTTAAACCACCATTCAGGAAACTTGGTCCCAAGATGGCCTTCGATCACCACGTGGAAATATTTCTTGACAGAATAAGTACAAAATGGTCAATCATGCCATTCCGACTGAATATACACAAATTCCAGAATTATACCAAAATTAACCAGATAACCAAATAACCCGATAAAATCCGCCAAACAAGCTCCTTCGAATACAAGAGTCACGTTATCGTGGCGATGTCTAAGGAAGAAGTAATTGCAGAAAGCCGCGTGTTTCACACAATGGCCGACATACGTCATCATGAAAATTCGGAAATATTAATGAAAGAAAACAAAACTCAAAATCTCCCAACGATTAAAGTATGCCTAAAGAGTTCGAACGAGCCTACTTTGTTAATAATTAATTTTCAGAAAACGGTAAATATCAAAATCAAAGATAATTAAACATTCAAAGCAGAATTCTGTAACTGAAGGAAAACAAAATTCCGAACAGAGGGCGCTCTAACGAAAGAATTAACAATTAATAAACTGAAGCGGTAATTCAAAACTAACGACACTGCGTCAAGACGATCTTACAATACAAACGGCGAATTTCCACATAGCAAAATTAGGTAACGGAGTTACATGATTCGAGGTAAACGGAAAACACTGCCAGAATGATTTACGCGGCAAAATGCATGTTTAAAATAAGTGTACTGCGTCAAATATAGCACTTCAACAATATCGGAACCAAAATTATATAACGGAAAATATAGGGTCGGTCAAAATAATCGAACCCGAAATTAGAATTAGGAAGAATTTAACTTTTGAAAAGCTTAAACGACATGATAATTAATAAACTAAAAATATAAAATAGAGTAATTTGTAACAATAGGAAAATAAGCGGATCACGATGACTTGAAGAGCCTAGAATAAGAGTAAGAGGAATAAGAATTTACCAGCATAACGCCGAGTGATTTTCTATACGTAACAATGTGCAACTTAGTTAGTGGTGCAATTTGCTAATCATTTAAGTGACTAAGTTTGACATTCTTATACGGATTCGTGAGAATAATGCGTAAATATTAACCTAAAATACGATTTTCAAAATTATAAGAAGAAAACTCAATAATCAACAATATTTACTCGTTATTTCTTTTTATACTTAAAATTTCAACTTCTGATAATATGTTATTTAATTAAAACATTGTACTTGAAACTTGGTGTTTCTGAATTAAAGATATTTAACATATTAAGCCCAATGATACTCATTTGAATGAAATATATTATGCAGAATTTGTGACATAAATAATTACCCATTAATAGGCTTTTAATTGAACTCTTTTATGTTTTTAATTCAATGCATATTACCATATCTATATCATTAACTGAAATAGAAGTGACGAATCATGTACGTTTAGTACAATATACTAAATAAAAATGTATATACTAAATAAAAATGTATAGCATAGACAGTATAGAGGGGCAAAACATCGATTATGGCGAAACTCGGAAGGAGATTGTATTATTAGTGACACCGACTGTGAAAGCCCACATAATTTCATTTTGTAATAATACTTTCTGTGTTTTCCTGTCACTCGTATTGTTAGAAATACTTTCATTAGCAAATTCGCATACCAACATTGTATAGACTGATTCGTAAATCACTTGATATGATGTTATTGAACTGTTGCTATCAGGTATTGTATCGTTGAAAGTTCGCCTCTTTTCCATTACTGAAATTGTTAAGCTTCGCACTAAATAAAATTACAAACGACATGTATCCGATTTTGATATACTTAACGAAATCACTATGGTTCCACTCTATATAAACTATGGAATAAAAGATTTCTTTAAATATAATTTACAAATAAATTTGATAAACTATACATTAAAAACTATATATATTTATTTATATGCGATAGTTAATTATTTATAAATAGCTACTCGAAGAGAAGCTATATTGTAGAAATATGTTGTACATTAGACATTAAGGTTAAGTATCAGAATAATTGAAACATACATGAGTAGGTAAACCCCACCAGTTTTGTATAATACAAAGGTATTTTTAATAATATAAAATATTATTAAAAATCTGGTGTGAAGAACACAAATACAGGTTCAAGCGAACCTGTATTTGTGTTCTTCACACCAGATTTTTAATAATATTTTATATTATTAAAAATACCTTTGTATCATTAAGGTTAATATATAATAGAAAATTTTACTACCTAGATCCGTAAGAAAAGTTTTCAATTAAGAACAAATAAAATGTTTTTGGTGTTTCTTTCCCGAGACTAATGGAAAGAGGCATTTGTACAAATTGATGTTAGTTTAACCAATAGAAAACGCTTTTTAAATGTTCACAATATAATATATTGTGCATACATACGCTGCCAATATGCTTGATGTGTAGAATGAATATTTTCTCTATCAATATGTCGACAAGACATCATATATACGAGCGCGAATTTACATATAAGGTCTCCGACAACATTGTGTTAATAGTGCGGATACGAATAAGTTCTAATCTGCAAACGGTAATTTCTAGTATCTCCGCTTTGCATGCAAAGTTTCATTTTCCTGTGTACCGTCGTTGTGTTATTTATCATGAATTCTATTTCTGAGATGCGTATCAAGCATATCCGTAATAGAATTTTTATCACTGGAAGGTAGCGCGCCAATCGAAATTTACAGGAGTTTAAAAACTGTTTATGGAAATGATTGTATGAATGTGAAGGATGTTCGCCAGCGGGTTCGACCTGCAAAACTCTGTCAGAATGGAAATGAGGGTTTTTTGTCGAAAAGCAATCAGGTCAACCAGTATCAATGACGCATGAGAAGAATCAAAGACAAGTGAATGCACTGATTCTAAAAAATCTCCGAATACTGAAAAATAATTGCTCGGCAATTAGGCATTAGTCGAGAAAGATTCCAGTACATTTTTCAGACGCTGAATTTACTGCTATTCGCAATTGGATCGACAGTAAACAAGAATGTTTTTTCGTGGACGGAATGAAGAAATGGATTTAGCGTTTGGAGAACTGTGTTGCACTAAATGGTGATTATGTGGAAAACTAATTATGTACATCGCTAGTACAATAAATTTACTTCATTTTGAAACTGGTTTCATTATTTGGTCCTACAACACTGCAACTTTATCACAATTAGTAACTAATCTTATTAATAAATATAGAAATAACTGGTGCGAGAATAGCTATTTAGCATTAAATGTTAATAAAACAGCATAAACCCCTTTTAATAATAAAATGACCCAAAAGTATTTATTTCAATTGCTGAATGTGAATAATTTAAAATTTCCGACCATGAACTTTAAGAACAATATACCCTGGAATCTACAGATCAATGATTTACGTAATTTGTAATTTATGAAATAAATTTGAGATGCCTTAAAATCATGTTACTTTAGTCACATTTATTCACAGATAGAGTAATGCACCCTTGCTTTAGCATCTATACTGAATGTGTTCGTATATTTGAGTATTGAAAAGGATATTGAGATGTATATTTAAGGGACGTACCATCCCATATTTCAATTGCTGGATATTGTTTCTGTACTCTCTATTTACTTGTATGAATTTGTATTATCCAAGAGAAGAATTCTACATTTTATAATAATATAAGTATGATTATTAAAGGCGTACAGCTGTTAATTACGTGAGTGAGAGTGACATCCGAAAAAAGTTCGACATTACAATTTATATTCTATGTGTGTATTTTTAGTTTACTCAAATATCTTAATTAACGTTATTAAATCACAATTAAATTGGTCCTATACGAGGGCTAGCCAGCAATTAGATTACGTTTTAGTGTGTAGCAGCAATGGGCAAGGCTAGCGTGGCCATCTTGGTGTCTGAGCGTTCTTCCGTTCAGTCAGCATCCAGCCGTGGTAGCGCGAGGTTCGTGTCGTTTCTCGTTATGTCACAATAAGAGTTTAAAATATGTGCAAAAATTGAAAGTCCCGCGAGTTGTGGAGTGCCATCTGGAATAAAGTTTTTGTTGGCGAAAAGCCACAAACCGGTTGAAATTTGTCGGCAACTGTGTGAAGTGTGCGGAAACAATGTATTCACTGAAGATTAAGTATGCCAATGGTGCATTAGGTTTAAAAATGGCCGACGTAATATTCATTATGAAAACTGAAGTGGACGACCAAGCATTGTGATTGATGAAATTATCGCAAAAGTCGATGAGAAGATTCAAGAAAACCGCCGACACATAATAACGGAGCTCTCGCTTAGTTTTTCACAAATTTCACGATGTTTGTTGCATGGAATCTTTGCACATAAGCTAGGCTACCGAAAATTTTGTGCAAGACGAGTATCAAAAATCTTGACAGAAAACCACAAGAATCAGCGTATGACTACATCATTGACATTTACGAATGAATCTTACGAAAAATGTGGTGACTCATTACTTGATCGAATCGTAATTGGAGATGAGACTTGGGTGAAATATGCGAACTGCGAGACCAAAATTGCAGTCTATGCAGTGGAGGCACCCAAATACTCTCCCCCCAAAAAACGAGAAAATGCTTACAAACGTTGTCTACAAGGAAGATTATGGCGACCGGTTTTTTTTTTGGGGGGGGGGTTAGAAAAGTGTGCTTCTTATCTATTTTCTCTGCGAGGTATTGTCAGACTTTGGAAAAATTAAGAAGAGCAAGCATAGAGGAAAGTTGAGCTCAAAAATTTGGTTTTTCACGATTACGCCCGACAACACACTGCAAATCGCACTCGAGATGCCCTGGATGCTTTCAAGCAAGTGTTACCTCATCCGTCGTACAGTCCGGTTCTTGCGCCCACCGACTACCACCTGGTTCCAACGACGAAAATCTGGTTCGCAACGCATCGCTCTGACCACGACGTGGAACTGCGGGAGGACGAGACTAATTGGTTAAAGTCTGAGGCGGCAAAATTTTATGACGATGGAATTTCAAAGCTTGTTCGCCGCTATAATAAGTGTCTAAATTTATATGGAGACTTTGTATTTAAGTATCGCTTTCAAATTAATTTAACATAATTTTTTTCCTCTACCTTGTTTTTTTTTAAATACCAAAACGTAATCTAATTCCTGGATAGCCCCCATACATTACACATACGAAAATTTTGATAATATTTTAATATGGAAAAATTTACTCAATGCAGCCTCCGCCCATATTTGCTCACTTTTCTACTCTGTATTTAAATTCCATGTTTACGTTTCTGTTTATGTTTCTTCTAAATTCTGTTTCGCTAATTACCGTCCGTATTATTTGTTTCAAAATTTCTAAATCTGTACCAAATTTATTATTTAATACACTTTCTGTGTCGCATATCTCGGAAAATAACAGTTCATGAGCGCAAGTCTGGTGAGCGAGCTGGCTAATGTATTAGTCCAAAACATCCGATTCCAGGAAAATAATGATAAGCTAATCTTTAATTAAAGTTATGGAATATATAAGGCATCTTGTTCAAAATAAATGTCTAAATTAATATCTACCAGTGAAGGTGAATTTTTTTAACAATTCCACATACTTTAATTGATTCAAATTTTTTTCGAAAAATTGTACCAATAATTTTGTTTACGCCCATGTTCCACACTACATATAAATTTGGCTAGATCGTTAGTATTAATTAAAAAATTTGGATTTTAATAACTAATTCTAATAACTACAATTTTTGCATGGTACTCCCATTTGTAGTAAATTTGGCTTCATGCAAAAAGAAAATTTCGAGATAGAAAAATGGTTATCACAATACCTACGACTTATAAACAATATTTTAATCTGAATGCTTAATCTTCAAGATTCAAAGTATGAATAAATTTAGGTTTTTAGAAACGTATCTTACTTTCAAAAAGGTGTGTGTATACGTGTATACGTGGACGCCGTGTAAAGTTGTTGCGTGATCAGTCGTGCTAGCTTTACTGTGCCCCATGTGCGACACGTTGATTAGTGGTTTTACCTGCTGATGATGACAACTTAGTTGTCGAAATACGTATTTTGGATACAATTAATAATTGTGGTAAAGGGTTATATACCTTTTTTGAGTATCTTATTTTCCTTGTAAATTTTTTGTAACAAACTTTTGCTGTCACTAAGTTCTGCAATTATTTCACGAAAAGAAGAATTTTGGACTTTCATCTACCGATCTCAGCTAACAAAGTTAAGGCAGCATCTTTATTGTATTGTTTCTTTGTTTCCATATTTCTAGCTAAAGAACTACTTTCGTAAAATTTTTTGACTATATTTTCTAACACATTAATTGTAACACAAATAGTATTTTACTTTAAAGTTATTAATAGGCATTCGTTCGTATTTTTCGCTAATTCTCTAAAATTTTGTAAATTAAAGTCGCTGCTGTAACACGAACATATCTTCAATTAAAGTTATTAATTACAAGTAGCACTTAAGTAATTAATTTAATCAATTACTGACAGTTTCTTTTGTAGGTTTTATAAAAAATATATTTTTTACCTAAAATGTAAAATATACAATTTTTTCTTATTTTGCAGAAAATCTGCGAAAACTATGTATATACAAGTGTCCCGTATCGTTATGTTCAAATTTTAGGAGTGTAAAGTAGACTTCATTTCAAGTAACAAAAACGCAAAACTTGTATATCCATTTTTATTTGTTTCAAAGTTACAGATCTATGAATGTGATTGTCAGATCATGAAAAAAAAATGTAATCCTAAAGTCAATACAAACTGATATTATTTAAAAAAAGTTATACGATTCAATAACAGGCCTGTAATTGTTAACGTCGCAAAATAAAATGTTATCCTAAAATGAATAAACACGTGTCGTAGTGCATACAGTAATTTCTTGGAGATCTACAAAAAAGAGTACTAGAAATTGATTTATGATAATGAAGGTTCTTATTTGTTTCGTAAGTGCTGAACCATGAATATCATACAATAAACAAATGTCAGATGACTGTTAAAGTTGCATTTTTTAATAAAGGATTACATTACGTTTCAGTTCATACAACAGTTTATTAGTGAGTGGACACGTTCTCTTGATTCAAAATGCCTTACCGATTTTCTTCTCAAGAGTATGCGGACATGCATTTTGTGTATGGCTACTGTAACGACAGTGCACGTCAAGCAGTTATTGAATACCGACATCGGTTTCCCAATAGGCGCATTCCTCATTTACAGAACGTTTCTGGAAGTACACAGGCAATTTCGGGAATGCGGACTGCGTGATTATCTTTTCGACCGAAGGGCAAACTTACCAGCAGACTTAGAGGAAGAAGCAGTAGCTATTATAACAAGGGATCCAACTCTCAGTGCACGTCGAATCGATAGACAACTAGAAGTGCCACGAACGACAGTTTGGCGAATTTTAAAACGTGAGGGCTTATATCCATGCTTATATCCATCCTTATATCCTGCTTTAAATAAATTGCTTCTCAGTTTTAAAATGGCTTTCACTTTAGAACATAAAATTTTTTTAGTCCAGGCTTATTTTCGAAGTGGTAATAAAATTGATGGTTCATGGGTTTATTCAGTTCAAGATTGCATGGTAGAATTTCAAGTTGAGTTTCCACATTTTGTAATAGATTATATACAATTTAAGAATACTTTGTATAGAACTTTAAAACTTTTTTCTGAAACTGGTAGTCTCTTAAGAAAATTAGGCAGCGGAGCAGTTAAGAAACGTACACCTCAAGTTGTCAATCGTCTTGAAGAAATAATGGAAAATGAACCACAAACATCTGTTCGACATTTGAGTCAACAAATAAACCTTTCTGTTGGTACAACTCACAAGTTATTAAAAAAAGATATGCAACTTTATCCATACCGTGTCACAGCAGTACAAGAATTGTTAGAAATTGATTACCCACGTAGACTACAGTTTTGTAATTGGTTTGTAAATATGAACAATAATGGAGAACTTTCGCAAAGAGTCATCTTTACTGATGAAGCATGGTTTTATAAAACGGGATACCTAAATTCACAAAATACAAGAATTTGGATTAGTGAAAATCCACATGTAATTAATGAAGAATCGCTACATCCAGAGAAAATTGGTGTTTGGGCAGCGATAAGCCAAAGGCGAATCATTGGACCAATATTTTTTCAGGGAACGTTAACTACTCAAAGGTACCGTACGGAAATTTTACAACCATTTGTCAATCAGTTGCATGATGATGAACTTCAAAATGCATATTTCCAACAAGACGGAGCACCTTGTCACTGTACTGCTGAATCTTTGGATTATTTAAGAGAATTTTTTGATGAGCGTATAATTAGTCGAAATACTGAAATGGCCTGGCCTGCACATTTATGCGATTTAACACCTTGCGACTTCTTTTTGTGGCCTTATCTAAAAAATAACATATTTCGAACACCTATATTGAATTTGAATATGCTACATAGAATCGAACAGAAATGCATGGAAATTAATAACAATCCAGTAATGTTGCAGAATATCATCAGAAATTTTGAACGGAGGATTTTAAAGTGCATTGATCTTGAAGGACAACATATTCAACATTTCTTAATTTTCAATAAATACCTATTATTTGTTATTTATTTGTATGGATGAAACTGTCAAAATATACGACTTCGTAGGTTAAGTAGTAAATTTTAATTTACGACATACTTCAAAATGTTCTCAGTAAATCACATGCTACTAGATTGACTTTTCAAATGAACACTTGTTATAATGCAATCTCCATAAAATCAATACTTCGAAGTTATGGTGACATGGACTACAATATATTAATTTTTACAATTTAAAATGTGTTTGACAACAACATGTACTTGATGTAATGATTGGAAAAAATGATAAGATATCATCGTTTTATATATCGTATCCTGTGCTCTAAAAACTTTGGGATTTGTTATACGAAATTCTAAATTGTTTCGAATTGAAACCTCAATATCTTTGTAAAACACTTTTGTTGGAAACAAACTGGTCTATGCCAGCTTAAGTTGAAGCCCGTTCTACAAGTCACATATACTGACAATTGGAAAAGTGTATCGCAAATTTCTAAAGTACTTGTATCACAGAACAAAAGATGTTGATCCCGCAAAAGGGCTCGATCTCAATACTTACTACAAACATTTAATGCGAATCTTTGGAAATGCGACGACAAATTAATGAATTAATGGGACACAGTTCTTGTATAACCTCATCCACCAGCTTTGATTGTCCGTATTTACTATCAAATCTAAATTATTTGTTACCATGAACTTCGTCTCGTCTTTTATTTTCCAATTGTCATACAGCCCTGAACTCATAACTATAGGTTGCGACCCGACTCGCAATACAATTAATAAATAATAAGATTATTTATTTCACAATAATTATTTAATATGAGTATTTATTGACATTTATATAATATCACACGACGGCGGTTACTCGTTGAATGTCTGGTGTCTTTTCTAGGGAGTCCGGGAGGCCTGAGTACGTACTCGGCGCGTGATACTTCTCGCCTGACGTATCGTCAGATGACTCACACCACAATATTGTGAGTCAATTATGACGCGAACCCCGAAATAAAAACACATGAAAATTGTATTACGTCACGCCTCTGAATTCAAAGTATTCAGAATGAGTATTAATAATAAATATCTCGTACACACATATGCTATAGCGTATGTTTACGTACGTAACAGCTGAATGAGATTGCCAATAACAAAACTATTCTTTTTGTTATTGTCGGTCAACTTTAAGATATCGTCTTTTATAATATAGTCAATCACATAGTGCTTTTAGTACTTTACAAATATCTTTGTCATTTTTTTTCGCTTATGAGAGGGAATTTTGGCAAATATTTTGGACTTATATTGTATATAATTACATCTTTCCATTTTTCATACGTTGTTTTTAAATTCAAGGACTTCTGAGATATATATATATATATATATATATATATATATATATATATATATATATATATATATATATTAGGATGGTCTTTAGATGTATGGAAGAAAAATTTTTTGAAGTTATAGATCGTAGCTCCCTCTAGAAATGTTTGCTTTTGTGTAAAAATACGGTATACAAGAAATTATGCGTATCGAACAAAGGGAAGACGTGGCGCACCGCCTCTCAAAGTGACCCCTGTTGGTAAAATGAACAGAAATATATTTTTTAGTATACAATATACCTACCTATAACTTTACTATTATAACTTAATTAAATTTACGGTAACTGCCACGATTTGTAACAAGAATTTGATTACAAATGAAACAGACATGCAATATACATATCTGTAACTGTACACATGGACAATACACCTCGTATTTTCAGCATTTACTTCTGCTTAAGACACGTGTTTCTGCCATATATAGGCGTCATCAGTCAAGCTAGTGAAGCAATGTAATACAAATGATACAAATCTTTTTAAAAAACAGATTTGTATCTGTATATACATTTACGCTGAAATCGCCTATAAGATATAGCAAATTTCGTCCTATAAGGTGGCACTATTTAATAAGTGGCATCTGACGGACGAAAGAGACTATTCCGAAAAAGGCGACCTTTCGCTTGACCTACTAAGCTGGTACATAAGCGAAAAAATACGTATAGGTGTAGTCTATTAACACGAGCCAGATGGCGGTAAATATACAAAAAGGTTTTAAGTATATCAATACGTTATGCACGTATTACGCATTTGTTACAAATGAAACACACATGCAATATACATATCTGTAACTGTACACATGGACAATACACCTCGTATTTTCAGCATTTACTTCTGCTTAAGACACGTGTTTCTGCCATATATAGGCGTCATCAGTCAAGCTAGTGAAGCAATGTAATAAAAATGATACAAATCTTTTTAAAAAACAGATTTGTATCTGTATATACATTTACGCTGAAATCGCCTACAAGATATAGCAAATTTCGTCCTATAAGGTGGCACTATTTAATAAGTGACATCTGACGGACGAAAGAGACTATGCCGAAAAAGGCGACCTTTCGCTTGACCTGCTAAGTTGGTACATAAGCGAAAAAATACGTATAGGTGTAGTCCATTAACACGAGCCAGATGGCGGTAAATATACAAAAAGGTTTAAGTATATCAATACGTTATGCACGTATTACGCATTTGTTACAAATGAAACAGACATGCAATATACATATCTGTAACTGTACACATGGACAATACACCTCATATTTTCAGCATTTACTTCTGCTTAAGACGCGTGTTTCTGCCATCTATAGGCGTCATCAGTCAAGCTAGTGAAGCAATGTAATACAAATGATACAAATCTTTTTAAAAAACAGATTTGTATCTGTATATACATTTACGCTGAAATCGCCTACAAGATATAGCAAATTTCGTCCTATAAGGTGGCACTATTTAATAAGTGACATCTGACCGACAAAAGAGACTATGCCGAAAAAGGCGACCTTTCGCTTGACCTGCTAAGCTGGTACATAAGCGAAAAAATACGTATAGGTGTAGTCCATTAACACGAGCCAGAAGGCTCGATATACAAAAAGGTTTAAATATATCAATACGTTATGCACGTATTACGCATTTGTTACAAATGAAACAGACATGCAATATACATATCTGTAACTGTACACATGGACAATACACCTCGTATTTTCAGCATTTACTTCTGCTTAAGACACGTGTTTCTGCCATCTATAGGCGTCATCAGTCAAGCTAGTGAAGCAATGTAATACAAATGATACAAATCTTTTTAAAAAACAGATTTGTATCTGTATATACATTTACACTGAAATCGCCTACAAGATATAGCAAATTTCGTCCTATAACGCTTGGATCAAAATTGACAAAATGAACTTTATGAGTGGTGTTGAAGATCAGATTGTGAAGGATGCAGTTGGGAGTGTATCCGAGATTATAAAATTTGCATCTCAAAATGTTGAAGTAAAGCAACCACGTGATGATTATAAAGAGCTTCTTCAATTAAGTATAGTTTTTCTTGGTGGTACAGTTCCGGAATTTACCTTCAAAAAGCCTGAAGCATTTCATCACGCCCGTTGTATGTCGAAAGCTATTTATTGCTTTAAATTATATTTATTTCGAAACGAATTTAAAATGACACAATTGGAGATAACTAGTATTCGTGACATTTGCATCCTTGTTGTAAGGGTGTACTTAAAAAATTAGATACAAGCACCAGTTGCAGAAGAAGCCCCTATGCAGGATTTAAGATTGCTAAAAGATTTACATGCTTATAAAATTGTTGATGAGAAGATTAGTCGTGCGTCACTAAGCAAATTAAGTAATCATTTGTGGTATTTAACCCCAGAAACAGCAGCGTTGTCTTTTTATGATCCAAATGTTACATATGAGTCGAAGAATCTTATGGTGCAAGCTCTGGATAACCCTACTGATTGCTAATTAAAAAAATTTATCGTAGCTCCTCATACTATAAGCCAATATCTTAATAAGAACATCGAATATTCTAACGGACTTTTTAACAAAAGATCCAAAGGAGTGGGTAAATGAACCTAGTTTTAACGTTGGCCTTAATATCGTTGGAAATACGAATGTTGTTAATGACTCGGCAGAACGAGCAGTTAAGCTAATGGAAGATTTAATTTAGTGTTATCCAAAGATGAAGAAGAAAATCAATTGATAGTGCAAATTGTTGCGGATTATCGGAAACTCTACCCCAGTGTGAACAAATATTCTCTTTTGAAATAAAATAACATATAAATAACTAAAAACAAAGCATTTTTATTTATCCCTTGTCAGACAGAGATCTTGTAACATTATCAAATTTGCGGCGACAAGGAATAAGTGAATGTTTTATGTTTTTCCTATTTATTAACTCTGTCTTCCAAAAGTAAACCATTCTTCTATCTTTTTATTAATTTTCATTTATTTTCTTAAGAAAATATGTCACCATATATGTATATAAATATATAGATTTTACTTTGTATTCTAGTCCTTAAAAATTTGGTTTTAAATGAAAACCAAAGAAGCTTTAAGACGACATCGTTTCAAGGAAATTTAAAATATGTTAAAATTAAAGTCAAATATATATTTTAAATATATTTTTTAGTATAAATAAATATATTTTTTACAACCAAGAAAATTTTATTTTTAATATTTTTGAACCAAATTTCAAGAGCGATGCGTCACGTCTTAACCTCGCCCAATCGTGATAATTTTTTGCATACCGTATTTTTATACTATAACGAACATTTTGACGGGTAGTTACGGTGGAAACAACAAAGTTGAAAAATAAGGACCACCCTAATATATATATATATATATATATATATATATATATATATATATTTTAATGTTTCTTGGAGTTCGGTTTAATTATTATTCATCAATTAAAAATACTAATATTAACGTTTCGACTTTTATTGTCTAATAGACGACCAAGGGATCATCGGTACCTGCCTAGTCACTAAACTCTTCAATGTTAATTGGTTTCTCTTACAATTGAAAACATTCGCCCATACGCTCTTATGACTCAGACTGTATACATACATCGATAATACATATATACATATAATAAATATTATTCTTCAAGCGAAGATTAACTTGCATTCATGTAATAGCAGTAGTTGTTATAGATTAATATATATATCAAGATATGAAGACGAGATAAATAATGCAATCCCTGTGACTCACATTTTAACTTAAATTATATACAGGGTCCGGCAACGAAGCGGGGACGGAAGATTACACGCGTATTTGAAAGTTAGTCAAATATTTAGTCATCGGATATCCTTCCATACCATCAAGCGCACGTTTTAAAAATATTTTGTTTTATACAGGGTGTTCCAGATGGAAATGCCAGACTAAAGTTGCATTTTTTTAATTGGAATACCCTGTATATTAATAGATAGAATGATCCGCGCTTGAAAGCTGGTTACATCGATATAATGTTGTATGGATCTAAGGTTGATAGTTTCTGTGTAAATAATTATTTTACTTGATAAATTAATACATTTCAGTAGGCTATTCTGCATAAGAAAAATCAAAAGATCCGAAACCAATAGAATAGAATATTTTCTACTAGTATGCACTTTCGTTGCTACGTGAAATAAATTCTGCAACTGCTCGCGTTATACAGGCTGTTCACAATTTCGCAAAATCGAAGAAATCTCGTAATTTTTAAATGGAACATCCTGTATATTTTTAGCTCATTGAAAAGCACTTTTACTACGCTTTCTATTGATACCTCATTTGATGTACCTAGGATGGATCATTTGCTAATTATTTCTTTTTAGAGTTGAATTAATGAACAATGCTTATATTTTTAGTAGCTAATTTGCGCCTTTAAACCTTCTGTAAGATCTGATATTCAACAAATTATCCATAAATGGTCTATAACAAGAAGAAACCCCATTAAGTACGAGAAACAGTTGATTTTCACTCAGCGGTGAAAGCAAACATTAAATTAATATAAAGTAATATAGCATTTTCAATAGATTCACTGCTGATCAAGTTATCTGGTGTCTGTTTTAAGCTTGTATACTTAATAACCAAGTTGTCGAAAATTTCGTTCCATCTTACACAGTATTTCGTTCAATCTTTAAAAGAAATTGCTGTGATGACAAATTTTAGTATTCAAGAAATGGTAAATATGATATTTATTCTTGGGGAGTGTACAAGAAATTGTCTCCTAGCAAGTAGAGTATATGCAGAGAGATTTCCAAACCTTGAAAGAAAGCCAAGACCAGAAGCATTTGAAATGTTATTAGAGAGATTTACAGAAACTGGTAGTGTAACCTACAAGAAGAGAGAAATAAATAAGCCGGTAATAAATTAAAAAAGCGAGTTGGCCGTATTATTAACAATACAGGAAAATCCACATATAAGTATAGACGGTATTTCAAAGGTAACAGCTATTGAAGATAGGAGCGTACGAAGAATTTTAAGAAGTCATAAGTATCATCCGTACCAAATGGAATTAAATCAGGAATTGCATGGTGATGATTTCATTAAAAGAACAGACTTTTGCGGTTGGTTGTTAAATAAAATGCGAGAAATGCCAAATATTTTAACAAAGATTTTGTTTAGCGATGAGGCTACTTTCAAAAGTAATGGGGCGGTAAATAAACATAACATTCATTATTATGCAACAGAAAACCCGCATTGGATACGTCATGTAGACAATCAGAATAGATGGTCTCTTAACGTCTGGGGAGGCATACTTGGTCCATATATCATTAGGCCGTACTTTTTCGATGGAACCGTTACAGGCAATACGTATTTGGCATTTTTGCAGAACGAACTGCCTAATTTACTTGAGCATGTGGATGCTGACACCCGACAAATTTTCTGGTTGCAACACGATGGTGCACCTGCTCATTACAGCCTTAACGTTAGGGAGTTTCTAGGGCGATGGAAGGAAGACAAATGGATAGGACGAGGTGGTCCAATCGCTTGGCCTCCACGAAGTCCAGATCTTACTGTCTTGGACTTCTACTTTTGGGGATATGTCAAGGCTCTAGTTTATGTGGAAGTTCCTACAACAAGGGAAAATATGATGGAACCCATAAGAGAGGCATTTAGAAATGTTCGCCAAGAAACATTACAGCATGTTCAACAGAATTTCACCAGGCGGCTTCATTTATGTATTGAGAGACATGGAAGGACATTTGAAAGTTTTCTTTGATTGATTTGCATTTACTATTTACATTTACTTTATTTTTACTTACTGTGCTACTACTTTTGTTAATTAAATTTGATGTTGTGGTTAAAAATTAGTATTTATTTAAAATAGTGCAAACTTTTAATACTACTCGTACTTGATTCTTTCCTACATGATTTCGATTTATGTTAAGCTAATTAGGTATGTATTGTTTCATATTAGGTATTCGTAAAATAGTTGGTTTTACAAAATTCTTTAAAATACAAATTAATTAGTGCAAATTTTTTATTAAACTAACACCAGATAACTTAATCGGCAGTGAATCTATTGAACATGCTATATTACTTTATATTAATTTAATGTTTGCTTTCACCACTGAGTGAAAATCAACTGTTTCTCGTACTTAATGGGGTTTCTACTTTTTATAGACCATTTATGGATAATTTGTTGAATATCCGATCTTACAGAAGGTTTAAAGCAAATTAGCTACTACAAGCATTTTTCATTAATTCTACTCTAAAAAGAAATAATTAGCAAATGATCCGTCCTAGGTGCATCAAATGAGGTATCAATAGAAAGCGTAGTAAAAGGGCTTTTCAATGAGCTAAAAATATACAGGGTGTTCCATTTAAAAATTACGAGATTTCTTCGATTTTGCGAAATTGTGAACAGCCTGTATAACGCGAGCTGTTGCATAATTTATTTCACGTAGCAACGAAAGTGCATACTAGTAAAAAATATTCTATTCTATTGGTTTCGGATCTTTTGATTTTCCTTATGCAGAATAGCCTACTGAAATGTATCAATTTATCAAGTAAAATAATTATTTACACAGAAACTATCAACTTTAGACCCATGCAACATTATATCGATGTAACCAGCTTTCAAGCGCGGATCATTTTATCTATTAATATACAGGGTGTTCCATTTAAAAAAATGCAACTTTAGTCTGGCATTTCCATCTGGAACCCCCTGTATAAAACAAAATATTTTTAAAACGTGCGCTTGATGGTACGGAAGGATATCCGATGACTAAATATTTGACTAACTTTCAAATACGCGTGTAATCTTCCGTCCCCGCTTCGTTGCCGGACCCTGTATATCATTTTATACTAACACTCTACATTTATTATTATTTAATTCTCACAAACTAGCAATTCTGTAGCATCCATGCCTTAATTCCTGTGCTCATCAAAAAATTTATTAACAAGTATATCATACATATTAGCCTTTTGAATCAGAAAGAAAACCGTGGCATAATATTCAAAATGGGGAGCAATGACAGGCTTATACACAAATATTTTCACGCAAGTGCTTAATTTAGAACTAATCCTACCAAAGAAACCTACTTTTTTGCTACTTTTTTTACTATATAATCTAGATGTTTGTTAAATGTTGAATGCTCGTCTATAATTACACCAGGATACTTAATTTATTTCACATATTCAATGGACTCGCCGTCGATAACTATCAGTATCTTTCACACCCGAGTTTCTATTACCAATAATCATTGCTGTTTTAGAAGAATTTAGTTTAAGTTTATTTAGTTTTACTCACTTGGAAATGTTTTTTGATTCGAAATTTATTTAACAGCACAGTCAAAATGATCATCTGCTGCACTCACTAATGCATCACCTACAAAGAGATATGTCTGTACTTCCTAATGTGCATAACAAACAAAAATGGATCCAAAATCCATCCCCGAAAACTCCCAGTGGATTATGTCTTGATTCAAATATTTTATCTTTAAATCTAGTTACTTGCATTCTTTTACCTATGTATTCTTGTATTCATTTGAAAGTAGTATCTCTTAATATATGACTACATAGTTGTTGTTTTTTAATCGACTTTAATCAATTGTTTCGATTGCCTTTTTTAAATTAATGAAGAGTTCTCTTATTTTTCTAATGTGTAAGTACTATATTTAAAGATGTCTAACAAGAATATGCACTTCTAAAACCTGAATTGAACATCAGCTAATATTCTGTGGTTTTGTTTTATGATGTTTTCCAATGGTAGTAGCACATTTACAAACCTAAAATCTTCACATATCTTGACAATATGTATTGGTAGGACTGTATATTTTTTCCATATTTTTGCAAAAATATCCGTTATTATACACATTGAATAAATCAAAAGTATCTACGTGTTTCGTTATTATAAACCAATAAAACAAAGGTAAAACAACAACAATGGAAGATTTATTTATCACCCAAACAATAAACAACCAAAAAAATATGGTAGACCAGAATGTGAAATATGTGTTACGCCAACTTGGCGTCAGATATCATATGGTAACGAATATTATGCCGCTTTTTGAATTTATCTAGTCATCCACTGGAAGGGGAAAAATTACAATTGCCTAATTTCTCAGCACTTTTTTTCTTAGCTTTATGCATAATTAGTACCTCTGATATAGGCATATTCTTATTTATAGCTTGCACAACCCATTCATATGTTAACTGGTCTATTTTGAGGCCTTCAGTTTCAAAAAATCGATTTTTAATTCCATTATTGTCATTTGTTTGTTACTGTTTTAGATATTAACCTTTTTTTCTTATTATTTGGCGCGGCTTGTGTTTTGTCAGTAGTAAATCTTCTGGCTAATTCACGTGAATTAAACTTGTTTTTATGACTATATTCTATGATCGCAATTCCTTTTCATTTATATTGTTTTCTAAAATAATTAAAATACATAGATAGTTGATATGAATTATGCCATAAAAACAATTTAAAACAACAGACAACCTACCCAGACGACGTTGACTTGCGAACTTAACAAATATCATATCTATACTGTTCAAATGATATCATCGACGAAGGCAGGGGATTTCCCGGACCAGAATTATTACATCTCGAATCTCGCATCCGTTTAATGGAAACTTTTTGTCAAAAAGCAGCTAAATAACTGTCCGCGCCCGTTCAAGGGAGCGTCCGCATAAGAGAAACCCATTTATTAGGAATTTCCCATTTATAATTTCGGGATTGGATAAAATTACCGCTTAAGGGAAGTGCCCGGCTAATAGAAGTGCCCGTTAAGGGAAGTTTCACTTTATATATATATATATATATATATATATATATATATATATATATATATGTATATATATATATAAATGCAACAATTATATGTATAATAAAGATAATTGATTTTACAATTACCAACTTGAACAGAACGAGATTAACAACAGGTTTTTACCACCCTATGAATATGACGTATACTTTATGAATTTATATCAACAAAAAAAATGTGCTTAACGAACCAGTATCTTAATACGGATAAAAAAAATTGATTAAACAATTATATTTTAAATACAAAATTTATACAAAAGTCTGTTCTTGGATAGCAGTCGAATTACACCAGTTTTTGGTCTTCAGTAATTAACTTAATGATACTACCTTGTCACATGGCGATGACCAGAAATAAATATGATCGGGTGATCCAACTGAATTCACTGGATTTTTTCCGTCTGCGTATCGGGCTTTGTTTTAATTCGAAACAAGAGGATTACGTCAGTCGCTCAATCTGTTTTTTTTTTAAATCATAACCCTTACCAATTTCATTGTTAGGGAAAAGTAAAGGAGACGATAAAAAATATTAGTAAATAAAATACTCTAATTAGGAGAACAATTGCCTTTTACAAGACCTTCTCGATAATGACTCACCTTGTTCAACAATTTTGAGTTCAGACAAAAATGGAAACTTCAATCCACGTGGTCGACAAATAATCTTTTTAAATCCGTGACCATTCACGAGAAAAATAACATTAGGACTAATTCCTCGTTTTCTTACAATATTGACTAGAACTTAGAAGCCGCACTTGCGAACATATAGCCAGCGTTTCATAAAATTCTAACTATTAAGACAATTTATCACCAGAAGGCAATTAAGATTACCCGCTATGACTTGAACAAGAGCAAAATGAGAGAGAACATTCCTCGACTCGCATTTTTATAGCGGACGAACACGACGTCATATGAAAAAAACAATATTTGAAAGAATATCTGAATTACCCTATATTTAATTATTTCCAAGAAGTAAATCGACAGCAAAGATAACACAATACCAATTTACAACAATTTTCCCTTTTAAATATCACTAATGAAGACCCAAAATTGTTAATTACTACATCTTGCTATAACCCACATAAATACTCATAGATGTTGCAGTACTCCGACTTCAATAACAAAATCCAATAAATGAATTACGCTAATTAAATTATATCTTCAAAAATTCCGATAAATACCAAGTTCGTATTCTCAGTATAGATTTACATTAAACAGAATTATTCAATTGTAATAGAAAAATACAGCTTCGATGACTGGCATAATTCCTATATTGTAACGCACACATAGGCATTTAATTGACACGTACGGTTGATCCTAGAAATCATGCGCAATTGGTTTGGCAGTCTTAAAAATGCTTCACCTGTATTTTGTAAACAAACGATGGGAAAAATGACTTCCAGTAACTAAAAATCATACAAAGAATCCAAATGACTAAGGTATTTATAAAAGGACATCCAATTAACCCTCTAATTTGATATGAATGGCAGAATACTCTTACGCCATAAGGTAACTAGTAAAATGGCAATTACAACCTTACAAAACAAACGGTGGCGCAATACAATACCTTTGTAAACCGAGGAATAATGTAATAATCTGATAATTCCGTACAAAGTGACTACCAATATCTCGCAATTTACTTTATTTGTTTTTCTAGAAATAAAAGCAACCCTTTTAGGCAAATAACAGGAATTGTGTATTGCAATTTTAATAATTCCCATATGGGTGGAAAAAATGAGGCTAACGGTTCATAAATATACATAGTTTTTCAAAGATAACTAACAAACAAACAGAAAATCGAGGTAAGGTAAATTTAAGAATTTAGTAATACGATAGATTAGTAATAATTATTGAGATACTGAAAATATACAGGGGTCGAAAACGACGTATTACACATTCTTACAATAATATCGTCCGTGATGGATTTATTTTTCAGAGATACAATTATATCTTATAATTTAGTCATAGTAATAGCTTTAAAATCACTTGTACAGTCAATTCTCATATATAACTTGTTTCTGTGAACGGAGTTTGCTTTTATTTCGCATTTCTTTGTTGTCGATATACTTTAAACATTCCATATGCGGCAAGGAACAAAATATATTTCAAACTTAAACTTCCTTGAAAGAGGCTTAAAATACATTGCATGCCATTTTCTTGTTCTTAACATTAAATTTTACATTTTACCAGAAGATTTGCATGTTGAGATAATTGATGATTATTTTTATTATCATCAACTATCTCAACATGCAAAACTTCTGGTAAAATGTAAAATTTAATGTTAAGAACAATAAAATGGCATGCAATGCATTTTAAAACTCTTTCAAGGAAGTTTAAATTTCAAATATATTTTGTTACTTGCCGCATATGGAATGTTTAAAGTATATCAACAACAAGTGCGAAATAAAAACAAACTCCGTTCATAGAAACAAGAAGTTATATATGAGAATTGACTGTATAAGTTAGCAAATCACCATTTTAAATATGCGGGCACGTTTTGTTTTGCTAGACGAAATGACTATTCACAGTTCTAAGTTCTACCATATGTATTATGTATTTGATTTTTTTACACAGCATTTGCAGAACTCATATGAACTACAAAAGCATTCCTGGAAGTGATTGGCGGTCTTATGCAAATATGTGCGCTGGAAGCAAATACGTACTGATAATCGTTTAAGTAGTATGTTCTCTTAATGGAGACATTTCGTGATTCGTGACCTTTTTTTTATAGGGAATGAAAACGTGATTTGAATGCAGCGATCGCATAAAATTTGCAATTCTCTCTCGGGAACGAGTTAAGTCGAACAAATCTATGAGCATTCATCATTAAAACATTTTTTATAGACAAATGATGTTTGTGACATTTATGATAATAAAATAAAATCTTTGCGATGCTAACTGGAAAGAGTAATGAATACTATGCCGTATTCGTAAAGTTTTGAGAGTAGGAAACGTCACGCGCCATAGGCGTGCTGCTTAGAGGAGGAAAATATATAGAAAATAAAAAATATATATACAAGGTGTCGCGTATCGTTATGTTCAAATTTTAGAAGGGTAAAGTAGGCTTCATTTCAAGTAACAAAAAGCAAATTTACTCCTCGATCGAAAAGATAATCACGCTGTCCGCATTCCCGAAATTGGCTGTGTACTTCCAGAAACGTTCTGTAATGAGGAATGCGCCTATCGGAAACCGATGTCGGTATTCAATATCTACTTGACGTGCACTGCCGTTACAGTAGCCATACACAAAGTGCATGTCCGCATACTCTTGAGAAGAACATCGGTAAGGCATTTTGAATAAAGAAAACATGTCCACTCACTAATAAGCTGTTGTATGAACTGAAACGTAATCTAATCCTTTATTAAAAAATGCAGCGTTAACAGTCATCTGAATATTTGTTTATTGTATGATATTCATGGTTCAGCACTTAGGAAATAAGTAAGAACCTTCTTTATCATAAATCAATTTCCAGTACTCTTTTTTGTAGATCTCCAAGAAATTACTGTATGCACTATGACACGTGTTTATTTATTTTAGGATATCATTTTATTATGCGACGTTAACAATCACAGGCCTGTTATTGAATGATATAACTTTTTTTAAATAAAATAAGTTTGTATTGATTTTAGGATTACATTTTTCTTCATGATCTGACAATCACATTCATAGATCTGTAGCTTTGAAACAAATAAAAATGGATATACAAGTTTTGCGTTTTTGTTACTTGAAATGAAGTCTACTTTACACTCCTAAAATTTGATCATAACGATACGGGACACCTTGTAAATCCATATTGTGCTAATGAAAATTTGTTGGGTATATTTACATAAACGATTTTGTATAATGTCTGCTCAAATATT
This sequence comes from Melolontha melolontha, assembly GCA_935421215.2. Lineage (NCBI taxonomy): Eukaryota > Metazoa > Arthropoda > Insecta > Coleoptera > Scarabaeidae > Melolontha > Melolontha melolontha. Next base: position 122,515,073 of record OW285237.1, on the reverse strand, counting down.
TTTAGAAGTGCAATAGATTTGATAATTGCACAAATCTATCTCCTTTCTTAAATATTTTTGTCCTAAAGCAGTTCGTTTTTAGTGCCAAATTAAAAATGATTTTCAGTGAAACAACGAAAAGTATTCGTTGAGTATTCGTTGTCAATCTTGGATGAGAAATATTCAAAGCAAAGGTAAAAGACTGAAAAATGAAGCTTTATTGTAAAAATATTTCAAAGTTAAACAGTTTTCAATTCATTTTGGAAAATCGAAAGGAATTCGAAAATACTTTAAGATTTATATACGGCTAAATTCAAGTTTCATTATCTATTTATTAGTTATAGATCAGTTTCCATGATACTGAAAATTAACAAAATTGTGAGGATTCCAGTGACTACAGTTTTTCTTCACATGTAAGTAGATGGTCATACTTGTATAATATCGTATGTATCCCTTCTACATCAATCTACAATCGTATTATATGTTAAATATCTATCCATCATTTAACGCATTATTCTACACGCAACGTGCAACAATAAAAATCGCGGAAACTGATTTTTCTAAATTTTACCAAAATCCAATAGCCCTCCTTGGTCTTACCTTGCGTGGGCGGGTTACTATTATAAATACAAGTCAGTCGACCAGTACCATGACACAGCTCAGTGAAAACGGCGTGCGATTCTTGACGAAACGTTGTTAACTCTACTGATCGATATTTAAAAAGGGCGCCACCGCGTTTTGTAGGCTACTTCAAATAAAAATATACACAAGTGAAAAATGTATCATGTGTCAAGATATAATAAATAGTGAAGCTCCTGTATGTATTTAAATTTATGACTACTATAACCAAATTCACGAATATTAAGTTATACTTAAAAAGTTGAATTAATGTACGAATTCAAAAACTTTTTATCGTGCTTGTATATTAACATACAGTCAGAACAAGAAAATGCCATTCTACGTTTATTGATATCTCAAGAACGCTTACAAGAGTATTATATACTTAAGCACAATATGACTTAATTTCCAAAACAAATAGGATGCTAAATATATTTCTAAAATAAAATGGTATACTAAATAATAATCTTAGTTAAAGTCGGTCCATATATTTGTTAGTTTTTTATTTGCCGAAATGCAGCTGTAAAATTCAAATTCATTGACCTGAAGAAAAAGTCGATATAATTCCCGACAATAATTTTAACAATAAAGTCCTATTCATAGATAGTGAATGTTGTTGTTTTCTACCAAAACATACTCGGCCGCACATATACGATTTTTTTTTTGCTGATATCAATAATAAACTTTTACGTCGTAATATATCCACAAACCTATACCGCATTAATTAAAATATGATTAAAACTAAATAGTTTGTGTCCTATGGTATAGATACCTGGTTTTAATTATTTGTATATAGTAAATTATTTGTATAGTTTTTCATTAAAAAAAAAATCATTTTCTCGTTACTACGTGAACATTGGACAGCGATTTTTTGTATGAAAGCATTACTCACATATACCTTTCACCACCTTTTTTCTTGGTCACTATATACAACTAATATTGTATATTAGTCAAAACAATGCGGGAACATCGCATTGGAATGCCGCGTGCAAAATGGCGTCGCTTGTCTTACCTCAGATGTTCAGATGACGTACAATGATCCAAGTTTATCTTGGGATTAATTAATCAAAAGTGCGGCCATATTATCCACCGAATCGGTGTGATTTTTCTTAAAACTTTCGATAACTATAAGTGGCACTACATAAGCACGTGCGAAGAGGTCGAGATACTAAACTTAAGTGAAGCCAAAAGAGACGCGGACCCGCCTAAAGGGTTAGAGGGGAAACGCATCGAGATACGAAGTCTTGTCGTACGATTGCATCATTCAAACACCTGTGCAATGATGTACAATACAAGGCATTTTTCTTTGAACACTTACATAAAATGTACGTTATAAAATATTCTAAATAATATGCCGCAACAATTGTATGAATGTTTTCCCAAACGACTATAAAAAAATCATCTTTAATACATCCCGATTTATTTTTTATAATATCCATGGTAAATTGCTGTCTTTCACGGAGCTTCAGTCCCAAGAATCACATTGAAATGTTGTTCGGGCAAATTTCATCGAAAATCATTAAAAATGTCATCGCGGAAAAACGTTCTTCATTTATATCTATTTCTATCAAATATTACTATTAAATTCATGAGACGAACATGTACAATTTTAAATAATAAAAACACCCAATTTATATTTTGTCATTGTTATATAAATATTTATTGATTTAATATAAACACGTTTCACAGAATGATATGTAACAATATTAAATATATTTTATTAATTGTTTATCTAGATTTCTTGTTTTTCAAAGTTTTAGTTTTAAAAGAAATAAATCCTTGACCGTTAAAGAACCTAATCGGAGCCTTAAAGCAATTATTTATCTAAATTTTGTAGATAACACTAAATAATCTTTAATTTTAAAAGAGTTTGCGCTCTCACTTTAAAAAAATTAATATTAACTGTTTAATATAGTTTAATAGGCATTACTTTTGCCTTAGCAACGAGGTGTCACTAGGAAAACAAAACATTTTACTTTTACATTCAACTAGACAATGTCACTTTTAAATTTGGAATACAAACCAACTAGCCGCCATATTAAAAATTATTGTAAATATTAGTTTAAAACGTATAGAGAATATACAATACAATATATTTAATTACTATAAATTAATATAAAATATTGAATCACAAAATAATTTTTTTAAGTTGAGAATCAATATTAAAAGTAAAATTGAAAGTTTATTTTACCTGTATTCCATCATAGAAGATCCTATTTTATCCTATTCAAATATTTTCTCTGCATTGGACTAAGAAATATGTTCAAATCTTCAATAAAGGAATAAAAATGTAAGAAAGTTAATATATTACCTTGAATTATGCGAATATAATTCTATTTAGGCCTTTCCTATCCGTCTCCAAAGCGTCTTAAGGAACAAAGAATTGCTGTATTATATAACCCACAGGAAACATTTTATAAGGAGTTCAGGCAAATATTTAATATATGATTTATTTGAGATATCAAACCTAAAAACCATTAAAAATATTCTTTTAGTTTTAATTAATAATTAGCAAATATGTATATATATATATATATATATATATATATATATATATATATATATATATATATATATAATCGACAGAATAGTATAGAGAAAACCAGTACACAGATGATAGCTCTTCTCCTATGTATAGTACTATATGTAGTACAATCCCATGTGCAAACAGCTAGCAAATTATAATAAATTTCCATGTATGTATGTATTACTTATATTTCATACTATTTAATTTTTCAGGTTTTCAACTTATCTGAACCTAAGAGAATTTTAAGAAATGAACATAAGCATGTAAAAGAAATAGGATGGTCTCCCCGACTAGCTCCACCACTAGAAAAAATATGCAGTGTATGCAAGGAAATAGATTCCTGGCTCTCCGCAGACCAACACAGGATTGCTGTTCTTCATGCAAAGTATGTATAATTTTGTCTTTACTATCCAATTATAATAAAATAAGAAGCTTGGATAGAACATTAATATTTTCGCTTCTTTCTATATTGTGTTCTTAATTGATTTTTTTTGTTTTCATATCAGTATTACTGGGAAAAAATCGGTAATATTTCATATTTTTTAACTGTCATATTCCTAAAATTTGGGATTTCTAACCAATAATTCAATTAATAATTCGTAGAATTCGTACCTAAGTAATCTATTTGTTTACACAGCATTTAAGAGGAAGTTGTGCGAAACTTTTCAATAGTTGCTTTAGATTACTAAAATCGCTCCCCTCGGCTTTTTATTTATGATGTTCGGGAACAAATAGAAATCATAAAGTGATAGATTAGGTAAATACGGGCAATGACTCATTAATTCAAAATGTCGAGTAACTAAAAAATTAACGAAATAACTTGCTGAGTGAGAGCTGGCGTTATCATAATAAAAATAGTTCGCGGATTTCGTAGACGATTATTTCTTCTTATTTCATCGACGACTTCCGGCAACCAAATCAACATTCATAGTTCTTCAATTTTCTAAAGTTATGCACATGTCCAGTAAACCCAAAGAAACAAGCAATCATTTGACTTGCTTTGAAAATCCTAAATAGTAGGTTGTTGTTTACTTTGGATCGTACGAATAAATCCAACATACGCCACCAGTAACGATGTAGACTAAATTCGAACAATCTCGGTTGAATTTTTTTAGAACTTCTTCGCACCATTTGAAGCGGCCTTGTTTTTGATCTTCAACGACTGCACGTTCAAATGTTCATACACAATCGTATGTATTTGTTCCATTTCTATGGCCAAGACTGTTTAAGTCTCACGCTATGTGAGATTTAAACATTATGTAAATCAAATTGGTTTACTTAAGTACGATCTATCAATTATATTATTGATTAAAATATAAAATATGTATAAAAAAATATAAACGAATATGACAACTTGAAATAATATATTCTAGAAATTTTTCCAACAGCCCTCGTACATGTTGGAAACTAAATATTGTCTATATAATTATTATAATTATATCATTATTATATCAATAGTCACGTGATTATTGATATAATAATGAAATAATGTATGAACAGCGTAGACGCATTAACCGATATTACGTAGTCGATGGCTAGTAAATGTCGTCATTGACATTCTATCTGTCTCATCTTTTCCACAGACTTAGGTTTCAAAGTTAGAGTCAGCATAAATTCCCATACCATTAGTAAAAATGTTCGTACTTCTAAAGATAAAATACGTCTACTTGTAACTGATGCGTCAGATTACAATTTAGAAACTGGAAAATTATTAAAATATGTTTGTCCTATTATGGTATTCATAGTATGTTTTGCAAATACAAATTTATTTCGACTGAATTTCAAATTGCAGATTCATTTATAAATATTTTCAAAAAATTTTCATAAATCAGAGACAAATACTTTTATCCCTTCTTCCCCTTTCTACTTTAATTATCACACCATAAGAAAAATGGTTAGAAGCAACTCTCTTTTAGCCTAAAAAACTAGAATTACTTGAATATGTAGTAGTGTCTTTACTTGATAGCACATATGACATAATGTATTCTTGATTGTAAATATGTTGCGAGAGAAGATTAAACACTTTTAAAATCAAAACAATCCTCTTGATCAGAAATCTCATCATTCCTCTAGATTGAAAGAGAATATTAAGTATTTTGAAAACCAAAAAATTCCTCTTGATCACAAATTTTATTTTAATAGTAACACAACTTCAAAATATTTTCGTAAATAGTAGAAGCCATCTTTTCTAATAATTCAACCAGGAACATACTCTCTCAAATAAACACCAGGAATTTTGAAACTTCTACTCATAAATTGAAGTATAGAAAGCTCAGTTTTTAGTAATAGTATATCCAAAAATAACCTCAAAACTAAAAAAAATATTTTTTCGTGAAAAAATTTATAAATAACTTTCCAAATTTATAATCGTTGCAATTAATTTAGACTATACAGGCTGAGCTTTTTGAATGTTTAGCATTGGGATCTCTGAAACTACTGGAGATAAAAAAACGCTTAAATGGGGAAAGATGCGCAGTTTTACGAGTTTGATTTAAAACTGATTTTGTTTCTCCGATAACTTTCATGGCTTATTAAATATTCAAAGAAAACTAAATTTTACGATTTTCTTTAAACATGCTTAGCATCGTTAATAGTAATTTTAGAGAAAAAGTGTTCAGACAAAAGTTTTAGATAATTTTACGCCAAATAAAACTATGTAGCCAATTTTTTTTTTTCGTTCACCATTATCGAGTTATGGCACAAACTTGTGTTTTTTTAAATAGAAACCATAGTTGGTTTTGACATCATTAAAAAGCTTATTTTTTGCTGATTACAATGATATAAGGTTTGATATGGTTATTTTAAAAAATAAAGAGGATATAGACATTTTTATGGTTTTTATGGAAAACAATTGAATTTCGAACTGATAAAATACAAACCAAACGAAAACTTATTTTGAAATCTTATGTAGTAATAAAATGAAAACTATAAGAACTTTTATTAAGGGCACACAACATTATTAATATTCAAAGATACCTCCATTATTATTAATACACAAATTGCACCTCTTCACAACAGAATTTGTAGCATTGCGGACTTTACGCCTATCGATGTTAGTACACCCCACAAGAAAAAATTAAAACTGATAAATCAGGGGATCTAGCCGGCCATTCAATGGGTGCATTTCGTCCTATCCATTGATTAGGGAAGTTCAAATTTAAATAATTTCTAACATTCAGTTGATTGTGCGGAGGCGCTCCGTCATGTTGAAACCATTGCAACATTGCTCGGGTTCTTAAATTTAAATTTTCTAACATTTCCTCGAAATCTTGTTGTAAAAAATTAAGATAATGTTTGCCGGTTAGTGATCCATCAAAAATAAAAGGAGGAGGAACAGTTGATCCTATAACACCACACCAAACATTAAACCCAAATTTAATTTGTGGTCTCCTATGTTCAACGTGAAGTGGATTTGTTTGAGACCATATGTGCTCATTGTGCCTATTAAACATTCCACAATTTGTGAAACGAGATTCATCAGTCCATAATATTTTCATTGAAAAGTGTGGATCGTTTTGACACTGATCTTTAAACCATCTACAAAAAGCTATTTGTCTGATGTTATCACCTTCATGTAAAGTTTGTGATACTGATAATTTGTAGGGACGAAATTTATGCTTCTTCAACACTCTGACAATAGTGCGTTGAGAGGGGTCCATTTCTGTTGAAATTTGTCGGGTCGATGTAGATGGATTCTGAGCGACACTTGCTAATATGTTTATTTCTCTATCTTCATCCAACCCTTTTTTTGATTTTGGTTTAACGAACGAACCATAATCTGCTAAATTATCCCATAATCTCTTAAAAGTAGGTAGCGACGGCTGACGTCGATTAAAATAATTTTCAAAATAAACTTCAGCAGCTCTAGTTGAATTTTTCTGGCACTGAATGTAACATTCAACCATATCACGCTTTTCTACGTTAGGAAATTCCATAGCCAATGCAAACTTATGATTAACGGCCGTTTGCACCGCTTATAGTTAAGTTACAATTAAATTAATTAATAGTTAATTGTCAATGTTTGACAATTAACTTGACTTAAAAGTAAAAATTAACAGCTCTCACTTCTGTGACTCAACGTGAAAGCAATGTTAGTATATTTATCTCGACTGCTCCAACGAACACTATTGTAACTCAGATTTTTCGTTTTTTGGATTACAAAACACCAAACATTTTTTTTTTTAAGTTTTCATCTTATAAAGTGAACAATCATAGAAATGTCTACATCCTCTTTATTTTTTAAAATAACCATATCAAACCTTATATCATTGTAATCAGCAAAAAATAAGCTTTTTAATGATGTCAAAACCAACTATGGTTTCCATTTTAAAAAAAACACAAGTTTGTGTCATAACTCGATAATGGTGAACGAAAAAAAAATATTAGCTGCATAGTTTTATTTGGCGTAAAATTATCTAAAACTTTTGTATGAACACTTTTTCTCTAAAATTACTATTAACGATGCTAAGCATGTTGAAAGAAAATCGTAAAATTTAGTTTTCTTTGAATATCTAATAAGCCATGAAAGTTATCGGAGAAACAAAAGCAGTTTTAAATCAAACTCGTAAAACTGCGCATCTTTCCCCATTTAAGCGTTTTTCTATCTCCAGTAGTTTCAGAGATCCCAATGCTAAACATTAAAAAAAAACTCACCTGTATATTAATATAATCAAAATTGTAATTTCCATGTATTAAATATAACAGGCTCAGAAAACATATTTTTAGATAAAATTAAAGAATCCTAATATAGTTACAATAAATTTGTGCTACATGTCAAATCTTATTTATTATTATTTAATGTTAATCCAAATGTATTAAACCCAAATGCAGTCCTGGCAAATCATCTCTGTGTATCGCGTTTTGTTTATTTTGCATTCACAGTTTTTATATGTGTAAATTTGTCAGTGATTGGAATATTGTTGACGCCCAAATCAGTTACTCAAGTGCAGCCGTATCATTTACAAATTATAATGACTAATTTTTAGGATTTGAGAATAATGTATTTCTTAGATATTCAGTCTAGACTCTCCTATGGGCTTAAGTTGAGAGGTAGACCTACCGTACTTAGTAGTGTATTTGTCGCTCAAAAAAGTGTTGCATTGAATGACCTGAGATTTATATAGGAACTCTTGGCATCCAAGCAGTATACAATCGTAAATTCTCGTCACTATGTTTAACTTCTAAAGAGATATGTTAACATGGACAGTTTAAAATAATCATTAAATTATACAATGCTTGTAATTAATCTAAAAATCAAATATTAATGACATTATGTTACGCATAACGGCTCTACACAATAGTAAGAGACTCGGACAACGGAATGAGTGTCCCAATGGTCGAGAGTTCTACTCTCGGTACCGACTTCTCAAAGGTCGTCTTTTTTTCAGGATCAGTTTTCTCTTTAGTTACCCTTAAATGTTGAGGAAGTGAAAGTCACATCAACATTTCTACCCTCTTACAGCGAGGAGGTTTAGTAACAAAGTCATGGAACACTTTATATATATCATATACCCTAGCGTCTTGAGCTTTCAGCTTAAAACATTCGATCGCTATACAGACACCACAAAAAATAATAAGAAGCTTTATGATTCAAATGATTTTTAAATAAATGTACTTGCGCTGCTACACTCAAGCGAACAAAAATGTTTTTTAAGAGGGTTGGACGTTTGTGTCATAATCGTATGTAGAGTAACGTAGAAAATTACATGTATGGTTTATGCAATACCGGATATTAACTTGCATCCGCAACTCAACTATGTATTTGAATATACATAGTCGATTTCATATAGTTTTATTAGGATAAAACAATTCCTGATGATAATGTACCTAAAAAAAATATAATTGAAGGAAGCGCTAAAGAAATTGGTCTACATGTTCACCGTTCACTTTTAAGTACGCTTCACACCTCCATATGTAAAATCGACAACCCTCTCCAAAATTCCTGGAGGCCTCCGAATTTCCCCACAATTTACGATTCGTTGGATGAGTTCTTCCAAATTGTTTATAGGTCGTGCGCACACTAATTGCTTTAGATGTCCCCAAACATAGAACTCGAGAGTTTTCAAATCGGGGTCCCGTTGTAATCTTGATTTTAAAAAGTTGTAACTAAGATGGAAAAATGTGCAGGAACTCCATCGTGCATAAACTACATGTTTAATATGTTAAATAGCGGCACGTCTTCCAACAATTCCTTTCTTAAAAAATCCAAGTATACATGTCCTGTTAAACAATAATAGAAATACTGGACCAATTAAATAGTCTTCCAAAAATAACAAGCCAAACATTTAGCGAAACAAGGTTTTAATATCCCAGATCAACAACAGTAAGTATGGGGATCTCTGCCTACACTTGTTTTTTTAACAAAAATTAAATATCTTTCTGCCAGTTTTCGTAAAACCCACTGAGAAAAATCTCTACGTGCATCATAATCGAGAATAGCAAGAACTTGTATGCATTGAATGTGGCAGAGATAAAGCTGCTGTTCATGCAGGATTCTCCAAATAAGGGTTGACTGACGCTCAGTCCTGTGCTCTGTCTTCGAGTCCAAATATTTTGGTTAGTACTACTGTGGGAGTAGAAACTCATCTAGGTCTACCAGAACGTCCTTAGAAAATTCATGTCGACCATTTCCAAATTTGTGCACTCAAACATAATTTAAAGACAGAAAAAATCGACGCATGTAACCGATGGCAGATATCTGACATAATTAACTTTAAGTCACAATTAGTCAAACCTCTCAGAACCAAAAAATCATTTTTTTAAATTTGAATAGAGAAAATTGAGTATATGTCAGAAACAATTGAGTTGCGGACACATGTTCACTAAGATTTTTTATTTGTTTCTGCCAGGACTATAATAGAAAGTATTCGACAACTTTTTGTAACACCCGGTATAAATTGTCCGCTGTGTTTCTTAAAATATGTGTTATGAAAATACAATAGAAGCGATAATTTTGTTAATAGACGTTGACATTAAATATTAAATTTATACCAAGTTTTTAAAAAATTACGAAATTGCTGGACTAATATATTATTTTCTATCAAAATAAATTTCATATATTCATTTTCTGCAATTATTTACATTCTACAAAATATTAAGCTTATTTATAACTCTATATTTAATGATCACAACAATGCGTGGATATTTTGTAAAAAATCATTCTTTCCTTTTATTACTTTAATTGCTCGAGGTACGACAAAAATGTGAAATTTATGCCCCCTCTTGGGACAATATTTTGTCACACATAACAAAGAAACAACTTTCACTTTAGTGGCAGAATGTTGGCAACAAGGAAAAAGGAAATGGCACTGAAAAGAAAAATTACTTTTCCGTAATAGGACTTTCTTAATACGTTGCCATCAACGTAACACTAGAATGTTTTTTTGAATGCTGATGTGTGATTATTTTTCTTCGTGCATATTATGTTTATATTAATGTTTTTCTTACACTTAATAATATTATCTATTAATTTATTAAAAAAACACACTAGAAAGAAAAAATGAGAAAAGAACTCACAAGTATTGTACGCACGATGTACCTAAAACTCATCTGGACAAATTATCCATTGCTTTCAAAATCTAATAATACTAGACATATTTTACGGGAATATGCCTTTTAATTGAAAAACCTATTGTTACTACAAAAAAATGTTTTATTTTTCTATATAATCGCATTTGAACTCTATAACTTAGACTAGTGATATTTCAACTTTTTTATGCCTTCCGCATAGATAGGATCTTTAAAACTCTGCATACTAGTTCGATAGTTGCGAATCTCCTCCTGCACAGCCGTTTCATTGGGGTAGGAAATAAAAAAATCACACAAGGATAAACAAGGCGAATATGAGGCATGAGACAATAATTCTAATTGAATTGTCACAATGTAAAGCATATGCATACTTTAAGTTCTTCTATACAGTTTTAGGAAATGTAATTGAGAGTAGATATTGGATCCTAGTTGCTACAATAATAGGATTTTAGTTTATCTATATAAAACAAAAGTTTGGTCGTAGCAACTACTGTCACAAGTGTCAAAACAAAGTGATTGCAATTTAGTGATTTATTTTCAAAATAAAACTAATCTTAACCAAAATTAAAAAGAGTTGAACTTAAAAAAAATGCATGTTCAAACAGGAATAAGCTTAGTACAATGTTATTATGAATGTGATAGAAATTTCAAGGTTCGTAACGAAGATTTCGTTCGAGAATAGGTTTGAAAACAGGCTGCTGTAAAATAAAGCCGTTCAGTAATGTCTTAGAAAATATAATAGAACAGGATCTATAATTAATCTCTCGAAATAAGGAAGACCAAGAATTAGTGATGTCGAAGTTGCAGAAGTTCTTCAGGTAAATCAAAACATAGCCAATATTAATCCGCTAGAAATCAGTAGTCTTAATAGCAATATCAAAATGACTGCAAATGCCATATACCAGGGTTTAGAAAATTTTAAGCAAAATCTTGGAACTGTCTCCTTATAAACTGCAACGACTGTTTGACTTGAAGGAAGTAGACAATCTGGTACAATTTTTCTTTGCGTGTAATGGCATATATAGAAATTGAACCAGAATGGTTATCCCAGATTTTATGAACAGGTTAGACCCATATTTCTCTGAATAGTTGGGTCAATATTCAAAACTGTCGAATATGGTCAATCCACAAGCAATAATCCAGGAAGGTCTTCATGACAAGAAAGTCACTGGTTGGTGTGGTTCCACAGCTAATTTCATCATTGCTCCGTTTTTTTCCAGGAAATACAGAATGGAGGTTGTAACTGTAGCAGTTGCTAGTAAATTATACATGCAAATGTTAATAGATTATGCGATTCCACAGCTCCAAAACGTGGACGCAATTAGAAACATATTTTTTGTGCAGGATGGGACATCCCGCATATTAACTTGTTAACTACTTCAAATATTTTGAAAATTCATGGTCATCAAGATGGCCTGATCTGAACCCAGGGGGTTTGGGGGTATTTAAAAAACTAGGTGCTTAAAACACGACCTCACACAATGGACAATATGAGGGAGCAACTTACTGCAATTCAACCCCAAATGCTATATAATGCGGTATATAACTTGAAGGAAATTTTGGTACCACCAAAATTGAAGTTATATTCGTTCTTCGATCAATTTAGCGGTTGAGTTGCATACGAATGAACAGGTGCATACTCATAGTGAAACAACACTTTTATCTTCATCAAATGTAATCGTTTTTTCTTTAATTCATCATTGAAATGGTCCAATAAATTAGCTTGATACGGTCCTATGATAGTTCTTCTTGCGTAAAGTGACGGATGCATATTTCGTCTATACTTATACAACACTGCAACACTGCAAAGCTCAGGATTCCGCTTGTAAATATTCAAAAATTGCGTTTAAACAGTTTTTTCATTCCATTGCCAAGCAATGAAATTTTCATTGAAACGTCAAATTTATTTAGATTAAAAAAAAGCTCTCGTGTAATTATAAGTGTGAAAAAACTATAAAGTTGCCAATAATTTTAACCCTATTAACACATGCAGTTTTTTGGATTTTCAAACACAAAACATTATTAGGGAAATCATCGCAATTGTTTTCTTCGACATAACTTTATAAACTGAGATATCTATTGTAAGTAACGGCATCGTCAAACGACCTCGTAGTGTGACTGTTAGGTGTTACGTTTAAATATCTCAGACATGGTCTTTATTTCAATTAATTTGTATGTTAATATTGAGCGATCTTCATAAGTAGCTTCTTACTAAACCTGTTACAAATGCAATGAAAACATTTTAATGTCAGATCAGTTGAATAACTCCTACCAATACAAGGTAATAAATCTCAGTTTATAAAGTTATGTCGAAGAAAACAATTGCGATGATTTCCCTAATAATGTGTTGTCTTTGAAAATCCAAAAAACTGCATATTGCTATGAATAGTGGTTTGTAGAATTAATACGCCACCATCCACAACTAATTTTCCCAACTAGGTTTCTCAGCCGGTGGGTTTTCAAATATGAGACTTCTAACTTCTCGGGTTCCTCTCAGGAAAGTCGTGTTAAAACTAAAATAAATCTGACGCCAGTGAATTGTTCACAAAATTTATTTACTTATTTTATATATATTAAGCTTGAACAGCAATATTGGTATGAAAATAAAACAAAAAGCAGGATAAAATTTAAACTGAATACTTAATACAAAAAACAAAAAAAAATCTATCTTTATAAAGTATAAAGATTCTGTATTACACAAAAATACATGAGGTAAAAATATTCACTGTAAAATTGACAGCTAAGTGAATGAAAAAACTTTCTCTTAATGACTCCGATCAAACTTATCTAAAAATAATATAGTTTATCTTTAATTTCTCCCCAGAGAACCACATTGTAAAATAAGATACTGATACACGATCAAACTTAGGCATGCGCAAACAGCCATGCACGAAAACCCTGATACCCGTCGAATAAACTTTTCAATTTTAATTATTATCAAGAAATGTTAATAATAATCTTTATTATTCTCGGCTGTTGTTGCAGATACTTCTTGGTGAAACATTTTAACTTCATACAGTAAATAATAAAGAATAAATTAAAACACTTGGCTTGTTTCACTATGAGATTTATTTAAATTCTCTAACATCTGTTTCGGCTGTTATGCCATTCTCAAAGAGATCTATAAATCTAACTTAAAGACTATCGCACTTGTTCTTATATGTTGTCTGTTCTTGTGTGTAGTGGGGGTGGTACTATATTGTGTATTACGGTGTCTATAAAGGGTGTATTGGCATATTCTATCTGTGTGTTGGTGATTGATAGATTTTGTTTTTTCGCTAGTTTTATTTCTAATATTTCTAGGAGGTCCAATCTCTTGCTTTTTGTGATATTGTGTATTAAGTCGCAGTTATATACAGTGTTCGGCAAAGCCTGTGTTTTTCTCACTATATAAAATTGACTTTTTGTGTTCTTTAACTCTGTTTTTAATGGCTCGTCCACTTTGGCCGATATAGATAGCCTCACAGTCTTTACATTTTAATTTATAAACACCTGATTGGTCCATTTTATCTCTTTTATCTTTGTTGTTGCTAATCATTGTTCCCAAATTTGTTTAATTTACCCAGCTTATTTTGATATCTAATCCTTTTACTATTCTGTTTATTTTATTAGTGAGTTGGGGTATGTATGTAATTTTGTGCCATCTTTGTATATTTTCTGTTATTTTCGGGTATATGTATTTGTTCTTATTATTTTGTATTTCTTTACGTTTTAACAGTTTATCTACGATTTTAGGGTCATATCCATTATTTCTTGTGATTAATTTAATTGTGTTTATTTCTGTATTAAAATCTGTCTTGTTTAATGGTGTGTTTGTGGCTCTATGTATATAACTATGGAATGTTGCCATTTTTATTTTCATCGATTGTTTAGCGTTTGCGTGTAATATGTTGTCTGTAAAAGTGGGTTTTCTGTAGATTTCAAATGTAAGCTTATTATTATTTCTGTTTATTGTAATGTCTAGAAAGTTTATTTTCCTGTCTTTTTCTGTTTCTTTTGTAAATTGTATCTTGTGGTTTATAGAATTTATTACTTTTAGGAACTCCGTTAATTGCCTATCTGTACCCTTCCATATGCAAATTACGTCATCTACATATCTGGCCCAGAAATGGACTTGTTGAATTAATACCGTGTTTTTCTTGAATAGTTCCGATGGGAAACCCGTTAAGCCCACTATTAGCAGAAATATACATGAATAACTTCGAAGAAGAACTATTCAAGAAAAACACGGTATTAGTTCAACAAGTCCATTTCTGGGCCAGATATGTAGATGACGTAATTTGCATATGGAAGGGTACAGATAGGCAATTAACGGACTTCCTAAAAGTAATAAATTCTATAAACCACAAGATACAATTTACAAAAGAAACAGAAAAAGACAGGAAAATAAACTTTCTAGACATTACAATAAACAGATAATAATAATAAGCTTACATTTGAAATCTACAGAAAACCCACTTTTACAGACAACATATTACACGCAAACGCTAAACAATCGATGAAAATAAAAATGGCAACATTCCATAGTTATATACATAGAGCCACAAACACACCATTAAACAAGACAGATTTTAATACAGAAATAAACACAATTAAATTAATCACAAGAAATAATGGATATGACCCTAAAATCGTAGATAAACTGTTAAAACGTAAAGAAATACAAAATAATAAGAACAAATACATATACCCGAAAATAACAGAAAATATACAAAGATGGCACAAAATTACATACATACCCCAACTCACTAATAAAATAAACAGAATAGTAAAAGGATTAGATATCAAAATAAGCTGGTTAAATAAAACAAATTTGGGAACAATGATTAGCAACAACAAAGATAAAAGAGATAAAATGGACCAATCAGGTGTTTATAAATTAAAATGTAAAGACTGTGAGGCTATCTATATCCGCCAAAGTGGACGAGCCATTAAAAACAGAGTTAAAGAACACAAAAAGTCAATTTTATATAGTGAGAAAAATACAGGCTTTGCCGAACACTGTATAGAACTCAACCACTTCCCCGATATAGATAACTGCGACTTAATACACAATATCACAAAACGCAAGAGATTGGACCTCCTAGAAATATTAGAAATAAAACTAGCGAAAAAACAAAATCTATCAATCACCAACACACAGATAGAATATGCCAATACACCCTTTATAGACAACGCAATACACAATATAGTACCACCCCCACTACACACAAGAACAGACAACATATAAGAACAAGTGCGATAGTCTTTAAGTTAGACTTATAGATCTCTTTGAGAATGGCATAACAGCCGAAACAGATGTTAGAGAATTTAAATAAATCTCATAGTGAAACAAGCCAAGTGTTTTAATTTATTCTTTATTATTTACTGTATAATCTTTATTATTTATATTTCTAAAAATTAAATCTCTTAATTACAATCTTAATACAATAGAAATATATTTATAATTTTAAATATTATTGACGTCATAATATCTTAATATTACTTACAAGATTTTTTTTATTGGAGACGAAGAAGATGTTTATAATTTTTAATATCAAAAATATCGGGAATTTAATATCTTAAATCATCGAGAAACATCAATCTCAAAAATAACAATAATAAATCACACTTTAACAATAAACCCAAATTAATTCAATATATTTAAATATATTTCACAATACAAGCAACCTTATACACTGTTGCCACCCATATACACCCATGGTCAATTTACGTCTCCTTGAATTTATCTAGGCCTCTACAACACATTGGCCACGAAATAACAAGTTTTTATCTTCGCACAAATTTTAAAACATTTTGAATATACACTGACAGTCAAAAAATATGTACATTTTTATTTTAAAATATTCAAATATTATTTTAGAAAAAATCCATAGCAATATGTTAATAGGGTTAAAATTATTGGCAACTTTATAGTTTTTTCACACTTATACTTAGAGAGCTTTTTTTTAATCTAAATAAATTTGACGTTTCAATGAGAATTTCATTCATGCCTCTGAAAAAAGGAGGAGTTCGTAGGACGAGCTATTTTTTGTGGCAATTTTTTTAGTTGAATTGCCTAAAGACAAGGAAACTCCAATTATAAATGTTAGATTTACTTGGATAAAAAAAAGCTTGAGTGTAATTCGGGACAACAATTTAATGAATACATATTTAACTTACATATTAGGTAATTTAGAAGTCACTAAATTAACAAACTAGAATTATACCGTTTTAAAAGTTAGGTTCCGTTTTGTCGCTGGAAATGTTAGGGTAAACTTTTATCTTTGTCATAAGTGACAAAAAACCGCGACTTATGGGATTTTTGGTGTATGCATTAAATTGTCTTCATAAAAGAGCATTCTATATCACTTATATTATTTAATATATATATATATATATATATATATATATATATATATATATATATATATATATATTGACCAACTAATGCCAAGCAACTATAGATTATATTTTTCTGCATCAGCATAAAAATATAATAATAATAATTAGACATTGCAATAACAACTAAGATTTTACGAGTAAAGGGATTGATGATATACTAAACACAATAAACTTAAACGAAATTGTCTGAAGATCCAATTGTGTGCTTTTCATTTGAAGAACCATTAGACTTCTAGAAAATAGCGGATTTAATTAATTAGTAGATCTAAGATACCACCCTAGATTGCACCTTTTTAAGAAATATTATTTAAATGTAAAACAGAAAGTTTTCTCAAGAAAATGTTTTCTCTGAAAAATAAGAAGGACTCACTGGAAACTACAGCTGCAAACAGTGAACATATTGGTACTGGCATTAAACCACTTCTTAAGCGAATATACCAGTCCAGGTATGGTATATACCTACATATCTAAATATGTTAATATAAAATTAAGCGCAACGCAGATTAGTTAATACCGGGCCAAGCACGGCATACATTTCAGAAGCGTTTCAACATAAATAAATAATAAGAATAATAAATATACACAACAAGCAAATACACAAACTTTCAATTCAATGAAAATAAAACTCAAAATAAATACTAATAAATAAGCCATTTTGAAAAATTATTTTTTTAAAGTTATAAGTTCGGAACGAAACATGCTTCAATATACATAAATATTCATTAACTCCAATTTCTGTTTCCATAAAATGTAATTATATTATGAATATTTTCTGTCAAACATATGTATTAATTTTTAATTAAAATTATGTTCAATAGATATCTACTACTGTGATCAAAAACTATTGGAACTGGTTTATTAAACCGCACTGGTTAATTCAATAGGTCTCATTATTTTTGCCTAGGTATCTTTAGCATCTATGTCATTATTCTTTTTAGTGAGCAAATAAACGATTGCTTTTCTGTCAGAAAAATCGTTTTCTACGATTTTCATAATGTCTGATTTTGTTGAGAAGAATTTGCGTAAAATTTTATTTGACAAACAAAATTTCTGCCACGGATACATTGAAACTGTTAGAGATAGGTTTCGGTGATGAGTGCAGAGTGTTTAGCTGGTACAAAATTTTAAAGAAAGCAGAGAATGCATTGAAAACGAAGATCGATCTGGACGATCTCCAGTATCAACTGATGAAAGTAATTTCAAGGAAATAAAAGACTTTGTGTTCAAAAATTGTCGCTCTACAATCAAGGTCCTTTTAGATAATACTGAGATTTTATTTTGATCAATACAAGTAATTTTGGAAGATAGTTCGGGCCTCATACAGGTCTCATCCTGATTTGTTTAAATATCGCTCAATATTTTTTTCAAAAAAGGAACATTAAAATCTATACGGAGGTGATTTGAGTAGATAAGGTATGCGGGTTCTAGCGCAAAATCCCATGTATTTTCTTATGAATGTTCATTTTGCACTTTTCAATTTGGACATAACGATACGAGACAGCCTATATATACATTCGTAGATCTGTTTCAAAGTTACAGATCTACTAATGTATATAGAGGATGTCCCACTGAATGTTCGGGGGTGAGTTTTACATAGGGGTGAGAAGCCTGCAAGGTGTTTGTAAGGGGGCATCAGGAGCCTGCAAGGGGGGTACTAGGAGCTTGCAAGGTGGTTGTCGAGGGCGCTTTGTCAGATGTTAAATTATATCTCGCAACCCTTGCATAATAATGATCATTCAAATATAAAATGCTAGAAATTAAATATGTTTTAATAATTTTTTATTAATTACTCCTATTAGATATCAAACCCTTCAGCATTTAGTCGCTTAGAAAAATCTAAACGTTGAAATATGGAAGAGTTTAATATTAGAACTTATATAAAATTGTATATAATATGAACTAAAAGGGAAGAAGGAATAGTTGAAGTTCCATTGTGTGCTACCTCCAATTATTTATAGCTGTTAAGCTCATCGAAATTCAAAGGCGCTAGGAACATGGACAGGTCTACCGTCAAATTATTTATAGTCATAAAGACCCCTTGAAATTCAAAGGCGCTACACAGAGGCTCAAGGTAGACGGCTCTTCCCAGCTAGGAAGATTTCATAAGGAGTTAGCTCTTAAAAGCAATGAAGCTTCCCCAACGTCAGTAGGTTTCTGCCGAAACATTAAGGTGTCGAATGTCTCTTTGGACCGAGCACCACAGTCGATAGACTGCCTAACGTATTTGGGTAAACTCCTGAAATGACCTGTCTCTTCAACTGATAAGTAGGATAATTCTCATGTTAACGTAAAGTATTGATGCTAAATATAACCCCGAAATGTTAAAACGAATATTTTCACTTAGATTAAAATATATTATACCCTATGGAACAAAGATACTCGTCAGTTTTACTGATAGATCAATCAGTAAAACTGATGAGTATGTTTGTTTCACGGGATATAGTATATTTTAATAATTAGTAATAAATATCCGTTTTAACATGCTGCTAAAATATTTTCCACTTAGATTAAAAAGAAATTTTTATAGGGGTATATACAATCTATGATAGTAATATATAATTTTTACATACCCCCTCTAATATTTTCTCCAATCTATTGTGCTGAAACACCCGTGCGACTCTTCTGAACGATTAGTCGAAGTAAACATTTTTGATTTTAACTTGTCATGGGCGTAATCAAGTAATTTTAATAATCGGATACTTGGTACTCGGATGTTTTTAATAATCGGATGATTACTCGAATATTTGTAACTCGGATATTCGGATAATCTTAGAGCGAGTTTTAAATTAAAGCATAACACTACATTCAAATACATAGATGCAAAAATATTTATTTTACTTATACATATAATATTTCAGAGTGTAGGCAATATTGATGTTATAGTAAATGATTAGTTTAATAAATTACACAAAAAAAAAACAAATTTATATTAGTATTTAATATTGAGCTCCTTTCATTTTCAAATATGCTTTGTTTTTCTACATTTAAGTATACCATAATTATTTTTAATTATAGTACGTACTCCTAGTTATTATTATTGCTATTATTTATATAGAAATTTAAATTTGTGTTATTTTGTAGAAAATATTTTATTTTTATAAATACGTATATGTTCATATATAAATATAAATAATAAAAAATAGAAGTGAACGATTTCTAGTACTCGAGTGATTTCATCTGCGTAGTCGAGTAGTACTCGTGTCAAGCGTAGAGATGCTGATGAGGACATGGTATGTGACATGTAACTGGTATAGGTAATTCGTAATATAACAAAACTAGAAGTTGTATGCGAATGTGTTCATGTCAATACGTTTTAAAGTTTCTTTAAAGCGCTAAAGTGACACCTTCGGCAGCTTTAACTTAAAGTAGACCCAAAGTGATAAATATGAAGCGCATTTTATGTTTACAGTACACGATACAAAATACTTTTATATTTAAAGTCATTTTTAAAATTCATTATGAAACCGGCCCTAAAACATTGAATCGATGAGCCATTATCCTTATAGCCACAACGTAGCATCCAACAACTTCTTTCTATTCCCACATGTCAAACATAAGTGGTAAAGATTGTATTCTATCTTGACCTCAATATTGAGAGAACATCCTTTCGTTTTCATAAATTAAATTATTTATACTCTAATAATATGAAGCGCTAAACTATACATTAACAACTTAAAATGAAATGTCACAGTACACATAACACTGAATGTTATCTATTAATTCTCTTGTATGTAAACCAACAACGATCAGTAGTCGTTTTGGTTGTACAGATGATGACAAAGTAATGTTATAGTTTCTATACAAATTTTCATATAGAGTCGTATAAAACTGTAAGTAAAATGGCTATTACCAAGCTCACAAATGTTCACAACAATCCGTCCATAAAATATCCCTTCTTTAATATTGTACCTTGATTTTGTTTCTTACAGAGGTAGCAAAGATAAATTGGGCGTTGTCGTTGCAGCATATATGCATTATTCTAGCATATGTGGCAGTGCAGAGCAAGCTTTAGATAGATTTTCCATGAAAAAATACCTCGAAGATAACGTTGGACCTCTACAAATGCCTTCAAATAAAAGGTATGTTACAAATTTTTTTTGTAAATCTATTACTAATAATCTTGTACTTCAGATATGTTGATTATTTTGCTGGACTACTATCGCACAACATAAAAATTAACACCGATCCCTTATACCTGACACATGTTACTGTATTAGGAGCTCCAAAATTTCAAACTGGTGGTTGTAAGGCTTTCTTGAAGTTATATGAAGGCCACAATCCAGTCTATACTTCAGGTAAGTCCTTTGATACTATTTTTTTTTGTTTTCATACTCCAAATGAAAGTCGAAAATCATCAAATGTTAACATTCAGTCATTACATTATGAAAGCTATTATTTTAAAACTACAAAAAGACTTAGTAAGTATTCGAATAGGGAATGCCGCAAATGTTTCTCTACACTTTATTTTTTATACATGCAATGAAATTGCAATATATAACGAGTGATAGAAGTAACCACATGTCTAATGATTAAGTTTATAAAACTATACAAAGAAAGAAATCATTAGTGAAAATAGCCAAACCGCGTTGATATTGTACATGACTTTTGGGGAAAAGAGGAACCGCAATAGAAAGAAAATTTTTTACCTGCTATGAAGCAAAGAGGCTGATCAGTAATAGTGTGGAGAAAAACAGTGTATTTTTTAAAAAAGGTAATACAAAATCTTAAATTTTGAATCAATATTTTTTTCATTCGAAATATAATTTCATCGCATTACATTCGAAAATTATTTCGGCCATGTGATCACCGCGGCTGTTCTTGACGAAACGTACTTTGGAAGTCTAATTTTGGGTCACTTTTCCAACACTATTCGCCACCGGTTGGGAGTTACTGTTAGCTTATCGGCATAAACCAGTGCCTTAATGTAGCCCCATAGGCAATAATCAATAGATGTAAAATCCCACGATATCAGAGGCCAAATAACCATTTCTCGAAATCAACTTATAGTCAAAAATTTTGCTTTCAATAATTGTTGCGGTCGTCGTGTGGCATATAGCGCCATCTGCTTGATATGACATCTCGTTCGAATCAATGTCAACCATATTTGTAAATAGAAAATCATTTGCTATGGTACAGTAACGATCTCCATTGACCGTAACGCGACATTCGGCCTCACTTTTGACCGATGATCAGTGCGTAAACCGCAACAAACGCTACATTTTTCTAAATATAATGTAATTCCTTTTAACAAACCCCTTCAGCCAAAAATAAATCTCATCACTGAACATGATTTTGCGATAAAACACCGGATCAGTTTCCAATGGCTCTACTGTCAAATTGGCGAAAGAACGACTCATATGATTGTGTTGTGGCTTTCGTTTCTGTACCAGCTGGTCCTTATAGCTGAGGCCAAGATCTTTACGCAAAATTTTCCAGTAGCGAACGGACGGAGCCTCAATCCCGTGATCGACGACAAATGGATAACTTTGGATTATCTTCTACACTTTCGTTTACAGCAGCGATATTTTCTTAAGTACGAAAATTCCGACGTGTTGGTGGTACGAATGGTGGTACGATTTTCAAAGTAAATTTGCATAATTTGGTAACGTTGTTCAATCATAAGTCTATTCATGATGTTTTGCCAGAATATACTGATCATAAGTGCCAAAAAGTGAACGCAGTACGACAGCTCGTTTGACAGTTATTCCTTTCCGAAAGTTCTATCTAAACAAAAAAATGCACCAATTACAACAGCGGTGACTGAGGTAGGTAGCTTGTTATTTATTGAACAGCCCATGAATCAGTGAGTATATCTATATATAAATATCTTATATTTGCATTGTAGAGAAATTATTAATATTTACTTACACTGTACAATCAATAAAAAAGCAATACTGGAAAAATGATAAAACATCCTGGAATAAAATTGCTAGAAGACTAGGAATTGGCAGAGAGAAAAAGTAATGGGGAAAGGGTCCAACAAAATTGATTTTTTTTCAGTATGTGATAAAATGTTTGCTAAATTTTCCTTGTAAATATTATTATTATTATTATTTAATTAAATAATAGCTTTCATATTATAATAAATACAAATACTTTATCATAATCGAATATTTATTTTGACATTCTTAAAATTTTATAGGGTGTATTAAAACTTTTGTGACTGACTGTACATCAGCTATACTAATTATTATATTAATAATTATTTTAATCTATTTGAAAATAAATATGATATTTCAATTTTGTTCCAACGATAATAATAAATTGTTGTTTGAGAATACTAATAGAAATATTAGATAAATTACTAAATAGTCATTGAAAATGGAACATAAATATATAAATATACCTATTTCTAATTGACAAAGAATAATACAAGGAATATTCTCTCTGTTAAGCCCCACCAGTAGACAGGAATTTATTATACGAATACTTTTATTAAATTATAAAAAAATATTGAGCCTAATCAGTGGGTAAAAATTTATTCATACAAACGTAATAAATATATTACTGCATCTATTGTATTTAACAATTGTGTTAGAAAGAGTACTGGAAAAGTGTACCTCTAAGTATGCTCCCGAAATTTATAAAATTTATAAGTAATTTCGTACAATTTCAAGGGTGAATTGAGTTGTTGAAGAATGTTTCGATAGACTGAAAAGGTAGTATAGTTCGTCTTGGCCGCATAGCTTTAAACAATGAACTTAACCAACAAACGCAAAAAAGAACTATGAGACTGTATGTAACATTAAAGTAAAATCGTCATCTCGATTGAAACAGCTCTCGGCATTAGTGTGAAACCGATCATTTTGTAAGATTATTTAGGTGTACGGAAGCTGTGTGCTCGCTGAATATCCCACAATTTAACACTGTCTAAAAAGAGAGATCTATGCGTAAATCCACTTTCGAGGTTTTCTCCACAGATACTCTACCAATTTCTTTTTATCAACATGTCAAACATAAGTTACAAAAGAGAGACCTTCAGAAACATGGAAAATTGTTTCAAAAATGAGTTTATTAAATTTTTGAATATATGCTAATTGTATAGGGAATAATTAGAGCAAATATAATATAATTTTCTGAATAATATATTGTGTTTTACTATACAGGCTGTCCTTGAAATAAAGGGACAACATATGGTAAATGGAAAGATGTAATTATGTAGAATATAAATCCAAAATATTGTGACTCAAATACGACGCGAACCCCGAAATTAAAAACACCCCAAAAATTGTATTACGTGACGTCTATTAAATCAAAATATTCAGAATGTGTATAAATAATAAATACCTCACAGACACATACGCTATAGCGTATGTTTACATATGTAACAGCTGCATTAGATGGACAATAACAAAACTTTCATGTTCGTTATTGTTGCTCAACTTTAAGATATTGTCTCTGATACTTTTTCTAATCGCACAGTGGCGTTACAATTGTTTTTAATATCTTTGTAATTTTTTTCTCGCTTATGAGTGGGAATTTTGGCAAAATACTTTTGATTTATATTGTACATAATTACATCTTTCCATTTTCCATGCGCTGTCTTTTTATTTCAAGGACGCCCTGTATTATGCTCGATATTAAGGTAGCATGCATCGTATGTGTATGAAAATTAACTTAATTTAATTAGAAAGACAAAAGAAAACATTTAGATGATTGTATAAATTTAGCAAAAGCCAATATTAAATTCTGTAATAAAAAAGAATAAACACAATAAATTTATTAATATGGCAATGGCCGTACTAATAGTTATTTGTGTTACAAGAGTTGTAAGTGCAATTTTGCTGTCGAAGATATAAGTTTTTAACTTGTAATATATAAGTTATTGTATGCCTCGGTCTACAATATATGCGAGACCGCAAAAGCACATACATAGAATATTTTTCCTACTTCGGACTCGAGATGCTAGAAAATAAGTATAATATGCAAAAATTTTTGACATTTACTTATGTACGTCAATAATTGTGAAACTAGTAGGTGTGTAAGATGCTATGTACATATGTGCAGTGAACTGTGCCTTTGCTTATAAATGCAGCTCACCACAAATGTCCGGATTAGCTCAATCGTCGATTCTTCTAGCTGGGATCTTCGTACCTCAGGTCTTGCTCTCGCACAAGCAAGAACGTGGAAAATAAAATTCAAAGTACCATTAATAAAAATCACAATTTTCCTTAACAAAATTTATTTAAAAAAAAAATTAAAAAAAACCCCTTTACAGAATGTAAAGAGAGCTAAAGCTTGAATAACTAAAGCTAGGAGGAAACAGTCTGTGTGATAAATTACACGCACATAGAGAAAAACCTCCTATGACTCGCGAGCAATAATAAAACTAATAAATAATTAAGAAAATTGTCAAATTCAAATATTTACTTTACCCCCAAACTTCAAACGTCAACAGAGACCAACTGTTAACCACGCGTGTCAATGATCAGATCATGCGCAACATAAACATGATAAAATATTCCCTCCAAAATCCTGAATAAAATTGTTCTAGAAAATCTTGACATAAAAAAACTCCCTCACAAAAACATGATAATTTTCTTAAATATCCATATAATACTCTACTATCAACAATAATGAAAATTTAACATATAAGCACAAATATCAAAGAATTATCTCGAAATAGAAATTTATATAAATCAAATGTGTGAAGTACTTACATCGACATAAACACTTTTACACAAAAACTAGGGCGAGAGATACCAAATATAAATTTAAATTTAATCCAAACGAGATCATCAACTCAAACAAAATTCGTAAATGAAATTAAATACACATCAAAAACACAATAAAATAAAATAAACCGACTTTAAATCAAAAACCTGAATGTAAAAAATGATGTTTTTTACACTCGACTATGCAAAGCAACGAAGTTGATATCTCTTCACTTTAATCGGATGCATGATCCGGCATCAAGCGAACAAGCTACAGAATAGGACCGCAAGACGGACTTCTTCCTGTAAAGTTTCAAATAGTGTACAGTCACTGTGTTAATAAATAGCTCAAAAATCTAAACATGTGAATATACCTAGATATAAAACAAATAAGCATGTTAAATAAATGTACTTAATTTTCTTATTGTCCATTACCCAGTTTCTTCGGGGAAAAATCCACTGCAATATGTACTTAAGTATAACAAGCGTCGTATAACTATCACTATGGAAGCAAAATTATGTTAAATATTAAAATTTAAGTTTCTCGGTGCCAACAGCCATCGAGTGAATATGCAAATAGTTGCGAAATCAAAGAGGCAGCTGATATTGCTTCTAGGTCTGTTACCAGTTAAATTGAAATTATCGCATGCATACAAATTTCAAACGTTTTTTTACTCTGTCATGTGTTACTGCCAGATCTAATGTCAAATTACTTACCTCGTCGGTAGTAGGAAATACCTACGAAGTCGGTAGTAGGAAATAGTATATTATGTATAGAGTTGTAAATAGCATATTACGCACGAGTGGAAAAAGTTAATTCCACGAAGCCGTAATTGCTTTACAACTCGAGTTTTGTACCCTACTTTTTCTACGACCGCCATGATTCCGACAAAATTTCTAAATAAATACCTTTTGTTGAAGACAAAGTTGTTAAGACACAAATTTCAAATGTGAAATATCAAATATCTAAAATCAGTAGGTGTACGTTTCCGCGCTTGTTCTCTCATTCACGGTCGTTACAGGATTTTTCCTTAGACACATGTGATTTACTAGTTAGTTTTGACGTGGAATCTCTTTTCACGAAAGCCCCGATCTCGAACACAGGGACGGCAAACCCAAAGATATATCCGAACTCGTAAATGAGTGCCTTACTTCCACGTACTTCCAATTTCGCAACAAGTTCTATGAACAAGTGTCGGGAGCCGTTATGGGATCCCCCTTATCCCCGGTTGTCGCTAAGATTTTTATGAAAGCGTTCGAACAACAAGTCTTAAGTTTCTTTCACGTAGAACCTAAATGTTGGTTTAGATATGTAGACGATGCGTTCGTCATCTGCCCGAATGGGCGCCAATCCTTGGATGAGTTCCTACTTTTCCTAAACTCCCAGTACCGTAACATTCGCTTTACCGTGGTGGTGGAATCAGACGGAAGTCTCCCGTTTTTAGATGTCTTAGTGACCCGCAATATCAATAGCAAACTGGGCCACACAATCGACTCATACGGACCGGTACTTGAACGGGTTTTCCCATCTTCACTCGGGACACAAATAAGCGGTCATCAATACTCTTGTACATCGTGCGTTTTCTATCTCAGAACCTAGGGTACTACCCTCTTAAACATATTTCTAACACACTACTCCAGAATAATTATAACGCTCACGACATACAACGTACTATAGTTAGACATCGTAATCCCAAACCTCGGAGCGAACCCGATTCTAACACAGCAGCGCCTTCTTACCGCATATTCAAGTTATAACCGATCATATAGGAAAGGTTCTACATAAAAATAAAATCAAAACCGTCTTCAGACCCCATTCAAAAAGTTCGGGCCTCTTACCCTCGGTTAAAGACAAAATATCTCCGCTACAAGCACAAGGAGTGTTTGGCATTCCGTGTTCGTGTGTACATTGGCGAAACTAAGCAGCCAGTCGGCGTGGGTGTGTCCGAACATAAACGCTGTACTAAACTGCTAAGTATAGCCGGTTCAGCGCTAGCAGAATACAAACTCAACTCCGGTCATCAAATTCTTTCAAATTTCCTTCAAATTCTCATTCAAAAATGTCAAGCATCTGTCCCGTGAATCGCATTGCTTCCCTAGGAAAATCCATGAATCTATTAAAATTCACAAACATCCCCGCAATCTCAATACAGACAATGGCTATACGTTACATCCAACATAGCAAACCCTAGTGAATTCTACTACGAGATACCACGCCCATACGACGCATGCGATTGGCTCATTTTCTCCAGCCAATAGCAGGCCACCATCTGATCCGGTCCCGGTCCCCTCTATATAAATTCTTCTATAAGGTCTTCGTCCTAGCATTCTTCAAGCTACTGCGAAACGATGAACATCTACGTACAGTCCTGAAGATATCCCTTGCAACAGTGGACGAAATGTTGGAAAAATTATGTAAAAATGTCATGGAAAATTGGATTCAACGGAATCATTGAAATGACGTTGTGTTCTATCAATAGTGTTGTTAACTATACTTTACACCATACTAAAAATAATCTTAAACTTTTAACGATATTTTACAAACCAAATGCGTCTCTCTAAATGAAAAACCCT
This sequence comes from Melolontha melolontha, assembly GCA_935421215.2. NCBI lineage: Eukaryota > Metazoa > Arthropoda > Insecta > Coleoptera > Scarabaeidae > Melolontha > Melolontha melolontha. Next base: position 122,486,810 of record OW285237.1, on the reverse strand, counting down.
TTCTATGAAATATAACATATATGTATATGTTTCGTGCCTTAAAGAAGTTTTATTTTTTTAATTTCAAAAATTCATGTGACTGCAAAAAGTATTTCTTTGCAGTCACATGACCAAATTTAAGGCATAAGAATACCTTAAAATGTCTAACGTAATATTACAGCGCGTATTTATGTCTGTTAGAAAGAGGTAAAGTATAATTTTCGGTTCGCATTTTGGGCAGTACGAACTGCAAAGAAATTCTTTATCAACTGTAAATATGAATGAAGTTAAAATTACTAGCAAATCAATATTATCTGAAACAGAAATGAGATTTATACAAAATAATAATTTCTAATTTTATGAATTGTCGGAATGTCGCGCACGAAGAGATGGTAGTGCAGTTCTATAGCGCTAGTTGGTGTTAGCTACATCTATACTAAGTCAATCTTTGAAACTTTGCGAGGTGGTGACCAACAGTTTTTATGTTTATATTTGTTGAGTTATGTTTGAGTTATTCTGCGACAGTACAATGTCTGATGTGAAACAGCAAAAAACGTGGATCAAATTCTGCTTCAAACTTAGTTAAAATGACAGCGCAAACTCGGAAAATGCTTAAACAAACGTTTGGTGAGAATATTTTAGGCTAGACTCAAAATTATCATTGGTACAAGCGCCAAATGGCGCAACAATTCGTGGATCCTAAACACCACTATTCCACTGATAAAATGGACTCTTTGTAAAAAAATCAGGTGGGCGAATTTGATAAGCAATTGAAAATTTATATGGGTGTAAAATGTAGCAATTTTTCCGACGAGAGAATTTATAGAAAAGTTCTAGAATGGTTGTTGAAAAGATTAAAAGGACAGATAAATTGTTGAATGGACTTATTAATTGGAATAGATACCGTACAGAAATATGAGGATTTTGTTCAACAGTTTGCTTTACATTTTCCAAAATATCGGGTGTAGCAACAGTGAGACGACAGTCTGTTTAAGAACCTTTCGTTTATTCAATACTTTGTTGTGAAAAGTAACGATATTCGATTCAATTTGTTCTACTGGATACTTTTCGATAAATTGATTATAAGTCAACTGCTTGGAATATATCTACTTTCCATCATCATTTTGCAAGCCGCTTCCAAAATAAGCTATTACAATAAATATATTTATCTATTATCTGTTCCAAATAAGAATAAACCGTTGGGAAAGATAGGGCTTAAAATAAGAGCTTGTACCGGGAGACGTTTTCCTTGACAAAATATTAGACTTTTTTGCATGGTATCCCTCTGACTGCCTCTTTAGAAATGCATGTAAACTGGCATATTTTGCAATATCAATATTCTTCTTCAAAGACAATTCACTTCGTAACATGGAATAAAGAGTCCAGAGTGTTGAAGCTTTTTGATTCTTTCTTCCCTCGAAATAGGCTAATAAAACCTTCTCATTAACACATTTAATTTTTTTGTCTTTAAGCCCCTTCCCAAATTTTTCATAAGCCAAATCGTACTGGGCTTTCGACTTTTGTGGAATCACAGTCGATAATGCACTTTGTGCAGCCTCTTCTATATCGCTTGGTAGTCCATCTGAATCCGACATTTTTACTCGTACAATGCACCGAAATATTTAGCTAATAAAAGTAAATACTTATACCTAAATTAACAAACACCTGTCAAGTCAAATGAATTATTATCAATAGCATGAAAACTGTCACTAATTATTTAATACGACTTATGACGTTTAATGTCAGATCAACTGGAAAATTATAAATCTATGTTTTGGTCAAAATTAGATAAAATCTTGTATGAAACACGTTATGAAATGTTATTTTGTGTAACTCATGTCATTTTGCAGGATCTCGCTCGCTACGCTCGCTCGTCCTGCAAACATTCCATTTCGTTACACAAAATAACCCATTTCATAACTGGTTACATAAATAGCTATTTACTCAACTGTAAAAAACATTTCGAAACTAAAAACAACAAATTCCTTTATTTATTTGCTTCGTTGACTTTTACGTTGACTGAAATTTAAAAATCAGGCATATCAACATAAAATTGTCAGTTTAAGAAAAAAAAATCTCAATCATTTATAGACACCCGTTATAATGATGAGTAAACTAATTTAGAGTTTATACTATATGGCAAATGATGGAAGCACTTTTCAACAAAATTTAAATTACGTTACACATTTATTTGTAAATAATATCGAGTGACTACAAATAATTGAAGCAAATATCCTGAGAAATTGGCTTGCCTAGTTATTCGCTTTATATTTTTCTTTTTGGGTTAGAATATTTTATATAAATATCGTATAGTTTGACTTTTACTTTGCAATTATGCAAATTACCAAATTAAGAAAATAATTTTCAATTATTTATGGTCACTCGTGATAATGTCTATAGCAAAAATAAATGAAACTTAACTGAAACTAAATTAAAATACTACTGAATAAAATGCTACCTGTACATATTTTATAGGTTATGTTTCTGTTATTCGTTTAAAGGATTATGTTTATGTATAACTACGCAATTTTAACATTTATTTAATCAAAGACTAAAGATTAATATAATTTTCTAAGAAGTACATTTCGTCCTAGGTTTAGTTCTTTACTTATTTAGCGCCATAATACAAAGAATTCAAATAAATTTTACCTCAAAGTAGCCCTTGGAAATTATGATTATGTCTTAGCTTGTTACTAATTTTAATAGGAACTTTATTGGTTATGAGATGAGATATTTGATTGAAATGACAAATGTCAAAATAATAAAACGAACATTTTTAAGTGAATGAAATATGTTTATTTCCAACAAACAAGCAAAATTTTATAAAAATTGTTCAAAGTGTCCACCACCTTGTTCGAAACATTTCTCACACTTCTTCTAATGGAGGAAAAAGTGTTTTGTAGTATCGCATTGTCAATTCCATTAATTCTTTCAGCAATTCTGATTTGAAGGCCTGCAAGATCAGGTATCTGTACTTGATAAATTGAGTTCTTTAAGAATGGCCATAAAAAGAAATCACATAGGGTAATGTCACAAGATCTTGGTGGAAATTAATGTTCAGTGTTTAAACTTATCAACCGATTTTGAAAAAATTGCTGCAGAATATTAATTGTTTCACCTGCTGTGTGTGCTCTAGCTCCGTCTTGCTGAAAGTAACCCTGTGTTATTTCTTCGTCGTCAAGCTGTTCGATAAATGTCATAATAATTTCTTGTCGATACCTTTCTCCTGTTAAGGTTCCGTTAAAAAAAATAGGGCCAATAATTCTCCTTCGACTAATCGCACACCATACACCAATTTTCTGCGGATGAAGTGCGGTTTCAACAAAAAAATTATGTGGTTTCTCATTAGTCCACATCCTCATATTTTGTGAGTTCACATATCCATTCAGATAAAACCATGACTCATCAGAAAAAAAGGTTTTGTCAAGAAGGTCATTATCAAAATTTCTCATTTCTAAATTCTTCTAAACAATCTTGAAGAGAATACTGCCATTGTCCGTCAATCTTACGTCCGTTTCGAAAATAAGATTCTAGCATGAATGATTTGTGTTGTATAGTAAAAACCATGTTAAATCAATTTTAAATTACAAAGCAAATTTGTCAACTATGCATCTGTCTAATTGACAACTAATGCAAATTTAAATTATTAATTACGTTTTTAAAGGAATGGCCTACTAGAGGCAAAGCTTATTTGAATGCTTTTTACCCAAATCTATGGAATAAGTTAAATTTATCTAACTTCCCTATAGAAACTCGCAACTTCTGGGATAGTTTAAATTTTATTATTTTGATGCAAGGGCATACAAGGAATGTGTTGATTTAAAAGAAATAGTTTTTCAGCGGAGATTTGAATATAAAAATAAAATATATAATTAATGGACCATGTTGGCCTAGTGGTTAGGTTACTAGACTATGAATCTCATGGACCAGCTTCAAACCCTGGTCTAAACAACAATATTGATGGCGTTTTTTCGGTCCCAGGTCGACTCAAGCTCACAAAAATGAGCATCTGAAGGTAAAACTCTAGGGTAATAATGGGCGGTCGGTGCCTAGCGCTAGCCACATTACCCCTTCCTAATATACCGAACGGCTCAAGTTGCAACAAGCCTACCAATGCTACTACCCTAAAGCAGAGAACTATTATTATTATATAATTAATCAAGTATTCTTCGACATCCAGTATCTTCATATACAAGCAAAACACAAGGAACTATTATTATTATATAATTAATCAGTATTCTTCGACATCCAGTATCTTCTTAATATACAAGCAAAACACAATTTAGTCTGTAAATCAGCATACTGTATAAGCCTAACATAGTTTCAAAGATATTATTTAGGAAATAAAATCTATAGAAATACTCTAAATGTTGGTCTCAATAAATTTTGGCGAAAAGATGTAGTAGATACCTTTTTGTGCTCGTTTTGCCACATTATTAATACTGTTTCATATTTTTTCGACGAAATGTGCAATATATAATTTTACGACCAATAAATAACCAACTTATTTAAGAAGTATAACCGATTCTTCTGGTGTCGAAAATCGTTGACTATGTAGTTTATTATTCGCGTACGGGAACAAAAACACATAATCAGGTATCAAATCAGGACTGTACGGTGGATAACCAATAAATTAAATACTTTGACTGATAAAATATTGAATTCTTTGTGCCGATGTATGAGCATGATGAGGAATAAATCTGCGCCGCCAGTTATTTTTTCTTGTGTTTTCAAAGACTTCTGACAAACCAGTAGCTATGTTCCCTTAAGAATTGACCGCTCTATAATCCTCTAGTTAACATTGTAGCCGCATGCCCGTTTTTTCCACCAAAACAAGCGACCACCTGCTTCGAAGTGCTTTTTGTGCGAATAACTTTTGTTGGGTTTCGGGCTATTACGATCCAAGATTCATCACATATGTAGATGTTATACCCAGGCTTTGACGCACCACGATTGTATTTTTTTGGACATTTTTTACGGCAATCGACACGAGCCTTTCCTTGAACAATTGTTAAATTATGTGGGATCCAACGTGAACAAATCTTTTTCACGGGTAAATGTCCATGCAAATCTCTCTCTTCTTAATGTCAGTAATTTTAGTTTTCTTCACATTACGGAGTTTTAAGGTACTGAAATTACTGGTTACAGTCACATAATATTTCTCATAGTACATCATACATCATCATAGTCGTCATTTTTCTTTTTAAATACAAAATATCAAATTTCGCTTTCGTTTTTTACATACATTTTTTTTAAATTTTCTCAATCAATTTTAAAAGTGTTACCATAAATATTAGAAAAATAAAATAACTTCATTAACTACATAAATCGAAATGAACCAATAGAAGTTAATATATTGGCCACGATTGTGTGCGCAAAATGTTAAAATATTTGTTAAAAACTAATTAATTAATACACTGCCTTATTATTCGTGTATTCAAATTAAACATGATTTAATGTCACTACCAAACACAAGAATAGTTCACAAGCATTTATAACAAATAGGTTGTCTGCAAAAGGGCTTCTAAAATAATATTGAGAAAATATTTGGAAAATAGCTACTGCTAAAGCATATGAAAATTAGTGCGGCAAGAAACGACATAATATCTAATAGTCCACTCCTTTCCACTCGAAAGTACGTAAGAAGACCAGCAAACACACATCAGTATCAATAAGGATACCGATCTCGAAAAAACTGGCCTCTCACACGCCGATTTCTAGATTGAAACCCTCAACCAACGGTTATTCGACGCTCTTATTACTTGTACCGTTCAGCCGTGAATCAACAATAAATATTGCAGAATCTATTGCTGGATCTAAATTATGTTGAACATATTAATCGATTTAAAAAGGTATAAAATCATTTACCATATTTAATAATCATATCCTAAATATGTATTTCGACAACAAAGTTGTCATCATCAGTAGGTAAAATCAAATCAGTATATAGATGGACGCCTTGTAATGTGGTACCCGATTTTTTGTGTTAGCTTTACTGTGCCCTATGTTCAAGACTGTGATTAGTTATGTTATCTACTAATGATGACAACTTACTTATCGAAATGCGTGTTTAGTATTACGATTAATTGTGGTAAGCGGTTTTATAACTTTTTTTAAATTTTTACTTAACCACAGTCGCCAAAAAAAGACTTTTTCTTAATCGACGTAAAGAAACCGCCTTTCAAGCCAAACCAAAGTATCTGACGGAAACTATAAATCACTGTAAAAACATATTTCTACGAAATTCCTGTGTTTATTTGCCAGGGCGATTTTGCAGTCTATCCAATCATCTGCTGTAACATTACCGTTAGTTTTTTTTTTCCTTTGTCCCATTAGAGCATATTCCTGTTGCCCCAAAGACAGGATTTCTTATCGGTTACCGAACTATCCTAAGGACACTTTTATTCGAAGAACGAGGTGACTGTATCACGAAATTCGCCTACGGTCATTTCTAGGTAACCGATCTATCAGTTTCATTTATCCTTAATTTAACTGTCGTTAAATCTCTAGAACAGCTGTCGGTGACAGTATCGATATAACCATCTTAGGCCTTTAGCCTGTTCTCTGTAAAGCCAGGGCTCTTCTATGTGGACTAGATCAAAATCACTCATTATCACTACAAGTACTGCCGTCTTTGCTCGACTATGCTAGACTCACCTTTTCCGCTTTAATTTAGCTAGTGGGCTTTGAGGGTTTCTTTTTCTTCCGGGACACAACAACTTTTCTCTTTGTTTTTCGAAACTTCCTCCCATGCTGAGCTTCGGAAAACCTTTTGTTCTGCAGTTCTACTTGTCTTACTTCGGTTTCCATTGCTGTTTGTTCTGAGACTCCCACAGTGCATTCTAAAATAAGCTTTCGCTTTAATAATCTGTCGCCCTTTAGGAAGGTACAATGGCGTACTTCCATTACCTCAAGGTGGTTACAAATAATAAGCATGCCCGGCTTACCATTGTACATCTATCTTTTCGCGTTTACTGCTTCAATCTTAGGATTCTAGGATTTTATCGAGGCCTCTTCGTCTCTGCGATATTAAAGTGTTTCGCGACAGCGATATTTGTCAGCTCATATTCTAGTTTTAAATAGAAAAGAACAACTTATAATCTTCGCCAACAACTCGATCCCAAAAATTAAAATTATTAAGTATAACTAAGTGACCGTTACTTTATCCACAATTTCAGAAAGCGTCTAGTAGGTATCCTAATAGAAAAACGACACGTAGGGTAAGTAAAATAACTTCCTTGTCAACAAAATACGTTAAAATATGAAATAATACATACTTCTTAGTGTAATACAAGAAATTCCACTAGATTTTCTACAAAAAATGTGTTTTCGCCAAAATGATGTTCCAGAACACAGTATAGTTGAAGTTCGTAATTTTCTTGCTCATATCTTTCCCAATAGATGGATCGGAAGATTTTCGGGAAACTCATGGCGTCCACACTCCAGATCTAACCCCTACTATTACTTCTTATAGGAAAGTCTTAAAAATAAGGTCTACAAATGCAGACCTTTCAGAGACATTGAAATATAGTTAGAAAATGTGCCAGTCGAGTGTCGTCTGTTATGTTGAGACATGCTTGAAGAGAGATGTATGAACGAATCATACTATGTATTCCAAGAGAAGGCGGGCATGTTGAAATTTAATTTTTATTTTGTTTTTTTTGTCGTACATATTTTGAAAATGTTGAAATAATTTTACAATTCTAATTTAATTTTTTTTTATATTAATGATTAATTTGATTGAATAATAGAGCAATCTACGATAATATTGTAATAAACTTTTCGGCTCGTTTAATAAACTGTAATTAAAAATAAACTATATTAATAAAAGATCACTAAATGATAACTAACGATAAATAGTATTCATATTCATTTATATATACATTTATGTTTACGATGATCACTGGACCGCGATTACTGGTTAAATGAGTCATGTTTTCCTTTAAACGCTTTTATAGGCCTCGAAGATTTTCTCGATGATTCCCTTCTAGGATCTTCGGGAAAACTCTTGTGACGTGCTGATATGCACAGGCGGTGACGTAATCTATTAGTCACCGTCGCATGACGCACATTACAATAATAATATCGCACGCAGTTTTATACAGAATGACAAATCGCCCACGTAAATCGTAAACAGTATAGATTTCAACACCAAATACTGTGGTACATCCACACTACGTTCCTATTTACTAGATTAAACTCCTTAACACAATGCTTTTTTGTTTCGCGTTAGAGAGAAGTGATCTAAAGGCAGTTGCATAATGGTATACAAAACTTCTACAGAAGGACTGAGTGGATATTTGTGAAAAATGGGCACCGAAATCGTGCTTATTTTTCGATAATAAATTTAAACAATTGAATAAATAAAATCATTGAAAATGAATAATTATTATTTTATTAATTACTATTTAAAATATTATCAGGAAACAGATCTACCCTTTAGAGATCTAAAATTACTGACATTGTATCGGTTGCATTTCTTAAAAAACTAAACTTATTAATTGATGCGTATATGAAATAAATAAGTATAAAGAGATACATTTCATAGAATAATTTGAACCATACTTGAGTAGGCAGAATCCTCACCAATTTTGTATAATACAAAAGCATTTTTAATAACTATTATCAGGATAAAATAAAACAAATTTTAATGAATTTCACTTTTTAATTGACACTGCAACGATCGTTTCGCTCCAACCTGAGCTTCATCAGACATCTAACTATATCAGTTATATGTCTGATGAAGCTCAGGTTGGAGCGAAACTATCGTTGCAGTGTCAATTAAAAAGTGAAATTCTTTAAATTTGCTTTATTTTATCCTGATAATAGTTATAATGGAATTTCATCAAGTAAAGGCTGAAACAATTATACATTTTTAATAATATAAAATATTATTAAAAATCTGGTGTGAAGAACACAATACAAGTTCATTATTAATATTTTTCTGAACGTCTCCTTCTCCAGAGACACAGATACGTATTTCATCTTTCTACAGATTTGTCAGTATACCCCTGCTGGAGAAGGATACATTCACAAAAAAGAACAACTTTGCTATCTTACAGAAATTATTAAGCACGAGCGTAAAAGTACATTCAGCTGCATATTAGCAAACAGCCGAAGCAATTAGCTCTATCTACATACCAACTGCTGAACTAACAAAGTGTTTCCATCAGATGATACCGCCGTATCCTTGGAAACAGTATTATCGTGTCTTCACTACTCTTTACGGATCAACCACATGCGTATATAATAGAATAATTTGAAATATACTTGAGTAGGCAAAAACCTCACCAATTTTGTATAATACAAAAGGATTTTTAATAATATAAAATATTATTACAAATCTGGTGTGAAGAACACAATACAAGTTCATTATTAATATTTTTGTGAACGTATTCTTCTCTAGGGACACAGATACTTATTTCATCTTTCTACAGATTCGTCAGTACGTCTCTGATGCGTTCACAAAAATACATTCACAAAAATATTAATAATGAACTTGTATTGTGTTCTTCACACCAGATTTTTAATAATATTTTATATTATTAAAAATGGTTTAGTAGATATATTTCAATTTATTACACAACTTCAACATATTAAACCAACAATAAAAATCAATAGACACTGAATTGATTAAATAATAGGATTTCTTATGTCTAACACTATTTACCACAACTATTTAATATTACATCCATTTTGGTGGTATAAAAGTACCAATCTCTCCTCCAACTTGTAGACATACCATTATACAAGCTTATTTAGATTCGATGCTCACCATTAGGATTTCGTAAACCATAAGAGATACAAAGAAGGTTGAATTGGGGCAAAGTTGCGAAAATTTAATGGGGGTTAATACGCCGCAAAGAATTGTTATTTTTGGTTTTTGAGATTTTTGGGAGAAACCAAATTTTCACATTTTCTCCTTTCTTCAATAACTTGGTTGTTATGCAACGAATTGAAAACCCAAAAGCACTTCTCCATAGTAACATTTTCCACTGCATCCAGCGGTGGTCACCATTTTTCGATACAACGTTTCTCCTCACTCTACAAGCATCATCAACTAAAAAATTTAAATACGCACCTGGATTTTAAAATCGCTTTATGATTGCTACTTACCTTTATAACATTAATGTGGGAGTATTTCTCGACATCGTCACTTATTTCTCATCAAAATTTATAATAAATATAAAAAAACATTACGGACCGGGACAAGGTTCAAAATGAAAACTGAAGAATTTATTTTTCGAAGAGAATTAAAACAATTGAATAGAAACAACAACGAGGATCAACAATAACAATAGAATAATTTACAAAAAATGTTCGAAGATGCCTCCTTCTTGTTCAAGGCACAAGTTGATGCCTCGGTCAATGTTATTAATAGCACGACTGATGTCGCGTGGTCTTAATGTCGCAAATGCATTTACAACTTTTGTACGCAATTCTTCAAATGTTGTATAGACTCCCCGTAAATATTATTTTTTAAAGTTTCTTACAAGAAGAAATCGAGAGGAGATAGGTCAGGTGATCTTGCAGGCCATTCAGCTACTCCGCGATTGCCAATCAATCCACTGTCCTGGAAATTCTCTCTGCAGGAAGTTTCTCACCGCTATTCTCTGTGCAGGAAGTTTCTCACCGCTACTAGGTTGTGGGGAGGTACGACATCTTGTTGGAACCAGAGAATACGAAGTCGTCCGAGTGGAAAATTTTCTAAATAATTGGCTAAGTCATTTTCCCGTAATATTTAAATAAGCAACGCCATTTAAATTATTCTCATAAATAAACGGGCCTATTACTTCACCTTTTAAAATCCCGGCCCACACATTTAAACCAAAACGCACTTGGTTTCTAACATGTCTGTTCTGGTATGAGTTCTCTAAAGCCTGAAATATTCATTATTTCTACTAAACCTTCCATAATTAAAATTTAGATTTAAATTTACATTCATCTGTCCACATTATGGAGTTGAGAAAATCGCCATTTAAATTGATTTGTTGTCTGAGCCAGTTGCACCAAGCTAATCGCCGTTCCAAACCTACAGGTAACAGCCCCTGAGACACATGCACTTTTCAGGGTTTGTACTTATTTTGATTTAATATTTTCCAAACCTTACTCTGGGGTAAAGGCAATTCAACCGCTATTTCATTTGTCAATTTTGTTGGATGAGCAATAATCTAAACTAATATTATAAAGAGGAAACATTTGTGTCTTTGTATGTATGTTTGTAATGTTTTCCCACAAAAACTACTGGACCGATGTCAAAAATTCTTTCACCATTAGAAAGCTGCATTTTCACTGAGTGACATAGGCTATATTACATTTTCAAAAAAAAAAGGGATCCCAATAAAAATGCATTAATGTAACCCAAGGTGTGAAAAAATTAGTCACAAAAAATCTGTCATCGCGTACGCTGCGGAAACTATTGTTGATAGAACAAAAAAATGTTCTACAGTATTATAGAACGTATTAATATCTACAAAAAAGTCCGCGAAACCATATGTCCAACTACTGTAGTTATGCCACTATAACTACTTTTTTACATTTTAAAAGTTAATAAAAGTGCCAACAATATAATCAAACCATATTATCCATACCTCTGTATTATTCCTTATTCTATTAAATGATATTTTATTAAAGACCATTTCAATAGTAGTAAAATACTTTTTAAATTATTAAAATCGGACATTCCATTCAAAAGATATAACGAAGTTAAAAATGTCAGTCTAAAGAAAATAATGTTATAATATAATGTAGTAGTATAGCGATGGCCATATTCATTTTGTTTGTAATAAATTGACAATCGAAAAATTATAACTGGAATAAGAATAGTATTGGCAGAAGGAATTTAATAACAAGTTCAATGAGAATGAAAAGTAATAGGAAACAGGCACAGAGAAGCTGTTATAGAAAGAAGTTAAACATAAAGTGATATAAAATCCAAAAATTGAGGATCACAAGAAAGGAAGATTAAATATTTAAGAGAATACACTCACTATTGTATTTATTCAAGGTAGGATCGAAGAAAAGAGAACATATACGATACAAATTTTATTAAAAGAATTTAAATAACACTGAGATATTTGAAAGGTGACGTTTTTGAAGTAATTTCAACAATGTGTCAAAAGCCAAGTGACAGGAACATTATTAAAATAGCGGGTTACATTGTTTAAAAGTTATGTTAAATAACTAAATGGACTTATAACAAAAAATGTAATCAATTCATCAGCTTTACAATTAAAAAAATAATTTTTTTTTCAAAAACATTTTTTTCCTTTAACTTCACATAGCCACAGCAACGCAATTGGATGATTTGTTTTCCAAGTGAATTTATATTTACTATAATACATTTATCTCTTTTCTCATTCATTTCATTTCAGATTGAGTCACAGCGAAGCGTGGTCGGGATTAGCTAGTCTGTAATATTTTAAAATACAAACACTTATACATAGAAAAACATATTATTTTGTAAATAAACCTGTTCTAATACTCGATTAGCATACTCTTCGTTAATCCTGTTTTCGTATTTGTATCGTAGTTTTCGAAACGAACCGTATTCAACCAAATTTCGTTCTAATCTGCAAAAATGGGAATAATGCGGCCGCCGCGTTTCCGGCTGCCGGCTGCAAGGGAATTCTTGGAGATAAGCTTCACTGGTACGCACAGAATTTCTGCGGTGTATGAAATATACTCTCAACATGTCACAGTTTTCTTCATTTGTGTAACTCATTTTTACGTTCAATGCAAAATGACAGTTCGACAACTCAGACAATTGACATAACAAAGATATTTGATTCTTGTTTCTAAGGCATTTCTGATATTTTTAACAAAATCATAATTACTTTTAAGACTTACATAAGTTTTTAAATGGTTGGCCAGCAATTGCATGTTTTTTTCTCTAATCAATTGTTTTAATTCTTTTCCAAAAATGAATTCATCAGTTTTCATTTTGAACTATGTCAGGACATAATTAGACATAGTTAGACATTACGGGCCGAAGCCCGTAATGTTTCATTTTATTTATTATGAATTTTGATCAGAAATAAGTGACAATGTCAAGAGGCATTCTCACACTAATGTTTAAAAGATAAGTCGCAGTCACAAAAGTCATTTAAAAAGTTGACGACGTTTGTATAGTGAGGAAACGTTATATTGAAAAATGGTGGATATAGAAATATATATATATATATATATATATATATATATATATAAATATAGAAGTGCTTTTGGTTTTTCAATTCGTTGTATAGCAACCAAGTTATTGAAGAAAGAAGAAAATGTGAAAATTTTGTTTTTTCCAAAAATCCAAAAACTAAAAATGATAATTCTTTGCGACATGCTAATCCCCATTAATTTTCGCAGCTTTGTCCCAATTCAACCTTTTTTGTATCTCTTACAGTTTACGAGATCGTAATGGTGGGCATCGAACCTGAATAACCCTAGCTGTTCGGGTTGAATTGCAGCAATTTCCTTCTTAATACTAACTTTGAATTCCTCCAGCATTTGTATTCATATTCTAAACACTGAATTTTTAAATAACTTCAAAGTCAAAAATCGACTGTGTTCAGATCAGGCCATCACGAATTTGCGAAATTTGTGCTTACAACGCGATCTTTAAAAACAGCAGTTAATAAGTGTAACTAATCGGTAAATATGCGGGAATGCTCCATTCTGAATAAATATTAATGTTCTTAATTACGTCCACATTTTATTTTTACAACTGTAGAATTGCATAATCTCTTCAAATTTTCAGGAATTTGCACCAGTAACAGTTACAGTTACCATCTCGTTATTCTTTACTTCATCGAAAAACTACGGACCATTCATGAAATTACCTGTAAAACCGCACCAAGCAGCGACATCCTTATCATAAAGACCTTTCTGAATTATTGCTCGCGAATTTTCTATTGGCCATATTTAACAGTCGACTCTACCACTAAGAGAAAGACGGGCGTAATCCGTCCATAACACTGGATAACCATTCAGGTTCAATTTCAATCTGAACCATTATTTGCCATGAAAAACCGTATCTGATGGCCAAATACATCCCCTTTGAATGAAGCAGTCGTTGTAGTTTATACGAATACAGTTTTAGGATTTTGCATAAAATTTTCCAACCCGTGTTATATGGCATTTACAGTTGTTTTTATATTGCATTAACACTACTGATTTTTAGCAGCTATGTTTTGACTTTCCTTGAACATTGCCAATCCTTGATTTCCTAATCTCTTAAGGTCTTTAGAGACTCTGTTCTATCAAATTTGTTAATCAAATTACGATACGCAGGAGTCTGCTCTCAAACCCATTCTCGTACGAAATCTTCGAAAACCAACAGTGAAATTGTACTCAAATTTTTCTTGTTTGCAGATCCTTTTTTTTGAGTTCAACTTGTTTGAATTTACATTAAAGTCAGCTTTATTTTAAGAATAAATTACTAAATTGCAATCTCTTTGTTTTGTGATACTTGTGAAAGTAGTTGTCATGACGAAACTTTTGTTTTGCATAGATACACTAAAATCTCATTATTGTAGCAACTAAGATCCAATTCTTACTTGCAATTATTTCAATTGACTTTATTACCACCCAATATATAAAACATTACATTACAAGTTGTAATTTGTTGGGTATTAATTATCGTAGTGACATATACTCCGTACATTATTTTACTGAACAGAACCCCTATAAAATTAGAATAATTATACAATATGCAAAAATTGAGTGGAGAGTTTTGCTAGAATATTCACTTTACATGATCAGAGAAGAGTGGGCGTATAACCATGTGCTCTTTAAGGCACACCTCCTCTAAATGTAACTAAGATCAATTAACCTGTCAGTATATCAGCATATTACTATTATGAACGGCGAAACACTCAACACCTTTTTTTTACTTATTTGCAAACGTTTGGAATGATTTGTTTTGGTAGCTAGTACTACATGTCGCTACAAAATAAAATTAATAGGAATTTTATAGGATTAATTAAATCTGTTTTACTTTTACCTATAATTATGAATCGTTTCAGCCTGAAATATTTAAAGGCTTACATTTTTAAGTATGTAAAAAATATTACATACATATTTATGTAACTACGTATATACTGTTACTTAAGTACAACATAAATACACAACGCTAACACTAATTTTATCTGAAAATATTAACGAAAAATATAATAAAAACGTCTTTTCAGGTGTATATAACGTCTCTAGTGGCGTGAGTCAGTTTACCGTAAATGTGGCCGGAGAACGAAGACGCGGTTTACAGTTACGAGGCGACATCTTGATAAAGTGTTATCACAGGAGTGACTCCGGCAGAGAAACCATCTTCGCCTGTCAATTTCATACATGTGCAGTTGCTGACTATACGCTTAGCTTTACCAGACAAGAACTGGACAGTGCTTGTAACGGTATGTGCTTTCAATTACCAGAAATCTTTTCAATCTTCAGGATATGTTCAGTCAAGTGCTACTAGCAACCGTTTTAATTTTATCTCAAGTACTCACAAGATCATTTTGAAGTATGTATTTATATAAGCAGCCAGGGATTAATTAATAAATGAAAATGGTATAGTTGATAAGATGCATTAAGAAAATTAAATTTAAATAATGTGGAATTTATGTGTTTGCAAACCGTCATATGCAATATATAGTGTTTTATATGTTAACAAAATATTCCACGATGAAGCTAAATTTACTATTTTTTGAGGTAATTTTTTATAATAATAATAATAGAATTTCAACTGAGCTGTTACCTGCTTCATTATAATCTGTAATAATGTAGGGTTTCGGTAGAAGAAAACGCTTTGTCTAATGTATGTACGGCTATTTTACTATAACTTTCACGATTTTCTTCGACCTCATCTGACTCTTGAGTCTGAAGTAATAACAAAATTTACATATTTGCTAATCTACAAAGCATGGGTGTTAGTTAAACTTAGGATGTCTCATTGTATACACACCACCATTAACAATCTTCAAATGTGACACCATTCATGTTTACTGCATTTCTGTATCAAGCCCACAAATTTTGTCGAGGCGTTTCATAGTCATCCCAGTCATCAGCATCCTGCAGCAATGTATCCTTTACAACGTCTGCCTTCCTGAAACAATTAGCGACTGTTTACATATTCGGCACTTTATTTAGATCTTCTATTGCGTCAAGTAAAGACAAAGTTGCAGGAGTTACCTCTTCCAGATGGATCGAAACTATCATAACGATTCTTTTTCGGTAGTGCCATAGGTTACAAGATGGCGGTTAGGTTAGGAGAAAAATATTCAAGTCTAGTATTTCTTAGTTTTGCGTTTTAGGGTGCGCGGGACGTGGTCAACAAATAATTAACTTTTTATATTCTGGGACACAAAAATTCTATCAAGCTTTAATAACCACTTTTCATAAATTTCACTGACCATCGGCACTTTTTTATTGCATTTATAGTTGACTTCAAGTGATTTTGTACCCTTAAAACGTGTATTTGTTGACTTGTCAATAATAGGCAATTTCAACTTTTCGAAACCGCTCATGTTACTCACAATCAAAACGACTTCGTTTTGCTGTTTTCTTCACCAAAGCATTTCCGTCCTTTATTGACTGATTAAACTGGGCAAATCATTTTCTTGACATTCTTCGCCACATTGCAAATGTGAAGCACTCTCACTGTACAGTGGCATTTGGGCAATATTATGCCTCTGCTTAAACTTATCAAACCATGAAAAATAATCACAAAAGCTGCAGCAAATTCTTTAGCCTTTTCTCTAATTAGAGTTCCCAAAAAAGGACGATTTTTGCCACGTGCGATAGAAACCTATCAATATCATTGTTGACACAAGTTGCTAGTTTTTTTTCGTTTACTGTTAAAAAGTATCACCTTGTTCTTCATAATTGTCGGCAATGTGTTAGGGGAGATCCCAAATTGTTCCACAATATCTTTCTTTTTCTTTTCACTCTTTTTACCTCCACAATTAATTTTAATTTTTTGTTCGGGATTAAACTGTTTAATTGGGATATTTTTACTCTTTTCTAACTTAATTGTATTACATGTACCAGCGTCCGAAATAGAGTAGGAATTCCCCGAAATATTGGAGTTAGGTATGGCTACGCGCAAAATATTAGTTCGGGTTAGAGAAAAATTCGAGAAACAGCAATTCGACTTAATCCTAGGATGCGCATCTGGTACTATATCTACTTTTACATAAACTGGACCTCAGAAGTACGCCCATTAAAACTCAGTATAAAATGCGACAACACAAATGTATTGAAATAAAGCCTACATTCAAGAGGTCTTTTCACAAAAAACAGTTATAATGAGTGGGCGCAACATTTTCTTTTCATGGTATTCTTTTTTAATCAAATATGTTGCGATCAAAATGTCGTAAATGTCAAGATGACATAATCCGATTATCAAAAATTTAGCGGTACTAGAATGAACAGCGCACAGTA
This sequence comes from Melolontha melolontha, assembly GCA_935421215.2. Taxonomy (NCBI): domain Eukaryota; kingdom Metazoa; phylum Arthropoda; class Insecta; order Coleoptera; family Scarabaeidae; genus Melolontha; species Melolontha melolontha. Next base: position 122,469,407 of record OW285237.1, on the reverse strand, counting down.
ATTAATAGTCAAAACTTATTTGAAATATGAGGAAAGTTTAGCAGAAACAGTTCACAGGTTACTTGCAATTTTTGGTAGAGAAAACGCACCCTGTCGTTCGATCGTTCAGCGATTGGTTGAAAAATTTGAGGAAACTGCTTCGGTTGTCGATAAGAAAATACCAATTCGTCATCGGCTGGAACGATCTATCGAAAATATTGCCGCAATGGCTGAAAGTATTGCTGAGAATCCAACAACCTCGACTCGCCACCGTTCACAGGAATTGGCAATTTCAAGAACTACATTATGGCGTATTTTAAAGAAAGATATTCATCTTTATCCATATAAGGTGTAATTAACTCAGGAAATTAAGCCAGTGATAATGCTCACTGGCTTGCATTTTCCAACTAGGTTTTGCTAAATCATGACATGAACGTCACTTTTTCGAAAGAAAATCCTGTTTAGCGATGAAGCGCACTTTCATTTGGATAGTATGAAAATACCCAGAACTATCGTGTTTGGGCTACTGAGAATCCTAAGCGAATTCACGAGAAAAATATGCATCAACAAAAAGTGACTGTTTGGTGTGGATTATGGGATGGCGGCGTTATTGGGCCATATTTCTCCGAGAATGAAGCCGCAAACACAGTTACAGTGAATAGTGACCATTACCGTAAAATGATAAGAGAGTTTTTGTGACCTGCATTGGTTGGTATAGACCTGGACGATATGTGGTTCCAGCAGGATGGAGCAACCTGCCATACAGCACAAGAGACAATAAATTGTAAGGCAGATTTCCGGATCGTATCATTTCACGCCAAGACAACCAAAATTGGCCCACGAGATCATGTGATCTTACGCCATGCGATTTCTGGCTGTGGGGTTTTGTAAAGTCTCTCGCATATTCTAACCATCCAACGACAATTGATGAGCTTAAGAGTGAAATTCGACGCCTCATTAGTGCATTTGAGCAGCAAATGTGCGTAAATGTGATCAAAGATTTTACTAAAAGAATAAAAGTGTGCCAGCAAAGTCGCTGTGGTCATTTATTAGATATTCTCTTTCATACTTAATTGGAGATTATGTACTTTAAGCTGCAATAAAAATAATATTCATTTTAAAAAAATATGTCTTTTATTAAAGAATTAAATGTTGCACTCTTAGTGGCCCAATCTTTATAAGAAAAATTGTTTATAGATTAGAATAACAAGTAGTGCATATTCTAATACTGTGTTCATTAGGTACATTATTTAGGCAATTAGCACATACCATTTTGCTTTTGCGATCTATTTTCGAAGGACACGCTGAACATCTTTTTCACTTAATTAATTTGTTTGAGCTGTAGATAGATCAGAGATATCAATTATTTTTTTCATACACTCTACAATGTCGTATATATACATTATATCGTATGCTAGGATTAGTCGATCTTCTTGCCATATAGGGTTTCACCAGTTTCTTTATTAAATCTTTTAGAAAGGTTCTGCGTTTGTGAATGACACCAGCGTTATAATTTGAATGTTCTTTGATATAAAAACAATTAACACATTTAGTGCTGCCACGTCAATTATATTTAAGAAAAACGCCATAGGCCATGTGTATACCATTTGATCCATAACGTGGACACCGCTCTATGTTTTATTGTAGCAGGAAATAATTTCGGGCTTTTTAACGCCCTCATTAACAGCTGTGTCATGATGCTTAGTTTTTAGTAAAATTATGCATTTGTTCTTTTTAGGTGCGTAACTTACCATGCTTACGTTGTTTTTGAATGAAGAAGATGTAACTAAACGATTTTTCGATTGTTTCATCTTATTTTAACGTAGCGTACCAACAAGAGTTAATAATTTTTCCAAAATGGTTCTCTGGCAATAGAGCACTCGTAAAAATTGTCGATTGTAAGATTCAGACCAGGATTTTGAATAGTACGCACTAAAGTTTGCATTATTTCAAATCCTAAATTCTCATGTATAGGTTCCCCAGGTTGGCGATCAACATAAACTAAACAACCAAGAGCTAAGCTAGCTTTAGATTCGCACTTCCAATTTTCAAGCCATACTTTTCGGGCTTACTGGGCATATATTGAATGAATTGGCATCTGCCTATGAAGCCAACAAGTTGTTCATCAATTGTAGCATTGGTACCTGTATGATGCACGTTTTGCATTGTTGAATAAACAGATACCAGATGTAAGATACCAGTGCTAATTTATCGGTTTCTAAACGTGTTTGTTGAATTATTTTATCGTCAAATCTATTAAATTTTCGTATTTATTCAACTCCAGCATAAATGACTAATCCACAAGATGCATAAAGTTTTTCAACTGTTTATCAGTCCACGTATTTGATTTCCTATTGTAAACACGCCCTGCTTATAAGTTGGCACAATACACAATTTTCTGTATAATAACTTCAGTCACAAATAACTGGAAAGCATTTTCCGGTGCAGCAGCCATATGTTTTTGTGCCAAGACAAGATGCACGCCGAATAATATTATGTGTTTGAATTCTATTTTTAGCATGTGGTTCTATTCTCCACCCCAAGCTGTTCGAAGAAATATAAAAATTTTCAAATGCAATATTCAGCACATTCACTAATATTTTCTGCATCAGTATTATCACCATCGTCATCACTACTGGATCCAGAGAGCTCATCACAATTTTCTTCGAAATCACTGCCCATTATGTCATCATTTTCTGCTTCTAAAACATCACTTATTCCAGAAGGTGGATCATCGCACTCATTTGCCTATTGCAACAACGTTTCCTCGAACTTCGGATCACCAAACTATACATTTTATACACACTTGCCATTATTGATTTTGTACAATAACACTCAATGCAGCTTGCGATTCAACTGAATGACAAAATATGCTGCACGGGTATTTATATATCCTGTAATAATGCAGGCTCCAACTTGTATAAACATGCAGACTCGTTTACTTCAAAATTCTGACACACGCCTGCAAGAACAAGGTAATATGTGTTAATTCAAAAAATTCCTTGTGGCCCTCGCAGGCCCTGTTTATGTTAATGCAGGTTAGTGATGATAAAAATTATTTTATAATTTAAAAAAATAAATAAAAATTATTTGACCTGAGAAACAGTTGAATGAATACCTGTTTAGATAATACAAAACATTGGATTAATTTAAGAATATTTAATAAAAATTATAAGCAATCAAATATTACTCCAGGTCTGATAGGCCTGGTTTATGCTTAGGGTTAAAGATATATAAAGATCTATATATAAATTGCTTAAACCTTATTGTTCGCAAAAAATATTCTATTTACGAAATGTTTCGAGTTAAATAAGTTCAAGTTAGAGAAGTTCCACTGTATTTCCAAATATTTTATTTTCCAACATATAATCTAACCTTGTAAAAATTACTAATTAGGCAATATTAAAAAAATGGCAAGTGACAATTTTTTTTTATATTTTTTAAGCCCTAAAATTAAATTAAATAGTTTGACAAGCAAGTTCAAACTTCTAAAAACATCATTAATACTAGAATTTTTGAGTTTGAGTAGTTTTAATTATGCAAAATTATTCTAATTTAAGGTTAGTGAAGTTCATAAAATAGAAGTAAGTATATGTGTTAGCAATTTTCTATGCGCTAGATTAAAGAAAATCGTGAACATTATTTTATGGACGTAATAATTACAATCGGTTTAGACTTTCAAAAGTCAAATCAACTGTAACATGATCGTTTGTTAAGTCGGAAGCAAGAGCAACCCATTTTAAAACATGCTTATTATGAAAATGTTGCCGGTGTACATGCTGTAGCATACTTACATCCTCTGCCACGAAAATGTCTATATTTTAACCAAATTAATGAAGATGAAGAAATTTCACGTCCTTTCGTTTACTAGAACCACACAATATGATGCATCGAAATAATAGTAGTTTATATATCTCAGTCGAAAATGAATAAAGAGTAAATAATCTATATTAAGTTCTATTGAGAAGTTTAAAGAACATTTTTAAAAAACATAAAAAGTCAAAACACTCTTACGAACCTGTAGACCTGCGCATTGTTGTACTTGACAAAGTATTGCTGTCAGCCTGCTCAGTGGAGACGGTCGTGCAAAATATAAGCGCGCCACCTGATTGAAGTTATAAGTATATTCAATATACCCCGTATATTGAACATTGAAATAAAAAACGTGGAACTCTTTCCATATATACCCCAAAATAAATTCACATAAAAATATCAAACACAATAAAAAAAGGCACCATTAACAAATACAAATCCTTTCTTTTTATTTACGTATTATCCTTAAATAAATTTGAAATACGTTATTTAATATTAAAAAGAGTGGAGTGGTAGCAACCACTTATCACTACTGGAACACTTCCTTTCAGGTATTAGTGTAATCTTATAAAATTCAAATTACAAACAAATGATTTAAGATCTCGTTTTGCTTGTGATTAAAAGCATAACATTATTTTTTAAACGATTATCAACTACATCTGTTCTCAACTTCCTTCTCCACCGGTGGCAGCTTGAGGAATACGCACACTGGCTTTGGTTGGTCGTGACGAAGCCGTATTCACGTGGCGACCGGTCAGCGTAATACGACCCACTCGAAGGATCGAAACAATATTACAGGAACAAACGACGAAGAACAGCTTATGTACACACTGAACAAGAAAACAACTAGTAACCCTAAATTTGATTGCAGAGAAGCTTCAGTAAGTAGAAAACCTAGTACCAAAAAGAGCTCTAAAGCAATTAGCAAAAAAAGGGAGTTAGCTTAATTAATCCACATGTTCAAGATGCACAATGAAAAATAATTAAACATAGCTTCGCATACAAAAGGACCCAAAACCAACTTTCAATAGTGAGACGAATGCCTTTATCCAGGAAAAATACCTAAAAAGAATAAGCGATTACCAAAATTATAATATCCAAAACTTAAGATGGTCATCCAAATAGCATACAGAAAGCCATTGTTCATCCAGAAAATTATCTGTTTTTACACCAACGGTAAATAACATGTGCTTACTGTTCAAAACGGAAATTGAAATTAAATGACACTGCAGGTGTAACTTAGCACATACTGGGTCTTCAGGGCCCGCTAGGAGAAGCCTCCTGAACTACTTCATAGAAGTACTCACTAACAAAGACGCAAAACAAAACTAAAAAGACAGTAATGAAACAGAATCAACAGGAAAGTTAATTAACAAATGAATTAATTAAGAAAATACGATAATCAGCCTCAAAAATAAACGAAATCGGTATCAAGCGCTAAACGAACCTAACTGAACGCGCTCCAAATAAACAAAACGCTATCGACTGAACGTGTCCCGAGAAAACTCGACAATACTGATATATCATACTAACAAACCTAAACAAACACAAATGGAAACAGTGGGTAGAGGATCGACTATTACGAATAAAACCCTATTTAAAAGAGACCGTAACAAGGTTAGATCGAACAGGATACTAGACCGTTAACTATATACAATTTTTAGGAATTAGTAGAGAAAAAAATTATGATTAAACATTTATAATCAAAACAAAATGGGTATGGGGAAAACTTTATAAAATACTATCTCAAGAATTCACAGAGAGGTAACAAACGCAAAGAAGTGTTGAACTCATAATGGGCTTTCTTATCAGCAAAATATTACCATAAAGGACGTGAATTACAGATTTAAAAAACGTTGAATTTTTAGGTGATACGTAGCAAAATATGATAATTAAGAAAATCAAAAACATAAACACGAGATCATGACTGGCATTACTAGATATAAATATTAAATAAGTAACAAAGGTGCAGTTACCCAAAGTACCATTAACAAAGGAAGGGAAATGCTGTGTAAGTAAACTAATAACACTGCGTCAAATAGGTAAAAATGTAATACAAACGCTCCAAATATTTATGGAGATAATAGTTTATCATAAACATATGCGATTCAGAGAAGGCAATAAGGAAGTGGATGATGGCAACCGTTCAGACCAATCAGTTGAAGCAAAGACGGAACAAAAAAAATTGAATAAATGCTTGGATTCATCTAAAATGTCCAGAAAGTGAATGTATCTCAAAAATTTCGAAAAAACTTCCACGAAACTCATGAAAATGAAACTTGGAATACCCAAGACTATTCATCGTATTTTGTCTGAAAAAACAAATTGAAAATTTGTTCCGTGTCGATTGAATATGACCAAAGATTGTGCCAAATTGGGCATTACAAAGACATCGTCAGAAAGACGTAGTGTTTTCCTTAATATCACTATTCCAAGAGAATTGTCTACAAAAAATTCGTTCCGAGTGGGTTCAATGGTTATTTCTGAATATTAAATTCGTAAATTGTAGCGCTTGGTAGATTGTACTGCATAATAATGCAACTTTTTGTCGTTCATCAATTTTCACTGATCACCATCACCATCAATTAAATACATTCAACAGTCAACAGCGAACAGTGCAATCAAAGATATTAAAAGTATGATGCACTGGTTGAACGGACAAATCATTGTATTTTTGTGTTGAAATTTATTTCGAACAAAAAACTATTTTGTTCTTGTAAAGTCATTACAATAATATTTGGGACATTGAAAGTATGTTATAGTATAACCACTGACCCAAGTCGTAAAATATCCTCGCAATACCTAGGAATAATAATACTTATGTATAGTTGATTTTTGATTTTCCCAAATAAGCAGTAATAGAACTAAAAATATTTTCAAAAGGTGCAAAAAACAACAAAGCAAAATCTAAATAAATTTTTGAAATGAACGAAAGGAAAACTTGAAATAAACTTAAAGGAAACAAAATACAAATATTTTTATAAAAATACAAAACAGCAATAGCAAAAGCTAAATAATCTCTTCATATTCAGAACTAATTACAAACTTATTTTATATGTATAACATCGTGCATAATAAAGAAGCGTGACTGCGAGTAACTTAAGAACATAAAAAAATACGTTATAGAAATAAAAAAACCAACGACCAAATGGAAATAAAACTCAATGTTACAAATTATCAAAAATTTTTTCAAAAGAACATCAAACGCAATTTATTTTTTTTATGCTCAACCGGTTGTCCGTCCTGCGTTAATCAAAAACTCAAACATTCGTAGGACAATAACCTTAGATTGTTTAACGTGTTAAAACTAATTTGGTATTATATTTCGGTAGCAGGTCTAAAGAACATGGACCAATCTGTGTGAATTGGTACACAACTAATAACAGCGTGTAAATGAAAAGAAGATTCATCTGTAAATAATATTTGTTTTGAGAAATTTGAGATTTGTTTAGTTCTACTATCATTATTTCACATAATTACATGAGAAGAGAACAATCTCCATTTAGAATTTCATGAGACGCAGTTATTTTAAAGGCCGAAAGCATTTACTTTAATTGCTCAAATAGTTGTATAACTCCGTAATCTAAATGAAAGCCGTAAGAGCATGTATTCATGTATATCTTTTCCTTGGCGATATAATCATTTATTTACCTGAATAAAACTATCTGACTAAAAAGCAGCATACAACTTTATAGTTAATATATGCGAAGTGACATGACGTGTGCAAAGTAATATGTATTTGAAATGCAACCTCTCTTCTAGTTTTTCCTCGAAATTCTATGACATTTATTTAGAGTTGAATTTTATAAGGTGCAAGCTGGAGACGCAAGAATATTCTCATAAAAATGCGAACAATCCATCCTCCCTCTTACTTATTTTGCCATTAGAAAACGTATCTGGCAGAGCTAATCTATATTTCGTTACCAGCCGGCATAACACTTAAAGCAGCAAACACGTAAATTTCAAAAAGTTGGAAGATAATCACTGTTCCAATATTTGCTTATTGTTTCTAAAAATACTATTATGTGTATTGTATTTCAGACTCCAGATTTCCTGCAGACGGTGCAGTTGAATTACACTTTTCTTCTGGCCCAGAAGGACGATCGCCTGCTCCAGCTCCAACACCCGCGGTTCCTATGATATTAGCAGATGATCCAGTAACGAGGGTGGACACACCTATATTATATGAAGAATCGGAAGAAGAAGACTCTGATTCAGGTATGTCGGCCCAATAAACTCTTCGTCATATTGCAATGTCTTGACAAACATATTAGTTATACTTTAATATATTATTTATGCAGAAAATAATTTTACATGTTATGTTATATGAAGAGATGTCTAAAAATTGTCAATATTTTGTGATTATCAACTTTTTGAAAATCTCTTTTGTTATTAATATCTCCTCTAAAATAAGGATAAAGGTCTAAGTAAAAATAATTCATTTCTGTTTAGTACTTCAGGAAAAAACATTGCTTACGATGTTGCAATGTATATGTTACCGTGAAAGACCGAAAGTAGTGGTTGTCGACATACACCGGTTAATGTCAACAGACACCAGATGAATAGGTGAAAGACCGAACAATTATTAGTTATATTATAAATTCGGCCCTTCACCAGCGTATGTCGACAAACACATATAAGCTTCGGTCAATGTCAGAAACGACAGGACATTTATTATAATATAAGTTTATTATTCATATTATTCACGTCACTGCAAACCATTCATTCTGGAATTTCCAGCTATATTTAATTTACCCTTCACAGGTATTTATAATTTCTTGCATCTATTCAAATTCACAATAGGCTTATTAAGAAACGATTATTTAGTTCTTAGTTTTGTTCCATTTATTACCGTAGTTCATTACAATAGCTCTAGGATTTCCCAAATTCAGAGGGTTGTAAACAGTTTATATATTCTTTTAAATTCAAATTCATAGATCAGTTCCAAATGATCAATCGGTAAAGACAGTTCTCGCAGAGACTTATCTAATAGAAAACCTGTGGCAGATGAAACATCATCAACAGGTATTATAATTTGGGCTCGATGGCTACTGCAGTAAATAGTGATCAATTTCTTGAAAAGTTAAATATCCTAATAAGAAATAAACGAGAAGACAATTGTTTTTATTTTTCTCAAGAAAGGTACTCTAAAATCGTTTCTGAAGTAATTTCTGCTAAAAGTAAGTGCAGTACCCCTTTGGACTACAGACGTTTAAAACATTTTGACATTTTAAAAGTTAGTGACGAACAAAAGTTAATTGTACCATTAAAACCAGGAGAAACGAATATCCAGTATTATGTTACAAACGAGTTGTTTAATATACTTTTTCTATTTTGCGTTCGAAAAGAACTCATTATGAAACCCAAAACAGTATCGAAATGAGCTTCATTTCGATACGCTTTTTTTCATTTTTCAATGTTGGCGTTGTTCGAATACAGAAATAAATATCATTGCTGTCATTTGATTTTAAGAATTTATGTACATTTGACAGATATGATATATGTCCGTATTTTATACAAACAAAGTATGTTGTATACAATTGACAACAACATATATATGTTTCTATGTCACTCATGTTTATATTTTTAAATGAAGTATCAAGTAATGTTAACGAAAATTAGTAAATAATATGTAATATAATATACTTCGCGGATAGCAAGATTTAAATTTGAAAATGTCAAGTATCAATGTGACCAACTGCATGTTTTATATAAAAATTAAACTCTGAACTTTCAAATTAAATAATTCCAGTTTAAGCAATTTATTAATGTAAAAAACGCAAAATAGAAAAAATAGTATAAAAAACTCGTTTCATAAGGCCTTTTGCCGCACTCGCTCTTTAGAAAACTCGCCGCTATCGCGGCTCGTTTTCTAAACTGATCTCGTGCGGCAAAATGGTGCCTTATGAAACTTGTTTTTTAATATACTATTCCGAAACTCACATACGAACAGGCCATGGAGGAAGAACACGAATGCTAAAAGAATTGCAAGTTAAATACAAAAATATTACTTATGAAGTCATAATGCTCTATTTAAATTTATCTACTACTCCAAGCAACAAAAATGTTGCGAACCGTAAGAATTAAAGTCCCTGACGTCGATCGTGGTAGTACAGATCCCCGAAACGTGTTAGCCATTGTTGTTGGGATAGAGAATACAGACTTTTATAAATTAGCGAACAAAAATGGCACCTTCAAGCAGCTTTTCACTCGTAATCAATTCGCAATTTGCAAAGAAAAGTTAATTTCCATGGATGAGATTTCAGGTCAAGAAATTTCGGTAAGAGAAGCTTCTGCTAATTCAAAAAGTGGAGGGCAAGGCTATACACGCTCTAACTGCAAAAAGAAGTGTTCCACGGCTAAATGTAGCTGTAAAAACAATAGGCTTTTGTGTAATTCGAAGTGTCATGGTAGCTTAAGTTGTTGCAATAAATAAGGTTGCATTTACTTTGTTTTTTTTAATTTCATTTCAAGAAATAAAATGGATTTTATTTGTTATATTAATATTATGTTTGTTGTGTTTGTTTTAAGTTCAACAATTTCTTTATGTTCATTGGAAAACTTCTTCCATGTTTTAATAAAAATAATCAAAATAAATAATAACCTATAGAGTTTTATTTTGTTTTCTTTTTATAAACAAATTCTTTTAAACATACACCATGAGTCCATGATGAATGTTGACATTCGCCGGTGTAAGTTAGAAATAATGATATTTGATGAACATATCGGACATACGCCAAGTAACTTGGTGAATGTTGACATTCACCGGTATATCTCGACTATCACCGGTTTTCGGACTTTCACGGTAACATATATACTAAATACTTAATTTCTATTTAGCTACCATAATTTTTATATGTAGATGATCATTAATCAAACCCAAATAAACAGATGAAATAACTTCGCATAACCAAATATATCAATTAATACACAATTATGTCTTGGGTCCCAAAGATGTAATTGTTCGTAGAATTATTCGTGTCAGTATCTGATAAAGTCATTTCGTACAGTTGCACCTAGAGGTGTTTTCATAGTAGCAAATAACAAAAATTAACCTGCTGGATTAGAAAATCGACAAAAAGATTTATTTGTACTTTCTTGACGTTTCACTTTTTTTTTTGTTCAAATTTATACATTAAAACATTAGTTTCTCTATCCATCATGTAGCCATTTTCCTGTATTCTCTGATATTTTTTGTCTATCTATTTCTAGTCTCCTCAATGTGTTCCCATTGAACTCGAGGTGTATCTCTGGTTCTTCTTACTTCTGCTCTCATTCGATCTACTAACTTGAAGTAAAGAAATTTGATATATCAATACGTTAAGCACGTATTACGCAATTGTTACAAATGAAACACACATGCATTCACACATCTCTATCTGTACACATGGACATACACCTCGTATTTTCCAACATTTACTACAGCCAAAGAGACGTGTTTCTGTCTCAATAGACTTCGTCAGTTTGACTAGTGCTGTAAAGTTTAATAGATCGCTTCACAGGTATAGCAAATTTTGTCCTATCAGGTGGCACCATATAATCTAGTGACATCTGACGGACAAAAGAGACTACGCCGCAAATAGCGATTTTCTCTCGCCCAGCTGTGCCATTACAGAAGGAAAGAAAATACGTATACAGGTGTAAGTCCATTAACACGATGCCAGATGCCATCAATACGTTAAGCACGTATTACGCATTTGTTAGAAATGAAACAGACATGCATTACACACATCTGTATCTATACATATGGACATACATCTCGTATTTTACAAGATTTACTTCAGCGAGGCGATCCATCAAACTTTATTTCACTAGCCAAACTGACGAAGTCTATTGAGGCAGAAACTCGTATCTTTGGCTGAAGTAAATGTTGGAAAATACGAGGTGTATGTCCATATCTACAGATACAGATGTATGTAATGCATGTCTGTTTCATTTGTAACAAATACGTAATACGTGCTTAACGTATTGATGTACTCAAACTTCTTTGGTATTTTTGCTACCACCTGACATCATGTTAATGGACTTACACCTGTATACGTATTTTTTTCCTTCTGTACCGGCATAGCTGGACGAGAGAAAATCGATATTTTCGGCGTAGTATCTTTTGTCCATCAGATGTCACTAGATTATCTGGTGCCACCTGATAGAACAACATTTGCTATACCTGTGAGGCGATGCATCAAACTTTACTTCACTAACCAAACTGACGAAGTCTATTGAGATCTTATTCTTTTCAATGCAGATAAAGGTCACATACCAAATTAGTCGAATAAGGCACTTAAAGTGTCAGTACAAATATTTTTACGCACTTCTTTTTGTTCGATTGTGAGAGTTTTCGACACCACTGTCGCACACACTTTTTGCATGTTTAAATTCTTATATAATTAGCTTTACGCATTCTTTGTGAATTCCTGCAGTTTCAGCAATCGCACGTAGTTAACCGACGGTGAAATCGGAACAGATTAGTGATTTTTCAATATTTTTATCCGTTTTCAACGTAGAAGGGCGTCTCGGGCGCGCGTAATCTTCAATGTCATCTCGACCATCTTGGAAACGCTTGAACCACTCAAATACCTCCGCACGTAATAAACCTTCATTACTATATTCTTCTTTTAATAAAAGATAAGTGGCGATTTTTCCAAGTTTCATCTGAAATTTCAAGACAATTCGTTGCTCTATTAATACTTATCACTTTTCCAGCAAAACAAAAATAGATCTTGTACAAACGAAGACAAAGGCCAGACTATTATATCTACAAACTCAAGAGAGGCGGCAATCGAAAGAACAGTATTCACGCTACACAGCTGTCGATCGTACAACTTTGACGCGCGCGCAGATCATCTGTAGCAGCATCTGTCTCGTTATTTTAAAGCACCACACCTCATATATCGCCATGTAATTATCGCAATTTTATCTTTACCTTTTTCTATCCATGGGCACTATTCAGTTTCTTTCCCATTTTATCAGTATCTATTCCGATTCTCACGTTTTTTTTTTGTAAATATCTTTAAGCTGTTTAAAAATTATTGCCTCCATTTTTGAATAGCTTTGAATAAATGTTTCTCCAAGGGGGACGTTCATTATTATTTAACTTAAAATCTCGAGCCTACCAAAGAATTTCCGCTAATAAAAAATTTTAATTCTAACAAAAACGATTTCGGAATGCTTGATAACAAAAACTATTAAGTGATACAAATCTGTGCGTATTAATCATTGAAATAGAAAACTTAGGTTTTCCAATTACAAAATGTACCAACTCCCAGATTTCTTTTGTTTCTTTATACATAAAATTAACCACGGTACTTCAAATTCTGATAATTATATGGAGATCTTTAGTAAATTGAAAATAAATTATTTTAATCTAATACGTACCTGAATTTTTGAAAGAATTTTTTTTAATGATTTCTAGAACATGTTTCTAGAATAGAATACGTAGTTCCTTCTAAAATAAAATATACTGATTTTAAAATCAATCTTACAATGTGTTGATAAATGTTTAACTAATAAATGTCACCATTATTAAGAGTTTTTCTTTTAAATCATTGAAAATTCTTTAAAGATTAACAAATTGTATTTATTATTTACAAGACCCTCATTACAATCTATAATAAAGAGTACAGCGAATTGCCATAAAAAATTAATTAGTAATGCTTTTTAGCGTCATCTTAATTTATTTCAATTGAGAAAAAAAGCAGATAATTAGAAGAACGAATCATTTTTTGAACAGTTTAATTATTGTCAATTTTCACGGTCTTTTAACAATTACACTAGTTTACAAAATGAAATTTTTTTCATGTACATTTGATAAGAGATAGATTTCCTTATGTATTTTCTTCCGCTGAATTCGAAAATCAAGGTTAATTTTTTTTTTATGTAACAGTTTTTGAGATATTGTAATTTTTTCATTTTTTCGACCTTTTTTTACTTGACAAATCATATCTCGAGCTAGAAATGTCCGATTGGGTCATTCTTGGCACCCAAATGCAAGGTATTGAGATGACGAACAAATATGTATAATCGGATCTTTGATTGGTAAAGCGGTTCAAAATATATCGGTGAAAATAGGGCACATTTTCAAAAAAATCATATTTTACTGTGATTCTGTGCCGACAGAAAAGTACAAATCGTTAAAAAAAAAGTCTGGTTTCTGTTCATGTACGTAAAGATGATACTTTTACGTAAGAACTAAGACCAACCAGAAGAAAATCGACCGAAAAATGACAAAGTTATAAGCAATTGAGTGAATAAATCCAAATCCCATATTTTCCGAATATTTTATTTTTTTCGACAATTTATGAGTTCGGTTGCTCACACGCAAATATATTGAATTTATTATTTGTTATTTTTATGTATTTTGACTTTCTTATTACTATTAGCCGCTCTGCCATTCGGTTGATTGTTACTTTTGCCTGAGCAAATCCACTGGCTTTGGAAAGAGTGCCAAATGGGTTTATGCGACAATAGCATCTGTTTCGCTTCCAGTTCCACATTCAAGTGAATTTCCTGATCCTAAGTGACCCGATTCAACGATTGAATTTTTCGAATCATCACTACAGACAGACATAAGCAGTGATAATGAATTTCAACAGGAGTCGCAATTGCAACATTTTACGCAGCCTGAACTGAATGATTTGGTGAGAGATCTCGAGCTGTCAAAGGAAAAAGCGGAGTTACTTGCATCTCGCCTGAAGCAACGGAACTGTTTGGCTCCGGGAGTAAATAGAACATTTTACAGAAACCGTGATAAACCTTACGCACAACATTTTAAGAAGGAAAACGACATATGCTACTGCAACGATATTCCTGCATTGTTTGAGCAACTCGGAGAGCCTTATGATCCAAATGAGTGGCGCTTGTTCATTGACGGTAGTAAGGAGAGTTTGAAAGCAGTCCTACTGCATATTGGAAATGAAAAACCTTCTATCCCCATCGCTCATGCCATCAACACTAAAGAATCATACGCCACAATGGCCAGTTTGCTAAAATACATTCAATATGAGCATCACAACTGAAAAATATGTTCCGATCTCAAAGTCGTCGGCATGTTGTGTGGAATGCAGGGTGGATATACAAAATATTGCTGCTTTCTTTGCCTCTGGGATAGTCGTGCTCGTGAACATCATTATAGAAGAAAAGACTGGCCAGAAAGGGAGAACGTCACAGTGGGCAAAGACAATATTAAATACGTGCCTCTTGTCAAAAAAGAAAATATAATCCTTCCAGCGTTGCACATTAAACTTGGCCTCATTAAAAATTTTGTGAAGGCCTTAGACAAGGAAGGCCAAGTATTTTCCTATTTGAAAACCCTTTTCCCGCAGCTTTCTTTAGCAAAATTCAAGGAAGGCGTCTTCGATGGTCCACACATAAAGAAATTGGTAAAAAGCACAGATTTTCCAAAATATTTAACACCCGTTGAAAACGAGGCCTGGAATTCATTTCAGCGGGTTGTTACCAATTTTCTTGGGAACAATAAAAGCCCTAACTTCGAGGGAATTATTACCGATTTGCTGGAGAACTACAACAAGATGGGTACGGAATGCCATTATTTAATTTCATTCCTGGTTGTTTTCTATTGTATTGTTTTTACCATTTTATTTATTTCTTACAGGTGTAAATATGTCTCTAAAAATCCATTTCTTGCATTCGCATTTGAATTTCTTTCCGGACAATATTGGTGACGTAAGTGACGAACACGGCGAGAGATTTCACCAACAAATTAAGACCATTGAGCGGCGCTATCAAGGATTTTGGGATGAAGCAATGTTGGGAGACTATGTATGGTTTCTCACTAGAGAAACGGATCCCAAAAGCAACCGAAGACAAAGCAAGAGCCACAACTATTTCTAACACACAAAAATGTCAAGAATGTATTGCAAGCGTTTAAACACAATAAATTGTCGAAAAAAATAAAATATTCGGAAAATATGGGTTTTGGATTTATTCACTCAATTGCTTATAACTTTGTCATTTTTCGGTCGATTTTCTTCTGGTTGGTCTTAGTTCTTACGTAAAAGTATCATCTTTACGTACATGAACAGAAACCAGACGTTTTTTTAAGGATTTGTACTTTTCTGTCGGCGCAGAATCACTGTAAAATATGATTTTTTTGAAGATGTGCCCTATTTTCATCGATATATTTTGAACCGCTTTACTAATCAAAGATCCGATTATACATATTTGTTCGTCATCTCAATACCTTGCATTTGGATACCAAGAACGACCCAATCGGACATTTCTAGCTCAAGATATGATTTGTCAAGTGAAAAAAAGTCGAAAAAATGAATATAATTAATTACTGGTATAATATTAATTCCAGTCTATATGTAAATTGATTTTTAATCATGATCTTACAATAAACTGAACGTAGCAAAAATAAGCACAGAACGTAATTAAATATATTACGTGACAAATATTGTATTAAATGTATAATGTCAATAGATCATAGGTTATATTAAGAATTAATAATATTTATAGCTTAATTAAATCAAAACACATGCTTACGTGCCAAAATTAAGTAAAAGAAATATTAAAAATAATTTTTAAAATTGTAAGGTTTGGAATTTTAAGCTTTCTTCATAAAATGTCCATTGTTTACATTATAGTTCTAGTAATGTGTGAACGATTTACAAACGCTAGTTTCTTTATATGAAAATAAGCCCATATAATTAGCGATCTATTGTAAAATAACATTCATGGTGCAATCTGAAATCAATGAGCATCTACAGCAACTGCAAACAATATTTGGAGAAACATTTTTGATATAGGTCTTTCACGATAACAGACGAGTCACGTGATAAATAGTTACAAAACAGGGTTGACAAATCTACATTGCTTTGAATCAGCTGTTGTTGGTAAATAATCTATGAGGTTAGGTTTATGTCATTTTAAAATACTTACAACTATTAATAATAATGAATATACTTTATTTGATTAAAAATACAAACAAAATTAAAATGTACATGTGAACTTATTCATTTTACACTACATATAGAAAAATAAGACACAGAAAATCTCTACACATATTAGAAATTGAAAGACTTGTAACATATGATATAAATAAAAAGAAAACAATGTTAATATGAAATACTAGTTTTATTGAACATTTACGCTCGCTGTCTTCTGAATCAAAATTAATTTATTATTATAGACAACATATACAAAAATAATACACAGAAAATATATACACATATTAGAGATTATAGGGATTTGTAACATTGTGATAAACATATGATATAAATCAAAAGAAAACAATATTAATATGAAACACTAGTTTTATTCAACATTTACGCTGTCTTCAGAATCATAATTACTTTCATTGATTACAATAAATGGTAATATCTCTTGCTTTTCGAAACCCACTTCCTTGTCTAACCATTTTCGAATTTCCGTTTCGCAAGGCTGTTAACTCAAATGTCTACATACTACTTACTTGGTTTAATGTCTCTTTCCATAATCTTACATATTTTTCTTCTTTCCTACCATATTTTCCTATTTATTATTGTAATATGTTTTTATTATACTCCGTACGAGTTCTATAGGGTAAAATATACATTGATAGGGTCGAAGTCGAAGAGCAAACTTGGAATACCCAGGTTTCATCGAGGAAAACAAACTAACGTAAATGTTCATGAAGATGAAATTGTAATATGCTGTCCTGGTAATTAATTGAAATATTTATTTTATAAATATAAGTACTAAATTGCTTTAAACGTAGTGTTTTTAAACATGTTATAAACTGTGTTTCTAATTGCACATTTATGAAAACCATCAACATTTATGATAGGCTTATTTTTAGTTCGTTTTCGCTTTGGACTAGATGGTTCAACCCCCATATTTGACGCAGATGATATTTTATTTATTGTGACACTATGGATATTTAAAGCACTTGTTACTCTCTGAAATAAAAAATATTCGTGTTAAAATGTTTATAATATAAATAATAGAAAATATTACCTGTCGAACAGCAGAAAGCGGGAGTAATGGTCCATTATCGCGTTCTTCTTCAAAATACCCCATAGAACAATTTCTTTCACTTGTTTACCTAACGGTTTCTGCATGATTTACTTATGAAAACCATTGATCTTGTATATAATATCGATCTATAAATACAATGAAAGCGGAACTTATAAACTCGTTGTAAACAAGTAATTCGAATGTCATTTGACAGAATCCAAGCTGGCAACCATGCCCAGTTCTGGTAACATAATATAATCACATTAATCACTTAATAGAGAGAATTACTAGGATTATTAGGTATTATTGTAATTTAAATGATACTTGCTCCGAAGTAACTTTGTCACGTGTCTCGTCTGTTATCGTGAAAGACCTATATTAATTGAATTTACTTACGTCCGTATATACATATAATACTTGGAATATATAATTTAGAAAAGCAGGTTCAACAAGTCATCGAAAATAGATCAATAATATTGATAAGCTTCAAAAGGATATTACAATGTTTAGTAACCCATCAAATGGTACATGTTATTTGTAAAAGAGAAATGTGTAATGTCAACAAATAAAATGACAGGCAGATTTACTTATATTTAGAGGTTAAAACATTCAACTTAATAGACAAATATGGGAAAGATGCAAGACAATACGAAAGAGAGAAAATAAAGATGACCTATATTTAAATGTGTGTTTATTCCGGAAACCGAGATTTCATATACATTAGACAATTATGGAAAATATACAAAATTGTACGTAAGATAAAGAACGAACAAAGTTAATTAAAATACAAAATTTTTATTTAACATACGAGAATCGACAGCCAATAAAGGACACGTATAATAATATCTCGTTGTTAACCAAATTTAATTGAAAACGAGACTATAGAAGATTTTTCTATGCTTGAAAAACAATAAGCATCCCTGAGGTTCTAAAAGAGGTAAAATGCCAAAGAAAAGGATTCTAACGCAAATATCGTTATTGAACGGTCGTTTAAAATGTATTTATACATTTAAGAAGTACAATTTGCAAATAATTATTAGTTTTGGATGATATATATATATATATATATATATATATATATATATAGTAAACCTAATCAGTAGGCGATTAAAGGTCTGTATATTACTTCAAAATATATGTATTTAAAAAACTCTACATGTTTCGGCTATATACGCCTTTTTCAAGAGAATACAAAATATTCATATTTTGTATTCTCTTGAAAAAGGCGTATATAGCCGAAACATGTAGAGTTTTTTAAATACATATATTTTGAAGTAATATACAGACCTTTAATCGCCTACTGATTAGGTTTACCATATCATACCAAGGTCACGAAGTTATTATATATATATATATATATATATATAAATATAATAACTTCGTGACCTTGGTATGATATGGTAAACCTAATCAGTAGGCGATTAAACTTAATTACTTGACATTTATATCCTGTCATTCATATTTTGTATTCTCTTGAAAAAGGCGTATACAGCCGAAACATGTAGAGTTTTTTAAATACATATATTTTGAAGTAATATACAATAGACCTTTAATCGCCTACTGATTAGGTTTACTATATATATATATATATATATATATATTATAATAAAAATATTAATTGAATATTTATTGAAGACAATAGCTTTAATTCGTTACCCTTCTGTTATTGGGATTTCTTAGAAGGTTGGAAGTCTATTATATTTGTATTGTTTTTTAATTTAGAGTGTCAAATCTATAATTAAATTTCAAAAGTATATGACTTTCTTACATTTACTAAAATTATAGAACTATGTAAATCTAGTTAATTTTGTATACTATTGTTAATGTTTGGTATTATCGAAGGTTATGTGTGAAGGAAAATTTCATTGTAAACCAATAAGTTCATAATATTAAAAATTCTTTCAATGGAGACTGTGGTTAAATAATAATTTAAAAAGGTATATAACCCCTTACCACAATTATTAGTCGTATCCTAAATACGTATTTCGACAACTAAGTTGTCATCAGTCTTTACAGTCTTTACAGGGTTGCAGTGTATAGTAGTTGTGCGGAAGCGTTTATTTTACTTTACTGTGCCCCATGTGTGACTTTTAATTAGTAGTTTTTACCTACTGATGATGACAACTTAGTTGTCGAAATACGTATTTAGGATACGACTAATAATTGTGGTAAGGGGTTATATACCTTTTTAAATTCATAATATTAATTAAGAATCAAAATTAAATGTCAAATACTTTGGAAAATTCTATATAAGTAAAGCGACCAATGAACTTCAAGAACAGAAAAAGCTGTTGGGTTGCCATAGTGAGTTATTGAAACAATTCGGAGAGAATAATTTTTGCACTTGAATTAATGGAATGTGTTTTGGATTAAACGAATTTCTTTTTAAAAATATAAAAACAAGTATAATTTATATTACATACCAAGATTTGAACTGTTCTCATCTTATACTCCGCTATCAATTAATGAGCCACAAAAGACGTGTACCAGCTCTAGAAAAATATTGGGAAACATTACAAGGCCTTATATTACCAGGATTGGGACCGGTGATCCTAACTTTCGAGATCTGCCAGGATTGTGACCGTCATTCCTGAAGTTAGAATATACCAGCCGTACGTCAGGGAGGCAAGATTTAATTCCAGTGACTAGACGGATAATTGTGATAGAATATTGAGCTAAGTTTTTTATTATTTGTATTTTTTTTTTAAGTAAACAGATACATTTACTTACCGAAGGTAGATAAAGATCCCTTTATTGACCATTTTGTTTAAAACATTGTAAGTAGGGAGGTTATATACAAATTCATTTATTCAGCAATTAATTTATCAGAATCAATTTGTTTATGTAGCCTAGTATGTGTCTCATTTTCGTAAATTCAATTTTTAACCTATAAGAAATTCCACATAACCAATAAATTTTATAATTAAATTTTCAATAAAAATTAAATTGTTAACTATTGTTTATTCCGAATGTTTTGTTAAATGTACCTAATTAAATACATATTCACTTATCAAGATAAGATTTTCCTTTTAATAAACGGAATTTAAGAACCAAAACAAGTCGTTTGAATTCTATTAGTTTATCATATTAATACTGAGCTAACATACCTTTTAATTTCTTTGTCAGACAGAATCTTCACGACCCTGGAGATAATAGAGAACTCATATTCGTTGTTTTTTTTTCCAAATTATATTAAATTTCAAACTTTCTTTAAGGTCAAAACACTATTTGGTTGTACATGTTATGATTATTAACAACAAACATTTATATTCATTGCACCTGCGCAGAAGTGTATCAGAATGCGGGGGTAAAAATTAGAATTTTAAATTCATTTTCTGCTTTAAAGTTTAATATTTTGTCTTTAAAAACACTTTTTAGTAAACGTATGACTTAAAGATTGTTACAATATATATATATATATATATATATATATATATATATATATATATATATATATATATATATATATATATATATCGCAAAATAACATATTAATTTGAAAATATTTAATATGAAAGCCGAAAATTTCAAGAATTTATCTTCTATTAATTTAACGTTTCCATTTTGATATTAATTTATAATTTATTTTCCTTTTAAAATCTAACTAATTCAAAGATATATCACGAAGAAATTGATACAGAATGGTTATTAAGAAATTCGTTACTCAATTATTTATCACATACTCAATACAGAAGAGATAACATCAAGAAAATTAAAACAATCTAACACATAATAATTATCCACCACAACTTATAGACCAAACAATTAAAAAAAGAATACACCAAACATACAACACTGCAGACACCAATAACAATTTAAACAATGACACAACATGTATCACGATTCCATATGTTCCACAACTATCAGAAAAAATTAAATACACTTTAAAAAAATATGATATAGCTACAACATATAAACTTAGTAATACTAATAAACATTTATTTTCAAAACTTAAACCTAAAATATAAAAAAATTGAGAAACACATGTCATCTATAAAATACCATATCGCGATTGCGATAGTTGCTACATAGGCCAAACTAAACAATATTTATGCAAAAGAATACAAGCCCACAAATACTCTAAAACAGACAAAACTGCTTTATCTACAAACAAACTACAACGCATTTACCATTTCGATTTTGAAAACACATAGATAATTGATAAAGAACAACACACAATGAAAATGGAAATTAAAGAAATGATTAGTATTAAACAGGAAAAAAATTCAATTAACAACAGAAGTGATATAAAAAATTTAAGCAGTATATACTATAACTTAATTATTAACGATCTGCAATTTACCATCATAATATATGTTGCTGTTGTATAATTATATATCTTAAGTTATTTAAATATCTATACATTTGGTTATCATGCTGACAGTTCCGTGTTTTGATTCCTGTCTGGCTGTCCGAGTAGGTTTTCGTGGTTTTCCTTCTCGTTTAGGGCGAATGCCGAACTTTACATATTAAGACACTCCAGGGGCCATACATAATAATAACTCATGTCTTGTGTTTCCCTGTTTTTGTTGTCTATCTATTTTAGAATACTAAGGCATGATTTATTATTATTCAATTGGAATGTATCTTTGAATAATTTTATCCATAGCATCTGCAAATGTATGACATTAATATACTGTCATTTATATTTTATATTCCTTGAAAAAGGCATCATTTGCTGAAACATGTAGGATTGTTTTAAATATATATATTTTGAAGTAAAACCAGACCTTAAATCGCCAACAAATTGAATTTACCATAACATACAAAGGTCACGAAATAATTATCGATATATATATATATATATATAATTTACTATTAGTTCTACTCAAGAATATAGGAAGCCTATTACAATCTTTACACAATGAAAATATATTTACTAAATCAATTTCTTCTTTATTCATTTTAGAATAAACTGTACCTTTAGTAACACTTCTATATCACAGATTATGATTGATAATTTTTAAAATATACAGAATGGTAATTAAGAAATTCGTTACTCAATTATTTACTTAGTATTATTAACGGTAGAGACTTCAATGAAGGGCGCTTAATGAAAAGTCATACATTTTCATTACCTTTTAGTAGACTCTGCTATTTACACTATAATACAATTAAAAAATACTACGTTCGTGCAAACTACAAATTTATACTCGAGGAAGTGAACAATTTTCATTGTCTTATTCTACCGTATCATTTACGATTGCTTGAAAAAATGCTTCTTATGGACACCCTAATTTTGGTGCCACGTGAAGCTATACTATAAAGTAATTATGTATATTGTCGACCAGATATACGAGTATAACAGCCTTTTTAAATATACCGGCCGTCTGGTTTCGACGAGTTATAATTAAAGTAAATAAATAAACAGCCGCACGTGTTACCACATTATAGTAGCTGTAGCAAATTCTGAGTAGATTTGGTGTATTAATTAAATGTCATATACAAGAAAAGAGAAGATATCGTAAATACATAAAAAACGACGGAAATGGCCTATCTCCTGACAATTTCATTATGATTAGTAAACAAAATTTAGATAAAGAAATTCAGAAGCTCATGTAAGGCGAGTTAAAGAGCCATAGAGGTTAACGTAAGAGAAAATCAACGCTGCCAACAAACCGTTTCTTATTAAGAGACTATTTTTAGCTTTACACCTGCAAGTCCAGAACTGAAAGAGAAGTAGTTCGCAATTATTTACAAAATTAATTTAGGTACTCTAGTAGAGAAAACTCTCTATACTTTTTTCTTGAAACTATTAAAAAGATAGGTTAAAATCAGACTTCCTTCTTAAATATAAAGTAATACAAATTAAGTCATTTCATAAGAATCTCTAGTTATGATATTTTAAACGTAGGAGGGCGATATGTAAAGCAAGTTCTGTTTCCGCCTAGTGAGCAGAGGAGCGGGGATATCGACGTGATCGCAATGCTGCGGGATAGCCTGGTTCAGCGTGAATCTGGCAGAGCTAGTGAGATAATTCTTCCGTGATACTTTGGTCCTTCAAAATGGCTGGTGCAATTGAAAATCCCCACGACTGTGATTTCTGTGTGCAACGAACATGAAGGCTGCTGAGATTTATCATAAACTTTGTTCTGTTTATGGTGAAAATGTCATGAGCGACAGTATGATTAGAAGAAGGTGCCGTATCTTTCCAGAAGAACAAATTAGTGTACATGATGAAGAACGGACTGGAAGACCAACTGCTGTGGTGAATGAACTTGTGGGTAATGTCGAAGAAAAAATTCGTGAAAATCGGTGATTCACAATCACAGAACTGAGATCTTTTTTCCCTCAAATTTCATGAACAGTTATGTACAACGTTGTTACTGAACATTTAGGTTACCACAAATTTTGTTCACGATGGGTGCCTAAACTTCTTACCGAAGACCTTAAAACAGAGAGAATGGGATCGGTACTAACTTTTCTGACACAGTACGATGTTGAAGGTGAAGATTTCCTCAAGCACATCGTAAAATATAATGAGACTTGGGTCGGCTATGTTAACGTTGAGACGAAAAGGCAGTCGAAGCATAACTCATCCACGAGGAAACCTTTAAGAACTGTCAAACTGTCTTTTAGAACAAGAAAGGCGTCGTTCTTGCAGACCTTATGGAACGAGGGACCATAATAAGCACTGTCCTTCAGTGTTTATTGTGTGTTACAGCATGGCTTAATTCACAAGCGGCAGCGTTCTATGAAGAGGGCATTAAAAAGCTGGTCCATCACTATGATAAATATGTTAATATTAATGGCGTCTATGTATAAAAATAGCTGAAAATAGTAGCTTTAAGTTGTATAGAATAAAAACCTCTTCATGTATTGGTGTTTTTTTAATAACCAAACGGAACTTACTTTACGAATCACCTTCGTATTTTTAGCATAACAATACTGTTTTCCCATATTTATGTAAGTTCTTTTCTTTTTTTTTGTAAATAATCGATTGTGAAATTTGAGTGTTGCAGCAAAACAAACATGACATTTTAATATATTTTTCTGTATACGTATCTGCTTGTGTATTTAATCGAGGATTTTCGAATAAAAGGAAGAAGATTAAAATTTGATCTTAACGAACATGGAACTGGTAGGTAAAAGCTTCGTTCTGTTTATAAAATTACTAAAGTTTTTGTAATTTGAGTATAATCAAAGATAAACGCCTGAAAATATCTTTCAGAAGATTAGACCGAGCTTACAAAGATATTCGGGGAACTGAGATTACGATAGTAAAAGTAAACCTGAAAAGAAATGGAATAACGTAACAAAAAAAAACACTAAACGTAGCAGTTCCTAAAGAAAAAAAGAAGAAAGTGGAAAGGATGGAAGCACGAGTGATCAATTACGAAATCTAAAAGGAAATGCATATGTTAATGTAAAACAGGCAATACATTTTTTTGAATACAAAAAAAGTTGTCATTGCTAGTCCGGTGCTTTTTGGACAAACAGAGAAGTACAAGCTAACATTCATCACGCTCACAAACAGTTATTCAAAAAGCAATTCCATCGAGACATTTCCTGCCCCATAGAATACTTTTGTCGTACTAAAACTTTCTGCTGTTTGTTTGAGGTTATGCGAACTCTTAATTTTATGAAAATATAAGCAATCATGAAAATTTTACCAGAAAAATGTGTTATATTTTTAGTAGACAACTATACAAATATTATACGTATCTTCAAGTGTACTATATAATGTTATATTAAGTGCAATTTATCTTTTTCTAATCTCTTATGGCAATTTGTAATGTAAATGGGCTTTGTTTACATCCAGTCCCTTTAAAAATGGCGATGATGACGCGCACTAAATGAGCGTCTCGATGTCATGTAACATGCAGGTCATAATTTGCCTATACTTACTAACGCAAGCAAAATAGAATAAATCAAAATAGTTTTAAAAATTAGAAAGACATTTATTTCCTCTAGCAATCACTTAAAATACTTTTAGTTTAATTAATTTAATTCATTGTTTTACACCTGCTTTTCTATAAATACGTCCACCGTTATACTCTTGTATAGTGAAGTAGTAGAGCACACATAAGTTATTTCTGGTCGAGGCCCATTTCACTGTAGAGGATATACGACACTAGCGCCGAGACGCTATCACGTGCATTGCTTGCTTTATTGTCCTTAGTAGAGGCGTATTTAGTGAGATGAGATATGCTATAAGTTCTTTTCTATAAGTTACTGTGCGGGAAAGTGTTAGATAACATTAAAGAATTAGAAAGAGAAAGAGGTAAGAACATTTACAAGAGTTAAACGTAGAATATACACCTAGTGACTTACACGTGTTGCTTGTATTTTCTTTAAAAATAATTTCTGAATAATACACTATACTGCCCGCCGTAAGTTTGTTCACAGTTGTTTTTCGACTATGTAATAGATTATAATAATGACACGATTCCGTTTCAAATTAACCGGTAATTTCCAAAATGTAGCTTAAAACCCTAAGTTGAGTTGAATGTTTCTATGCGTGAAAATAATTGACCTAACAGTAGGTAACCTACAAACTTGTCAAATAGGCTGCCTGTGGGTAAAAATTTTTATGTTTGTTACTTATCATTAGAAACAATTTGGCATTTATTGTATGTTTTATACAAAGAGAAGGAATATTTATCTCTAATTTTCGTTAATTATAAAATTAATTTTGTAATATTTATGTAAGAAATGAGTTTTTTCGTTCTACTCATCTAGAAACATTATAATAATAATATATCTACAAGTACAAATTATTTTAAATAATTCTGGTAATATTTCCATAGTTTGATAAAATGACGCCACATTTTATTTTTAATTAGAATATCGAAAAATAAACAACGAAAGATAGATATGATTTTTGCCTAAGCGAAATTTCGAATACTCCTTTTGCAAAAATTCAAGAAGCACAATAATTAGTAACTTGTTATCACATTCATTACTTTGCTTTTATTTTTATTAAATTTATCACAATAGAAATAATATTTTTATATACAATTAAATACCTGCGCTATACAAATTAATTACATTTTCGCGAAGTAATGTGAATGTAAATATTGCTTTCTACATTTTACGACGCTAATTATTCGATTTCTTTAATTGAAAAAATTCGACTACAGGCAAAATATTAACATATTGCTATGAATTGTGGTTTATATATTCACTGCACCACCATCCACAACTAATCTACCTAACCAGGATACTCAGCCAGTTGATATCCAACAATGAGAATCCTTTCTTCTCAGGGTTCCAATCGGAAAAACGTGGAACTGTAATATTATTTAGGCGCCAGTCAAAATGTCTTGACAATGTGTATAGTTATTAAGCAATATAAGTTACTTATTTATTTATAAATGCGCAGTAAAAGGTTTATTAAATTAAACGAGTACAAGATAAAATTTAAATGAATATTTAATACAAAATATTATCCATTGGATCCATTGCACATTATTGCTATTAACTATTATCTTCTTTTTATTAACATCTATTATTGCATTAATTTTATCTAACAAATCTATTCCCAATATCCCATTTCTTCCTAAACCTTTTACTACAATAAATTCTCCGATAAATTTATGGTTTTGTACTTCAAATTCAATAACATAAATTTTATTAACTACAGCTATTATTTTTTTCGTAGCTGATACAATTGTAATTTTACTTGTGGGTACATATTTCCCTTCCTTATTCTTAATTAACCATTCCACAACTTTTTCATCCAAAAATGACGTTTCACTACCAGAATCAATTAAACAATAACATTCCCTTTTTCCTATATTAACTTTAATGTGTGGCAAACTCGTATTTATCGCGCAATCTGACTTATCATACAACAATGCAAAACTTTCTCTCTTTGTGGTTGGCTCTAACAAAAATCCTTACTACTAGCAAGTTCTGATTTATTTTTTTCATCTACTTTTACAGATTCTAAATTAAAATTAGGCCTTGTATCTTTATACCTCGTACCTGTATTTCTTTTGATCTATAATTCTATCTTTTACATTATCTCTATTTGAATTATTTATTTCTCTATTTGGGGAAGCCATTCTATTTCTATTAATTTGAGTATGATCATTTGGCATAGGTCTTTCTGATCTCAGAGGTGTTTTGTTCAAATTAAATCTTGAATATTGATTTCTTTTAATATTACTTTCTGAATAATTATTATTTCCACGCTCCGCATCATCTAACCTTTTTAATAATTCTAAAAACTGTTGCATATCATTTATATTATGTATAGCTACTGCCTGACTAACTTCAAAATCAAAATGTCTACTTATTTGCGAAACCAAATCAAATTCACTTATCTTAGGGGTTAAATACTTTAATACAGAGTACCTTCTCATGGCATAGGTTTCTCTTGTTTCATTATTTCCAATTTTATATTTACCAAATAATAATTCTTGTCTTACCCTAGTCTGCTTGTTTCGTCCCCAGAATTGATTTGTGAACCTGGCTTCAAATTCATCCATTGTTGTCACCTCATCTGACACCATCTCCCACCAAACCATAGCATCATCCTTCAGACAGTTTTCAATATTTTGCAACTTTCTTTCGTCCCCTGGCACATCTTCCAAGCTGGATTTTATTTTCTTTAAGAAACACATAGGATTTGTGTTTGACATGCCATAAAATTTAGGTAACACTTCATTTTGTACAGGTACAAGAATATAAGTGGGTACATTGATTTCATTCTTCTCTTTTCTTACTTTATTAAATTTTCTTTATTAACTGTTTTTCCACATGCTTCATTTGTTGTCCTGCAAATTCTCTTTTATCTACTTCTTCCAATAATTTGCTATTTAAAACCATTATACTTTCTTCTACTTCTTGTTTTTCATTTGACAATTGCAAAGAGTCCATGCCCCTTGCTAAAATTTCTTCTTGGCTTGTATTATTTAACGCCATTATTTTTCCCATCATCACATCCATCTTTTCTTCCATTCTTTTCTGTCTTTCCTGCATTCCTGTTAACATGTCCATTATACCCTTATCCCTGTTTACCCTGTCGTGCCCCTCTTCATGTATGGTGTTTGTTTTTACTTGACCTAATACTGCCCTTGCTTCCACCAGAGATTCTTCACTTCCAGCTGCTTGACTTTGCTGCCTCCATTCTCCTCCTGATTTCATTATTGTCTCCATCTTTGTGCTCTGTTTTTCTTTTTTTTTTCTTTCAACCAATACTGCTTGTTCCACACCAACGTTGGGCTTGCCAAAAATATATGCTATTTCTGTTCGCCCCACGTTTGGCCTCGCCAAAAATATGCTATGAATTGTGGTTTATATATTTACTGCACAACTAATCCACAACTAATCTACCCAACTAGGATACTCAGCCAGTTGATATCCAACAATGAGACTTCTTTCTTCTCAGGGTTCCAATCGGAAAAACGTGGAACTGTAATATTATTTAGGCGCCAGTCAAAATGTCTTGACAATGTGTATAGTTATTAAGCAATATAACTTACTTATTTATTTTTAAATACGCAGTAAAAGGTTTATTAAATTAAACGAGCACAAGATAAAATTTAAATGAATATTTAATAGTAAAAAAAAGAAAAGAAAAAATATCTTTATAAAGTATAAAGATTATGTATTATACAATTTACAAAGAGGTAAAACAATCCACTGAATATGACCTCTACGTGAATTAAAACTTCCTCTAATGACTTCCGATCAAAGTTATTTTTAAAAAATAATAAAGTTTATTTTTAATTTCTCCCCAGAGAACTAAACTGTATAAACTTGAAAACACGATCAAAATCTACCACATGCGCGCTCACATGTAACAAAAAGTACCCTTGAATTCCAAACGAAATAAAATTTCACAGTAATAATTTTTTTACATAGAAATTTTAAAAATATTCTTAATCATTTAATTCTTCTAATCATAAATCTCTTAATAACAATATAAATGAATACAATATAAATATTATAATATTAATCAAAATTTTTATGATATCATAAGTTACAGTTTTTAAGGAGACTCACAAGACCCGTTGTTAAATCTTAAAACATCAAAATTACGAGAATAACAACTCTCTAACAATATACGGGAATTGAATAAAAGATACATCAACCAATTAACACAATCAAAACCCGAATTTAATTAAAAATATAGATCTATATATTTTTTTGAGAAATACAACGTTCATGTGTATAGGTATAACTTAGTCTCCCCTCAACATCACCCGCAATCGCTTTCACATAAAGCCGACCTTCAATAATACAAGTTTTTGCTCACGCACATTAAAATACATTTTCAAAACTATACACTACAATTCAAAAATAATTGTACATTCATTTTAAATAAATTTTAAATATTAATTAGGGAAAAATTAATAACATAATGTTCCTTAATGTAACTTAGAACTCCCCGATGTATTCGGAACCACAGTCCTTATTAGCTCAAGTGGCAGAGCAATCATCCGGCAAACCATGGACGTAGGTTCGAAGCCTGCTAAAGGGCGAATTTTTTCAATTAAAAAATCCGTATAATTAGCGTTGTAAAATGTAGAAAGCAATATTTACATTCACATTACTTCGCGAAAATGCAATTAATTCGCAACAAGTGGCAACTACAGGCAAAATATTAACATATGTCCCTTAATGTAACTTAGGGCTTCCCGATGTATTTGGTACCACAGCCCTTAATAGCTCAAGTGGCAGAGCAATGGTCCGGCAAACATGGACGTGGGTTCGAAACCTGCTTCAGGGCGGATTTTTTCAACTAAAAAATTCGAATAATTGGCGTTTTAAAATGATGAAACATTCACATTACTTCGCAAAAATGCAATTAATTTGCAACAAGTGCCGACTACAGGAAAAATATTAACATATGCTCCTTAATGTAACTTAACTCAGCTTCCCGATATATTCGGGACCATAGTCCTTAATAGCTCAAGTGGCAGAGCAATGGTCCGGCAAACCATAGACGTGAATTCGAATCCTGCTTAAGCAGGATCTGTTCTACATGTTTCCAAGACATTATTTTGCGTTATTTACAAATACATATATATATGTATTTTATATTAATTTCTACTGAAACTACCTACGTTTTAGCATATAAGAAAGATGGTGGGAATATTTCTTGAAACAACTCTATTGTTTTTCAAAATATTCGCGTTTGACATCAATACACTTTTACATACGCTCGAACCAACTTGTGAAGTATTCTTTCTACTCTGAAATTGATACGTCGAAAACCAGTTTACGAAATCTTTCAGATTTTGCAACCAACAAAAATCGCTTACTTCGCATTTATATTTTTGTGCTTGAAAATACATAGAGACCACAAGGTGATAAATTAGATCAAAACGACCAATGAGTTATTAATTCAACATTTTTATTGATTAGAAAGTCAACGGTTTGACGTGGCTTATTAAGCACGTACTATTTTGATTATGACTACCTCCGACAAACAAATTGTCGCATAACAATCGGGTTCTTTGATTCTCAAACAATACGATTGCCACATGTCTGGGAACACCGAAGAAATTACCGATCATTCACATCGTAGTACTACGTGAACTTTAGTAGGTTGTGACTCGCTTGGAAGACCTAAATGGTGAATTGTTATTTACTTTTTAGGATCGTACAAATAAATGTAACTGTCGTGGCGACGAAAGTTACATTTATTTGTACGATCCTAAAATGTAAATAACAATTCACCATTTAGGTCTTCAAATTTAGCCTATGGCGATAGGCTAAATTTGATCGACCCGGTTTAAATTTGGTCAGCATTTGTTTGCAAAGCTTTCTACCTCCAAATATTCGGCGCTGAAATTTAACGCATCAACTATAAACACTTCCCTTAGATAACGCTTTATCCTCAAAAGCTAAAAAAAGTCGAACGATGAATTGTTTTGACATTAAATCACATTTGAAATCATGTAAAAATCATGGGTCAAAAATTTTTACCCGAAACTTCCATTTTTACGAACTGTCAACTGAGCTATTGTATATAAATATCAAATTATACGAATATGACGTTGAAGAACGTGAGCACTACTTAGATTATTAGATTCCATAAATTTTCTCAGCAGACCTCATATTTGCCTAAAATACTGCGAACAGTAAATCTATTGAAAATTAAAATTGAAATATGCCGTTTTCGAAAAATACTAAAATAATAAAATAATGTATATATATTTGATTACTTTTCCTAGTACATAATTTCCCTGTATCGTAATTCTAAACTTATACGCTCAATACTTCTAGTGTATATTATATTTTATATTTTTATTCTCTTCATCTTATTCTTCCAATAAAATGAAGAAAAATACGAAGAAATATATTTAAAATAAATATTAATAGTAATTAAAAGTAATAGAAACTTTACTAATCTGTTGTCAACGTATTAGAAAAAGAATATTAAGGATTTTGCAAAATATGGCGTATATATTTTGCAAAATAAACAATTTATTAACTAACGTGATGAGAATGTAGTCAAACGTGAAAGAATTACCTTAGGACATGCGCCGCTCAGTCTTTTTCACCTACAGTACCAGCATAAATTAAGCCATAAGTAAATTGTTAATAACATGTTTCAGGGAAAGCCAGCACTTATAAGGAATTAAATGTTCAAAAATTGCTTTAATTAATTTATTGCCTCGCATATATGTGTCAAATTACATTAGAAAAACCGCGCACGCTATACTTCTTACATTTAAGAACATATCTCAGCACGACAATCTCGATAAAAGTTTTCTCTATGTATATCTATACATAAACAAGTGTACGTAAGACTGCTTTATGTATGTTTTTTTAAATATTGGAACGTATCCATTAGCGGTCGTTAAACACTAAACGTTTTCTTAAAAACACTCTTTTTATTACAACTTCGTATATGCTTTTATTTCTATGTTCAGTTTTTATGGATATATTTTAGTTAACATTTGGAATACGCAAACTTTCTGTACTTCCTCACTAATACTACAAAAGTCTCTATTAAAACTTAAATTTAAGCAAACTATACTTATGTTAACTAGCTTTAATTTCATTGGTTGACTTCGCAGATATTTCTTGGTGAAACATTCTTGTAATAACTTGATTAATTATTCGAAAATAAAACACTTGGCTTAGTTTCACGACTTTCTTTATTAGATATACTAGCAATTGTTTCGGCTATTAGGCCATTATCAAAGAGCTATCTAAAACTAAACTTACTCTACTTAAGGTTAACTTATATACCTGTGTTCATTATGGGTGGGAGAATGTGGGTAATTGATATTTAAAATTGCATCGATATAGGGGGTATTTATGAATTCTAATTGCGTGTTTGTGATAACTCGATTTTGTTTTTGGGCTTTTTTAATTTCAAAAATCTCTAAAATATTTAACTAAAATATAGTGTTAAACACACAGGGTTCGCAGAACATTGTATAGACCAGAACCACTTACCCGATATAAATAGCTGTAACCTCATTCATAATGTAGTAAAAAGTAAAAAGTTAAATATTTTAGAGATTTTTGAAATTAAAAAATCCCAAAAACAAAATCGAGTTATCACAAACACGCAATTAGAATTCATAAATACCCCCTATATCGATGCAATTTTAAATATCAATTACCCACATTCTCCCACCCATAATGAACACAGGTATATAAGTTAACCTTAAGTAGAGTAAGTTTAGTTTTAGATAGCTCTTTGATAATGGCCTAATAGCCGAAACAATTGTTAGTATATCTAATAAAGAAAGTCGTGAAACTAAGCCAAGTGTTTTATTTTCGAATAATTAATCAAGTTATTAGCTTTAATTTAATAAAATAGCATTATAGAAATTTCTTTACTCCCTTGTTAACAGTTACCATTATACACTCCGCAAAAAAATTATGGAATCACGTTATCTATGCAAAGTAAATCGTTGCAACAGTGTTTGTTTGTTTTGGTTTCATGACATTGCAATGTCATGAAAAAAAAATTAAAAAATTAAAAAATTAAACTTAGTGCGTGACAATGAATTGTCACGCACTAAGTTTAATTTTTTTTAAATTTCGTGAAATTTAGGTGCTTTACATCTTCTCATTTCTTTCAAAAATTGGCAAGTTTAAATCTACAGCTTTTTCTTTTAACATTTATCATGTGTTTCTGTGTAGAACCCTCTTCCCTGGTTTTGGTACAAATGAATGACGGTTTCCCAATGCGTGATGCAAGTAATTTGAGTCACGAAGAAATCGTCCAAGCCATTTCGTTAATTAACAATGTCAGGAGTCAAAGATACGTTGGTAGTGTGTTAAATGTCCAACAATCGACAATTTCGAAACTGGTACGCAGGTATAGAGAAACTGGAGGATATAACAGGAGACCGGGACAAGATAGGAAGCGGTCAATTACGGCCATAGACGATCGCTTTTTACAACTTACAGCCTTGCGAATAAGACACTGCAAAACAAATAAAAAATGAATTGCTTACCATTCGAAATGTAAATGTTACGTCTCAGACTTTAAGGAACCGACTTAAAGAACAAAGAATACGTGCAAGAATACCGACCACAGGCCCATACTCACTAGAGAACATCGAGTTCACAGACTGCAATTGGCGAAAGAGCATTGAGATTGGATCGCTGAAGATTGGGCTAACATTCTGTTCACAAACGAGTCTAGGTTTTGCCTGTTCTCATCAGATAGATGCCCGTCAGTATATAGACGAGATGGTGAGCGCTTCAATCAGTACAACTTCAACAAAACAACAAATCGAGCCACCTGTGAGTTCGATTATGTTATGGGGAGGTACATCGTCCGAGACTAAGATGTTAGATGAGGTTATTCATAATGGCTCTATGACTGCAGACAAGTACATTAGGATTATCTCAGAGCCATTTGTGGTTCCACTTGCACCTTACATAGAATCGAATATTCGTTTAATGCATGATAACTAGAGCTGAGGATGTTTGCGGTACGGCAGGACCGTATGTAGTGCATCCCCACATTTAACTATTTATCTAAATATTCTCTGACATGATTTGCCGGATCTCATAAATTAATAGAGTGATATTTTAGTATGCACTGGATATTGTTATTATACAAAATCATAATAGCCATTTGTATTTATGGATCATAAATAATAATACGCATGTATTTGTATTTGGTTGTGAATTCAATTTAAACTTAAAACGAATCGTAATATTTTAACGACAAGCCGTCCTTACAATACATGCATTCGAGACAAAGTGTGCAACTCTACGAATAACTTCCATAATTGATCGAAAATGGACATTTTGGAACTGAAGTAAAGCCCCTATTCTTAGAAAATTTTATTACTGTCGTTAAGAACTATTATTATTAAAGAACGGACATTCTTACCACATGACTATATTGTTATTGTTAACGCTGCGAGAGCAGGTGTCCGAGTAACTCAAACACAAAATCTTCATTGTATTACGCCGGGATGTTCTGAGCGAAGTTTATAAACATTTCCAAGAAGTTTATAAACATTGCCAATTGCCGATTGCGTCTAATGGAATATATCCTCCGAATACAATGATGTGTTGTCCATTGTTATAGCTGTAAGTGCAGGTGCCGGGTAAGTCTAACATATACTTCATTGTATTACGCTGAGTCATGTGGTAGAAGTTATAACTTCTAACTTCATTCACCTAGTTCAAGTAGGTAGTATATATAAAATATATGCAAAATATGTGCTGCCAGGCTTTGAAAGGCTGTGTGACAAGATTTTAATAAATCGAGGTTTCTTTTGTTTTCGTAGCTTTTATTGCATTTGGTTATAAAAATAATATAATAAATAGTAATAAACACAGCTTCTAATCTAGTAATATATTATCAGAATGTGTTTTTCTGGATTTTAGTTAAATTTACACCTTGTTTTAGAATATTGTGAATGAACACTTTACAATTGACTACTTACAACATGGAAATTCAATGAAACTAAAACTTCAACACTAATAAAAGGCCTTTGTTGTTTATAATAATAGTTCTTAACGACAGTAATAAAATTTTCTAAGAATAGGGGCTTTACTTCAGCTCCAAAATGTCCATTTTCGATCAATTATGGAAGTTATTCGTAGAGTTGCACACTTTGTCTCGAATGCATGTATTGTAAGGACGGCTTGTCGTTAAAATATTACGATTCGTTTTAAGTTTAAATTGAATTCACAACCAAATACAAATACATGCGTATTATTATTTATGATCCATAAATACAAATGGCTATTATGATTTTGTATAATAACAATATCCAGTGCATACTAAAATATCACTCTATTAATTTATGAGATCCGGCAAATCATTTCAGATAATATTTAGATAAATAGTTAAATGTGGGGATGCACTACATACGGTCCTGCCGTACCGCAAACATCCTCAGCTCT
This sequence comes from Melolontha melolontha, assembly GCA_935421215.2. NCBI lineage: Eukaryota > Metazoa > Arthropoda > Insecta > Coleoptera > Scarabaeidae > Melolontha > Melolontha melolontha. Next base: position 122,433,365 of record OW285237.1, on the reverse strand, counting down.
AATGATAACATTCGCTCCCACATCGCCAACATTGTACAAAATTACCTAGAAGCCCGGACATGAATCCAATAGAGCATGTCTGGGATCACATTGGGTAGGCATTACGAACCAGACAAGTTCCACAAAGAACGCTAGAAGAGCTAGAAGCAGCGGTCACTGAAGAATGAAACCAAATGGGTTAAGACTACATCAGAGATCTTATTGAGTCTTTGCCTAGGCGGGTGGCAGCCGTGATATGGGCCCGAGGTGAAAATACTCATTATTACTTCAAGTTTCCGTTAATTAAATTCTTTGTGTAGGTGTTAGTTTTTAAATTGTTATGTTTATCAAGTTCCGGTCGTTGGTTTTTTCTTTGCATTGTGTTCTATTTTTAATATGTTAATGTACTACTTAGTTAGAGAACATAAAATTTCTAAAAAATTTTCAAAAAAAATTGGGTGATTCCATATTTTTTTTGCGGAGTGTATAATAGCATATTGAGTGTTTGCAAATTAATACAAATATGTTAAAACATATCTGTACAGATGGACATACACAACGTATTTAACCAATGGTTACTTTAACTGCAGACACATGCTTTTCTATTTAGCGATGTCATTAGTACAGATTAACGAAGTGGCGTCTTAAGTGACATCTTGAATTACTGAAGCTATTTTTAAAACCTAGTTCATATCTTACCGCAATTATCAAGAAAGTAATTTTTTCCTCAAAAGAAAAGCCCTCCCATTTTACCAACACACTCGATAGTCATAGCCCTGATATAAACTAATCCAAATGTCAGGTACATCAGTATAGAGTACAATAGTATATTAAACAACAAGTATAGAAAAGTAATGTTTTACTAAACGAATATAGCGAGTACGAGCGAGCGGAGCGAGCGAGTAACTTAAAGCTGTATGAGTTTAGTAAAACTGCTTTTCTTACGAGTTTGTTTACAATATTTTTTCGCATTTTGCAAGAATAAGTATTATAAACTTAAAAATTTAAAATGTTAAGGTATTTGTACAGGTTTTCCGTAATCTGATTCGGCTTTGTTTATTTACATAGTAACGACACAGTAACAGTAAACAAACTTCATTTTTTGTAAGTCGATTTGAGTTTTAGTTAAAAATAAGTCTTGCTACTAAACATACTTTAGAACATTATTCTGAAGATATTTTAAATGCCGCTCGAGAAGCGTCTTCGGGTTTACTTCCTTTGAAATCAAAAGAAAAATATGAGAAGATATATGAAATATTTTGTAATTGGAAGATAACAAAAAAAGCACTAATAATTGATGAAAGTGTAATGCTAGCGTATTTTTTTGAGAAGGTAAGCTATTTGTTTCTATATATTTTAGTGTTATTCATACAATGTCTTTCATTATTTTAGGCAAAAGTCCTTAAGGCATCCAGTTTGTGGTCTACATATTCAATGTTGAAAAGTACTATACAAATTAACGATAATATAGATATATCACAATATAAAAAACTAACTGCATTCTTGAAACGTCAAAATGACGGGTACAAACCAAAGAAGTCAAAAGTGTTGACTATGGGAGACGTTATGAAATTTTTGAAAGAGGCTTCAGATGACAAATTTCTATTAATGAAAGTGGTACTGATATTTGGTTTAAATGGGGCATGTCGGCGTGCAGAACTGTGCAACTTAACTGTAAACGATATAGAAGATACGGGGAAAATGTTAGTTATAACTTTAGATGATACCAAAACCAAAAGGAGACGTATATTTACCGTAGGATCAGAGTGCAACGGATATGAAATTTATCATAAGTATTCACGATTGAGACCCAAAACCGTGAAACACAATAGATTTTTCATTTACTACAATCACGGTAAGTGCACAATCCAAGCTATTGGCATCAACACTTTTGCAAAAATTTCCCAAAAAGTAGCAGAATACTTAAAACTCCCAGATGCGTCTGCTTATACTGGCCATTGCTTGAGGTGGACGTCTGCTACCTTCCTCGCTGACAGTGGAGCTGATATTCAAACACTTAAAAGGCATGGAGGATGGCAGTCAACTAGTGTGGCGGAAGGGTATATCGAGGAGAGCATTGCCAATAAGCTGAAAATTTCAAGAAGTATATTTCATCAGCAAGAACCAGTGGCACTTCACAATCATTCAGGAATACAGATGGAGAATTATAATAATTTTCAGAAAGAGCAAATAGAATTGAATAAAATGGATGTTGTTAGGTTTTCAAATTTGAATAATTGTACTTTTAATATATTTCACAATAGTTCCAATTCCAATATTTAAATAATTTTCTGTCAAACTGTGTTTTATTGACATGACATAACTATGTAGTAAAGTGACGTATCTATGTGGTAAAGTGCCACTTTAATAAACGATTTTGATTGTAGTAAAGTAGCACATTACTTGTCAAAATGCGAAAAATAAAATTAAAGCCTTATTTAAAAAAAAATAAGCACCACTTATACCGCAGCCAACTCATTAAATAGCCTATTTACTTGTATTAAATATAAATAAGTTCCTTCCTTACTCAAGATAAATATAGTTTATTTACTGAAGAAAAGGTTAATGTCCTGCAGTGTATTTAAATAACTATATTCTACCACAAAAAGAAGACGCCAAATACCTAGGAATGGAGATTGACATGGAGGAAGCATATATTCTCGAAAAGGAAGCAGCTAGGCCTCAAACTTAATAGACTAGGGGCCGATTCTGTAAGGGTTAACGTTAAAATAAACGGCCCGTTAAATTATAACATTAACGGGCATGTCAAAAATTCACTATGACAAAAATAAACCCTTCCGTTATATTTGCTTGATTTAACGGACCGCGTTAAAAATTACAAAGTTTACCGATTGAAGTGTCGATTTAGGACAAAATGACGAATTTTTTAGTCTATTTGTCGATTATATGAAATATGTGACCTTGTGTTCCATGGCGCAACAAAATTCATAACCTATTTCTTTCAGTATTCTGTGTGACCGTTGTATATAACAAATTTATTATTTATATTTATGGTGTCAGCAGTAGAAATGTTGTGGATGCATTTAATATCCTTTCGCAGTATTTTAATTTAAAACATTTGTTACTTTTAATTATAGATAAACCATAGGTTTCTAGTCGTTAAGATTAATAGAAACATTCAATTATAATTTATTAACTGATTACTAATCAGTTAATATTAATATGTAAATTACTAATTTGTAATTTGATTGCATAGCATTAGGTTTTTGCCGTAGTCGATATTAACATAAGGTTTATGATAGGGATCACAAATTCTAAACAGGCACGTTTGAAACACGAGTAAATTATTGTATTCAACACTTTTGTTTTCTTATATTTTGTTACTTTTATTCATACTGAAAATAGGAAGGGTTGTTTGTCGACTGTGACGATTCTTACATTCTTGTTATATTATTTTATTAAACTTAAATCTTTCAAGGAGATTCCGAAAATTATTTGTCAACTGTATGTCGATATTTACAATTTTGTATATTTACAGAATTCAATTTTAAACACATTCAACCAATGATTGATTAGTGGGGATTTTAAATATGCACTTTTGAAGACTTCATTATTAGCCAAACAAAAAATAAAATCAGTTTTATGCCTGAGTTCTACATATAAACTTCTTTAACGTCTTCTGTTAATATTAAAGGGTACTTCCACCTTGCCTTTAAAATTATTCATTTAACAGGGTATTTGAACGGACACTGTTAAAATTACACTGTTAGTTTATAGCGGATCGTTTATTTTAACCCTAACGCTTACAGAATCGACCCCATACAAATTAATTGGTCAAAAATCCAACCTGTTCCTGAAAAACAAAGTATCATTAAAACCCATTTGGAGTTATGGAATGCAACTCAGGGGGGGTGCTTCCATCTCTAACATGGAGGTATTAGAATTATTTCCATCCAAAATACTCCGTAAGATTACCAAAAGTCCTTGGTATGTCAAAACTCAGGTAGTTTACCGATACTTCACAGAAAAATTACGTACAAAATGAACAAAAGAAAATTCTAATATTAATTTAAATTAACTTAATTTTTCTATACTAATAGACGCATCCCTTATGTTTGTATATGCTTATTATTTTTCTGTCTATTGTATAAACAAAATATTAACAGCCAGCATTTTCAAAGTTTTTTAAAATGTCTAAACTATATACATTCTGTATTTTTATTGATATACAGCTGATGTACTCGTTAATATATGATTTACTGAGATCCCCCCAAATCTCCTCCCACTTCGAACGCTTTCAATGTTTGGAAATCAGCATGTACGCCGTACATAATCTCAGTATCGCGAGATGAAAACGTTGTGGAAGGTATACGTGCGGTAAACATTATCTTATCAACGGAGGTAAATATTCAATTTCGCTAGATATGTGTCAGTTTATTTTATATGTACGTATACATTAAAATATTGTTAGAGATACCTATAACTAATGATTGCGCAATAAGAGGGAAAGTTTTAATGAAAACAACTTTAGTGTAAGTTTATTCTCAAAAATATAGATATGAAAAGAGCAGACTTACTATAAATTATTTTTCGGATTGATTTATTGCAAAATCTCCCTCTAAGAAGATACTACGGCTTAAACAAATTATATTTATTTTAGAAAATTAGAAATTTCTTGAAATAAAAGTGCACCTTATAAATGAAAATTTAATTATAATTTAGGTATTTTTTATTATAACCTTTTTATTATAGATCAAGATTAATATAAGTTTAAACAATACGAGACCATTACCTATTTTTATAAATTAATTTTATTAAATTGGAAATGTTAAATATATGAAAATAACACAGGGTTAGTATATTACAGTCCTGTATTATATAAGCACGAAGTTCACTCAACCTGGGATTACTAACAAAGCAGGCATTCATTATTGTGGAAAAGATGTTTTATTTTTTTAATTATAATACCTTATAATAATAACTAATACAATAGTGATACTAGTTTAATTTTGTATTAGTTTGGGAAAAGCTCTGCAGGAAATTTCAAATTGATAGCAATGCAACATAATGACTTCTATGTGTCAAACACAGAGAATTTGTTTACCAAATATATTTGACGATGATCGTAATTGTTATGAAATGCTGCCATGTCTCTGTAGCTGTACATTTTTTAACAATCGCCAATAAAAATCAAATATACACATTAAAACTATCTCTCGCACCAACCATTAATGTCTATCTAATTATGTATGTTTTAAATTTAAATATCTGTTATTTGCCACTGCGTTCAGTAGTTTGTTCTAGTTACATAAGATCACTGTAACACAACACAATTACTTTTTCTTTCTCTTCAGTCTCCTGTTGACCAATAGTGAGATGGACTCTGGATTAACGTATTTCTAAAGTCTTACCTCGTGGTTTTGAACAAAGCATGGTAAGCGATGGATGTCCTCATTATGGTGCGTTTATTATGTTGCGCAATACTTTGTTTTGAAACGTCTGTATTTTTAATAAATTTGCACACCCCCACACTTGTGTGCCATACAGCCAAACAGATTTTAAAAGCTGACTATAAATTTAGGTTTTGTTGTATATGGACAGTTAGAATTTTCTGCCTATTAACCAATACCGCTGTTTATATTTTTAACCCAATTCTTCTTGAAAATAAAAATAAAATAAAACAGTAACTTTGTTTTACCACTTTATTCACATGTAATAGTGACCGCGGTTTCGACATACAATGTCATTATCGAACTGCAAAAGTTACAGGCCTACATAGATCTTATAAATGGGGGTGGTTTATGATGTTATTTAAAATTACTACTATATACGTAACTATTATATACAACATTGGAAAAGAGGTGTATATATATAAGATCTAACTGGTCGTTAAGAACAATATCTATTGTGTTATTTCTGCTTTTAAAAATTTCAATTGACTCTAAAAGAGATTTAATTTACGACCCTTCTCGGCCAAATGCAATATTTTATGATGACCAAATGTATGCCTTTCTGTAATAAGATGGTTTGCGAATGTAGAATCTGTCTTCTTTAGTTTATATGACCTCATGTGTTCTTTTACCCGTATAATAAAACTTCGACCAGTCTGACCTATATATACACTTTTACAAACATTACAATATAATTTGTACACTCCTGATTTATTATTGATATCTGTTTTTGGTTTTGCGTTAAAAATGAAATTACTTGTTTTTACATATGGTTTGTAACGCAAAACCAAAAACAGATATCAATAATAAATCAGGAGTGTACAAATTATATTGTAATGATTGTAAAAGTGTATATATAGGTCAGACTGGTCGAAGTTTTATTATACGGGTAAAAGAACACATGAGGTCATATAAACTAAAGAAGACAGATTCTACATTCGCAAACCATCTTATTACAGAAAGGCATACATTTGGTCATCATAAAATATTGCATTTGGCCGAGAAGGGTCGTAAATTAAATCTTTTAGAGTCACTTGAAATTTTTAAAAGCGGAAATAACACAATAGATATTGTTCTTAACGACCAGTTAGATCTTATATATACACCTCTTTTCCAATGTTGTATATAATAGTTACGTATATAGTAGTAATTTTAAATAACATCATAAACCACCCCATATATTTTTGTGTCATTTATAAGATCTATGTAGGCCTGTAACTTTTACAGTTCGATAATGACATTGTATGTCGAAACCGCGGTCACTATTACATGTGAATAAAGTGGTAAAACAAAGTTATTGTTTTATTTTATTTTTATTTTCAAAATGAATTACCACAAAGTTACGGCTACCAGTATCAATTCTTCTTTCTTTATTTAACATGCTATTTCCAACAAAGTTTTATATTGAGGGTTGTACCCAGATACTGGGCAGTATTTCCATATTATACTATTACTATTTTTATGTTTTCGTTGGCAAAGTACAAATATGTTGACTTTTGCTCATTTAATTTGATGTTCTATTATGTTTTCCGATGGTGTACATGCTTTCCATATTCTCTCAAGTAATTGCACTTTATCTTTATCTTTTGCTAGCATGGCATTATCATCTGTGAAGGTGGCAATTGCAATGTCATTCGAGTGCAGGGCATTCGCTCTATGCAGCAGACCTCAAGCCTTTATTTCTCCCAAACAAGAATAAAGATTCTACGACATTTTGTCTAAGTATTTGTTCTTGATATTTATGTCATTTTGTTTTCTTAAATACTGTTGGCCTTTATTTTGTTCTTGTTCTAAAATTTGGCGATTGAAAACTGTTTTACTTCAACAAAGAAACAATGCCACAATATGTACAAAATACAGAGTCCGGCAACGAAGCGGGGCCGGAAGATTACACGCGTATTTGACAGTTAGTCAAATATTTAGTTATCGGATATCCTTTCGTACAATCAAGCGCACGTTTTAAAAATATTTTGTTTTATACAGGCTGTTCCAGATGGAAATGCCAGACTAAAGTTGCATTTTTTTTAATGGAACACCCTGTTATTAATAGATAAAATGATCCGCGCTTGAAAGCTGGTTACATCGATATAATGTTGTATGGGTCTAAAGTTGATAGTTTCTGTGTAAATAATTATTTTACTTGATAAATTGATACATTTAAGTAGGCTATTCTGCATAAGGAAAATCAAAAGATCCGAAACCAATAAATAGAATATTTTCTAATAGTATGCACTTTCGTTGCTACGTGAAATAAATTCTGCAACTGCTCGCGTTATACAGGCTGTTCACAATTTCGCAAAATCGAAGAAATCTCGTAATTTTTAAATGGAACACCCTGTATATTTTTAGCTCATTGAAGAGCCCTTTTACTACGCTTTCTATTGATACCTCATTTGATGCACCTAGGATGGATCATTTGCTAATTATTTCTTTTTAGAGTTGAATTAATGAAAAATGCTTGTAGTAGCTAATTTGCGCTTTTAAACCTTCTGTAAGATCGGATATCGGATATTCAGGATCAGGATTAAGTTATCTGGTGTTAGTTTAATAAAAAAATTGCACTAATTAATTTGTATTTTAAAGAATTTTGTATAACCAACTATTTTACGAATACCTAATATGAAACAATACATACCTAATTAGCTTAACATAAATCGAAATCATGTAGGAAAGAATCAAGTACGAGTAGTATTAAAAGTTTACACTATTTTAAATAAATACTAATTATTAACCACAACATCAAATTTAATTAACAAAAGTAGTAGCACAGTAAGTAAAAATAAAGTAAATGTAAATAGTAAATGCAAATCAATCAAAGAAAACTTTCAAATGTCCTTCCATGTCTCTCAATACATAAATGAAGCCGCCTGGTGAAATTCTGTTGAACATGCTGTAATGTTTCTTGGCGAACATTTCTAAATGCCTCTCTTATGGGTTCCATCATATTTTCCCTTGTTGTAGGAACTTCCACATAAACTAGAGCCTTGACATATCCCCAAAAGTAGAAGTCCAAGACAGTAAGATCTGGACTTCGTGGAGGCCAAGCGATTGGACCACCTCGTCCTATCTATTTGTCTTCCTTCCATCGCCCTAGAAACTCCCTAACGTTAAGGCTGTAATGAGCAGGTGCACCATCGTATTGCAACCAGAAAATTTGTCGGGTGTCAGCATCTACATGCTCAAGTAAATTAGGCAGTTCGTTCTGCAAAAATGCCAAATACGTATCGCCTGTAACGGTTCCATCGAAAAAGTACGGCCTAATGATATATGGACCAAGTATACCTCCCCAGACGTTAAGAGACCATCTATTCTGATCGTCTACATGACGTATCCAATGCGGGTTTTCTGTTGCATAATAATGCATGTTATGTTTATTTACCGCCCCATTACTTTTGAAAGTAACCTCATCGCTAAACAAAATCTTTTTTAAAATATTTGGCATTTCTCGCATTTTATTTAACAATCAACCGCAAAAATGTTCTTTTAATGAAATCATCACCATGCAATTCCTGATTTAATTCCATATGGTACGTATGATACTTATGACTTCTTAAAATTCTTCGTACGCTCCTATCTTCAATAGCTGTTACCTTTGAAATACCGTCTATACTTATATGTGGATTTTCCTGTATTGTTAATAATACGGCCAATTCGCTTTTTTCAATGATTACCGGCTTATTTATTTCTCTCTTCTTGTAGGTTACACTACCAGTTTCTGTAAATCTCTCTAATAGCCTTTCAAATGCTTTCGGTCTTGTCTTTCTTTCAAGGTTTGGAAATCTCTCTGCATATACCCTACTTGCTAGAAGACAATTTCTTGTACACTCCCCAAGAATAAATATCATATTCACCATTTCTTGAATACTAAAATTAGTCATTATAGGAATTTCTTTTAAAGATTGAACGAAATACTGTGTAAGATTGAACAAAATTTTTTGACAACTTGGTTATGAAGTATACAAGCTTAAAACTGACACCAGATAACTTGATCAGCAGTGAATCTATTGAAAATGCTACATTACTTTATATTAATTTAATGTTTGCTTTCACCGCTGAGTGAAAATCAACTGTTTCTCGTACTTAATGAGGTTTCTTCTTGTTATAGACCATTTATGGATAATTTGTTGAATATCCGATCTTACAGAAGGTTTAAAAGCGCAAATTAGCTACTAAAAATACAAGCATTTTTCATTAATTCGACTCTAAAAAGAAATAATTAGCAAATGATCCATCCTAGGTGCATCAAATGAGGTATCAATAGAAAGCGTAGTAAAAGAGCTTCTCAATATACAGGTTGCTCCATTTAAAAATTACGAGATTTCTTAGATTTTGCGAAATTGTCAACATCCTGTATAACGCGATCAGTTGCAGAAATTAATTCACGTAGCAACGAAAGTGCATACTAGTAGAAAATATTCTATTCTATTGGTTTCGGATCTTTTGATTTTCCTTATGCAGAATAGCCTACTTAAATGTATCAATTTATCAAGTAAAATAATTATTTACACAGAAACTATCAACTTTAGACCCATACAACATTATATCGATGTAACCAGCTTTCAAGCGCGGATCATTTTATCTATTAATATACAGGTTGTTTCATTTAAAAAAAATGCAACTTTAGTCTGGCATTTCCATCTGGAACAGCCTGTATAATACAAAATATTTTTAAAACGTGCGCTTGATGGTACGGAAGGATATCCGATGACTAAATATTTGACTAACTTTCAAATACGCGTGTAATCTTCCGTCCCCCTTCGTTGCCGGACCCTGTATACTCTATATCTTTTGGCATATATGTAATTACAACCGTATACAACATCACTTGTTACTGTTAAAAATAAGTAGTCATATATAATTAATAATGAAAGTTTTTGGTTCCTATAGATCATCTAAGCGTAATGTAAATATAATAAATACAAATTCTAGTTCAAATTCATATTCATACACAAAAGTGTATAGGGTAATTTAAGGAAATTCCTGCATTTACCTTAGCAACATGAAATGAATCGGAAATCAGGAGTCACACCTGCCTAATGTGTGTAAAACACTGTTCTACGAAACATTAGTATAATACATTTTTTTGTTGGACAACATAAGCAAGCGAAATGTTATTCAAGAAATAAAGATAGAAGTAATAAGATCTCTCCCATTATACTTATAGTAACAGTAAAAACTAACAGAAGAATGCGTTTAAAATTTGCAAACAGTTCTTATATCTTTTGTATACTAACCACACCCTCGAACCAAAGTAAAGTGAGCTATTCTATCCGGATAAAAGACATAGTTTAGCGTAGCCCAGTAAAAGTTTGGAGAAAAAATTCGCGAGTTACTACTACATATATGGCGATGGATCAGTGGCAGCATGAGGAAACTTTTCAGTATACTTTTAGACGTCACAAAAAGTATATTGATATTGTGATAAAAGAAACGACGAAGGAATTATAGAGAAGGCAGCAATGTAAATTTAATCAATATTTACAAAAATTAGCGAACTCAACCGAATAAGCATATCCTTCATCCGTCTATCAGTCATATACGATAGATTCCTGAAAATGGTATTTTAATGCAAAATATATTCAAATAACTCCAAACAAAAAAAAAATTAATAGCGAATGAAGTAGAAGACTGTTTTACTTTTTTTATAAGTAAAAATGACACTAAAGACTATTAAGGAGAGGAAATAGAACGATACTGAATAAACTACTAACGAGTAAGGAAGTACAAAGTAAATTAAAGCAAGGCCTATAAAAACGACCCGTAAAATTCTATAGAAATCACAAAATTGGATATTAACTAAATATAGTGAGCAGGCAAATATGAAGTATGCTATTAAGAACAATTTATGAACTCACAAAAGAAACTGCACACTATACCGCATTCAATCTAAAAAAGAAACTGATGGCGCTGCAAATTGCATAAAATAAATATTGTAATTTTAAACAAGTAGAACATATTCGAACTTCAGTCCCTTAATAGCTCAATGGTTAAGAGCGTCGTCCAGCAAACAAAAGGACGTAGGTTTGAATCCTGCATAAGGGCGATTTTTTTTTCAGCAAAAAATTTTTTTTTTTATTACTAAAAGTAACAGCTATTTAAATTAATTGATCTCCATATTTCATTTAGTTACCTAAATTATAATTAAAATTGTGTACAATATATGTTTTTAATGTTAAAAATCGTAGATATAATATCAATTATACAAATGGAAATCAATTTTGCTTTTTATAGAAATATAGGTGAGGTCAGGAATTACTATGTAAGTGTGAACTAAATGTTTCTGAAGGTATTCTTAATGCTAATATACTGCTTCAGAAACAAAGATAAACAACAAAAGGAATAAAATCACAGGATTTTACTAGGTAATAGTTTAAGTAAATAAATCCAAATATTACTTCTTTTAGTAATTTTGTAATGAAAATATTCTTTATTGTATACTATTTCATTTTTTTCAAGAAATTTAAATACGGAGGCTTGCTTCGATGCTTATATTATTAACCAAACTAAATAAAATTGATTCAAAATCAACTAACTCTTTAGTTTTTTTACATGGTTATTTATGACGTGGCCAACGATGTATTTTTAAATTGCGGTATGTATTTACAAAAAACTTATATGTTTAATTCTTAATATATACCTACCATATACTATATACATTTACTATATATATTTTATCCGCAGTTTATTCGTACTTCTCAAAAGAACAGTATTTTTTTTGCTATATGTCAGAGATATTGCTAGACTGTGAAATCGATCGTTGTAAATTAAAAACATCCATATTTGTCAATACTAGAAAGTAGTTATTCTAAGTCCTTACTGTATTAAATACTAGACGAGAATCAGCTGAACGTTATTCACATATGGTTAGAATTGGTTTTATGTGTTCTACTTGAAATATTTTATTAATGCTTTTTGAGAAAGTCCTTAATTTGTATTTAATTTCTAAATCTGCATAAGGCATTGTAATTACATACATTCAAGACACTGAGCATTAACAAAAGTAGAACTTACGAATTTTTCTAGTTTTATCATTTATTTTCCTAACAATGTAACTTCTATTTAAAATGTTATATATTATTAATGAATGTATTTTACCAATATGATACATCTAATTAATAAATATCACTGTCTCTATAACATACTCTTTAAATTACTTTTATGAATCGAATCTTCGAATTGATTTCATGTTAAAATATTAAAGCAAAACCACGTAATTATTCTTGGCTTTATTAATTAAATATTACACAATCTTTGTTCTGTATAAACAAAATTCTAATTTTATTACAATTCTAATAGCAAATAAAAATTTAATATAAAAGTCCCTGAAAAAGATATATTATTAAGATAAATAATGTCACATTCGAAAAGTCTTAATTAAAAACTCGTGCATTAAAATTTACAGCTAATTTGTAGCTTTTTCAGTAGTCTCTAGATTATTTACTGATATTGAATAAATCAATGAATTCATTTTTATTACATTATTGAATTTTCAAAACCTAATTATCCTCGACGAATTAGTTTATTATGCAAAAATAAAATAGTTTCCAAACATAACTGTTTAGAAATCACGATTCCATTATCATGAGTAGATGATTGTTTTTAGATCTATGATTTTCACAATTATAAAAGTACATTTTCGCAATTACGAAATATTATTTTCTCATTTGCATAAATGACTTATGTATCATAGTATCATAAGTATCGTAAATTACTCTTTGCTGACGACCTGAAGCTTCACCAGAATATTACTGGTGACAATTGTATCTTTCTGCAAAAACAGATATACTTAATGCCTAGTGTATTGCCAATAAGCTGGATATGAATGTGAAAAGTGTAAGTGCAATGTTCTAACCTATACTCGAAAGACAATCCATACATATTTTACTGCTGTTATAACGACTCACCTTTAAACCGTTCCACATCTATTAAAGACTTAGGTTGTAATGGTGTTCTGCCTTGGAGTGATAATTAAAACAAATAATCGCAATTAAAATAATAGCTGTGAATTAACATCAAATTTGGCGAAGTTAAGGTAAACATGCTTGTGTATGCAACTTAACCTGCCCACTTGAAGCTTCTCCACACTCGGCGGTAGTGGGCAATTGCTAGAAGCAATGACAGCTTGGACAGATTAGAGATATGTTGAAAAGGAACCAAATGTGGGTATTTGAACGAGTGTAGTGAAGGGGAATCTTATATAGACTAGTCTAACTTTTATTATATTTTTTGAATATTTTTATTTTGTTTTGTAATGTAATAATGCAAAATTGAATATTCTTCAAATTATGCATTGTTCATTATTCATTTTATAATTTCCAAATAAAAGAAATGCAGGATAAGCTTTTCTTTTTATTTATTTTATTTATAAGTACATATAATAAATTTCAGCGAAGAACACAAGTTATATAAATGTTCTGTGCATATACATATTTGTGAAGATATAAATTTCACATAAATATTTAACATTTTTGATCGTGAAATTATGTAAACATTTCTATGATTTCATTCAAATTATATATAATCTACATATGAAAATTATTTTCTCGAAATTTACTTTATAACTAGAGATGTTATTTTTCCCACACTGCAGAGTGCTACTCAGTACAAGTTAATATGTTTAGTATAGTAGTAATCAGTCACATCATAACCAGTAATATCAGGTACAAGAACCTAAGAAATTCAATTTACTAACGTAGTACATATAATTTCCCATTTTCCAATATTTTATAAAATTTGGATTTCCAGTGATACCTATCCGCGCAGTGTTGTCACGCATGGCTATCATATGATATATGATATCTGCTTGTCATCTGTCAGTCACCGTTTCATATTATTATTGTTCATTTTATTTTTCTCATTTTATGGATATGGAGAATGGTTCGAAAATCAGCTGCTTAAAAATTTAGAAAGCCCTTCAGTTATTATTATGGATAATGCAAGCTATCATACGACAATAATAAATAAATCGCCTACTTCATCTTCGACAAAACACCAAATTCAGGAATAGTTAACTAACAATAAAATCAACTTCGACAAGACAGCATTAAAAATACAGTTACTGGAGTTGGTTCGACTGTTAGTACACTGCACGACATATAAAACCCGTACACTAACATATTATCAATGTAAACCAGGCTTAATCAAATTTGACATGTCTTATTTGTCATGTCAAATTTGCAATGAATGTATAACCTATGAAGTCTATAAGTGACAATATGAATATATTTGTCCTGTTTACACAACTTAAAAACGCTGATTTTATGCTCATAAGAGTTGTACAGGTTTTATATGTCGCGCAGTGTACATAAAATAATTACTGAATTTAGTTCAAATAGTTAATAGGTTTTATTTGAAGGTATAAGCAGTCACCTATTTATGAAGCCGATGAATTAGCCGATGAAATACGGCCACACAGTTCTTCGACTGCCTCCATATCACTGTATTTTTAACCCTATAGAATTAATTTGGGGAATTACAAAAAGATATTACTCTAGTAATATAGGTAAATATGGTAGGACTAATGAAAGTTGTAAAAAGTTGTGGCAAGAAGCACTAAATCAAGTAACTGCTGATGCATGAGCTAATAGTGTGACACACACTGAATCTGAGATTTAAAAAATGGTGGGATAGGTAAGTGGGATTTGACCAAAATGATATCGCACCTTTCATAATTAATTTAGAAAAAGAGGAAGATGATGTTTTAAGCTCAAGCGATTAACCCTTTTTGTCTACAATTGTTGACAAATTAGAGCAACTCAGAACTATTTGACGTTTACTCATATGAATATTTTTTTTTCGTGGAAACAAGAATAAAAATAAAATCTAGAATCTTAAATCTAGAATCTTAATGTATTTAGAGCTAAAGAACTAACTATTCTGGTTGATATTGAAAATTCATGACATAGAAATAGTGGTTTTAGATTTATAAGTTACGATTGCATTTTTACCTTTTTATCATAGATTTATTTATGAATTCTTTTGTTTCAGTGAAAATACTTGTGAAATTAAGAGCCAATATAGTGTTTTGATTTTAATATCTATTTGACTTTATATTCCACCATATTTACTTGCTTTAGAGGCACATTACTAGTCAACTTCGAATGCAGCACGAATTATTACCTGTACCTAAGAGAAGTTCGTAAGTGTAATGTGATAAAAACTATATTCTATTGTTTAATATAACGTACGTACTGCTATATTATATCGTGATTATTAATACTGATAGTAATAAACTATTTCCATTCTTTCCGTTTTTTATTCTAAAACATTGATATTATATTTACTAATTTTGCAAAATAAAAGTACTAACATATTATCAATGCAAACTGAATATTTCTGAATATAGAGTGACAAATACATATACAATATTAACATTCAAAACAGTTTAAGGTATAACCTAAATGCCATCTGTAAAAAAAAAATTTTAAGTTTATAAATGTATTATAACTAGAGAACGGATGCAATTTCCATAAAACGCAATCGGCAATTGGAATTATGTATAACGTCGCTCAGTACATCCCGGCGTAATTCAATGAAGTATTTGTTTGACTTACTCGGACACCTGGTCTCGCCGCGATAACAATGAACAAGGCAGCTATTGTATTCCGAGAATATAGTGCTTTTTAAAGTGTTTTCATGAGCGTAGATAGAAGCGGGGTTTTTATAATGTATTTTATTTACTAGTTTATATTTCGTAAGATAAATATAAAGTGCTGTGAGTAAGTTTCTTGTTTTCATAGTTTTAACTGTTAATTACATCGTAATTTTTGTGATAGATCCTGTTTAATATCGTTTGATTGAATCTATTTCTACCAATTATTTCGACGTAAGAGTGTGCATTGAATTTCGTTCAGTTTCAATAACTTACGCACACATTTTTAGTTTTCATTTATTTAGATCTAGAGCATTGTTTAAGTTACTTTTTCAGACATGATATGGAAGAATGTCGATAACGGCATTGTAAAACAATGGCGAGTTGGATTGACGGTCATACTGATTGTATGTCCATTGTCAGTGATTCCGAAATTTATTACAAAATCCGTAAAATATCGTCAAAAATTCGTCACTTAGGATCGCAAACACATCTGAACTCTGTAAAACTTTTATGGCGGCTAATATTCCATTAAATAAACTTAGCAATCCCACTTTGAAAATATTTCTGAAAAATATACTGGTCGAAATGTTCCTGATGAATCAACTTTACGCAAATATTATGTTTCTAGGTACTATACGAGAACAGTAGAACGCATTAGAAGCCATCTTTTAAATCAATACATATGGATAAGCGCCGACAAAACGGTGGATATGTTTGGACGCTGTGTGGTAAATGTTGTAGCTGGTGTACTACATCCAACTATTCCCTATAACTCATATGTAATAGCAACAAGTGTTATAAATAGAGTTGATGCGGAAACAGTTGCTGAAACCATTAAGGAGAATATGCCAAAAATGCTTCATTCGGACGCCACATACAAAGAAAAAATACTTTTATTTGTCAGTGATAGTGCTGCATATATGTTCAAAACAGGCAGACTATTGAAGAAAACATATCCTAATATGCTGCATATTACTTGTGTAGCACATGCTCTCCACATAATCTGTGAATATATCAGAGACACTTTTCCGGAAGTTGATAGACTTGTATCGCTTTTAAAAAAGTTTTCAGAAAAGCACCAATGAGAGTAGCTATTTTCAGGGAAAAATTTCTATCTCTGTCACTGCCTCCCACTCCAGTAATAACTAGATGGGGAACATGGCTGGAAGCTACTAGTTATTATGCTGAGAATTTCGATAGTCTAAAACATTTCGTAACACTGCTAAAGGAGGATGCTAGAAGTATTGGTGAGTGCAAGGAGCTCACACAAATCCCAAATTTAAAAAATCAGTTGTACTTTCTTCACGAACACTTTGGAAAATTGACAAAACTAATCACTTATTTTGAAAATCGAAATCTCAAATTAAATGACGGATTAACCACATTAGATGTGGCTGTTAATAATTTGAAAAGTATTCCAAGTGACTTCGGATGTGGCCTTCGGCAAAAGTTTGAAGCAATTCTTAATAGAAATCCAGATTTAATTACATTGCAGCAATTATGTATGGAGACAATTCCACAAAATCTAACGGCTAAATATGAAGAAATAAAAGAATATTTCCAGTATGCACTTATAACCAGTTGCGATGTAGAAAGGACGTTTTCTATTTATAAGGATGTACTTAATTCAAAGAGAACAAAATTGACAGAAGAAAACCTTGAGAAACTATTGCTAGTCAATATTCAATAGTCAATACTCCTTTACTCAACTTGAACTACAAAATGAACAAATAAAAATGTTCCAATTGTAGAAATAAAATTAAAAACTTTAAAAATACAACTTTTCAACAAATGTATTTCGTAATTTTATAGATCAACACCCGTTTGTTTTCCAATTATATAAATAAAATTAATTAATAAATATGTATTTCGTAATTTTAGATAGATAGATCACCACCAGTATGTTTTCCAATTATATAAATAAAATTAAAAACTTTATAAATACAACTTTTCAACAAATAAATATGTATTTCGTAATTTTATAGATCAGCACACGTTCGTTTTCCAATAATATAAATAAAATTAAATATTTTAGAAATACAGCCTTTCGCCAGTATTGCACTGGGCTTTGCGTCATGTGGTAAGCGTGTCCGTTCTCTAATTATAACCTATAAACCAAATGAAAATTATTTTCAAGATGTAAACAATAAATTTGTCAACGTTGTGTGACGCACATTGATGACGCAACTACGTCCTTATCATAATTTAATGCACGCGCGTTCCTCACGTTTTCCATCCATTATAATAATCACTGCAATTCACAATTACCGCTTTACGCAATCGCACGTAACCTAGCGAAAACAGCGCCTATCACATTGACGTAGAGTGGACCAATCCGGAGCGATATTGGTAAATATTTCATATAAAAGCCGAAAAACTCCAATAATTTATCAATTTATATATATACATATAATACATAATTTGTATACCAATTTTGTATAATACAAAAGTATTTTTAATAATATATTGTAATGACTCATCTCTGGACGTTTTCTAGACAGATTTGGAACATATGAACGAGATATATAAGCCGCGTCGAAGAAGGGATAGACGTTCATTGAATCCTACAGTCTCGCGAAGTACATAAATATAGTTACATAAATATAGAATACATAAATGTACTTATTGTTGTTAATAGTTAGTTTTAGATTATTATACGTTTTAATATTAATATAGTGTGTGTGTCTAAAGTTATTGTTAGTTTTATTTAAGAACCCGAAAAGACAAACGTTACAGTGGTATTCAGGTGTGGACTAAGTAATAAATAATAAACTAAGTAGACAATTAAGTGTTAATTAAGTATTCGTTTAAATAAATATACAGTGCGGAAAGACGTTATTTTAAATATCGTGATGGCCAACACAATGAAACTGACTGAATTAAAAGTGTCCGAGTTAAAACGAGAATTAGAAGAGAGGGATGAGGATACAACTGGCAAAAAGTCGATCCTCCAGCAACGGCTTCGCAATGTGTTGATCCAAGAAGGCGAGGATCCAGAGAATTATGTCTTTCAAGTTCCAGGCGGAGATGCTGACGTGAATTCGCTGTTTATGAAACTAGAACAAATGGAACAGAACAATCTGGATAGTGCGAAAAATATGGAACAACGATTAATAGAGAATGCGCAAATTCAAATGCAACAAATGGAGCAGAAGAACCTGGAAACTTCTGGAAACTTAGCGAAAACTCTAGAACAAATGGAACAGAAGAACCTGGAAACTTCTGGAAATTTAGCAAAAACTCTAGAACAAATGGAACAGAAGAATCTGGATAGTGCGAAAAATATGGAACAGCGTCTAATAGATTCGCAAGTACAAATGCAACAAATGGAACAAAGAAACCTAGAAACCGCTAGAATCCTCGAGAAAAATCTGGAAAAAAAAATTACTAGAAAATTCTAGAAACTTCGAAAAAAGTCTGGAACAAGTGGAGAAAGTTCTAGAACAGCGATTGGCGGAAAAATCAGAAGCGTTAAAAGAAGAGGTTTTCACAGCTGTAGAGGAGAAAATTGGAGAACATTCTAGACTTTTAGAGGCAATAATGATTGAGATGAAATTACCCGCTACCACGAGTCATTCTGATCCCAAGCAGGTCAACGAAGAAGTCATACCGCGGCCCATCGAAATAAAAGAAGAATTTGTGGCTATTTCAAAGACCAGAATCAAGCCGCCAACCTTTGATGGAAAGACGTCATGGGCAACTTACCTGACGCAATTCGAAGCGGCCGCAGAAGCAAACGCATGGTCTTCTGCCGAGAAGGCGACTGCTTTAGTCATAGCATTAAGGGGTGATGCTAGTGATATTTTACAGACATTGCCTCCTGAGGAACGTAAAGATTATTCTCAACTCATTAAACGCTTGGAGATGAGATATGGCCATGCACATTTGGAGCAAGTATACCATACCCAACTGAAGAATCGATCACAGAAGAAAGGCGAGAATCTTCAGGAATTTGAGGCAGATATTGCTCGTCTAGTTCGACTTGCATATCCGATGGCGCCAGATAATTTCATGGAACACCTAGCGGTCCAGACATTCATAGATGGTCTCCGGGATATTGATACGCAGCAAGCATTAAGGTTGGCAAGACCGAAAACCTTGATCGATGCTTTGGCGCACGCGCTTGAGTTTGAGACTGCAAAGCAAGCCTCTCGGAACCATGCTCGTGTCTGCACTGTTGACAAGCAGGAAAATGAGGAGTTCATGGAGCAGGTGGTTAGTAGAGTTCTAAACCAGATCAAATCAAATAAAAGAGTACTGCGATGCTGGAATTGTGGAGAGATTGGTCACGTTCGGAGTAAATGTGGTAAGGTGGCCAAGAAAGCATCGTCTGAGCAGCAGGAAAACTAAAGCGGGTCGATGAGCGAGGGCAATCATCGATCCAGCATCAGGAAGCCCCAAAGACGCCTGGCCAAGTCGCATCCCTGCAACATCAAACCAACGGCCTGTATGTGGACGCAGTTATGGAAAGAAAGACCTATGCTTGCTTGCTAGATACTGGATCGACGAAAACCATAGTGCGACCCGATTTAATTCCCAGAAATAAAAAGTTATTTTCTAGCAAATGGAGACTTAGGACAGCAACAGGAGGAGCAGCTTCTGTGGCAGGTGAAATAGATGTCAACTTTATCATAGGACCAACATCAATCCGACATCGTGTTCTCGTAGCTGACATAGAAGAACAAATAATCTTGGGATTAGACATCATGAACACCTACGGCTTCCAGTTAAATATGAAAGAAGGCACTTTAAAAATAAATAATGAGGAATTGTTTCTTCATGGAAAAAATTGTGGGAGTGTACAAGTAATTACAGCAGAGAATGTTGTTCTGGATGCAAGAAGTGAGACATTTTTGACGGCGTGTAAGGAAGGTGATTATTTGGACGGAAATGTTGCAATGTTGGAACCAAAGGCTGATGATGACGAGGTGGGTCGAGGAATAGTAGTTGCCAAAATGCTGGTTAAGACTCAGAAGACTGTACCGATAAGGGTAATGAATGTAAACCATTACCCTGTTTCATTGAAGAAGGGTACTATTTTGGGGTGGTGTTCACCAGTGTCGGCCGTCGTTCATCATATAGAGGCGAAGAAGAATGGATTCGTGCAGGTTTCTGAGAAATTGTCCAAGATAATCGACTCCGCCTGTCAAGGTTTGAGCAAGAAGGAACAAAATCAAGTTAAGGACCTAATCAAGCATTATGAAGACGTCTTCGAAACTGAGACTGGTACGAAAGGTAAAACCAATATTGTAATGCACAAAATAAATACCGGCGATGCAAGTCCAATTCGACAAGGACCAAGAAGGTTACCACTGGCAAAACGTGAGGAAGCCAAGCAAATTATACAAGATATGGAAGGCCAAGGAGTAATTGAACCATCGAATAGTCCATGGGCTTCACCAGTGGTCCTTGTCAGAAAGAAGGATGGATCTACCAGATTCTGTGTGGACTATCGTCGTCCAAATAGTAAATGAAGGACAGCCCATATTTTATTTGGTCACGAAAGAACTGTCAAGCCTGAAGCCAACCTATCGTGCCTTATGGGAGGCCCTGGCCCACTTACGCGAACAAATGTTACAGCAAGACATTCTGAAATTAGCAGTTCCAAAATTGGGTTGTGGATTAGACCGCCTGGACTGGAGAATTGTAAGGAGCATGTTGGAAGTAATCTTCCGACATACTGGCATGGAAATTCTGGTATGCAGCTACCGGATTGAATATTCCTGTCCATCCAGGCAAGATAAGACCGTGGACTGTTATTTCGATATGACGTCGCAATGTAACAAAGGCCCTACCTGTCGATTTCGTCATCGTTCAAGGAGACCAAAGCATGACATGTTTCGGGACGAAACTTCATTTTTAAGAAGGGGGCAATGTAATGACTCATTCGATGACGCGAGGCGCGTCATCGCTCTGGACGTTTTCTAGACAGATTTGGAACATATGAACGAGATATATAAGCCGCGTCGAAGAAGGGATAGACATTCATTGAATCCTACAGTCTCGCGAAGTACATAAATATAGTTACATAAATATAGAATACATAAATGTACTTATTGTTGTTAATAGTTAGTTTTAGATTATTATACGTTTTAATATTAATATAGTGTGTGTGTCTAAAGTTATTGTTAGTTTTATTTAAGAACCCGAAAAGACAAACGTTACAATATAATAGTATTAAAAATGGGGTGTGAAGAACACAATACAAGTTCATATGTATTTTTGAATGTATCTTCTCCAAAGACGTAGATACGTATTTCACATTTCTACATGATTATCAATACGCCCCTGTTGGAGAAGAGACACATTCAACAAACATAACTACCTTGCTATCTCGCTGATATTATTAAGACAGAGCGTGAAGGAATATTCAACGCTGTCTATATAATAATCGCAGAACTAGCCGTGGTGTTCCTTATAGTCGGTAACCACCGTATCTATAAAAAACTGTATTATCCTGTCTTCACTACTTGTCGGCGTAAACCGAATACGTATATAACAACATAATTTGAAACATACTTGAGTAAGTAAAACCTACCAATTTTGTATAATACAAAAGTATTTTTAATAATATATAATATTATTAAAAATGGGGTGTGAAGAACACAATACAAGTTCATATGTATTTTTGAATGTATCTTCTCCAAAGACGTAGATACGTATTTCACATTTCTACATTTCAACGTCTTTGGAGTTTTTCGGATTTTATGTGAAATATTTACCAATATCGCTCCGGATTGGTCCACTCTACTTATCACACACACTTCATAGACATACCTCTCACCATTTATCGGCGCGCGCCGGTATTATTTTGATTTCTTGTGCTACAGACATCAATCCGGGAACATCTGGATCGCACCTCGTATAAATAATAACCTCGTGATAATGATTACTATTATTTTTTCTTACCTAATGTAATAAATGTTTACTTCATCGTCAAATGGTTGACATATTTTCCATAATATGCATTTTACCATTATATCTGAAAATAATAATTTAAATATTACTATAAAGCAATGGAAAACAATAGGTACAATTTGATACTTTCTTCATTTATCTTTTTTTTTTTTACTAGAATAAGAACAATATATTAATGTAAATTTTTGATACTACTTATAATTAAAGTAAAACACAATTAGTAATCCATTACATACATAGTTCTTTTTATGTAGAAAAAAATCATACGCATATTTCAGAAACGGAAAAAGATTCTCATGTAACCTTCATAATTTCTATAAATGTTACTGCCAACATGAACATATATCATCACATGCAACACATTAAAATGAAGAATACTAAAGTGTTCTCTTCCCTTCGGCCTGTTCGTTCAAAGGTATGTTTGGAATAACAATTAAAACCTATAGAATCGCGTATTTGGTAATCTGTGGCTTAGACAAGAATATCTTTATAGCGACGTCGAATTTGGTTAACTTAATTCCTCGACATTGTCGACATTTTATAAAACAAATATTAATATTATTAAACTCATTATGTTAGGTTTTTGAGTGTATATTTAGAATTCTGCCAACGAATCTAAAAACTATAAATAGTAACTAATTTTTTGTCATACATTTATTATACATTGCTATTATGCCGCATAAGTATATGTACAAAATTTGAATATAGGCAACATATCTTTCTCAACTTACAATCTTTGTAATATACATACGTGGATTATTAGATTAGGATATATTTTAAACTAATATATAATCAAATACAGTTGGGTGTGTTTTAGAAATACAGTACAACCTGTCGGCCACCAATGAAGGAAACAATATTAATCCAGTCATTCTGTCCGAAAATAAGCCGTGAATTAAAACGAGATCCCATCAAGGCAAATATTTTTATATGTTGTTGGGGGGACGGGGGTCAGAAGTGCCTAATTTGAAGTTCTCGACAAACCCTTGTGACTATTTTCCTCTATTTAGAAAATAAGGGTGGATTTTTTTTTTCCGTTGTAACTCGGCTCCTCGTCGTTCTACGGGGAAGTTGTATTATTACTTTTTGTTCCATTTTTATTCTCTACAATTTGTGTCATATAACTTTTTCACCTAACATCATCCGTTCTCGAGATGTCGGCGAAAATACGACAAAATTTGGGGTACGAACTCGGTTTTCATTTTTTCTTCTTTATCGTCATGCATAGCGAAAAATGTCTGTCGTCAAACTTGTAGAGCACGTTCGTACCTACAATTCGATATTTTTTTCCCATACATCTCCAAAATTACGAGTTCTAGCGCGACGCAAAGTCGGCAAGTCGGCACGTCCCTGCGAGGTTTCGATTCTATAGCGCGCGCGATCTGTAGATATGTTGTAACAGATCTCGAGAACGGACGATGTTAGGTGAAAAGTCATATGATACAAATTGTAGAGAATAAAAAAGTAATAAAAAGTAAAAATACAACTTCCTCGTAGAACGACGAGGAGCCGAGTTACAACGAAAACAAAAATCCACCCTTATTTTTTAAATAGCGGAAAATGATCATAAGGGTTTCGGTCAAGAACTTCAAATTAGGCACTCCTGACCACCCCCAACAACATATAAAAAATTTGGCTTAATGGGATTTCGTTTCCAATTCAAATGTACATAATGACTGGACTATATTGGCCGTTATATAAAGCTAACCATACTTGTCAGGTTTTTTGTCTTACAAATAAAATACATGGATTTTTTTTCTTTATTTTATTAATTAAAGTACATATTATATAAATACAATACACATATGTATACGAAAAGCTAAAACTATTTTAATGTATGTAATATGTACAAAGGATATGAGTACTTGCTTTCGGGAGAGATAGATGTGTTCGATCGGCTTCATAATTAAACCTAATATTAGGTCATTATAAGTAGAAAAAGCACGACTAGTTAGAAATATAGTATAAACTTGATGCGTAATAGTCTGTGTGCAGGTGTTGGGTGTTTGTGTAGTTTGTTATTGTTTGTGAAAAGAAAAAAAAAAAAAAAACCGTGAGTGAGCTGATAAGAGATATCGTTTTCGAGCTGTGGAGCGGGCGAGCTCTTTGCGCGGCGAGGTGAGACGTTGGTAAATACTAACAAAGTTGCATATACGGGGGGAGACGGAATAGTAGGAAATGGATAGTGACGATTGTAGCACAGATGAGTCAAGGAGAAAACGAAGTAGAGAATACGAAGAAAGAAGTTCTATTGAGAAAAGAAGTAAGAAAACCATTCGAACTCCCCAAAAAGTAGAAAAAGTAGAACAAAAAGAAGAGGATAAGCTAGATAAAGTGATACAGATGATCCAAAATGTAACCATGGAAATAAGGGAGGTAAAGGCAGAATTGCAGGAAGTGAGAAGGGAACAGAGTGAAGTAATGCAGGAAATACGGAAGTTGCAAAAAGAAAATGATGACATAAAAAAGGATAATGTAAAATTAAAAAAGGAAAATGAAGAAATTAGAAATGATATGGAAAAGGTCAGTCTAAGGGTAAGGAGATTAAAGAAGGAAAAAAAGAGTAATAATATTGTAGTAACTGGGTTAAAAGTAGATGTAAGCGAGGAAAACACATTAAGTGAAACCATGAGAAATTCTTTAGAAGATGAAGTAAAGGTGAAAGTTGATGTTAAGTCAGCCCACAAATTAGGTCCGAAAACCTGCCTGGTAGAGCTGGGAAATGATCGAAATAAAAAAGAGGTTATGCAAAATAAGAAAAATCTAAAAGGAAAAAGGGACGGAAGAGTGTATATTAGTAATGATTTGACACCGGAAGAGAGAATTGCAGCTAAAGCCTTAAGAGAGGTAGCTAAAGAAGAAAGAAAAATGGAAAGAAAGTAAAAATAGGTTATGAGAAGATAAGTATAGACGACAGGTGGTTTAAGTGGAACAATAGTGCAGGAGTATTGGAGGAGGTTGTCAATAGTATGCAGAGCGATGCAAAAAACTAAATAAAAAGGAAAGGAGTGATATGATGGCGAATTCAGCAAAGAAACAGGTTAAGAGAATGGGAAGTAAAATTAAGGGGGGAAGAAATGGAAAGGAACAGTTAAAGATAGGAACTTGAAATGTAAGGGGCACATATGAACATGGAAAATTAAAACATATAGTAAAGGAGAGGAGAGAATATAATTTTGATATAGTAGCGTTACAAGAAACAAAGCAAATAGGCCAAGATACAATAGAAATAGAAGATTATGTGTTTCTCAATAGTGGAGGAAATAATAGAATACTAGGCACGGGGTTCATTGTAAGTAAAAGGCTAAAACCAAGCATAGTAAAATTCATGGCCAAGTCGGATAGATTATGTATTCTAAGAATAAGGAGAAAATTTCAAAAAATTACATTTATTAATTTTCATGCGCCCACAGAAGGAAAGGATATAGAAGTTAAAGAAGAATTTTATAACGAATTGGAAAGGGCATACGATGAAGTACCTAAATATGACATGAAAATTATGTTAGGTGATGCAAATGCTAAAATAGGTAGGGAAAGTGAATATAGACCAACTATAGGGGCATACAGTAAACATGAAAGATCAAACGAAAATGGCATGCTGTTAATAGATTTTGCGAAAGAAAAAGATTTGGTTATTATTAGTACGTATTTCCAGAGGAAAGAGATTTATAAGGGAACGTGGCGATCACCCGATGGAAAAACTGTAAACCAAATTGACCATTTTCTGATTGAAAAGCCTGAGGAAAGGGCCATTAGGAATATAAGATCATACAGGGGTCCGGATACCGTCACGGACCATTTTATGGCAGGCGCAAGGATGATGCAGGTGATACCAGATATTAGAAATCAGAGGAGAAGGGATAGGAAAAATAAAATGGCAATGAGGCTAAAAAGTAAAGAAGAGCAAATAAAATATGAGAAGTATATAAGAAAGAGTTAGAAGGCACAGTAGGGAAGGATAATATTGAGGAGGAATGGATGGAATTGAGAGAACAAATGGGAAAAACAGCCAGAGGCTGTAACAAGGAAATAAAGCAAGAAAGAAAGAAGTGGTTCGATGAGGAGTGTAGAAAGGAACTAGAATATAGAAAGAAACTGAGATTGAGGATGTTAAAGGAAAAAACAGAAGATGTAAGAATGAAATATGAACAACAAAGGAAGAAAACAAAAAGAATTTCGAGAGAAAAGAAAATAGAGCACTACGAAGATGTAATCCAGGATATAGAGCAGAACTATAGAAATAACCAGATTAGAAATTTATATCAGGGAATAAGAAATGAAAGGACAGGATTTCAATGCAAGACGGTATTTTACAAAGATGAAAATGGAGCAATTCTTGCCGGAGATGAGGAAATTTTAAACAGGTGGAAGGAATATTTTGAGCAGTTATTAAATGGGGAAAGTGAGACTGAAAGAGGCGAAGATGAAGGTATATTGCAAGAAATTCAATGTCGGGAAGGGGAGCCTCCTCCAAATAAAGAACAGATTGAAGAAATAATAGGAAAGCTTAAAAATAACAAAAGCCCGGGTAGTGATGGAATAACGGCAGAGATGTTTAAATATGGAGGGCAAAGCTTAATGGAACGTATACAAAAATTAATAGAAGAAATATGGAGGCAGGAGAAAATACCGAGAGAATGAACGCAGGCAATAATTTGTCCGTTACATAAAAAAGGAGATAGAAGTGAATGCCACAACTATAGGGGTGTGTCCCTACTAAATGTGGCGTATAAGATAATGGCAACACATATAAAGAATAAACTGGTGGAGCAAACGGAGTGTGTGATTGGTGAGTACCAATGTGGTTTTAGAAGGGGTAGGAGCACCATCGATCAAATTTTACGCTAAAGGAAATACAAGCTAAAAGTCATGAGTACGAGATACCAACGATGGTCCTCTTTATTGATTTCAAGCAAGCATACGATAAGGTGAAGAGAAAAGAACTTTATATCGCATTGAAAGAGCTAGGAGTTAACAGTAAACTAGTAAAAATGATAGAGATAACCTTGCAAGGAACAGAAAGTATGGTCAGAATATTAGGAAAAACATCTGAAAAGTTCAAAATCAGAGAAGGTGTTAGGCAAGCAGACCCACTGTCGTCGGCTCTTTTTAATATAGTATTGGAAAAAACTTTGAGACAAGCCAATATTAGTAGGAATGGGCTATTATACCAGAGGAGGCATCAGTGTTTGGCATTTGCCGATGACTTGGTGATCCTGACAAGAAGTAAAGAAGAATTAAAGTGTACATTGAGGAGAATGGAGGAAAAAGCAAGAGCAATGGGATTATATATAAATGAGGAAAAGACCAAATATATGGAGTGGATGCGGAAAGAGTTTCAAAAGGGAAATCACGTAAAGGTAACAGCTACAGGAGGCAAAGAATATCAATTCGAAGAAGTGGATCGATTTACTTACCTGGGAAGTGTATTTACGAGGAAACCGGATAGCGTGAACGCAGAAATACCAGCGAGAATATTGGTAGGAAGTCGATGTGTAGGAGGCCTTAATGGAATATTGAAAAGCAAAAATGTATCGAGAAAGGCAAAGATTAAAATGTATACGACTGTAATAAGACCGATAGTTACGTATGCGTGTGAGACATGGGTATTGAATAAGGCGGAAGAAAAAAGGTTAGAGGTGTGGGAAAGGAAGGTGCTTAGGAGGATATTTGGCGGAAAGAAAATAGGAGACATATGGATAAGGAGAACAAATGATGAAGTGAGAGAACTTTACAAGGAAATAAATATAATAGGAGTCATAAGAGCACAAAGATTGCGATGGTTAGGACACATGGAGAGGATGTCTGAAGCAAGAATACCTAAGGCATTGTTGACAAGAAGTATTGGAGGAAAGAGAAGGAGAGGTCGACCGAGAGCAAGGTGGAAGGAGGAAGTAGAGAAGGACATAGAAATATTGAAAATTGTCAGATGGAAAGATAGAAGCTATGGAAAAGAACGATTAATCAAGCCATGGACCTACTAGGTTCGCAGAGCTAGTTATATATATATATAATATGTACAAAACATGGAAGGTCCATATTATAGATAATACATATTGCTATGAACTTTTCCCCATAAATATTTTGAAAAGTTTAATTATTTTTGAGTGTATTATTATTTTGAATATTTGTAGATATGACTTGCGCAGTTTGAGAATGCTGTCTGATCAGCTATGGACGATTTTTATAACTGTTTTTTTAAGCGTAGCCTGCTTGCTAGCTGTATCCAGACACAAGTGTTCAGTGAAGTAAGAAAGGTGTGTTTATTTAAAGATAAATCTTTATTTTGTTTTAGTAATTTCGGTTTTTGTTTTTTTTTATTTAATTGTGTTTTTGTTACCGATTTATTTACGAGTTTGTGAATCTCGTAATTGATTTTTAACACTTTCTTACTCATGTGTCTCGAGTATATGAATATATTTTTTTACGTAAGTAATATATTTTATAAAAGATATCTTATTTTTATATTGAACGAATTGAATAATTTTTCTATGAATTATTATTATCGTTTTGAAATTTAATCTTAGTGATATAAATGACAAAGAAGGTTTTTTAAAATTTCTAGTATAAAAAACATTTCTGAAAATGTAAAATTTTAATACGTTTGGGATATCAAGGGCATTTTTTTACATGTGGTTGCACATGCGTTAGAGTTTGTTTCGGTCTGTCAAATAGTTTATTTTGGTTTTGTTTCTTGTGGGAGAAATTAAAAAGCATCTTTGTAATTTATTAGTTTTAATCTTGATCGGATGTCACAAAGGTTTTTGATCGCATGCTTGCGGTCACTTCCATGCGTTATTTTTACCTTTATAATATTGTTAAATGAGGCAATATTAATCTGTATACTTTATAAAGATTTTTTTTTTAATTTTTTTTAATTTTTGTATTAAAGTTTCATTTAAATTTTATTGTGTTTATTATTAAATTGACCTTTTTCTTTTGTGCATACAACTAACTCAAAGATATTATTACTATTTTTCTCACATAAATTTTGAGTGGCCGCTAAACATTTTATTAATTCAGTTGTGTCTTCCACGTTTTCCAATTGGAACCCTGAGAGGAAGGCAGTCCCATTTTGAATGTAAACCCACTGAATATCCTAGCTGGATAGATTTGTCGTGAATGGTGGTAAATTAATTATCAAAACCACAGTTCATAGCAATATGATCATTATTTATACATATTATTACAACATATTCATAGGAAAAAATAATTTGGTAAGCTTTTTTTAATGTATGGTTCAATATTTGTTCAAATATGTCTTATTTGGCATGGCGCGGCAATAAAGACTTGTTTCGTCAGCATTATAGACATCTCGATGAGAATAATTCCCTAAAATCAACGATAACTTGGTGTTCCAGACCTCCATATCGTCCAAATTAACCTCTGCAGACTCACCACAAATCGATTTAAAAGTTATACTGTGTCGCCAGCGAAATTTTCTATCTTTAAACTGCTTGCTGCCTGCAGTTCTTTTTGATTAAGTAGCGGCCCAGATATTGGAGTTTATTTCTGGCTTTGCAAAACCAATTATAGAGAACTTAATCCATTACTAATCCTTCCGACTTCGGAAATTTTCACCTTCCTCAACCATCTTTTTTAAGTCACCTTTATTTTTCATAATATCGTTAGTTTGTGTTTTTCCAACCCCATATGTTTCGGGCAACTTTCGAGAACTTTTCACTTTTCACCGCAATTATATTTAGTTTGTCTTTTAGCGACAAACGTTTTCTTTTTAGCAACATACTTAATTAAGAATCTTTCAAAAACGGAGACAACTTTTAACTAATCAAGTAACCGAAAAAAACTTAAAATTGTGCATTATCTCAGGCGGCTGTTTACTGTATATCAAATTAAAATGTCAAATTAAATTTAATATATCATTTTAATGCGTTTAAAAAATTACGTCATTTATAACAAAAAAAAACTTTTAACAATATATATATATATATATATATATACGTAAATTAATATATGTACAAAAATTTAGTTCGAGATATTTATCCTCACCATTTCACATTATTATTTTTAAAATGTGGCCGTATTTTAATGTATACACCTCGAAGCCAAGAAATTCATCAAAACAAATATTCTATAAACTTAAAAATGCTCTCTCATTTTAATAGTTTATTTTACTGTTACAGAAGACGTAAATCATACCTTCGGACCATTAGATGGCAGTTTGTATGCCACCATAACAAAAAAACCGGAGTTATCTCCCGGTGCTGTTTCGAGTCCACTTACGGTGTCCATGGACTCTGGAATTTCATCCGCGGGTGAGTTGAATATCAGAAAATAATGAATTTACAAAGAACAGCATATGATTTACTTTGGCTTCAAAACATCCACAATCGTCCATGATTGGCTTCTGGTATTCCGGACTGGAATCACGCCCTTCTCGGGCGAGGTTCCGTTCACTGTGGCAAGAAACATCTTTAAGCCTGCCACTATCGTTGTTGCTGTATTGAAACTGAAAGTCTGTTAATTTGAGACAGACTCCGTATTTTGCCTATTCAACTATTTTGCAATGAAAGTAATAAGTAATTGTAGATAGGGGGGCGGGGGTGAGGCAGGTTTGAATTGAATTTGGTGTCCATTTTCCAACCTATGTACAGCAAGTACAGACTCGGTTACGGACAGTGCTCTAGTACAATGCTCATGTTAAGCAACACGTGTGCTTATTGAACGCCTTGCCTCGCTGATGTACCTGCACTTGCTGAGCGTACGTTGGAAACTGGATACCAAACTCAATTTGTATCTGCCCAGATTCGATTACACAACTCTTATTACTTACCCGCAAAAATACATGAATCCATAGAAATCCTAAAAGATCCAAATAATATTAACCTCGATGATGGATATCATCTACACAATACCCGGCAAAAACTTCTATCTCAACAACTCAACCATAATCGTGACGCTCCTGTGGCCCTGAACAGCTAGTATATCAAACTAACAGACTCTCAGTTTTAGTACAACAGTGACACCAGCAACAGTAGCCCTAAAGATAGTAGGTACTTGCAACAGTGAACGAAACGTTGGCCAAAAATAAACCCATATTAAGGACACCATTCCAACCCGATATCCCAGAAGCAACGTATGACTTACTTTCAAAATATATTGCGAGTTTTTATTTCAAATATGTAAGAACTGTTATTGTCTAAGTATAAATCTTTTGTTTTCAAAATACAAGTTAACCGTAATTTTCTGAAATGAAAATTGCTTGAAATTCCATAGAATTGTGACGAAAAGCATATTAACTGTTTTTAACGTTACAAGAAACTAAATTTTGTTTCCTTATTTTTTAGTATATTTCTTGATGTAAGTTATACTTAAAATAACACGATTCTTTTATGTAATATATCTACATTGTTTTCACTGCGCAATTATCACTAAATTCCATTTAATTCAAATAAATTTTCAAAAATTCGATTGAAGTAGTATACGAAAGGGACACCTAAACTTCTAAATAGATGTCAAAGCTTATAAAAGCTATTATAAATTGTCGATAATATGAGATTCCGGAGACATAATTAAAAAAAAAAAGTTCTGAGAAATGAAACTTGACACGAAACCATTTTTATCCCAAGATTTTCTGTTGGTTTAAGCGATCGTATACGGCAAAATAATACATTGGAACACGATGTGTAAGATATTTTTTTTAAATAGTCTTTAAAAAAAAAGCATTAAATTTTACAAAATTTCAAAGTTACTTTTATATAAGGACGATGCTACTAAAAATATTGTTCTGTCGTGCATTGAGGGGACATGCCTGAACATGTCCTTGCATGATTCCTATGGCAGAGCACTTAAACCACGCCCGTCTTTGCTCTGGAACCAATCGAATTAAGAATTGGTAGATACCTGATCATGTGAGTATATAAAGAGCTACGCATGGCTCTTTCGGTTTAATGTAAGTCCACAAACCAACTTACATTAAATAGTTGAACGTCTTTTTATTTCATAATTCGCGCACGTGTATAAATAATCCAAACAGTTGCTATGATGTACGTGGAGAATTTACTAGCCATCAGCGTAAGCAGACTATTGCACCTTTAATAGAAAAGTTATATTTTTACTATTTTGGCTTAACCATATTGAACATAAAGACAAGCCATGGGCTCCCAGCATTTGCTGCTGTGCTGTTACTCTGGGCGGATGGTCAAACAGTAAGAAAAGCGCTGTGCCATTTGCAATACCTATGATTGGGTGTGAACAAACAGCCCATTTGATTTCGAATTTTCCAACAAAAATTAAAAAAAATATATTAGTTATTTGGAAGCCTTGACAGTACCAAGACCCATAGGTGTTTCGAGTGAAGAATATTATGTTATAGAATCATAAGAAGCAAGTGTCAAGTTATCGACCAGCGATGATGAATATTTGCCATCTGAAGAAGACGGAAATCAGTTAGAATCAAATGATCTCATTCGAGACCTGAATTTGTCAAAAACTAAAGCAGAAATACTAGGATCTACACTCCAAGGATCTGTTAACTCCCGGCACGCATATTTCTGTGTATAGTAATCGTCAGAAAAAAAGTATCACAGTATTTTTCAACCGACGAGGGTCTTTCATATTGCAATAACGTTTATCCATCCACCCCTGTTGGTCACACAATCCACTAAAAAGAAACGTATGAAAATATAACTTTTCTTCTAGACAGAATTAATTACAAAATATACAAACGCAGACCTCAAAGTCCTAGCAATTCAACTCGGTTTACAACTAGAGTATACAAAGAATTGCTGTTTTCTTTGTGGATGGGATAGTCGATAAAGAAATTTCCACTACATTGTTAAATATTGGCCAGTCAGAACTCAATATATTCCTGGACAAAAGAATATACTTCATAAGTCACTAGTTGCACATGATAAAATACTTAAATACTTAAATACTTAATACTAAAATACGGCATTACACATAAAATTAGGTTTGATGAAGAATTTCATAAAAACTACGGATAAAGATGGCCGTGGATTCCAACACCTTAAACAAAAATTTCTCAAAATCTCAGAAGCAAAACTTAAGAGGGAATTTTTGTGTAACCCCAAATTAAACTTCTATAAGATAAAAAATTTGAAGAACCTTAAATGACTTGGAGCGTGTTGCTTGGAATACTTTTAAAAATGTGACCCATAATTTTCTAGGAAACAGAAAATCTGACAATTTATAGCACTTGTTATTGAACTTCTTAGAAGTTACCATAAACTGGGCTGTAACATGAGCCTTAAAATACATTTTTCGGCCTCGCATCTGGATTTCCATCAAGACATTTCCAATGTGAAATATGTGCTGATTATTTTTGGATATTTACATATATAAAGAAAAGTAAAAAAACATTTTAAACAAGGACGATACCATTCAGCTCCATATAATGTCCATACCTAATTTATATTATTTCATTTACTTTTCGATACTTTTTTCTAAAATTTTCTAAAACCTGACGTGCTAGAATAAATACGTTGTTATTACTATTCTTAGAATTATAAAAGAAACGAAAATTGTACATAGTTTCTAAAGAAGAAATTAAAGTTTATTGACCAGTGTTATAGGAATGAAATAGTTTTTATGTTTATTATTAATTCCACTTAGAACTATATGCTGGGATTTCAGCTTTTATGTTTGTTTAACAAAAGTAAACTTAATTAAAGAAAATTGTCAATGAACCTAACTTTTAAAATAAAAAAAAACTTATTTATTCACAAGTTATTTATAATTCGTACATATTGCATATTAAGTTGTGGTACGATAGCCTTCAGCATTAATAACCTCTGCACATGTTTTTGACATTGACTCCACTAATGTCGGATAGATCTCAGCTGGTATATTCTTCCATGTTCGTTCGACTTCTTCAATAGATTGTTTGTATTTTTTATATTGCTTTTTGCTACAAGTTCTTGGAAAAGGTGGAAATTAAGAAAATACGAAGACCACTGGATAATCGTCACAGCATTTTGTAAAAGTAGTTCTTTTACGACCTCTGGTTAAAACTCGTAGTCGTTATCATGTTGAAACTGACATATAATAGGCAAATACTTCAGGAAATGAAAGTATTATAGTTCTGAAGTTCAGAGGATGGTCTTACTGAGTTTTATCTATAATACCTATTTTGTAATGTATCCATCTTTTCCCATGAAAAGCAGGCCCATATTTCCACCTCTGTACTTTATTGTTGCTGAGGTCTATTTTGGATCAAATGCTTGTCGTTTTCAATGCAATACTATAATTTTTCCATCTAGAGATACACAACTAATTATTATTTGATCGAGCCACAGATCCGTTTTCCCTTGATCTACGCTCAAATTGGCTAAGCATTTGCAAACTCCAACTGTTTCATTAAATTTTTCTTAACTCGAAAGATTTTTTCCAAGCCGAACATTCATACAATCCTATTTCATTGAGTTTCTTCTAATTGTTCTTACGAATATTTCTGAGGTTCCAACATCAAAGAAATCACAATTAATTTCAACTGCTGTAGTGTAAGGGCTTCACTTCGCAGACATTTAGATCATCTCCATCACCGAATGAATTAACGCTGGTATAGTTCGTTCGTGACCCTCTCCATAAATTCCGTTGATGTTGCGAGTTGCATCCGATGCACTATTTCCAAATTTGAATTCCTCTCACATTACAATGAGTATCAAAAAATATATATAAATAAATAATATTAATACCACAAAATACAATATCTACACGCAAAAAACACAATATTTTACATGCTCCGTCCTAATATTACTCTAATATTATTCTATTTAATAAGTAAAGAGAAAATCAACAGCAGTAACAACAAAGAAAGTACATAAATCAATAAAAATCAATAAAAGTAATGCTGTTGGTTACTACAGTTTCGCTTCGTGACGAAATGGCTTTTAAAAAGTTTAAATATCAGATAACACTAACTAAAAAAGTAGCAAAGGATTTAATTTGTTATGGTTTCGAAAATTGAAAATTAAATTCCTTCATTTTGCCAACCTTTATGAAAAGCCATATTAATATTAGAACTGTATGAAAAAGACTTCATGTGCTTATCATAGAAAATAAATTAAATCAAACGAGAAAGATAAAAAATATATTTTTTTTTATTTATCGAAAATATTGCGAACACTTGCATTTAGATACCAAATATCTTAACAAAATACAAACTAACTTAATGTATAATTACCTATTTCTAAATTGTGAAGCAATAACAACGGTGTTAACTTCAATGTATAAAATGTTTATTACACCAGATACTTATTAAAAGGTGAATGGAGTTTGCCATATCGTTGACTCACCCAATGTATTTTTATATGTCAATAATATTTGCCAAGAGCAAATGCTTCACACACACCATATAGAATTACCTAGTTTTCATTTGCCAAATAATTTATGGAAATATATTTATTATTTGTAAGTTGTTTTAATGTACTTAATATTTTTATAAAACTCTAAATTACAGTTTTAAATGTAATTTACAGAAAAAATATAAATTTCGTCTTATGTTCTTCGAAAAACCTTGAAATACTTTTGAGTGATCGATTTCTGACTTGTATACATAAAATTCTTAAAATAGCCGCCTCCTAAACGTTTGGATACTACATTTTGGCACACATTCGACCGATTGCTTATACCATCTATTTTGCTCTGAACTTCAAGAAAAATTAACGTAAATAAAAAAGTAACAATTCTTGATTTTCCTGTAGATGTTCAGCTGGAAATACTTTATCTGCTAATACAATCTGATTTCACTTACGTCCTCTTTACAGTCTTTTCATTCCTAGTATCTTTTAATCGAATTTTATAGTATCGAAATTTATATAGTGCTCTTCATATCTTTGAGACGAATATTTTAAAAACCGTATGCTATAATTAACTTTGTTAACATTGACTATTATTTTAGTTGCCACGTCAGGAAATTTACGAAAACTAGTAAACAATACAGCAAAGTAGAAGTTATTTTTTATTGTTTGTTTATTTATTATTATTATCCTATATTTATTCTGTTTTATTCTGTATTATTAATAGAGTTTTAAATATTGTCTGATTTACTAATTTCTGTACTTATGACTTTTTTTATTAGACGCCAGTAAAATATTCACGCTCCAAAGATAGTAACTGCACATTATCTTTTTTTTTCTCAAAATTCAACAGATTTAACTATTAATCTAGTGGGCAATTCGCTTGTTTAGTGATTAGTAGGAAATTCTATTGATTTCAATTCGTGAACGGAAATCTAGTGCAGTATGAAATTTTAACATGCGTTTTTTAATCGGCTTTTATGTCTTGTATATAACTCATGTGCACATATCTTTTTTGATTAGATCATGACGTGAAATGTAGGTGGGACGGAGGTAACTTTGAAAACTTAAATAGTAACCCGTATATTTCCTTTCAGATTCGAATTCTACCGGAAGAAGTACGTAGGATTTGTCTGAAACATTTTTTTCAATTCATGATAAATGGCGCTGTGGTCGATGAAATTCAATTTTTTTAATTTGTCACACTCAGAACCTATGCATACGATTCTGCAATTCGTTATCAATAAAAAGAATACCGCGAAAAATTACTTATCAAGAAAGTACTATTCACTGTGGAACAAATTTAGGTTAGCAAAAGTTAGGTCGATTCTGAGAGTGAGGGGTGAAAATAGAGGCTAAATTAGAAGACCCGTATCGCGGCGTTTGTTTATGTTAGTTCGAATTTTTTTTTTAATCGACCTTCGAACTTTGCAGTCAAATGCCGATTTTCAGCAAATTGTTTATATGGTTTTTTGGCTATAACTCGTCGACTAATTGATATTTTTTAAATCTGTAAAAGACACATTATTGCTAGAGACCTGTGCAACAATTAAATTTTTTTAAAAAATTGATTTAGAAAATTTTTGCGGTGGTTATGAAGCAAAATGTTGGAAAAATTTTTTTTTTTCATGCTTTTTGAAAATATTTTCCACAAAACTAAGTCTTTTTTGCTTTCTGTTTGATCTATAATATGCTTCTCAGTTTCTTCAATAAATTTCATTTGAAAAGAAAACAATCATAATACAAAACTTGCGTTTTTCAGCTTAATATTAATTTACTTCTCATTTTTTATGTACCAATTTTGTTCAGTGTTGGTTTCGAAGAAACATTGAAAAAGAAATTATAAAAATATGTAAAAAAATATAATTTTGAAATGTTAGTTAGGAAAAGTTTTAAGTAAAAAAATTAAATAAATTAAATTAATGATTTGGCCAGTTGCCGTTTAGCAGGCGGCTGTGGATCAACATCACTGCTCTCTCTAATATCTTGGTCATCGTCATCATCATCAGAAAGGTCGATAATTTCGTCCAACAGATATTCTGGAATTTCATCTTTGTCTTCCCCTTCTTCCTCTTTTTCCTCGTCTTCCTCTTCTTCAAAGGTGTTTTTATACCACCAACAAATTTCAGCGAGTATTGCATGTGGAGATTTCTTTCCTCTGTACCTGAAACGAAAATAGTTTTCAATCGTGAACATGTTTAAATTGTGCACTCTGACAAAGATATTAGAAAAATCTAGGAATTCAAAATATGCACACTCTATAGTTACCTTATTTCAAATGGGAGCGCAGTTTGGTGATAACGTTCGCCTTGCTCATCAGATTCAGTTGGCAACTGTTGAGCGAGTTGATCAAGATGCTGATGCAAGAGATGAATTTTGTACGACATATTAACCCCAATTTCATCGAAAGCTGCCAACATGTTTACAACAGATTGCCTGTAGTTGTCTTTGCGTTCTTTCCCAAAAGTCCTTTAATGACTGCTTTCAATGCGAGCCATGCATTTAATTCTCGGTCTTTCAGAACTTGGTCAAAATCTTGACGACTGATTAGTTTCCGTATGTCGGGACCATTAACAACCCCTTCCTGAATTTTGGCGTTACTTAGTCTTGGGAAAATGTCTTTTAAGCGGTTGAATACTGCTGGTCTTTTTGCGATACATTTCAAAAAATTTTTAGCAGTGCCAAGTTTAATGTGGAGCAACGGCAACAAAATTTTCATTTCAGGAACAAGACTTTCGTATAGCCTATTGTCTTTAGGCCATTTCCGTCCAATGCGACTATTCCAGTTATGCTGTTTGTACTGGTTTCTTCCTTTAATACCTTCTCCATATCGTGAATCCCAATCGCACAAAAAACACGGATATTTTGGACGCCCAGATGCTGTTAAGCCTGTAATCAATGAAACTATTTTGAGGTCGCAGCAAATGCGCCACTGGTGTTCGTTATATTTGACTACTTCCAGAATGTGTTTCAAATTATCGATATTTTCACTAGTGTCACTGCTATACGCAATCGGAACAGAAGGCATTCTATTTGTCTTGTGCAAAAGCACAACTTTTAAGCTGATTAGTGAACTATCGATGAATAAACGCCAATCATCTTTTTTATAGGTTAACCCTATCGTCTCCATTAACTTTTCAATATCGTTGCAATAAGCGAAATTTTTTGCATCATTCACATTGAAGAACTTTTCTAACTCTTTTTGGCGTTTTCGATATGCTGTTACTTTGGTACCTTTCGTCAGCAAATTATTTCCTTTCAAAAATGAAGCCAGTAGTTCTGATTTTTTCTGAGTCAAACACAAATTTGCAACAATTCCATCCAATTGGTTTTGTGTGACTAGGATTGGGTCCTTTGATGTTTCATAGGATGTACCTTCACCAGGGTCGTATTCTGAGAAGAAATCCATGGATGTAGCAGCGGCGGTTGTAGTACTGATATCTGTTTGAAGATCAAGACTTCGGTATGTTGGTACTGGAACGAATTCTGAGTGCAGTAATGGTAATTGGACACTTGGCACTGCTACATAAGTTTTATTCTTTGCTTTCCTTCTATTCAAAGTTTTATGGTAGTTGATACATCCATAGCAATTTTCTTCTAGATGCGGGCTGTTGTCTAACCACATCATTGGTATACCAAAAGGCGTAGCCTTCTTCTTTCCACTTTTCCATTGCATAAGAGTTGAATAGCAATTAAAGCAAACTTTTTTAGGGGCATAGTTTACGTCAGTGATAAACTCTTGCGAGAAATATTGTTTATAGGCTTCCAAAAAAAAACACTCACACTGCCACATTTTTCATCGCTTGCTATGAAACGTCCACAAACATTACAAAAATGGTCCATTTTACATTTTGGTTCCGACATTTTTAATACAATATATATTATAGAATGTTTTTTTTGTTATTTTTATGAAACCGATGCACTTAACTTAAATCACTCACAAAATGAAATAAGTTCCAAAAAAATTAATAGCGAATTTTATCACGACCGAGCGAAAATTAAAAGACATCAGCTTCGGCTGAGTTCCGAGTCTTAACTGAATCTTTATTTTTGAAATTAGTTCGCTTGTACGAAATAAAAAAAAATCGCTGCCTGTGCGGTCGTTGAAAACAAAAAAGTTGTTTTGTTGGTATAAAAACACCTTCGAAGAAGGGGAAGACGAGGAAAAAGAGGAAGAAGGGGAAGACAAAGAAGAAACTGAGAAGCATGATAAAAAAATCGGCATTTGACTGCAAAGTTCGAAGGTCGATTAAAAAAAAAATTCGAACTAACATAAACAAACGCCGCGATACGGGTCTTCGAATTTAGCCTCTATTTTCACCCCTCACTCTCAGAATCGACCTAACTTTTGCAAACCTGAATTTGTTCCAAAAACACAAAATAAACGTACCTACAAAAGAAATAAAGAACTTTAAGAAAACTATATATATAAAAAATTATTTCTTGACCTTTGTATATTATAGTAGATTTAATTAGTCGGTGATTTAAGGTCTGTTTTATTTTAATATGTATGTATATATTTAAAATAATCTTACATGTTTCGGAAATTAATGCCTTTTTCAAAAAAATTTAAAATAAAAATTAAAATTCATATATAAAATTTACAAAAAACGCTCTCTTAAATAGCTGTGATGGTTTTTCACTATTGTTAATAATTTCTCAAATTATGGAATATAACT
Organism: Melolontha melolontha; assembly: GCA_935421215.2. Lineage (NCBI taxonomy): Eukaryota > Metazoa > Arthropoda > Insecta > Coleoptera > Scarabaeidae > Melolontha > Melolontha melolontha. The sequence continues at coordinate 122,392,504 of OW285237.1, read as the reverse complement.
TGATTATTGTAATACTTGTAACATTTTATTATTTTAACGATTGCTCGTAGTGACCACTTTAGGCAATAACACAGATCTCACAGCGCCTTATCATCGATTGTCTTACACGGTGAAAAATTCCAGGAGTCTCGTTAATTGATTGAAAACCATGCTCGATCCGTTGTTGGAGAACTTGCAGATTTACAATTGGTGTTTGATATACGATACCTTTTAAATGTCCGCATACGAAAAAATGACATGGATTGCAATCAGGTGAGCGTGGTGGCCATGCAATCGGCCCTGCCCTTCCAATCCAATGATTAGGAAACCTCGTATTCGAGCATAAATTTTGACTTATTTGCAATGTAATTACATCCAGCAACGCTTCCAACTCTTCTTCTAAAATATGTCTATAATACTAACCATTAAGTCTCGGTGGAAAAAACACTGGTCCCAATAGATAGTTGTCAACTATGCCGGCCCAAACGTTGTAGGAAATTGTTTGTCGATATCGAGTATGTGCTATTTCATGCGGATTCACGTCCGAGCATCGATGATTATTACAAGTATTCATTATTCCATCTCTTGAAAATTGCACTCATCGGTAAAAAGAACACTATTATGAAAATTAGCGTCATTACATTGTTCTAAAAAAGCAACGATAAAATTGCAATGGTGAAAGAAAATCGTCATCTAAAAGAGCTTGCACACTGTCGATACATGAAACAGGTACAATAATTGGTCATGAAGAAGACTCCTTCGATGAAATACCAACATCAGCAGCAATTCGTCTAGTACTTGTGTCAGCATCAACTATCTCAAGAATATCTTCTTCTATAGCAGCATTACGAACTGTTCAGTTAGCCCCACAGTCGAAAGAAACCTTCGCCAAGGATCCTGTCTCTCCAAGACGACGATTAGTAGCCGCAAAACTACCTTTAGCTGGGCAATGTCACGCTGGATATGCTTCACGATACAGCCGGACAGCTTCTTGGGACTTTCGTTCGCACGTCCATAAGTAAGATGGATATCTGTTATTTCTGCATTTCTGCATTTCTGTTGTGTATTTATACATTATGAGAAACTTAAAAGTGTTACACTTCAATATGACACGTATGTATGAAACTTAATGTCAATAATATTGACATGATAATGTTTGCCAATGTCTTTTTGTGGACGAAATTTCGGGAGGTCCATCTTTCGAATCTCAAGGCGCCGATTGCTATGTGATCATATGGATGAACTTTATTTGAGCAATCATTAAAATAATAAATTGTGAAAATTTAGAAAATTTCATAGCAATCTTCAAGAAAACTTCTGGAATACCACTCATCAGAACAGGGCTAGAATCAGACTCCTGACAGGTAAATTCAAACCTGGAAAAATATCTAGGGAACCGTATGCATCCAAATTATACAACCACTTTAAACATTTATAGGATATCGATGCGAAGACAATAGCACAACAACTGCTTAATCATTATATACATTCAGATAACCAAGCTATAATTTGCCTTATGTCGCCTTATGATTTGTCGGATTGTAGTTATTAATGCATCACATAAGGCGACATTGACATGTAAAAATGAGATTTAATATTAATTAATTCTCATTTGCAGTAAGTTCAGAGTGTTAACTATATATACACGAAGTAGAGAAGTGAAAAGCTGTGACTGTCTTTGAGATACCGTACATTGATAAGCCTCAATTAAGGCGAAACGCGTCTGTACGTTATCGATGATGGAAATAGCTTTTCACTAATTTTTAATTATCCTAACAACCTGTAAGATCGTAGTCGCGACGAGGTGTGTTATACATGCTAGTACAACCTTGGTTTGTAGGATTGTAGTTATTAATGCATCACATAAGGCGACATTGACATGTAAAAATGAGATTTAATATACATTAATTCTCATTTGCAGTAAGTTCAGAATGTTAACTATATATACACGAAGTAGAGAAGTGAAAAGCTGTAACTGTCTTTGAGATACCGTACATTGATAAGCCTCAATTAAGGCGAAACGCGTCTGTACGTTCTCGATGATGGAAATAGCTTTTCACTAATTTTTAATTATCCTAACAACCTGTAAGATCGTAGTCGCGACGAGGTGTGTTATACATGCTAGTACAAACTTGGTTTGTCGGATTGTAGTTATTAATGCATCACATAAGGCGACATTGACATGTAAAAATGAGATTTAATATTCATTAATTCTCATTTGCAGTAAGTTCAGAATGTTAACTGTATTAGTAGAATGTTATTACTTATTAGTACATGTTCTTTAAAATATTCAGTTAAAGAAGCAATTAATAACATCAAAGGGCCATAAAACAATTTACTCACTGCTGACACAGCAACCAGAATTAAGATATTAATTAGCAAATAATACCGAATACTAGACTATAAATTTCTTTCGTTAATATGCATTTCATTTCATGTTAATCTTGTACCACTGAAACATTTTATCATCAATGATGAGTTTTAACTTACATATTAAAAAATGGTATTTCTTGAATTTCATTTGCAATAGGTATGTATTTCAAATTATTCTATTCTCTACAAAAAGTGAAGAATTATAAAAAATAATTTAACAAAATAAAATATTCGTAAATAAACATCAACGCTACTGTATATGTATATTTATTTAGAATTAGTAACGTGGACGTCACAGATAACGTAGAGACACTGTCTAATACTTTTATAGGTGGCGCATGTTATATTTGTATGAATTTTTAAATTCACACACGTACACGAACCCCTCTCCTTTTCATTTGATAAATAATATCACGTTTTTACATATGTATGTACGAAAATTAGAGGATATTTTAGTAAAAATCTCGAATACCAATTAAAACAGACAACAAGGAAGAAAAAAATAATCCCAAAATGAGAATTTAAGTATTCAAACTTGGACATTTTTGTTATAGCTTTTAAGCTTACACAAGTATTTTAAATGGTTGGACTTCCCATTAAATCAGAACTGCCCATCTATTTACTTATTTTTTCAATCACCATAGCAATACACCTTTGATATTTTAAATGGAATGTTATACTTTTTATTGCTTTTTTAGATTCCTTGTGAAGTACTATAACACTTTATATTAAAGTTTCCTTTGTAAAAAATTAACCGTATTCGAATTATTTTGGTTTTTATGAATTTTTTTGTTTTTTCTATGTACTTTTTAAAACCATATATCTCAGGCGTATTTAATCTCAATTACGTCATATTTCTACTGGATACAGCGAAAGGTATAATATTCTGAGTAATGTCTAAATATTTAATAAATCTCTTACAGAGCGTTCGAAATTTATTGATTAATTAAATAATCATTAATTAAAGAAAAATTTTTTTAAATGGAACACTGTAGATGAGCACGCTATAGTAAGTAGATAACATTTTACATCGTATAGGTATAGGTTTCCCTATGTCTATCTCTCATAGTTTTAGAGTTATTAATGGTTATTTTCAAAATTGAGCATTATCAAGAAAAATTGTAGAAGTAAGCCTTCAAAAATAAATCTGATGTGTCAAAATTGTCACAAAGTTTATTTCGTGCCTAACTGGTTTTATCTTGTTCACAAATATGCAAGACTAATTAAATATTTATTCTAATAGAGATATTTTAAGTTTATTCTACATTCATGGTGAATCCCTTGAAATTTTGAAAGCACATGTCGACTTTTTAATGAAAAATACCCATATTTACCAGCAATGAATAAAACTAAATTCAAAATTATTAATAATTATTTTCTAAATTGAGCATTATTAGTAGAAAGTTTTGTAAAAAAAAATCTAAATAGTTTTGAAATTATACCAATTATATGTATAGATTCATTAAACTTCTTGCGAAAAGGTTAGAAAAGAAAATAAATTTCAAAACTGAGAAAATATTTTATATAATATGAGATAACAAAAGTACCACATATTAACAAAAAAAAAGTGAATAAAATCAATATATTAAAGACACATAATGCGTTAATAATGATATTCGCAAATGTTCAAAATGATCTGCTATCTAAACAAAGCATGACTCTTCTTAAGTCTGTTGTAGTTGCTTCTTTTACTTGCTCAGCGATCTATTTGAAACCAACATAGGTTATTCAAAATTGGCAGTACTATTTTCCTTAACAATTATAGATACCTGACGCTTGTTAAATTCTCGTTATAAATTTCATTTTCAACGTGGATATGTATAATTATTGCAAAAACATTAAAGCTAAAAGTGTCTCGAAAATTTGCTTCTCTAATGGCATGTGGATTTTGTTGTGCCCAATGATGACCATTTCTTCTATTAAAAATCCTTAAAATTGTAGATAAAAAATTGGGACCTTCTTGTGTCTTAGTTAAAATAAAATCGCAAAATTGAATTCTTCTATATTGCTCTCCTGGACAAACAGCGTGAACTGATTGGAAATAATAAGGATGCATTTTATTTTTCTTTAAAATTCTTTAATGTACATGAAGTTCGTATATCTGCAGACGCCGCCAGTATAGAACTGGTTGAATGCGCATGAAAATATCGCAAAACAACGATTTCATTACCTTCGTCGCCCGTAATCGGATTTGGAACTGTTTTCCTGACTTGAATAGCAAAGCGAATGGAGTTTGACTCTATTTGCTTGAATTTAGTTTTATTCACTGCTGGTAAATGTGGTTATCTTTCATTAAAAAGTCGACATGTTTTTCCAATACTTTGAAGAGATTCACCATCAATGTAGAATAAATTCAAAATATCTCTATTAGAATAAATATTTATTTTATTTTCGTCTTGGATATTTGTGAACAACATAAAACCAGTTAGCCACGAAATACACTTTATGACAATTTTGACAGATCAGATTTATTTTTCAAGGGTTACTACAATAATTTTTCTTGATAATGCTCAATTTAGAAAATAATCATTGATAACTCTAAAACTATGAGAGATAGACATAGGGAAACCTATACCTGTACGATGCAAAATGTTTATTCACTTACTATGGCGTGCTCATCTATAGGCTGTTCCATTTAAAAAAATCGATTTTTCTTTAATTAAAGACTACTTAAATAATCAATAAATTTCGAACACCCTGTAAGAGATTGCTTACTCGGAATAGCATATATTTCGCTATCAGCAGTAGAAATATGACATAGTTTAGATCAAATAGGCCTGAGATATATGGTTTTAAAAAGTACATTAAAAGAACAAAAAATTTCACAAAAATCAAAATAATTCAAAAACGGTTATTTTTTTGCAAAAGAAACCTTAATAAGTGTTATAGTACTTTATAAGGAATCTAAAAAAGCAATAAAAAGTATAACATTCCATTTAAAATATCAAAGTTGGCTATGACTGTCGGTACAACCAAAAGTGGTTCATGAGTGTAAATATTTTATTCTAATACATCAAGTATCAAGATTAGGTGCCCAAATTTTCAAAAATATCCTAAGGCGTTAACATAGAAAACGGGTTGTGTGAAAAACCCTGTATATCTAGTCTTTACATTATTAATGGTTTTACTTAATCCTAACCATTATAGTTTCTACATGGAAATTATGAATAAACTCATATAACTTTGAACGTTTTTTTTTCCGATTCTCATTAGAATCCTTTTAAAATATCACACTTTTAATGTCAACATAGGGGATCTTAGCCCACCAAATGTTAAATAATAGTTCAAGATGTTTGCTGGACCCTCGTATATCAAATTTTGTATATGGATTTTCTGAAATCTATCGATATGTTCCTTTATTTAAGCAAAGTGTGTTATTGACTGTATGCGTTGTGGGAACTAAACCTACGAAGCATAACATTCATCCCATACTGTATATTATTTCATTTACTTCCTATAATTTTTATTTTAACTGGTATTACGACCATTCTCCGTCTTGCTTTGTAGGAACCAACCCCACGCTGCAAGGCCAGATATTTTTCATGAATGTTTATTGAAATATTGAATTTACTGTACTTTTAATTAATTCAAAACTAATTATCAATATAATTTTTCAAAATTCTTAAAAGAGTTTTATAGACTACAAATCATAGTATGAGCTTGTTACTTGCACTAATCTTTATCCCTCATATAGAATTCTGTATAAGATATTTCCGAAATATTTTTTTTATTACAAAGTTCGTTATTTTAAAATAAAATGAAATTTCAACTAAGTGAAAATTTAAAATTAATTTAACACTTTAACAGTAACAATTAATATCGAATCTAATTTAAAACGTGTATATAAAAAAAAGTTTGTTTCCAAATCGTTTTACTAAGTTGTTTCAATTTGTCGCGACCTTTTCTTAAGCCGTAGATACTCCTTGTCCTATTACTTTTCTAGCTCCTCATGGGGGGTTCCACGTAGCCCGCTTAATTTTAATATTTTTCAATTTTTCATGTATCTGTTTACTTTCCATTCTATATAAAATTTCTATATAAAAATGCATTTTCTGCTTGCTTTCTTTTATTATATTTTCTAAACTGCTTTTCCTTTTACCATAATTTAATATTTTGAATTTAAAATCGTCGACGGTTCAAATTCTTTTTCTTCAATCTGATTTAAAAATTATTGCAATTAACTTCACGTATTCTCAGTGGCCTTTTCGTATTTTGCCCTTGAATTTCAAATTCCCGTGCCGTGATTGGCTTTTCTCATTTTTCGTTTGAGCATTTTGAATTGGTTAATTTTTCATTTCAATTTATGTATGATGTTAACCTCACTTTTGTGTGTACGTTTGACATTATTTTGTTTATTTTTGGTTTATTTCTTTATTTCTTCAGGTTCGGCTTGCTGCGAATATGTCGATAATTATTATGATATGCCTAGGAGTTCTTTCACCTTAAATGGATTTATTTTGATGTCTGTTGAATTCACTTCGGCTAGCTTGTTGCTTATTCACTGTGTTTTTGCCTTACTTTTTTGCATACTTTTATAAATGTCGTATTTATTTCTAGTAAAATATATTATTTTTAAAGCTCGCATCTATTTATTTATTGCAATATATCGTGTAATATAATACAGTATCTATACTGCGAGCTATGTCGTGCATGCCTACTTTTTGAGTCAGTACTTAATATTTTATTAAAATTGAAATAATTTACTTCTTATCAGAGAGCGAACTCGGGCGATTGATGATTCATAGCCCATAGGCGTCTGCCTTGAATTCGCAATAAGTTTGCGTCTGTAAGCGATCCGTGAGTTTCGAACAATTTGATACGTGTGGCCAAGCTACATAAGTGGCACATACCTACATATGCAGTTAATATATATATCTGTCAATGCACAACAGAGCGAATGTAATAAACGGTTTGGACTACTGCTGAAACAAAAGTAATGCTGACAAGTGAATTACGTATCGAATTTTGAATAAAAATAATTTACAAAGAACAAAACTCAAAACTCTGTACCTATTTTCTGTGAAACATTGAAAGTGTAAAACATTACTATGAACATACAAAAAAGGGATATTTATCAATACGTTTTGCACGCATTAGGCCGTTGTTATATAATGAAACGAATATGCAAAATACATATCCGTAACTGTAAACAAGGACAAACACCTCGTATTTTTAGCATTTACTTCTGTTCAATACATATGTTTCAGCCATCTAGGCCTCATCGGTTGAACTAGTGAAGCAATGTATATACAAATTAATACAGATCTGTTAAACAACGGATCTGTATCTGTATCTACATTTACGCTAAAATCGTCCCCAAGCCATAACCAGTTTCGTTCTATCAGGCGACACCAATTTAATCAGTGACATCTGACGGAAGAAAGCGACTAGGTCAGAAAAGGCGATCTTCCGCTCGAATAGCAGGGCTATTACAAATAAGCGGAAAAATACGTATATTGGTGCTGTCCATTAACACGCGCCAGATGGCGGTAAATATATAAAAAAGGGATATTTATCAATACGTTTTGCACGCATTACGCCGTTGTTATATAATGAAACGGATATGCAAAATACATATCCGTAACTGTAAACAAGGACAAACACCTCGTATTTTTAGCATTTACTTCTGTTCAATACATATGTTTCAGCCATCTAGGCCTCATCGGTTGAACTAGTGAAGCAATGTATATACAAATTAATACAGATCTGTTAAACAACGGATCTGTATCTGTATCTACATTTACGCTAAAATCGTCCCCAAGCCATAGCCAGTTTCGTTCTATCAGGCGACACCAATTTAATCAGTGACATCTGACGGAAGAAAGCGACTAGGCCAGAAAAGGCGATCTTCCGTTCGGATGTCACTGATTAAATTGGTGTCGCCTAATAGAACGAAACTGGTTATGGCTTGGGGACGATTTTAGCGTAAATGTAGATACAGATACAGATCCGTTGTTTAACAGATCTGTATTAATTTGTATATACATTGCTTCACTAGTTCAACCGATGAGGCCTAGATGGCTGAAACATATGTATTGAACAGAAGTAAATGCTAAAAATACGAGGTGTTTGTCCTTGTTTACAGTTACGGATATGTATTTTGCATATCTGTTTCATTATATAATTACTATGAACAACTAAAATTTGTTCAAGTGTTAAATTAGTTCTTGTAGATGTTAAAACGTCTTTAAAAATATGAAATGTCCGTTCCACATCACAACTGGTGATGGGTGCGTGATTAAAATGTTGCAAAAGTGCACCATACTTCGAATGTATAGATTTTTCAATTTTTCAATTGATATAATATATTCAATCTGAATTTTTGCTAAATATGGCATCAACTTTTTGTCTCAGCTTTGAAAAATATATTTTTAAATGATGAAACTAACTTATCAACATTTGGAAAATGACCCCTGATGTATTCACATATTCTGTGTAGTGCATATGCTTGCACAGGTAAGGTGTAGTATATTGGGATAAGATTGCTTTAAAAACTTCCTTGTTTTTAACATATTAGCTACAGCATCAGTCAAAAATAATAGCATCTTGTCTTTATAGTTGTTATCCGATGACAGAATATTATGAATACATGATCAATTACTTCTGCAACTGTTTCACCATTTACGACTGGCAATATTTTAGTTGCAATTAAGTATGGCTGGTATGAAATTGTCGGATCAAGAATATCAACAACTACATTTAATGCATATCGTCCTGTTACATCCATTGTTTCGTCTGCACTTACCCAAAGATAATGACCAGATAGGTTGGATCGTATTTTTTCAATGGTTCTCAAACAACATTTTGGTAAGTGGTATTTACGTAAAGTAGATTCATCTGGTATATGACGATCAGTATATTTTGTAAGAAACCTCTTGAGGACTGGATTGTTGAGCTTTTTGAATGGGATATTGGCCGCCATGAAAGCTTCACACAGTTCTTCGTTAAAAGTGTCAGATGCAGATGGTCATATGTTATCTTGATGAGTTTTGGAAGAAACATGTCTCTGCACATTATACTTTCGTGGACGCCTTAAACTTAATGAACAGGCATTGAAATATATCTCGGTATCATTATGAATATGCAACCAATCTGTATGGCCTCTAATCCATCCTACCATGATTGCCCTGCGAGAATTCTTCATAGTTAATGAAAATAAAAAGATATACTAAGAGCAGAAAGAAATGGACTAAAAAGAAGAAACGAAAACTACTACAAAAATAAGGTAGTAAATTAGACTTAATATTTATAAAAAATTATAGGATAAATATACAATATAAAAATATAAAACGGATTTTTTAAAATAGTAAACGTTGTAACCAAATAACACTGGAAGAAACGAAAACAGAAGCAATCCGTTATAGAAGAGAATAGAAAATATACTATCTCAAGAACAATAAATACGTATATGTATATGCATGTATAACAGCATGTAAACACTTGAATACAGTTTTGAAATTAGCGGATATAATTTTTTAAGCGATTATTTCAACGAAGGCATCGAAATAATGTATAAATGTATATTCCATCTTACACGCCACTGTTGAATTAAATTTATTAAGGAATACACACAATATACTATTCATCACGACGGAAATAACATCTGCTCGACGAATGCAATCGAGTAAGCAAATGGTTATAACATGCATACTATACCTGATACTGCCACAACGTTTTATAGGGGCAATTGGTCATTCAATCGTCTCAGTCCGCTCTCTGCTTATTATATTTCAACTCCCTTCCTGAAAATAACAAGTTCTTGTCTAAATAACTATGTGAAAAATGCACACATATCATCATCAATATTTATCGATGCATCATCATTTTATTGCGGAATCACACCGTCACCACACAATAGATAACACTTTCGTGTCGATACCACATTCATGGATAACGTATTTGCAAATATTAAAATTAACGTTGACGTATAACTGTATCTATAATTCGAATTAGAATAATTAAGCAACTCTTCACCACAAATTGACACAAATATAAACAAATATCTAATATGAATGTTTATTTTTTCGTAACGTAAAGTAAACTTGGAGTAGGAAACTTGAAATTTATCGATAAAGCCGCAAATCAGAACAAAAGTTAAAAACACTTCTTTTCAGAGAGCAAATAAAAGACTCCGTAATACGGATTGTATGATAGATAATAAAAAACGTTCTATTTAAACTCGTGTAATTATTGTTTTGTTCGTTGTGTTATATAAGGACGATCGTTATCACAGACAACAGCAATTCCTGTCGCAATCTTCTGAATGTTTTGCAGTACGAGCCTGCTGTGATGGTCATTGCGAGCGCCATTAATTCGATCAGAAAATAGTATATTAAAAAACGAGTTTCATAAGGCACCATTTTGCCGCACGAGATCAGTTTAGAAAACGAGCCGCTTGCGGCGAGTTTTCTAAAGAGGGAGTGCGGCAAAAGGCCTTATGAAACGAGTTTTTTATACTATTTTTTCTATTTTGCGTTTTTTACATTAATAAATTGCTTAAATTGGAATTATTTAATTTGAAAGTTCAGAGTTTAATTTTTATATAAAGCATGCAGTTGGTCACATTGATACTTGACAATTTCAAATTTAAATCTTGCTATCCGCGAAGTATATTATATTACATATTATTTACTAATTTTCGTTAACATTACTTGATACTTCATTTAAAAATATAAACATGAGGGACATAGAAACATATATATGTTGTTGTCAATTGTATACAAAATGCGTTGTTTGTGTAAAATACGGACATATATCAATATCATATGTGTCAAATGTACATAAATTCTTAAAATCAAATGACAGCAATGCTATTTATTTATGTATTCGAATAACGCCAACATTGAAAAATGAAAAAAAGCGTATCGAAATGGAGCTCATTTCGATACTGTTTTGGGTTTCATAATGAGTTCAGTTCGAACGCAAAATAGAAAAAATACTTTTTAGTTTCAAAATACAGCAATCTTGCATTTCCTGTTAAGAAGATTCGTAGAACTTTCTTGGTCTGTGTCGAGAATAACTATGACTCTACTAGTTCCATTGTTCCTTTGTTTTGTCATATTAAAATAGCTTCAAGTTTCATATCCTGTTACAGTAAACCTAACAACTCTTTTCTTTACTCGTGGTAATCCAGCAGAAATATTAAAATTGCTTAAATTCTCTATACTGTAATCTTCGGAATGCATAGTGTACAAATTTGCTGTAATCCAGATTTTTCGCTATATAGTACTAACTTCAAAATTTTAGAAAAGTCGACGTCCATTACAGAAACTAACGTGCCTTCAAAAACTTTCCTCGTTATAGTAGGCTGTTTTTTAAGTAATTAAGTAATCAAAGATTGGTGCACATGCGAAGCTTTAAAAAACTTCAAATTCCGACAGTTGTCATACATAAATTCAAATTGTAAACGCTTATATTTTTGAAATTATTTTATTATAATGTTAGAGTTACATCAAAAAATATTTATTATTCACAATTACTATAGAACTAGCCAAAAATTAGAAAATGGAGATTGGGCTTATTCCACTAGTCAGTACTTACAGGATGTTCGGCAACAGTCTCTTAATCTACCAGTTACTTATGCACAACTACAAAAACATATTCAAGCTTGTGTTATTAGATTTGGTGAAATAGGGGCAATAACTCGTAAACTTGGCGGTGGAGCACCTAGAAAACGAATACCAAATTGCGTAGAGTCTATTCGATGTCGAATGGACAACTCACCCAAAAAAATCAATTGCAACACAATCACAACAAGTTCTGTTGTCAGTGGGAACATGTCATACTATTTTTAAAAAGGACTTAAAGTTGTTCCATATAAAATTCAAGCAGTTTAGGGACTCAAACAGGTAGATTTTGTTACAAGTATTGTCTATGGTTTCTGAATAACATAAATAATAATTACATTCTCGACAAATGCTTCTTTACGGATGAGTCTTAGTTCCATCTTTCAGGATATTTAAACAAACAAAATATGAGAATTTGATCTGCAGTAAACCCTCATGAATTTGTAGAAACTACGCTAGATCCACAAAAAGTAGGTGTTTGGCTACCAGTTTCAAGAAGACGAATTATTGGGCCTATATTCTTTAATAAAACCATAACTGCTGAAATATATCGAAATTTATTATTATTAGAGCCCTATATTAATGAACTTCATTATGATGAACTTACAGAAGGATATTTACAGCAATGATAGTGCATCAGTGCACAAACCTCCAGAAACAATAACTTTTTTGTAAGAATTTTTCAATGCAAGAATTATTAATTTTCCTCCAAGATCTCCATATTTGACAATCTTAGACTATTTTATCTTTCCATATTTAAAGAATACCATTTTCAAGACCAGATATCACACTATTGTGAATTCTTGTGCTAACATAACCCTAGAAATTCTAATAAATGGCTTTGAAAGCAAGAAGCGTAGAGTTCAATTTTGTCTTCAAAATAATGATCAACATTTCCAACATCTTCTTCATATTTCTTCAAAAACTAAATTACTAATTATTACACACATTTTTGCATGACATAACCAAACTATCAAATCATTAAAACCATTTCAAAAAAGCATGGCCGTCTCTAATGAGAAAAGTTTTTGAAAGCACATCGGTTCGTATAACCTACAAGATGATCATTTTCTATCGTGTCTTTCTCTTTTTTCCTGGCCGCCTCCATCATGCATGTCAGTGCATCCACCTTATCTGCACCATCTATGGACTTTGCTTTCACTCATTAAAGTTCCTCTATACATATTATTTATCCTGAATTCTAACAGCATTATACTCTTCAGTATGAAGAAATCAATAACCACGCCTTATTTATTAGATTGAATGCAACATGTTTATATGCTCGCGTCTCGATGCGTACTAAACAAGTTATATTACTACAAGGAAATACAGTGGTAGGGAGTTTACTCATTACAGTCATTACTCTCAAAAAGAAACTCATTTCTGTATTGCATCAAGAATTCATTTGTGCGCTTATTGGGCCTTGAATAAAATATCCCTCGCATTTAAAAGCAAAGTTAATTTAAAGCATCAACAAATTCTAGCTTGTAAAGTTGTATATTATAACAAGGGAACAACCCCTACGTGCACCCTTGCTGACGAAAGAATGAATCCTTGTGTAATATCCCAAACAATTTAATTCGCCTCCGCATTTAAGGAAAGATTGCAAGTCGTTAAAGGAAAATGTCCATAAGTAGATGTATTTCTTAAAACGGACTGAAGTGGAAATTCTTATGCAGAAGTGACAAAAACGTAATACCGAAAAGGTATTACGTTTTTGCTGTAATTACTACTGTAGGTAACTTTGTATATAGAAATTTATTAATCTGTATATAACGTTCTACTAAACAAAAAATCAAGGACGTTCCATTATTTCGTTTACTCGGCGTCCTAGACATAAGCATTCATAATATTGAACATTTATCGTAACATTGAAAACTAACCTCATTTTTTTGACTTGCATATCATCTATAATCTAACAGAATTATTATGACGCATCGGTAAAGCTTGATGTTACAATTATTTAAAAGTTAAGACACCCTGTATACTTCATGTCCTTAATTATTATACATTTTTTGTGAAACTTTATAAATATAATAAGTAGAGACCGGACACGAGAGGTTAATGACTCATCTCCCACGAGCGTATTATTGACCATTTGTATTTTTATAGTTTTTAACTTTATTTATATAATTATACTTATAATAATAAAACGAGTATATATACGGCTACAAAATACGAAATACATTTTTATTTGTTCATTTTGTAGTTCAAGTAGAGTAAAGGAGTATTAATATTTACTAGCAATACTTATCAAGGTTCTCTTCTATAAAATTTGTCCTCTTTGAATGAAATACATCCTTGTAAATAGAAAACGTCCTTTCTACATCGCAACTGGTTATAGCTGCATACTAGAAATATTCTTTTATTTCAGCGTATTTAGCAGTTAGATTTTGAGGAATTGTCCCCATACACAATTCCCGCAATGTTATTAAATCTGGATTTCTTTTAAAAACTGCGTCAAACTTTTGCCGAAGGCCACATCCGAAGTCACTTGGAATATTTTTCAAATTATTAATAGCCATATCTAATGTGATTAATTTTAATTTGAGATTTTGATTTTCAAAATAAGCAATTAGTTTTGTCAAATTTCCAAAGTGTTCCTGAAGAAAGTAGTGCCTTACACTCAGAAATACTCCGAGCATCGTCATTTAAACATGCAACGAAATTTTGTAAACTATCCAAATTCTCTGCATAAAAACTAGTAGCTTGCAACCATGTCCCCCATCTAGTTATTACTGGAGAGGGAGACAGTGAAAAAGATGTCAGTTTTTCCCTGTAAAGAGCAACTCTCAATGGTGCGTTTTTGAAAACTTTTTTAAAAGCGGACACAAGTCTATCATCTTCTGGAAAGGTGTCTCTGATATATTCACAGATTCTGTGGAGAACATGTGCTACACAAGTAATATGCAGCATATTAGGATATGTTTCCTTTAATAGTCTGCCTGTTTTTAATATATATGCAGCACTGTCACTGACAAATAAAAGTATTTTTTCTTTGTACCTGTCGTCCGAATGAAGCATTTGGTGCATATTCTCGTAAATGGTTTTAGCTACTGTTTCCGCATCAACTGTGTATTTATAACTTTTGTTGCTATTACATATGCGTTATATGGAATAGTTAGATGTAGTACACCAGCTACAACATTTATCACCACACAGCGTCCTAATATATCGACAGTTTCATCGGCACTTATCCATAGGTACTGATTTGAAAGATGGCTTCTAATGCACTTGGAGCACTTGGAAACATAATATTTGCGTAAGGTGGATTCATCAGGAACATTTCGACCAGTATATTTTTGGTGAAATATTTTTAAAGTGGGATTGTTAAGTTTATTTAATGGAATATTAGCCGCCATAAAAGTTTCACAGAGTGTTTCACAGAATTTTGTAACGATATTTTACAGATTTTGCAAAAAATTTCGGAATCACTGACAATGGACATACAATCAGTATGACCGTCAATCCAACTCGCCATTATTTAACGATGCCGTTCTTCCATATCATATCTGAAAAAGTAACTTAAACAATGCTCTAGATCTAAATAAATGAAAACTAAAAATGTATGCGTAAGTTATTGAAACTGAACAAAATTCAATGCACACTTCCGCCGAAATAATTGGGAGAAGTAGATTCAATCAAACGATATTAAACAGGATCTACCACAAAAATCACGATGTAATTACCAGTTATAACTATGAAAACAAGAAACTAACTCACAGCACTTTATTTATCTTACAAAATATAAACTAATAAATAAAATAAATTATAAAAACCCAGCTGCTATCTACGCTCATGAAAACAGAAATTTAACTGTAAGTATCCAACAAAAACGTCGCAATTGTCGATGAAAACAGATGTGCGCTAGACAAATCAATAGTGCATTCAATAACTGCGTAATGTACTTACAGATGTTGTAGACTATTTATATCTCCCGTCGTAATAACGACGTCATTTCAACCCGATCTGTCCGATCTCTAATAATAAGCAATATATGTACATATGAAACATACTTCACAATTACTTCCGTCTATATCTTCTGTGTGTGTTTACATACGTACATTACGTACAAACATATATCGCAAACCGATTAATATTGCAAACATTTCGTCATCACCTACTTTCCTTGCAGGTCACCATCAAAACGCCAACACCAACGCCTCTGCCAGTCCCCCACTGACAGCACAACCGTCGCCGCAAACACCCGAAGATCAACATCGCGAACTGGACGAGCTGCTCTCGGATATGATGTTGACCGTTCAGAGTATGCCAGATCCTAAACCGACGCAGCAGTCGATCTCCACATCTACGGCGCTAAACATCGACAATGTTAGATATATAGACGAGGAAGAGGATAAGAACATACCCTACCACGCTAGACAAGACAGTCGACCATTCACTTACGGTGTCAATTCGACCATGATTGAGGAATCGAAAAAGCTGTCTAGTCCCAGCTTGGTGAGGAAGGCCAGTTTTAACAAGAGCACCGGGGATACACTGAAGAAAGTACAGACGCAAGTGATGCCCGACTTTTCGCCATCAAAATCGAACTACACGTGGTCGTCTTCATATGATTATCACAATGGTTCAAAATATAATACACCACAATTCGAAAAACGTGATCCAATCGATGATATATTTACAACTGAAGCATTAAATGCTTCTGATACTACCGGTTCTTGGAAATATCATCGTGAAATTAAAAGATATGATCCAATGAAAAGAAGTTTTACCGATGGAACATTGAAAAGAAGTCCGGAGAAAGCAAATTATAAAAACGTTGTGTCCGCCTATTCGGATTCCGAAAGTATATCACCTCCACGCGCATTCAGGACCAAATCTCCAGAATATCCTGAAATGTAAGTTATTATTCACAGTCTTAATTATTAAAGAGAAAAGCAAATTAATTAATTAATTAATTAATTACCATGAATTAATACATATATACTTCTTGAAGCTAATTTGATCTGCTAATGTATATCTTATCAACTGAAAAGTGCAATATTCAATATTCAGAAATTATTAATAATTACAAGTAGTTTGTTGCTACGATTTTAATCAATTTCTGGTATTTATAGTAGAATTTTTTGTTTTAAATAAACTGTATTAACAATATATAATTGCAATTGCGATTTTATGAAAAAAAAAATTATCAAATGATTTTATTTGCGCATATTTCTAAATTATTAAAATTACACTACTACTTAAAATTAATATACAAATACTGTAACTGGTGCGGATAATTTTTGTTTATATTTTGTGTTAACTTTCATTTCGATATCAATTTCTTACATAATACTCCTAGAACCGGTTTAAAAATATATTATTTCTTTTTAATATAAAAAAACTCTTTTTAGTAGTTATAAACACATTATAAGTAAGATTTATAGGTTAAAATAAAAGGTGACTATAAAATACATTTAATTTTTTTTTCCATTTTCTGCCAATATTATACATTTTGAATTTTTCGTCTGCTCAACTTGTTTTATGAATTTTGATTATTTCGATATTAGAGATACCGCGCGGATGTCTCCCGTTCTTTAAGATTGTCACAATATGCAAATTTATCGTTTTCTTTCCGCTTTAACTTTGTAATTGGTAAATGTAGAAAGGTTGCTTCAAAAATATATTTATTAAATACTTTATGCGCTAATAAACTGTAATAAAAATAAAATTTTGTTGCAGCTGTTTCATAGATATTTTTGGTGCTTTTATTTATTAATTTCAAGGACGTAAGCATTTAGAAAAATTGGAAGTCGTCAGACTTTGCATTTAATATATTTACTTGTACTTTTAGTAAAATTAACTCGTGTCTTTCATATTATTATAATACCTATTTTATAATTATTCATTCCATACATATCAAATTATTTGAGAAATTTTATTTTGTACATGGCTTCATAGAATTGTATAATAGAGTACTTTTTTTTATTGTAACATAGTACATGTGTACGTATTATATTAAGATGAATTAATATATCTCCACAGCTTAAGAAAGGACGCAATAGTGCTCTGAAGACTGTGTCCTTGCAGTCTACCCTTATTACCTTAACATTATGAGATATTTACATTCAATTATACTTTAGGCAGATAAAAATACAAAGAATACATACACATAAAAGACAAGATCTGTGAATACCGTGTAAGTAGACTTCGGTAAAAGTAAAGCATATACATATATATCTGTGTGTGTCAACTAATATGTATGTATGAATATGTCTAGTTCTTTAGAAGATATAACGATCCGACTAAACGATTAAAATTGTGAAATCCTGTGAATTGTCTGAGCATAGCGGCAGGTATGTTTTGGAATGTCGAAATGCAGATGTGTAAATATCTACTTTTAGCGTAGTTTAGCGTAAAACTGATAGCACTGACTATGATGCTTCTGTCACCTGCCAATACTTTCAGTATATTAATTTAATTTGTATATAAATATTTAGTATTATATTTTTACCTTAAATAATTAATTAATACAGTCCTGGGTTGGATATCGATATGTTCCAGTATTTCTAATCAGGCATTTGTATAGACATACCTGCCGCTGTACTCAAGGACTTTCCGGTAATAGACTTTACAGTTTCAATTAGTCCGGTCGTTATATCTTGAAAGAACTATATGTATATATATATATATATATATATATATATATATATATATATATATGTATATATGTATATATATGTATTTTGTAGTTCAAGTTGAGTAAAGGAGTATTAATATTAACTAGCAATACTTTGTCAAGGTTCTCTTCTGTAAAATTTGTTCTTTTTGAATGAAATACATCCTTGTAGATAGAAAACGTCCTTTCTATATCGTAACTGGTTATAGGTGCATACTGGAAATATTCTTTTATTTCAGCATATTTAGCAGTTAAATTTTTACATAATTACCGCAATGTTAATAAATCTGGATTCCTATTAGAAACTGCGTCTAGCTTTTGCCGAAGGCCACATCCGAAGTCACTTGGAATATTTTTCAAATTATTAATAGCCACATCTAATCTGGTTAATCCATCATTCAATTTGAGATTTTTATTTTCAAAATAATTAATTAGTTTTGGCAAATTTCCTGAAGAAAGTACAACTGATTTTTTAAATTTAGAATTTGTATTAGTTCCTTGCTCTCAGAAATACTTCGAGCATCCTCATTTAAACATGTAACGAAAGTTTGTAAACTATCGACATTCTCTGCATAAAAACTAGTAGCTTCCAACCATGTTCCAGTTCCATGTTCTAGGTATTACTGGAGAGGAAAGTGATGACAAATATGGAAGTTTTTCCCTGTGAAGAGCTACTCTCAATGGTGCTTTTCTGAAAGCGGATACAAGTCTATCATCTTCTGGAAAGGTGCCTCTGATGTACTCACAGATTCTGTGGAGAACATGTACTACACAAGTAATATGCAGCATATTAGGATATGTTTCCTTTAATAGTCTGCCTGTTTTTAATATATATATGCAGCACTGTCACTGACAAATAAAAGTTTTTTTTCTTTGTACCTGTCGTCCGAATGAAGGATTTGGTGCATATTCTGGTAAATGGCTTTAGCTACTGTTTCCGCATCAACTGTATTTATAACTTTTGTTGCTATTACATATGCGTTATATGGAATAGTTGGATGTAGTACACGACTACAATATTTACCACGCATCGTCCTAATATATCGACAGTTTGGTCGGCACTTATCCATAGGTGCTAATTTGAAAGATGGCTCTTAATGCATTCTACTGCTTTCGTATGCGAACATACGAACAGCTGTACCGGTTCTCCAGCTAATATCCAGCCCCAAAACGACATGCTGATCTTACTTATATTTTACCTATTCCAAAAATATTTTGATCATCATACCAAGTATACCAAGTTTTCCTAAAGTTTTACAGCAATCCAGTACCGTCCAGGAAATCTTCTCGCAACAAAAGACTACATCGTCCACTCTTGTTGCAGCTTGCGAAGCGTAATCTACTTCGTACGTGATCTTCTGTTGGATCAGTTTTTTGATGAATTTTTTCAAATTTTAGCTACGTAGTATCCGATATTCAAATATTCTTGGTTTGAGATGCTGCAATAAACGGTACTGTTTCAGCCAGCATCGCATTTCGTTTTTGTTTGAAAACCTGTCTGTCCATTTTCTTTCCTACATCTTCTTATCCAATACTTTGTGTGTGTTTTTGGAAAAACAATTAAACTTAATAATTTTTCTTTTTAATCAATTTTGAATCTACCTTAGTAGTAACACATAAGGAAAATGTAAAGCATAAACATGAACCACATATAATATTAGGATAATAAAAATAAATAAAAAACACATATGAACACAAAAATTAGTACTTATCGATAAATTAGTTCTCTCTTCAATATCCCTGCAGGATAAGTCTCAAATATCTCAAAATATCACCTAACTTATTCACATTTCGTCAACTTTTAAGCTACAACTGCCTTCAGTGGCATAACTATATAATTGTACCCAGTAGGGCTGGGCGAAGTATCGATACATCGTCCAATACCCGATACCATAACTGGTATCGATTCCCTAATACCTCAAATAACGAAGGTATCGATTCCAAAGTATCGATTCCAAAGCATCGATACTTTACCGATTCCAGTACTCGCTAAGTATCGATGTCTCGGGTTAGCGATGTATCGGGTAGCGATGTATCGGGTAACCATGTATCGGGTAGCTTACCTTTGTGCATTTTTTTAAATGTACATAAAGGATGCAATAAATTTTTAAAAAAAGAGTTTTTAAGTATGTATGCATTATATATATTATATAATATATATTTAAAAGGGTGCTATTATTGTGCGTAGCAAATATCCTTACTATAACATAACTATAATTACTAAAAAAAAAAAAAAAATATATCACAATATTGCAAATTTCATGCCGTAGTTATGGTAGAATCAGTAAATTAATTTTATATCTCTTGAAACCGATATCAAATAATCTACACCTAGAAAATGGGTTATGAATACTGATTCCTAGGTATCGAATCAAGGTATCGATTCCAAGGAATCGAATCCTTAGAATCGAATCCTTGGTATCGATTCCAAGGTATCGATTCCAAGGAATCGATTCAAGGTACCGATTCCAAAGTATCGATTCCAAAGCATCGATACCTATCGATACTTTACCGATTCCAGTACTGGGAATCGATACCGTGCACAGACCCGATACATCGCTAAGTATCGATACCTCGATTGGTATCGGTACCCGATACTGAAAACGTCGGTATCGCCCAGCCCTAGTACCCAGTGATTAGAAGAATAGGAAATTTTAAACGATTTTAACTTATTTTCTGGTTTCCTGTCTGAATTTGTCATTTTCAAACTGTACATTTGTGTAGATATTGTACAAATTAAATTTATTCCACATTTTTCAAAAAAAATTACGTAGATTTAGAAACTATAAAATCTAATTTTTTTTTTATTAAAGTATGTATTATGTATTACGAAACATATCCAGAAACTAAAGGCTGTGTCCCATTATATGTTAAATGCAAATCGTAGTGACAAATTTTCACCACTGGGTTAAAATCGTTGACTTGCTGTACAGAATAATGGTGACGCCACCTCAGTAATGTCAAAACAGTCAGCATAGTAACATTTTAAGATGATCGTTTAGAATTCTCCTCCCTTCGTCGCGTTTTGAAGACGAATGTGAAGTTTTTCTCAAATCAATTGTGTCAGGGGAGGAAACATGTGTGGCTCATTACTAGAGCAGACCAATTTCCGTGTGCGCCATGAGTGCCGGTATGGGAGTGTAATTCGTAATTATTAGAATATGCGATAGAATTGGGACGGAACATGAGCTTGTTACCGATATAAGTATAGAAGTAGAGACATTTATTCTATCAGAAATAATTAAATATACATTTGGTTTTCTGCTATTAAAGTAATATGCACAAACACACGAAAAATAAGAATAGTACATATTATAGCAGCGTTGTACCTATAAATAAAATAATAATAATAAAAATAAATAAAATAAATAAAATCGTATATTAAGTTCGGGAAATTTGATTACGTATGTTTACACTTACATGCAGTCTAAGCAAGTACCAAACACATACTGAATGCTTTTTATTAGTTCTGATGCAATACAATCATCCTCACATCGGCGCACATAGCGCGCACGGAAATTGGTCTGCTCTACTCATTACACACCTGAAACAAATGGCATCATAAAAACTTTCCGGCAGCAAAAAAATTTCAAACAGTTCAATCAGTCTGCCCGAAAAATCATGGCTTCTGTCTTCTTGTATATAAAGGGGATTATCCCGATTGATTTTTTGCCGCAAGAGGAAACAATCAACGTCAATCGCTATTGGGAAATCCTAAAAAAACTGCGTCGGGATTTTCAAAATAGACGAAGAAAAATGTTGACTTCCAGAGTTTGCCTTCTTCATAAAGTCCATCCCATGTCGTTCGGCTCACAACCGAATTTTTACAATCATTTAAGCATATCCTGATCCATCCACCACACAGTCCCGACTTGGCACCATCCGATTATTACTCGTTTACTTGAATGAAAAAGGCTCTATCTGGAAAACATTATAGAAGTGACTACGAAGAGAAGGAAACTGTGGAGAAATGGACAAAGGAGCTAACAAACAAATTTTCTAAGGGTATAAGAAAACTGGTAAATAGGTGCTAAAAGTACATTTAACCAGAGGACAACTACGTGGGACAATAGTTTATTTAGTTTCTGGATAAGCCTTGTATTTACTTACAAAAAATTTTGCATTAATATTCCTTCTTTTACCTAGCTTTATATAACTAAATTTTAAAAAGTCATCAGAAATCTTCATCTCAAATTTTGGATAAAATTATATTCCAATATTGTCGCTATCTATGTATGAAATAAAATTTCTTCTACTTATAATGAGCAATTAATTATGCAAAGGTAATATTCTTATCTAATTATATAATGTAAAACGAAAATGATGATAAAATAAATATAAAAATGTTAAAATATAATTTTTATATATGTCATAACAATTGAATATAAGACAATTCTTTCTTGAAATACCTATGATAATAAATTATTATCATTTTAAAGTATTATTATTAATAATACTTTAAAATACATAACAATAAAATTGTTATTCTTCGAATATCTAATTTAAGGAGAAAACATTATATCAGTAGGAGTGGAGCAAATAATGAACATTAAAATTGTTTAGCTTATATGCATGACATCATCACGTTCTTCATATACTTTACGGTTTATTGAATAACTGATTGAACATGTTTTTTCAATTATATGAATTATGAGCTCAATTTTCTAATTTGCTAATAATGTACAACGCAATACCTCAATGACATTTTATTCACACAAATGAATATAGATGGCGTGTAATTATTTCTACAAAATAAAGATCATATTGAGGTTTTTTGCATTAATTAAGTACATTTTTATGTTGGTAATGAATTTTCAAGTATGTCTGTTTATACTCCAAAAATAAAAAGCGAAAGCCTTGCATTTCTACAACATTAAAAACAGTATTAATTATATTTTTTAATTATAACTGTTTTTCAGCTAATCTATTAATATAAAATAAAACTCTAAATAATAAATAAAACCAAAGTTTACTGTAAAATACTGACATAAGCAACCCATATTAATGCCAAATTTTAATAGACTCATTCTCGGACTGCAGCTGGTGACTAAATACTTTAATAACTTTGTACTCCTTACGGCACAAATAAATATTAAATTGTATACATATTTTGGCAACAATTTAACATTACTGCTGCAGATAACAACATCATCATATAAAGTTTAGTATTTATTTGTACGGTGTGGAGTGCAAAGTTATTAAAGTGTAAAAAATGCATGTTAAACAACCAAAATATTGAATTGCTAAATATTCACCATATAGTCCAACTAAACTCTAATAATTTCTTTTTTCTAAAATCTGTCAAAATTGCCTACTTTCTCGGCTCAATTTCAGATCCCAAAATAAGCTATTCCAGTATTTTAGTCTGTTGCTAAGCAAACATCAGGAAACAGTCCGGGAAGGTTTTTTCGTCTTAAGCCGGGAAAGTCGGTAGCTTTCGCGTATCGGTTTTTTATATACATTTTAGACAGTAAATAAATACGCGCAGACAACATTTTCAGCAGCTTTCACTGACTCCGGTGATGTCCCGCACACCAGGACATCATCGTCACTGTCCATTTAAATATTTTTTAGCGATAAGTAGTTATTAAAGCGAAATAATAAGTAATGAATCTCTGACAATCAAACAAACAGTGATTGTCAAGGAAACGATTTCATAGGCAATTAGGTGGTAATGAAAAAATGTTATGCATTTATAAAATTCTTTAATTTATAATAATGTTGGTTCCGTTTTCAGAAAAAAAAAAATGTTTTTTCCTCGTAGTAAAAGCACATTCCCGGACTTCAATGCTTGTTGGCCTCGACTTAACGCCTCGGCCAACAATTTACATTGTCGTCCGGGAATGTATCGCTTTTCCTACTAGATACACAATGTACTATTTATTCTCCCACATGTTAAGAATAAGTAAAAATATTCTGCTTGGCAATACTTTCGAAATAAAGATAAATTACACCTTCAGATACATAGAAAATTAGTTTTGCCGTTTGCGAAGTTCTACTGGGTGTAATGGAGAATATTTTGAGAAAATGTAATAAACTTTCAAAAATTAAATATTGTATTTTACAATATTAGGCTCAACATTAAGGGACCTTGTACGGTATGCCTCTTCATCAGGCATTCTCTTTATTTTTCTTAAACAGCAAAGTATAGTTGCACATACAGCTTATAAAGTTCACTCAAATAATTCAAGAAATTATCTGACACATTTCCATAGATTACTAGAGACTTTAATTTGAATGTACAAATACAACATACATAATGCGTAAATGTGAAATGGATATAACTAAACTAACGTAGTCATATTAAGATTACTTTAAGATGTATATATTATTTACACAAATATCATATATTAAGAATTTCCTAAAATTTAAAAGTCTAAACCACAGAAACAAACCATAACTTGTTTATAAGGTAACTTTTGTTTCAATAATAATAATAATAATTCATAGTGCATATTTAGAGAAGTTTCTAAGACATATTTTATAAACGAGCTTCTACGTATAACTTTTTATTTACTCT
Organism: Melolontha melolontha; assembly: GCA_935421215.2. Taxonomy (NCBI): domain Eukaryota; kingdom Metazoa; phylum Arthropoda; class Insecta; order Coleoptera; family Scarabaeidae; genus Melolontha; species Melolontha melolontha. The sequence continues at coordinate 122,367,441 of OW285237.1, read as the reverse complement.
GAAATTGTGCAATTTGTAATTACTTCCGTTCATAAATATCGATGATGTAACTTTTACGCTTTAACTTATTAATAATAGCTAAGTGATAATCTCTGCATATACATATATTATTTTTATAAAATCACATCTTATTTTTAGCTTTCATAGTTGACCCAGTACTCGGTACACTTTTCAATTCACCTACAAATCAACATTTTTGTGAGGCTGTTCGGAAGATTGACTATTAAACACCTGCATCGAGGCTTTCTGGCTAATACACATTTAAATTTACAGAAAATCACAGGTGCAAAAATAATAACAGAAATAAATAGAACGTTGTTCGTAAAAATGTTCCAACAAATAATTCAAAAAGATAACTTATCATTTATTTTTCGTTCATTTTGAATGGATATGAAATGATCACAGCGCTAAAATTCAATAACAATCCCTCGCCTTTCTAAAACTACTTATCTCGTCAAGGTTGTAAACGTAAAACTCATGGAAGTGGTACTCCTCATAGAGACATCTGTAGTATGAGGTTGCGAACACTGGTTGTGAAACCCGTTAAAAAAACGCAGCAGCCTCCTTGTATATTATTACGGCTTTCAACTATAGGATAAGGTGTTACATATTTACACAATATAGATAATTATCTCCAAACTGAATTTTTCTTTAAATTCTTCCCTTCAGTGAAAACTATAAAAGCACACTTTCTTCCGTTCAGTCAAATAAAGTGGCAGCATTTTTAACCTCCGAAGGTAAGGTAATGAAGAAGAGTTCATTGAAACGTCAGGATACCAAGAGCCCTCCTGAGGACTGTCCATCAACGCGGTACAACGCCTGATGCTTTGATATGTATATATTTTAAACAATCTTACATGTTTCGACACACAGTGCCTTTTTCAAAGAAATTTAAAATATAAATGACAGCATATCAATGTTAAACTTATATATCTGTAGTTGTCATGTATAAAATTAAAATATACATTCAAGTTTAATAATAATTCATGCATCAGAACTCTCGACAGCAAACCTAGATCACTGACTGTGCTGTCCGTCCACGAGCGCAGACATAATAATAACTGATGGCTTGCCAATCCCCCATAATTGACGTTTTACTGCCGAAAATTCTGAGGCATGAATTATTATTAAACTTGAATGTATCTTTGAATAAAACAACATATATCATGATTCCATATGTTCCACGATTATCAGAAAAAATTAAATATACTTTAAAAAATATGCTATAGCTACAACATATAAACTTAGCAATACTAATAAACATCTATTTTCAAAACTAAAACGTATAAAATATCATGTCGCGATTACGATAGTTACTACGTAGGCCAAACTAAACAATATTTATACAAAAGAATACAAGCCCACAAATACTCCCAACACAGACAAAACTGCTTTATTTACCACACAAACTGCAACGCGATCACCATTTCGATTTTGAAAACACACAGATAATCGATAAAGAACAACACACAATGAAAAGGGAAATTAAAGAAATTATTAATATTAAACAAGAAAAAAATTCAATTAACAACAGAAGTGTCAAAAAATCTAAGCAGTACATACTATAACTTAATAATGTAAAGTAACGATCTGCAGTTTACCATCATGAATATATACAATTAATATATAAATATCTATCATATGTTATTTAAATATCTGCACACTGGCTTATCATGCTGGAAGTCCCAAGATTAGGTCCCGGACTAGGCTGCCCGAGTAGGTTTTCGTGGTTTTCCTTCTCGTACTAGGCAAATGCCGACAGTTTAACATCTTAAGTCGCTCCAAGGGTGCAGACATAATAATAACTCATGGCTTGCCAATCGCCCTGTAATTTACGTCAAGCTGTTGTGGAATGCTAGGCCATGAATTAATATTATTAAACTTGAATATATTTTTGAATAATTTAATTTTATCCATGACAACACATATAATATCCATGACACATATATAAATATGACATTAATATTCTGTCATTTATTATTTAAAATTCTTTGAAAAAGGCATTAATTACCGAAACATGTAAGATTATTTTAAATATATACATATTAAAGTGAAATACACTTTAAAGCACCGACTAATTAAATCTACTATATATATATATATATATACAAGTTGTGTATAAATTGGCGGACCCACTACACGTGGCGACATTCTTGGTCAAATTTTGAGTTAAAAGTCCTAATCCTAAAACGATGTATCAGGCTTCCTTTGTCTTCAGAATGAATTTGACAGTAGTAATGTATTTGACTAGAACAACATTAGGCTGCCTACTTATTGTTTTACAACGTTGTCAGATGTGTTTTTCGTCAAAATAAGTTAATAAACAAATATTAAAAACAAACTTTAAAATCAAAAAGAAAACTTTAACGAAACGATAATAACAACAATTCTTCTTTCTTCTAAATTGTAGCTCTTTCTGTCAACAAATATCGAGTAATAATGCTTATTTCAAGACTGAAAGTCCGAACTTTAGGAACCTCGTGCAAAGATATGGAGCATGGTACAACATTTTCGTATTAGGATTTTGGACTCCGAATTTAACGAAGAACATCGCCGCGTGTAGTGGGTCCGCCAATTTATACACACCCTGTATATATATATATATATATATATATATATATATATATATACAGATAATTATTTCGTGACCTTTATATGTAATGGTAAATTCAATTTGTTGGCGATTTAAGGTCTGGTTTTACTTCAAAATGTATATATTTAAAACAATCCTACATGTTTCGGCAAATGATGCCTTTTTCAAGGAATATAAACTATAAATGACAGTATATTAATGTCATACATGTGTAGTTGCTATGGATAAAATTATTCAAAGATACATTCCAATTTAATAATAATATATCATGCCTTAGTATTCTAAAATAGATAGACAACAAAAACAGGGAAACGCAAGACATGAGTTTTTATTATTATGTATGCGCCCGTGGAGCGACTGAAGATGTTAAGCTGTCGGCATTCGCCTTAAACGAGAAGGAAAACCACGAAAACCTACTCGGACAGCCAGACAGGAATAAAAAAACGGAACTGTCAACATGATAAGCAAATGTATAGATATTTAAATAACATAAGATATAAAATTATATAACAGCAGCATACAATGTGTTTCACTTTTCATGGGGACACCTAAATAACTTTTTATTATTATTTAGTGAATTGACGCTTGAACTGACAAATTATTTTCTTGCTTCATGCCACTCCTATTATTGCAATAACAAACTACTATCTACAGATAGCAGAAAAATGTAGAAGAATTTAAAAATGAAAATTTTTCGACGAAATTTGGTATTAGTGGTTCTTGAGTGATTTGTAAAAACTTTTCCTAGTACTTTTTTGCTCTATCTTAATCGCTAGCATAACTTTATTTGAAACAATACTTTTTATTTTAATTATATTTGGCTAGATATTGACTTTATAAAAACTCCATTCATAAAAAGAGGTGCATTGTCGTGGCCTACACAACTGATAACAATTTTATATTAATTGCTTTCAAAATAGAAAGTTATTTAGGTGTCCCCATGAAAAGTGAAACACACTGTATATTATGATGGTAAAATGCAGATCGTTACATAATTAAGTTATAGTATATACTGCTTAAATTTTTTATATCACTTCTGTTGTTGATTGAATTTTTTTCCTGTTTAATACTAATCATTTCTTTAATTTCCCTTTTCATTGTGTGTTGTTCTTTATCAATTATCTGTGTATTTTCAAAATCGAAATGGTGATCGCGTTGTATTTTGTGTGTAATAAAGCAGTCTTGTCTGTTTTAGAGTATTTGTGAGCTTGTATTCTTTTGTATAACTATTGTTTAGTTTGACCTATTGCGATTGTTACTACATAGGCCAAACTAAACAATATTTATACAAAAGAATACAAGCCCACAAATACTCTAAAACAGACAAAACTTGCTTTATCTTCACACAAACTACAACGCGATCACCATTTCGATTTTAAAAACACACAGATAATTACAATTGATAAAGAACAACACACAATGAAAAGGGAAATTAAAGAAATGATTAGTATTAAACAGGAAAAAAAATCAATTAACAACAGAAGTGATATAAAAAATTTAAGCAGTATATACTATAACTTAATTGTGTAACGATCTGCATTTTACCATCATAATATATGTTGCTGTTATATAATTTTGTCTCATGTTATTTAAATATCTATACATTTGCTTATCATGCTGACAGTTCCGTGTTTTGATTCCTGTCTGGCTGTCCGAGTAGGTTTTCGTGGTTTTCCTTCTTGTTTAAGGCGAATGCCGACAGCCTAACATCTTTAGTCGCTCCACGGCATACATAATAATAACTCATGTCTTGCGTTTCCCTGTTTTTGTTGTCTATCTATTTTAGAATACTAAGGCATGATTTATTATTATTAAATTGGAATGTATCTTTGAATAATTTTATGCATAGCAACTACAAATGTATGACATTAATATACTGTCATTTATATTTTATATTCCTTGAAAAAGGCATCATTTGCTGAAACATGTAGGATTGTTTTAAATATATACATTTTGAAGTAAAACCAGACCTTGAATCGCCAACAAATTGAATTTACTATATATATATATATATACGAAATTGGTACTGCTAGTCAATTTCGCAAAAGAGTAGCGTACCTAACACCTTCCGTCTAGAGAAAATTCATTTTCAAAAATTCATACATAGTAGAAAAAACTTCGAACATTCATAAAGTTTTGGGCGTCTAACTTATAAGGTTTCTTCGAACCTCAATTGTTTCAGAGTATACATCGTGTACTGTTAGAGTAAATATTATAATACATATTTTATAATATATATTTCGACGAGAATCTTATAATTTACTAAATATAATCTCTTCCTTGGTACTTGTTATATTGTTCTAGAATACAATACTAATAAACTTAGAAAATTAACATTAACATTCATTTATCTAAATAAATAGATTAGCATTTATCTGTCATTGATCATTTATATTATATATAAATTATAAAATTTATCAATAATTAATGGGCATCTTTATAGGTGTTCACGCCTCTATTTACATTTGGGCAATTACTTTAATAAATTTTATCACTATATGTCAATGTGTCGGTTACCATAATTTTTTTTTCAAATTAGATTTTTTTTTAAATAATCCTACATTTTTTTACTTATGCACATACTACATGCTTATATTTATAAATGTGATGATATAGACGTATGTAATCTGATAAAAATGATCCGTAAACGCGATATGTCGCAGTTACCTAATACCAGAATCAAATATTGTGTATTGTGTATTGAGTCTAGATGTGAGTTCAAATTATTAGGAAAATATGATATTACCTAGGTATGTAAGCATATACTCGTATATATGTATATTACATACACGCATATATAGTGTGTACATGCATATAATTATTATTTCTACACAATTAGACAATTAGTTAATTGTTCTTCTAGCATTATGTGAACTTTTTATTTAACTTTCTCAACCTTCTTACAATTAGTATACCGTGGAGCTAACATACCCTTTGCGATTGAATATCATTAGTAGAGACCGGACACATCGGGCTGAAATGGACGTCATTATAAATAGTCTACAACATCTGTAAGTACATCTAGAGAACGGACGCAATTTCCATAAAACGCAATCGGCAATTGGAATTGTGTATAACGTCGCTGAGTACATCCCGACGTAATTCAATGAAGTATTTGTTTGACTTACTCGGCCACCTGGGCTCGCTGCGATAACAATGGACAAGCCAGCTATTGTATTCGTAGAATATAGTGCTTTTTATAGTGTTTTCATGAGCGCAGATAGAAGCGGGGTTTCTATAATGTATTTTATTTATTAGTTTATATTTCGTAAGATAAATAAAGTGCTGTGAGTTAGTTTCTTGTTTTCGTAGTTCTAACTGTTATTTACATCGTAATTTTTGTGATAGATCCTGTTTAATATCGTTTGATTGAATCTACTCCTCCCATATTATTTCGACGTAAGTGTGCATTGAATTTCGTTCAGTTTCAATAACTTACGCACACATTTTTAGTTTTCATTTATTTAGATCGAGAGCATTGTTTAAGTTACTTTTTCAGACATGATATGGAAGAATGTTGAGAACGGCATTGTAAAACAATGGCGAGTTGGATTGACGGTCATACTGATTGTATGTCCATTGTCAGTGATTCCGAAATTTATTACAAAATCCGTAAAATATCGTCAAAAATTCGTCACTTAGGATCGCAAACACATCTGAACTCTGTAAAACTTTTATGGCGGCTAATATTCCATTAAATAAACTTAGCAATCCTGGTCGAAATGTTCCTGATGAATCAACTTTACGCAAATATTATGTTTCTAGGTGCTATACGAGAACAGTAGAACGCATTAGAAGCCATCTTTTAAATCAATACATATGGATAAGCGCCGACGAAACGGTGGATATGTTAGGACGCTGTGTGGTAAATGTTGTAGCTGGTGTACTACATCCAACTATTCCCTATAACTCATATGTAATAGCAACAAGTGTTATAAATAGAGTTGATGCGGAAACAGTTGCTGAAACCATTAAGGAGAATATGCAAAAAATGCTTCATTCGGACGCCACGTACAAAGAAAAAATACTTTTATTTGTCAGTGATAGTGCTGCGTATATGTTAAAACAGGCAGACTATTGAAGAAAACATATCCTAATATGCTCCATATTACTTGTGTAGCACATGCTCTCCACAGAATCTGTGAATATATCAGAGACACTTTTCCGGAAGTTGATAGACTTGTATCAGCTTTTAAAAAAGTTTTCAGAAAAGCACCATTAAGAGTAGCTCTTTTCAGGGAAAAATTTCCATCTCTGTCACTGCCTCCCACTCCAGTGATAACTAGATGGGGAACATGGCTGGAAGCTACTAGTTATTATGCTGAGAATTTCGATAGTCTAAAACATTTCGTAACACTGCTAAAGGAGGATTGGTGAGTGCAAGGAGCTCACACAAATCCCAAATTTAAAAAATCAGTTGTACTTTCTTCACGAACACTTTGGAAAATTGCTAAAACTAATCACTTATTTTGAAAATCGAAATCTCAAATTAAATGACGGATTAACCACATTAGATGTGGCTGTTAATAATTTGAAAAGTATTCCAAGTGACTTCGGATGTGGCCTTCGGCAAAAGTTTGAAGCAATTCTTAATAGAAATCCAGATTTAATTACATTGCAGCAATTATGTATGGAGACAATTCCACAAAATCTAACGGCTAAATATGAAGAAATAAAAGAATATTTCCAGTATGCACCTATAACCAGTTGCGATGTAGAAAGGACGTTTTCTATTTATAAGGATGTACTTAATTCAAAGAGAACAAAATTGACAGAAGAAAACCTTGAGAAACTATTGCTAGTCAATATTAATACTCTTTTACTCAACTTGAACGACAAAATGAACAAATAAAAATGTTCCAATTATAGAAATAAAATTAAAAACTTTAAAAATACAACTTTTCAACAAATACATATGTATTTCGTAATTTTATAGATCACCACCCGTTCGTTTTCCAATTATATAAATAAAATTAAAAACTTTATAAATACAACTTTTCAACAAATAAATATGTATTTCGTAATTTTATAGATCACCACCCGTTCGTTTTCCAATTATATAAATAAAATTAAATATTTTAGAAATACAGCCTTTCGCCAGTACTGCACTGAGTGGCGAGTGGTAAGCGTGTCCGTTCTCTAAGTCATCACTAATAGCACTATTCATTCGATTAGCTGCATCTTTTTTTGTGTGCGGTTAACCGAATGAATAGTGCTATTCAATAACTGCATAATGGCATAATGTACTTACAGATGTTTACTTTTACCTATTAGGTCGTTCATTATCGACTGTGATAAAAGTGGTAAAAATAATTTCATGAAATTTTAAGTGTAGTAAATAGTAACAAGCAATTGTTAAGCCAGCACATAACAGAATAGTTATTTATAATACAAGTGCCAAAATACGATTTTACTTTCCGAATATGGTTTCTAACAAATGGAACAACTTACGGGCTACGGTTCTTGCAAATATTCTTAAAATATAGATTTCAGAAGACGCAAGCAAAACTACATTAAATTTACTACCGTCTAAATCTAAACGTTATTAATAAAAAACACCACGCTTTCTATCATTTTACTTTTAAGACTAGTATAATTACAAGGGACCGGAATCGTGGAGATAAATGACGGAATAATTCACACTAACTTAAATTCATATGAGACGTCACATGTACTCACTGTTATAAAAATATTGTAAATATATATATAAAATTCCATTCAAGCCGCGTTTCAATTATATCAGCAGCAGAACTATTACAAATAACAGAAATACTAAATAAATAACACTGGAGTACACAGTTGACCAAAGCAAGTAAAGTTTAATGTTAACCTTGATATAAAATTAATACGTAATGCCTGACAAATGGTTAACTGTAGTGTCGTACCATAAAACCTAAGAAAATATTGTAGAATCTTTGTTTTTGTAGAAATAATATTTAAATTTTCTTGAACTATTAATGAATTAATTCCTTATACTTTTCGATAATATAATTACTTATATATATATTGAAATATAAATTATTTTTAATCATGTGTAAGGAAAATGATTACCATGATTACTTTCTCAAAATTTATTTCCTGAAAATTAACCGTTTTAGGCATAAAAATGTTTTAAACTTCTTTCCACGCCGCAACTAGTGAGAGGAGCGAACGTAAAATTTAACAAAATGTAATTAAATTTTTCATGTATCTGCCTGTTGCAAAACACCTGTAAAATATTTACGTCTGGATTTTTACAAAATTTAAAATTTACTTTAACGAAGAGACAATTGCCAAAATCTGCATACTTTTTAAGTTTATTTTCTCACATATTCAATTTATTTAAACTGTATGTTAATTTAAGGTTCCTGGTTTCGAAATATTTTATGTTTGTAGGTAACCCACTGAAATGAAATGCAATCAATATTCAGTCACTCTCTAAATTAGAATCCCTTAACAGTTATATAAATTCTCATATGCTTTGCATAGCGTCATCGTCTAAAACTTGAATTACACTTGTTAGAGAATCGAAATTTTTAGAAAAGAATGTACATATCTCAATCCAAGTTCCCCACCGGATGAGGATTAGTTTAGATGGTAAAGGGAGGTCTGGACATATTTCTTGGTATGTTTCTATTGTCTTAAATATGCTTTCAGAACAGTTTTCTAGTAGCTAAAAAATTGTCCATGTTCTAAAGCTTTTCTCTGATGAATTCGCAGACAGGATACAATGCATACGCCACACATATGAAGCGTGTTTGGAAATACTTCGTAAAGTTTATCACACTCTATCATATAATCAGCAGCTTCAGCCATAAGTGAAACTACCTAACTTTCACACTAGGAGCCAAAATATCATAGGGACTTCCACAAACTATTTAAGCTATAGCCGTTCCATTGACTTGTTTAGCTACTTTGCAAAGCTATTATATAAAGTTTGCAAAGGTTGTATTGTCATATAACAGTTACAAGGGCTCCTATAAAATTATCCATAATATAGTCTACGATTATAGGCGAGACACGTCATAAATATACGTCATAATTACGTCCCACAGCATCATTAAGTTTTGTTTATATTTTTTCATTGATGCTTTTTAGGTTATAGTTGATAAATTTGCTACATATAACAGACAACGTTATGAAAGGTAAGTAATATAATATATTCCAAAAGGCCGCAATAACAGGACTGGTATGTTAATAACTTGTGACGTTTAGGTTATTGCACCTGATATTACTGATTATGACGTGCCTTATCTGGAATCGTAAACAGACTATATTAGATGGTTTGTCAACCAAGAAATCCAAACAAAATTAAATAAAACAAGACGATTCTAGAAAGCGAAATAGAAAACTAAATATTTAATTGCTCTAAAACGATGGATATAAATAAAATAATATCTCGATAAGTTATATACAGTAAAAGTAAATACATATGTGGTATTTTCGCAAAAAATAAATTGCAACCTTTGGAAATTGTACAAGAGTATAATAAGCAAGTGAACAAACGACAATAACAACGATACTAAACACTGACGATACCTACACACACACAAACACATGTGTGGAATAAAAGGAATAATGATCAATATATATATATATATATATATATATATATATATATATATATATATATATTATATATTGATCATTATTCCTTGACCTTTGTATGTTATAGTAGATTAAACTAGTCGGCGATTTAAGGTCTGGTTTACTTTGATATGTATATATTTAAAACTATCTGTCCCAACCCAAACACTAGGTTCCGAAACATATAATATTGTTTTAAATATATACATATCAAAGTAAACCTGACCTTAAATCGACGGCTATTTTAATCTACTATATATATATGTATATATATATATATATATATATATTGATTCAACCGACGCAATCAGTCCCGATATGGACAACAGGCCACCAAAGACCCGTCAAAAGGAGTAATGTTAGAAGAGTATATATATTTACTACATTGTAATTTGCACAATGCAATTCCAAGCAAACCTAGAGGGGTAATAAAAATTGCGAAAAAAAAAAAAATTTAATAATTAATCGTTGCTAGTCCCTATATATAAAACCGACAAATAAGTCCCTACTGTATGACAAAACGACGTCTACCCGATGCTTTCAATCCCGGCAGCGTTGCCATTTGAAAGCAGTGTATAAACGGTTTAATGTATTGGACATGCCCAAGATACTTTTACATATTCTCACATTTTCTTATAATATATAAAAAATAGATAAAAAATTATGTGCCGTGGAAAATTATATTATTAGTGAAATTGGCAGCCGAAAACGGTAAGTAGAGCTGTTAGAACTATTTGAACTTAATGTAAATATGTACAAACAAAGTTTTAATAACTATGCGTTTAGTTTCCATTTATATTTACGTTCGTGCAAAAGTGCGTGATTCCCTAGTTCATTCACAATTTCTCTGCAAAGATAGTATTATTACGAATTCTAATCCTAACTCAGAATATAATTGTCGAAAGCTTGTTAATATATGGAATTATAGTTTTAAGGAAAAGGTTATTTTTAGTAATTGACATGCATTTTCATAATATAAAATGGAAGATAAACGTAAATGAAATATAATTTTTTTACGATTTTATTATTTAGCCAAGGAAGAAACATCTTCGAAGAAAATGAATCGAAATCTCTTGCGCAACGGTGATACAATTTCACACACTGATTATTTCATAGAAAATATACTTTAAATTATTTCTTATGTAGATTTTAAAACTATTGCCACAAACTTCACCTACAGAAAAAAATTATGATTACCTCCAAAATGTGTCACTTATTGATCCATACGAATTTCAAGATGTTCCTCATGACACTAGAAATATAGTTATAGATAATAAATGTAACTATGCAGAAACCAAAGAGAGTGGTAGAACCGACTGTAGCTATGTATCACCATCAATAAATTCATCAAACTATGGAAAAATAATTCGTCATGGAAAGACAAATGATATAAATAATTATAAAAAGTCGTATTTGTATAAAGAAGGAAGCATTGATAATGACAAAAATGAGAAACTTTTACCAGATGTAAAGGAAGTAGAACAATGTTCTACAAATATTCCGGAAGAATTATCTTCTCACAGCCCTCTGGAAATTCAATTGCAAACCAAAGGTATTTTACAATCCGTAAATGAAAATCCTCTGAACATCGTCAACGTAGGGGTAAGTCAGTAATAAAATCAACTTTAAGAAGACAATTTGGTACATAATTTTCAGAAAATGTTTAGTAATTTCAACACATTTATTTCAGAAATTACCGCGAAACAATATCAATTTTCGGAATGTTTCTAAACACAATTTTTTTAAAAACTTATGCCCATTTTGTATTGAAGCTGTTGGACATTTTGCTTGGTTAGAAAGCATTCTGACGAAGATAATAAAAAAATTCTGAAAATGCCAGTTAAGAGCAATAATCGTAGAACAGCAATTATGGGCTTGAGAAAAAAAGGAAATTTTATTTTGAAACAAGAAAAAAATTAACTTAAACCTCTCAGACAAATAAGAAATCGCCATAAGAGCTTTGAAAATGAAGATATTAATGAAACCGAATATTTTCCTTGCGTTACTTGTTTGGGTTATTATAAAAAAAGTTATCTATGGAGACATAGGAAAAGATGTCAGCCCAAAGATATAGACAATAATAAAGCAATAAAAACACAACATCTTACAGAATCACAAACTTTTCTGGCTACAGCGGGACTATTGGGTGGTTATTTAAATAAAAGTCGACTTAAAAAAGAAGTTTTTAGTATAATGAGAGCTGATCGAATAAGTTACACAGCTAAATCTGATGTATTGATATGCCTTTATGGCGAATCATATTTAAATAAACACAAGAGGGTCCAAATGAATGTTGTAGTATCCAATAAAATGCGTGAATTGGCAAGATTAAAAATTGCTATACAAGAATCCTGTACTATTACATATTTGATTGAGATATTAAAGCCTGAAATGTACAATCGAATTATAGCTGTAACTAAAATAATTTGTGGTTATGACGCGGAGACACATACTTATAAAGCATCTTCACTGGCTCTGCATCTTGGAACGAATTTAAAATTTCTTTGTGATATTTCTAGAAAAGCTGCAATAACGAAGCATCCATTATTTGTACAGTTAAACCGAACAAACATAGCTAAGGAAATTCTAGAATTACGTGAAATGATTACTAATCATTGGTGTAATGATATTTCCAGTTTAGCTAACAAGGTATTAAATGAATATAAATCTGAAAAACCTAAACTTCTTCCTGTTACTGAAGATATATTAGCATTTAATAACTTTGTCACAAAACTAGCTGAGAGGGCGTTTGAAAAGTTAGTTAACAATGAAGATGTTGCAAACAATTATAAAGTTCTTACCGAATGTACATTGTCGATGGTATTAGTTTTTAATAGAAAGAGGATCGGCGAGGTTCAGTTTTTGGATATTAAAAGATATGAAAGAGATAATTTCTCACTAAATCAAAAAGAATGTTTAAATTCACTCTCTGAATTAGAAAAAGTAATGAGTGCCGCCTTTAAGCGAGTAGTTGTGTTTGGAAAAGGAAGTAAGCCAGTCCCAATTTTATTCACAAAGCGCATGCAAAAATATATGTATTAAACTTTTATTGAAAATTAGAAAAAACACAAAAATAGTTCCTGAATCTAATAAATATATTTTTGCAAATCCAAGTGCAAGTAATAAGTGGATAAATGGACCGTCTGTATTGAGAAAATTCGCTTAAAAATGCGGTGCAAAACATCCAGAACTCCTCACTAGTACTAGATTTAGAAAACAAATTGCTATGATTTTACAACTTACAAGTTTCGAAAATGATGAAATGGAGCAAATTGCGCGTTTCATGGGACATACTGAAAAAACCAACCGAGAATTTTACAGGTGCATTTTCTTTTTTTCGAATTAATATTACTTTTTATGTTAGAAAATGTTTTTTAAGTTCTTACATGTGCACTTTCGTAAAAAAAATATATTTCAAATTTTCATTAAGGAACTTTTTATTTACTAACTATTAATTTTATTAGTATGTGTTACGTTTTAGACTTACAGACGATGTATACCAAACGGCAAAAGTTGCGCAAGTTTTACTCTTACTAAATGCAGGGAAAGGATCTGAATTTAAAGGAATGAGTTTAGCCGAAATTCAGGTAAATGAAGATATAGTCGATTACGAATGCAATGAAAATGATGATGAACCAGACAATGACAATATAGTAAACGAACCAGTACCTAACAACAATGCCGAGAATAATTCTAATGCTACAAACTCCTCAATCAATGAAATAGTTACTAACGATGCAAATGATAATTGTTCTGCAATAGTAAAAAATATAACTAATATATATGTCAATGAAATAAATCTAGAAGAAAAGAAAAGGAATCGCATACGTTGGTCTAAGAGCGAAAAAAACATAGTACTTAAGTATTTCAAAAACAACATAAAAAACAAGATCGTTCCCAAGAAAGAAGATTGCCTGAATTTAATTCGAGGGCATTCTGATTTATTTAAAGAAAAGCATTGGGTTCGAATAAAAACATTAGTATATAATTCTTATCGTAATGCCTAATATATTTGTTTATTTAGTATTTATTGGGTTGCTTCATTTTCATACGTTATAATATTCAGAATTAAAATTATATACATATTTTATTTTTAAGCAGAGTTTAAGAATAAATCTTGAAAAATTCATGTGTTCAATTATTATGGTAGATATACTTTAACTTTAATGTTATTGAATATGACAGAAATATATCAATACATATTGTATTCTTAGGTGTCGCTGAAACATTATATTATTTTCATTGGCTTCTTAAACATAAAAATATTCATTTTGCATACAATATTTCAAAATTTCAATTTAAATGGATTAATAAGTGAGTGTAAACCAATAATCCCATTCTCTTTTTATTTATGTTATGTAGCTATCTGCCTAAGACAAATTAAATAAAGCTCGATGCTAAAATTTGTCGCCAAAAGTTGTTTACAATGTTGCCAAGTATGGGGACTAATAACGTTGGTTTGGTGTATTTAACAATGGGCAGAGTATATAATATATACAGAAGCAATCAGAGCGCCCTCTGAACTGAAATCTCTCGAACTAGATTTGTATAAAATGTGATATAAGCCCATTTTTTAAGACCCTCAAAAAAATTCGTCATTATTTGTTTTCTACTGTAACCAAGCTAGAAACGTTGAATAAAGTTAAAAACGTTATCAGACCCAACACCGGGTCTGACAACGTAGAATTTGGCTTGATAAAGCGGTAGAGTATAGCAAACTGGGCGTGTGTACGCGGTATAACAAATATATATGTATATATATATGTATATATATATATATATATATGTATATATATATATATGTATATATATATGAAGTTTTTGGCTTTTATATTAAATAATTTGTAGACAGCAATGTTTACATTCACATTTACATCGTAAATTAACATACTAATTTTAAAATATTTCATATAAAAGCCGAAAACTACAAGAATTTATCAAATGATATATTAAATGAACGGCTAAGAAATTATCTACATATATTAATAGCTAAGTAGTAAACATTAGTGATTTCAAACTTTCAAAACTGACATCTGAATTATTAACATCGTCGGCTTATAAGACATTTCTAATAAACTTGAAACAAGGTCTATTGTAACTTAATTGGTTAGAGCGACCGTCCGGCAAACCGTAGACTTGGGTTCAAGTCCCAACGTAGACAAAAGTTTTCAATGAAATTTCGTATAATTTGCGGTGTACTTTGTAGACAGCAATGTTTACATTCACATTTACCTCGCAAAATAACATACTAATTTGAAAATATTTAATATTTAATATAAAAGCCGAAATCTCCAAGAATTTATCGATTGATATATATATATATATATATATATATATATATATATAAATACATATATTTATTTAATATTGGTGGATATGTGTAATATCCTCACACAGAATGTATTATAATGTTTGCAATCTTTAGTTATGCTTCAAATTTCTTTCACGTATACTCGTTTGAAGTTTTGTTATGTAATTCGTAAATTAAATTATATCAAAAGCACAGAGGATACCAATCGCCCTTAGGGTTATCTTTTCATCCTCCTAACATGTTTTGAGTGTTTCTGTGCTGGTATACTATGTTAATTATTGGTAAAATATGACTTGCATAGAGGTAATGTGGTTCCAATAATAATAATAATAGCCACAAAAATTTACCATACGCTATTCACAGGTCGTGTTCTGGGATCTTGTATCGCCCTAGAAACACGCACAAGTTATTTTCCTATATTAATTTATATCAAAAGATTTTACAGAATATTCTAAATTGAATAATTAATATGCAAAAGCAAATTTACGATATTCACTAGTCATCCAATAGGATCTTGTATCACCCTATCGCTGACAGTTATCACAGTAAATGTAGTTTAACAGTCTATATATCAATAAATGATTTTTAAATTTTCACTTCATCATATATAATAAGTTTAATTTAAAATAATATATGGACCATTAATTTGCATACAGGTTTTTAAACGTCATCTTGTATCAATATCCATCCTTCACGGTATAAGTTTTTGATATCTTTATTTTTAGAAGCAAGAATTTATGTAAATAAAATTTATTGAATGTTATTATTTTAAAAATAAAATTATCAAATATTAATTCTAATTAAAATTGCGTTATAAAATATAAAATATAATTAATTTATATCAACGATAAAAATTAATAATTGGTAAAGCGCATTACTTGATGTTGACAGTTTGATAAGTAAACGTAGTCTCTCTTCTGACCCGCGATCTCTTATTATAAATAAAATTTAAAAGAACTCCCTTCTCAAAATTATTCGCAATTACGCGTTTCAAAAATTAACTTAACGTAGACGGAATGTGTCACGTAAGTGTACATATTGCACGATTGGAGATACTGTAGTCACTGCCTCCACCACCAGTCATATTCTTATGCCAAATTACACAGAGCGGTGCATGCGTCTACCGAAGATACACCGAAAGATCTCATCAGTTTTTAAATATGTTTGCCCAGATTATTTTGAGTATAATAAATAAGCACATAAGTTTCTCATGCTTTTAACAATCACAATTATATAAAATTTAATCAAATGATTAGACATTATATTTTAATTTAAAAATGTCATTTTTCATAAAATAAAATAATAACTTATCGACATCTATAAGTGCTGTATTGTACTTATGACATTCATGATGTTTATTTAAAATTTAATTATATGACGATAGTATGCAAACTGCGTTATATATTGTCGCACTTTGGTATGTTGAAATCCCGGCTAGGTTTAGCGTCACAATAAATGATAAGAAATTTTTGGTTAATGATTATCGATGCACGAAACACAAGGCGTCGTTGTTACAATTATATAACACAGGTGCAATAAAATTAGTATAAAATAAATTAATAATAAAAGAGCAGAGGTGTCCTTAAAGCGCTTTATTTAATAATAACACACGATATTAAACATTACACCATAAATATAAAACAAATAACAATTATAATACACCACGTGCAGAGTTAACTTCCGGTTAAAGTTAATCAATACAAATAAGTTAAATTCTAGTTAAAACTCACCTCTGTCTGAGTTATTTATCGATTAATAAATAACGAAAGAAAAAGAAAGAAAAGAATTAAAGTAAGTAAAGGGTACTTAATTGTGTTGTTCCGTGGATGGGCACGAAAGCGACGAGAGTGTTGAATGAACTCGTCAGGTCAAAGAAACTAAGAAGAGCGAGAGCGTATCCGCGGAAACCGGCGCTTATATATGACCGTGCGGGAAGTGAATCTCTACGGAAACCGTGAACCAATGGGAGGATGCAAACAGAGTCAGAACCAATAAAATCCGCGATACGCGAGCGGAATCGCGGTATCGATGAAAATAAGTACATCCGCGAGATGAGATCCGTCATAGAAAGCGGGTTAGAATGATACCTCACAGCAGGTAATTCGAGGTGTGTACAACAAAGTTAGAATGGCCAGGTAAACTACAATTATTACTAATGGCAGGTAGACGTAGGTTTACCTGAAAATGGGTCTAGATGATTCTTACTGTAACCTGTGTACTATAAACTACAGGTGTCGTTTGAAATCTAGGTTGATAACGACTAATCCATCAAGTTATTGAAAATTGCAGCAAAAGAAAGAAATAACTCTAGACAAATTATTAATTATTTCGCTTCAGCTATAAGTTAGACGTAAGAAGAATGGGGTTATTAATTATCCTAAAGAATCGCTTATAGCTGAATATTAATTAGAAGGCGAGTAATCTCATACTGAATAAAAATCAACGCTAACTCATTAGGCTTCTAAAAAAGGAGCATTTTCGGGCGTAAATTTAGAGGGCAGGTAGCTGTTCCTAGAATTACGGTTAACCCGATGCTTGTGTCAAACGAACTTTCTCTTCAAAAAAAGCTATGATTTAATAAAACTTAATCTTTAATATACGCGAAGTGTAACAATATAAACAAAAAAAGAATGTATTATAATTATATCCTAATGAGATGCTTTCAAAAAAAAACAAATGTCGCATTATCATAAATAGATAGTACCAATTTTGTCATTTTAATGTTGTTGACAACATTCGTCACATGCATATAAATACCACTCATGTAAGTTAAAAGATAGGGCGCACACCAAATGCTTTCTTTTAAGGTGCTTGAGAATATATACACAAAGAAACAAACTCATAACAAAATTATACAAATCTCAAATGCAAATTATACTAGAAATAAAAATGAAACTAAACACATAAAATATTCACTAATGAAAAACGAAAACTAAATTCATGTCCATATACAACGGTGCTTCAAAAATTTCTATCTAGATGTGTGAGTATGTTGTTAGATTTACAGTAAAAATAATTTACAATAAAAATAAGTGTGCATTCACTTACATGTCAATATAAATCTTTTAAAAAAAGACAAGATTCATTCACGATAATATTTATATAATGAGTATATGAAATAAAATAATTAATTTTGAGAAAATTGGACCAAATGCTTTTCATATAATTTGTTTTTACTATTACATTCCTTTATCGATTTATCCATCTGCTTTACATCTTATTTTCATTTTATTTTTGAATTTCCAGTCAACTTCCGTATATTTTCGGTTAACAATTACAGTAATTTTATATTAATAATAGATTCGGTTATTTAATTTTAATTGTTTATTCACCTGGTATATTATATGTCCAATTTATTTATGAGAACACATTCTGAAACATTTAACAAATGAAACGATTGCTTTAATTATATTCAAGTCAAGAATATTCACACTTTTGGAAACTTATTTTTAACGACAAAAACTTACATGTGTAGAAATTTGGTTTATACGAGGTGCGTTCAAGTTCTAAGGCCTCCGATTTTTTTTCTCGAGACTGGAAAGAGATAGAAGCATGTGCATTGTTTTAAAATGAGCGTGCGTTCGTTGCCAATACGTCACAGAGATGGCAGAACTGTATGGCAGATGGAATTGTAGCGGCAGCGTCGAGAATGAGAACTGTTTCAGATACTTAAAATGGCTACGTTTTCCTAACTTGAACAGCGTGCTATCATTCGTTTTCTGAATTTGTGTGGTGTGACACCAATTGAAATTAATCGACAGTTGAAGGAGACATGTGGTGATGGAGTTATGGATGTGTCGAAAGTGCGTTCGTGGGTGCGACAGTTTAATGAAGGCAGATCATCGTGTGACAACAAACCGAAACAACCTCGGGCTCGCACAAGCCGGTCTGACGACATGATCGAGAAAGTGGAGACTTGTTTTGGGGGATCGCCGAATGACAGTTGAACAGATCGCCTCCAGTGTTAGCATTTCCGTGGGTTCTGTGCACACAATCCTGCATGACGACCTGAAAATGCAAAAGTGTCCTCCAGGTGGGTGCCACGAATGCTGACGGACGACCACAAGGCTGCTCGTGTGGCATGTTGCCAAGCAATGTTGACGTGCAACCAAGGCATGAATGGGACTTTCTTTTCGTCGATTGTGACAATGGATGAGACGTAAATGCCATTTTTCAATCCAGAAACAAAGCGCCAGTCAGCTCAATGGAAGCACACAGATTCACCGCCACCAAAAAAATTTCGGGTAACCGCCAGTGCTGAAAAAATGATGGTGTCCATGTTCTGGGACAGTGAGGGCGTAATCCTTACCCATTGTGTTCCAAAGGGCACTACGGTGACAGGTGCATCCTACGAAAATGTTTTGAAGAACAAGTTCCTTCCTGCACTGCAACAAAAACGTCCGGGAAAGGCTGCGCGTGTGCTGTTTCGCCAAGACAACGCACCCGCACATCGGGCTAACGTTACGCAACAGTTTCTTCGTGAAAGCAACTTTGAAGTGATTTCTCATGCTCCCTACTCACCTGACCTGGCTCCTAGTGACTTTTGGCTGTTTCCAACAATGAAAGACACTGTCCGTGGCCGCACACTCACCAGCCTTGCTGCTATTGCTTCAGCGATTTTCCAGTGGTCGAAACAGACTCCTAAAGAAGCCTTCGCCGCGGCCATGGAATCATGGCGTCGACATTGTGAAAAATGTGTACGTCTGCAGCGAGATTACGTCGAGAAGTAATACCAGTTTCATAGTTTTTGGAGTAGTTAGTTAGAAAAAAAATCGGAGGCCTTAGAACTTGAATGCACCTCGTATATTTATGCTATATGATATAAAAACAAAAGTAATTGCTTTTCCTTTAAATTTATTTTTATTTTAATTAATTGATTCGGCTAAGATTTTCTGTTTGGGCTGTTTAAGATTTCTTTTCTATATTATGATGGTAACGATCTGCAATTTACCATCATAATATATGTTGCTGTTATATAATTATATAATCTTAAGTTATTTAAATATCATATACATTTGCTTATCATGCTGACAGTTCCGTGTTTTGATTCCTGTCTGGTTGTCCGAGTAGGTTTTCGTGGTTTTCGTTCTCGTTTAAGGCGAATGCCTACCCTACACCAATGTATGGTAAATGGGTGCGGATTATACATTAAGGCGAATGCCGACAGCTTTACATCTTAAGACGCTCCACTGGCGCATACATAATAATAACTCATGTCTTGCATTTCCCTGTTTTTGTTGTCTATCTATTTTAGAATACTAAGGCATGATTTATTATTATTCAATTGGAATGTATCTTTGAATAATTTTATCCATAGCAACTCAAATATATGACATTAATATACTGTCATTTATATTTTATATTCCTTGATAAAGGCATCATTTGCCGAAACATGTAGGGTTGTTTTAAATATATATATTTTAAAGTTAAACCAGACCTTAAATCGCCAACAAATTGAATTTATATATATATATATATATATATATATATATATATATATATATATATACCGATAGGTCCAACTCGCAACGGGCCATAGGGAACAATATACGTATGGAACGTAATGCGATGTGGCAACGTGTGTACGATGCCTATATTGAGTGACTTTCTTAAAATTTAAATTTATTTTGCAGAATTATTGATTTTTTTACTTTTATCTTTTAGAAAACGTTATTGTTTTTTTATTACTTAAAATTACTTTATATGAAAAATAGTATACCATAAAAGTGTAAACAAAGACAGTATACATTGAAACGAATATTCATTCAATTGTATTGTCATGAAATTGAATTTGTCAATCGTTGTTAAATTTGTTAGAATGAATAGATATTTATATTTATCGGAAAATACTAATACTTAAAGCAAACAAATTCCATTTCTTCCTGCATATTGATTATGCAGCTGATGCTTTCGTAATATGCTCATATTTGTATTATTTCAACTTATACTTGGGTCGATACATACCGACTTCCTTCAAACCAGGAGGAAGCTACAGTTGTAATTAAACTATACTTCCTTTTTTTTTATTACCTACGGATATTCACAATTCCAAAATACGTTACAATGTTGCTTATTTTAGATTGTAATTAGCTGAATGCTGTCGCAAAACTGATCTCTGCATTTTTAAAAATGCCAGAATAAAATTAACCTCTGCCCTTATTATAATTTTACAAAGGAACAGACTAGACTTAGTACAAAATAAATGCTTTGTGTTTATAGTATTAATAGCAATTATCTATTCTAACACACTCAATGTGTCTGGAGATATCCTTAAATATATATATATATATATATATATATATATATATATATATTAAAAATAATAGACTTTTTATTTGTTTAGCGACCTTTTATTGAATTATGATGTTTTATTCTACGACGTTTCGACTTTTATTATTTTTCAGTCTTTTTCAAGTAACTAGAAACAAGAATTAATACAATGAGAACATGAGAACTGTGTTAAGACACGGCCAATAAAATAAATAAGAAAAATAAAATTCTTATAAACACTAAATATATATATATATATATATATATATATATATATATATATATATATCTTATACACTTCAAAAAACAAAGATACTTCAGTTTTATCAGAGTCTGAAAATATCACAACTGTGTATATAAAAGGAACATAAACGTACCTATCTTCTGTCGCTTACACAATATACTTAACAATTTACTAGAAAGGACAACAGGTCAACGTAGTGTACATATTAGTCACAAATGCCGTTTCTATTGCCATATGCGCGCATAGACACAAGCCAATTACAAGCGACAATACCTGTTGTAATCGCACCTAGATAACTTAAAAGATAAATCAGAGACATCGAAGACTGATGTCCGCTTTTCATCGACGATTGTTTCACAATAAAAGAATAATGTTTAATTATCAGATCAAAGGAATATGCCGACAAAATTAATCTGACCGTAAATGGATAATTTCGATTCGAAAATCGTACGTTTTGACGAGACAGGCGCAATTCATTATATATAATACGTGTGTATGAAGGTTGCATAGATATATCTATCTATCCATATATGTACCTAGGTTACCGTATGTTCGCAAAATTAACTATAACAAGTTATTATTTGGGAAAACTAACTATGGGATGTAGTTAATAGAACGCTGAAAATGAAAACGTAAAGA
This sequence comes from Melolontha melolontha, assembly GCA_935421215.2. Taxonomy (NCBI): domain Eukaryota; kingdom Metazoa; phylum Arthropoda; class Insecta; order Coleoptera; family Scarabaeidae; genus Melolontha; species Melolontha melolontha. The sequence continues at coordinate 122,344,818 of OW285237.1, read as the reverse complement.
TATTAGTTTCAGTCAAGATATTGCGTCCTGTTTTAGAGGTGTCCTGTAACAAAAAAATGGAATTTATGAACATATGGTGATTCCGAATGCTAAGAAGTTCAAGGTGAATTTATTAGATTTCCATTAGCAAACATTCAGATTCGTTCCTATCTATCAAACGCTTGTGTACATTCAACAGCGAATTTTCAAATACAAAAATGTTTCATTTTAACAGACAGTGCTCTGTTTAAGTGTTGTATAAATATTAAATATATGTAATTGTACGCATTTACGTATGTACATAATTTTAAAATGTACTATAGTTTTTTATAGCCGATTTCAAGAAAAGATAAGTAATAAACAAAAATTAACAAAAAGAACTAATTGATACTTATACTGTAGAAATAGTATGCTGCATTTACTATTATTATCATATCGTATTATAAGAACAAAAATATCTACCTATTACTATTATTTTGAAATTGTGAAATAGCCAAGTGTGTTTTTATAATAATTTGTTAATTACAAAATGTTTCACCAAGAAGTGTCTGCTACATCAATTAATGAAACTATTACTATTAATTATGGTATGAAGTATTTTAGGATATCTGAATAATTAAGATAGCATCTATCAATGTAAATATGTTAATACAGTAATAGACAAAAAAGTTAACATAGATGAATTTTCTCATATAATTAAGAAAACACGAATAAATATAAAATTCTGTAATATTTTATTATGAAATTTCATATTTTTAGTAAATTCTTACATAATAAGTTTCTTCTAAAGTAGTTTTATTGAATTAACTTTAATAATGTGAACATATAAACTGTATAAGCAAAATTAAACTAATATTTTGTATGGCCTCCGCGGACATTTGTAATTGTCTCGATCCTGCGACAAAACGAACATATTAATGACTGGCAATACTCAATGTTCCAGATATGTCGAATCGCGATCTTAAATTCAGTTACATACCTGTTTTTATACGAATTTTTCGTTTTAACATCACCCAACAATTCTCAATAGGATTGAGATCGTAGTTATTAATAGACCAGTCAAAGTAATTTATATATTTGTTTTATTTTGCATTCCACTACCTGAAGAAAAAGTGAATTTTTAAGATTTTAGCTGAAGTACTGCATTAAAATTTCATTTTCTTTGACACTTTGGATATTGACGATAAAATTCAGTTCCTACTTGTCTTATCTTTGTTTAAATAAAGCTTTAATAACAACTGTTTCAGGTTGACTAATTTAGCGTATCAATACGTACGATTTTGCTTAAACATTAAAATTTAGAGAAACTTTGCAGTTATTGGATCTTACACAATTTGACAGAAGCTCAAAAACAAGACTGCGATAAATTACTGGCGACGAAACTTGGATCTATTCGTACGATCCTGAAAGTAAGCAACAATATACAATTTTGGTCATTCAAAGCTAGTCAAAACTTACATAAGTGGCGCGATCAGGTAGTGCTGCGAAAGAAGTGATCGCTTGCTTCTTCGAAGAACCATGAACGCTGATTGGTATACCGCAATTTATTAACCGGAAGCCATCCATGAAATAAGAAGAATTATTATTCATCATTATAACGCCATTTCTCACTCAGCATGTCAACATGTTGATGTTTTAACCAGTAAAAATGTTGAATATTGAATGACTCGTCCATATTCGCGTGATTTATCACCTTTTAATTTCTACTAATACGTGAACAATTTTCGTCACCTTAAGTAGATGTTGAAAGAACGCTGATTTCCGACGTATCACCGTATTGCAAAAGTGTATTGACGTAAAAAACGAATACTTTGAAAAGCGCTAAAGTTGTTTACTAAATTTTATATATTTCTTTTATTCCAGAAATGTTCCCAGCAGTCCTCGTATAAATAAATAACGTAAATATGAATAAAATATGAACAGCGTAAATAAGAACAGGTCGAAACGTTTAAATACCTGGAAGTACATTTGAATGGAAAACCAAGGAACAAGAAATAAAAATTACAGTTGGAATAGAGACTTAGTACATTCCTCAATGAGAACGTCGTCGCTAAATTGCTAACGGGTAAATAGAATAAATAGATCTCACAAAACTGACTTTTAATACATTTTGATATACTCCCGAAACGCAGCAAAGTTCCAAAGACTTACCTATGTGAGAGGGTACTGGCTAGTTAGATTGTATCCTTACCATCAACTGGTAAAGATAGAATCTAACTAGCCAGGGCCCGGACTAAGGTCAGTGAAGGCGGTAGGGTTCTTATCGAAACATTGGTGAGTGCCTGACTAGAATAAAAGAATAAGGGCGCCACCGTGAATTACTCTTAAATTGTAACTAGAGTTTATACGCCACACAGATGAGATATGTCCTATAACGTATCCACAAGGCGAAATATCTATAAAAGAGATCTAAATACACATAAATTAATAACAACACAAAAAAATAATACTAAAAAAATAATAATAACAATATTTAGTGAATACATTTTCCCCAAAATATTAACAAATCAAAAAATATGAACGACCTGTATATAAACGAAATGAAGTATGTATATTAAAAGTTTAACATTCCTCAAGGAAAATGAATATTGTCGAAGATCTCCGTAGATCTCCGTACAGCCTAACGTACATACAAAATTTACAAGAACAAATGTAAACGTATACTAGTTCAGCTGACGGGAAAACTTATAAATAAAATATAGTACAAAATATTAAAATATATGAATAAACTATAAAATACAAATATCTGACACAAACTAGATGTATATGTATTTCAATCACTCGAAATTCTAGTCAAAATCATACATAACGCAAAACAATCTATTGCAACTTAGCTGACCTGGATCCACACCTGTATGGCAGTACGTCGCACCTACACTCGACGGCGGCTTAACAGGAGTAAATAGAATATGAGGACAGGCTCCTATTTCGTAATATTGGTAATGATAGTTCGATAAATGACCGTAACAGAATTCTCGATAGCACCTCTTGTAGTTTTTTTTCTTATTTCTCCATTACTTTGTTGATTTCGGCTACCCATCTTTTTCTTGCTCTTCCTATATTATTATTCTTTGTTGTTCTTGCTTCGAATATTCTTCTTGTTATCATTCTGTGTCATTCATCCTCTTCATATGACTGAACCATCTCAGTTGATTTTCTTCTATGCATTATTCTACTGGCTTTGTGTTCAGTCTTTGTGCACTAGAAATAAATACCTAAAATATTTAAGGAATTGCAAAACAAATTATTTCATATTAACCCAGATATGCCCATACAAATAGGGTAGTTATTTTGACAAATTTTTTTAAGGACTTGTGTTCAAGGTATATACAAACATGTTTAGCAAAAAATAAAATAAGTTTTATTCTAAAAAATGCAAAATTTAGGCCGTACTACATATAGTATGGTGGGCAAAAGGACCGTAACGAAATTAAATATTAATTTGTGTATGATATGTCAAAAAACACTTTACATGCAGGCCTTTGTTGCACTTCATGCAGTTAGTGGTAGTCCTCTCATGACAACAGGCACATCGAGTTTGTTTATTCTGCGATATCACGAAATGGTCTATACGGTCGAAGCGAATATCGATGCCTTCATTACGTGACATGTGTCCTCTCGAAGTAGTTTGCTTGGTATTTTGCACTAATAGCATGGTGGCAATCCTTCTAAATTTTAATTGATCTAGTTCTCCACAACTTTGCCTATGTATTTGCCAAGCATTATGTACCGCCATGTCAATGCAGTGCGTTACGAGTGAGAAATACCATTTTTTTCCCCTGACAGATATACGATAAAGGCTCAAATTTGGTCGCATCTGTCCGCACCGCCCATATTCGCGTCGTATAAATTTATCAAGTGCGTCTGGGATACCTAAAGTAAATCATAATAAACTTCAAAATAACGAACACGCAACAATAAACAAAATTTACCTGTATGAGTTTAATTTCCTTTCGAGGAAACCTCTTTACAGAATGAACTGGATTCTGAACTGGATAAAGTGACAATGCTATTGTCATGCCATTTTACGATACATATATTTTTGGCGTCAGTTTTCTTGTAGACAAAATGCCCCCTTGCTGCTTTTTTCATTTTCTTGAAAACCATTAGAGGACTGCTGGGTATACGGTTTTCACGAATAGTGCCGGTGCCTTTGAAATTCTTGTCGGACAATAGCAATAATGGTAAGGTGGTAAAGAAATTGTTGAAAAATATATGCATTTTTGCATCAGGCCATTTTTTCCTCAAAACGTCAGCGTATTCCAAAACCACAGACGACCCCACACTGTAGGCAGTACTATATTGAGTACTGATATTTGTGTCTGCACCTTGATACGGCTCACACCAGTTAACATAGCCCAGTCTCGTCGCTCCTACCCATAACTTATAGCCGTATCGAATGGGCTTACCATGTATAAACTGTTTGCAGCTATGTCGGCCAAATACGGTACCATGGCTTCGTCAACGCAGTGCATTTCTTCACTTATGCTACTTTCTAAAAAAAATTTGTTGAGGTGTTCAAACAAGTGTCTAACTTTCGCTAATTTGTCAGTCGGATCTATTGTGTTATTTTTTGAAAGATGAAAGTGTGACAGAATATATTCAAATTTATTTCATGATAATGCCTCAGACAGCAACTGATTTTGACTGTCTCTCTCATACTCCCAATACAATCGTCGTCTTTGCACCTGTATGTATCCACTAAGTAGCAATATACCTATAAATGCTTTTACTTCAGATTGTTTTATTCTGTTGAGGTGGTTTTTTTGACTCGCATAACGATTAGATTCTAGTAGCTCCAGTATTTCCTCGTCAAAGAAAAGAGAAAATAATTCTAAAGGGTTTTTGAGATGAACTTCTCCATTATTTTGACCACTGAAAATTGTATTATCCGGTACCACGTCATCATTTGTCCATTTATATATTTTTTTTCTTATTGTCGGATTTTTTAATTTTTTTGCCGTTTGTCAAAAGTGAGAGAGGAATTTCATCTTCCGAAGAAAACTCGTCGTCACACAATTGGCTTCCATCGTCCGCATGATGTAAATTAATTTCTACTGGAGCTTGAAGTTGTGTACGAGGTAAATTATTTAGGTTGACCAAATTCTCCTCGCCAAAATCTTAATCAGTTTGATTTCCACAAGCATTCTCTGGTGGAAAAATGGTTAACGAACCGATGTTTTCAACGAGATCCTCATCATCATCCAATATTGCCAAAGCCTCATTCACAGAGAAACCTCTGAAATAAAAACCTTATAGCTGTGTAAATTCCCACCGTACTATATATAGTACACATAAAAAATAAGGGTCTAAAATACATTCTAGAAGTTTTCTAGATTATTTTAAAAATCGTGTATTCAAAATTCAATGTGTTGTTTATTTCTTATGGTGCACAAACAAATAATAAGTTATCTCTATACATACGTAAATTACTTACCTTGGAAAGCGTATGCCATATTCTGCCATAATCATAATTTAATAATATTAAAATAATAATAATTTAATAATATTAAAATAATAATAATTAACACCACTAACTTACAATCGCAAATTTTTGCACCCATTCACAACGACTGCTTCTTATTGAATGCATGTACGCAGCACAAAACTCCATCGCACGCGAGATTAGGCAGGTTTGAGCAAGTTACTAACTGTACTATCTGTAGTACAGTGGGCATATCTGGGTTAAATAGTATTATATAGTACACGACTGTCGTATCTCGAAAAAATGTCCTTTTAATAAACCTAAGTATAATTGTCTATTGCAACAATATTTCAATTAAAATATATTAGTACGTCAATTAACAATTTTGTTATGTTTTTATTACATTTCGAGTTCTAATAATTTTGCAACAAATAACATACACTTCTGTTAAATTTGTGAAATCGTAAAATAAACTTAAATATAAGAAGAATAAGAGGATAGTTAATGAGCCTAAATATAATAAAATTGTTTAAAGTTATTTTTTATTAGCATTATTAATGTTATATTCGCCATAAACATTAATTTTTATTTCCGAAAATTTAGTTTTTCAAATAAGTTTTAACGCCTGTAAATATTAGTGCGATTTTTAAAATACTTTTCAAGATCAATTTTTGCATGCAAATTAAACAACCTACTTTCATTACCTGCTTGTTATCTATATAGGAACATATGGTGTGTATTTAGTTATGTTGGGCTTTAGTGAAATTTATATTTGGTTGCTTATAAGATTATATAGATCTTTCTAGAATTTTTAACTTGAAACGTATTCTTAAGGATTAAGTTCTTTGTTTGATGGTCAATATCAAATAGGAAAAATTATATTGAGAAATGAGACTACATTTTAAAATAAAATATGATCAATTTTTAATAAGAATTTTTAGTATTTTAACTCTTTAAGGACGAGCGTGACGTTTTCGTAACATTTCATTCTAATACCGCTTATGGAAGAAATCTTATTTCTATTGTACGGGCACCTATTACGTCGCTTCGGTACATTTCATTTCATATTGCATCCTTGAATAGAGCGCTCGCTAGTGGCATTTAGTAGAATTTTAGTCCAGTTGTTTATGAGTTTATGAAGGTAACAGATTGCTGTGCTCTTGCATACCACCATAGATAACACCTTTTCAGTTGGAAAGTTTAAAATTCATAATTATTAGCTCAGACACTTCAGTGCGAGATGATGCTACCGCCGGTTGCTTTATTCCAGACGTGGCGCGAAATTTGGTTTACTATCAAACGTGTCTAATTCGGTGACTTCGTCCTTCAGTGCAGTTGTGAAACGTGACCATTTTGTCAGTTGGGTGTGCCAATACTAAAAAATGAATTCGGCTTTATTTTATGGTAAGAAGCGCGCTATTGCAAGACAAATAAATGATGGTAGCGACATTAGTTTGGCTAGCGATTCGGATGATCCTGAGTACAATCCTACTGTCGAAGAAGTGGAAGAGGAGAGTTTTGATGAAGGTGAAACGGAAATAGAAGAACAAGTGCCAGAAGAGGATGGGACTAATAGAAAGAGAAATGTAAGTAATCGAGATGGTAATGAAGATGTGACTCAACAAGTTGGACCTACATCGGGACAAAAATTTTCATATCAATACAAAGATATTACCGATAATGAAATTACGGCCAGAGATATTCCAGTATGGAGAGGGACAATTCCAAAAGCAACTTCGATCAAAGAACCAATATAATATTTTCGTTCGTTCTTTTATGATAGCTTGTTAGACCTAATAACCAAACAATCAAATTTATATAGCGTACAAGTAAATTGTAATAAACCCCTGAATATGAGCAAAAATGAGTTGGAACAATTTTTGGGAACCATATTCTTCATGTCACTCTTGAAAATACCGAAAACGCGTCTTTACTGGAATTCTCAACTTTCTGTCCTAGAAGTTGCGAATGTAATGAGTAGGGACAGATGGGAGGCGATCAAGAAGAACTTGCACTGTAATGACAACAGTCAAATTGATCACGATAATCTAGATAAACTCTATAAAATAAGACCTGTTTTAGATCATTTGCTAAGGAAATACCAAGAGATTCCTAAGGAACAGATGTTAGTTGTCGACGAGCAAATGGTTCCTTGCAAAGGCCGCTCAGCACTCAAGCAGTATCTAGCAAAGAAACCCCATAAATGGGGCTACAAAATTTATATGTTAGCCGGCTCCAGCGGTATGGTTTATGATTTCGATATTTACACAGGGAAAATATCCGCCACTCCCGGCTGCCCTGAAATCGAATTCAGTAGAAACATTGTTTTGACACTATGCAGGAGTGTTCCATCTACAGATCATATTTTATATATTGACAACTGGTTTACATCTATTCAACTGGTGGGTGAATTAGCTAAAAAAGGTGTGTATTGTCTGGGAACTGTACGAAGCAACCATTTACCAGGATGTCCCCTAACAACGGATAAAGTTATGAAAGCCAATGGGCGAGGCTCTTTTCAGAAATTAGAAATGAAAACGACCAGTACTGTTTGCCGAATAATCAATGGTTTGACAGTCGATCTGTAATACTGCTCACTAACTTTTCTTCAGCGAAAACCGGACATATCCGTAGGTGGGACAAAATAAAAAAAGAACACAGAAACATCCAGTGACCTTCTGCAATAAGCACTTACAATAAGTTCATGGGGGGTGTTGATCTTATGAACTCCCTGATCGGCATTTACAGAAATACAATTCGGTCAAAAAAATATTATCACCGGCTATTGTTCCATTTTATGAACATGACCATTGTCAACTGTTGGCTGCTGTATAGGCGCGATTGTCGGGATTTTGGTGTTCCGAGAAAAAACGAACTGACGCTTTTTGAATTTAAGAGTCGAATAGCAGAAAGTTTGCTGAAAGAGGGAAAACCCATTAAATCTAGGAAAATTGGTCGACCTAGTAGTGCTTCGGTTGATGACGAACATGCTTCCAAAAAACGCAAAGAGCACGCAACAATGTGCATTCCAGAGAAAAATATTTGCCACGATAGTATAGGTCGCTGGCCTGTGGTGCAGGAGAAACGGGGGCGTTAAAAATCGGCCACTAACGACGGAGTGTCTAGAGCGAGTCCCGTACTTTTCTTTTGAAAAAAGCGAGCACTGAGGTAAGAGAAAAATAGAAAAAAACTTGAAAGAAATTAAATATATATTAAAATAACGAATAACGATACCTATACAGGTAGGTTCGTTGGAAATAGAGTAAAATATATTGAAGATATCATTAATTATATTACAAAATAACGTGATGAAGCGTTGAGCGTTACGGACACGTAAAAATTCCCCTAACACTCCCTATAAAAAAAAGGAAAAGTTTACTTTTTTTTTGAAGAATTTTTTTTTGAGTTTACTAATTTTTTTTTTTAAGAATTTTTATTTTAAATACAGGAGCCCTTTTTATCGAGGGTAAAGTAGGCCCAAACTAATAAAAGGACTACATCCGGCTGCGAAGGACGAATGCCCCGACTGAGACCAAGCCGAGAGTATACCTTTCTGAACGGAAAAAAAGTAAAGAGGAAAATAAGAGTAGAGTATAGAAAAGCTTGAGTAAGAAAATAGAAAGGATGGAAAAGTGAAGCAGGTATACAAGAGAAGAAAGCTAGGTGAAGCCGAGAGGTGCGGCAATGCGGGAACGGCAAGGCATTCATGCTCTCAATTCGTGGGTGGGAAAAAAAAGACAGGCGGTAGGAAAAGAAATCCGGAAACGCAACCCACGACACGGCGACAGCACAAGCAAACCCCGACTCAGCAGGTGCAGCCTTTAACTACAAAAAAAAACAAAAATAATCCAATCAATGTCCGGAACAAAAAGAATAAACGTTAAGCAACCACAAAACTGCCGGAGTCAGCGGGACCAGGCAAAGACAAGCTTAAGAAGAAACCTATAAGGTCCAGAGTAAGATAAAATGTCAAAAAAGAAAAATGTCAAATCCGGTAAATAAGTTATCGTAGGCGTAAATCGGTAATTGCATAGTATAAAATGGGGCTAAATTACGAACAAGTAAGCCTAACTGCATGTTCTCGGATAGATCACCATAACGCCTAAACATAGCAGACATACTAGAATAATATTCCACAAAACTTCCATTGGGATCCTGGGTGCGGTTCTGAATGTCTTCGAAGAGACGTGCCTTATAATCGGGGGGTTCAAAGTGTTTAATCAATAACTCACGTAAGGTAGGCCAACTAGTAAAACGATGACGACAAGAGCGGAACCATAGTAAGGCTCTTCCCTCGAACAAATCAATCGCAGACTCAAACAACTGCGATTCAGAAACGTTTCGCGCGGTACGAAGTTCTTCGACGCGCTCCAAAAAATTATGAACAGAAACTCGCTGATCACCATTGAACTTAACCTGCCATTTCTGGACAGGCTGCGAACGAGTACTAGAATGCTGTAATAGGGTTGAATGAGCGAGAAGAGGGGGTTCTGCGAATGCGGGGTCCAAATTCGCCAAGGCTGGGTTGAAGACATCGTGCATTGCTTGCTGGGCTGCAGACCGAATTCGGTCTAGTTCATCTAAGCGCTCCAACAAGATAGTTAAATATTGGGAACGCTCAGCACTTTGCTCTAGACTCAAGGAAGCCAGAGACAAACGACTGACTCTATGGATGGCATGATGCAATCGAACACGAAGCGTGTCCAACTCCCGGACATTGCTCACCTCCTGAGATGTTACCAACATCTCCGCATCACGTGTTTTTACCCGCAGAGCATTCAACTCTGACGCTACATCCACAGAAAATTCGGGATAAGTTAGAGAGGTATTTGCGCCTTCCAGGCGTAATAGAGGACGCAACATATTACGCAACTGATCGACTGACTTGGAGTCATCAACACTGATACCCCTAAACTGGAGTTCATATTGAAGCTCATCCTTACGGAGGCTACCAGCATCAATGGGCAGAAAACCCGACGCCATATTAATTGACTGGATCGAGATAATTAACTTAAGAAAAAAAAAAGAAAAAGAAAACTACACTAAAACCACCCCCTCCACTAAATAAGCGAAGCGGTCAGGCAAGGAAAAAGAAAAGAGGTAAATAGAGAATGTTTGCAAGAGAGAGAAAAAAAGACACAGCCTGTATATATACAAGGAGAGACGAGAAAACGTCAACTACTCAAAAAAAATTTACGTTTGGCGCCAAGTTGTTACGACCAATACGTCGCGCTTAAAAAAGAAACAAGGAAAATTCTAAACGCTCCCCGGAGCGGACCCGATCTCGGACAATTGAAGCCGCCCCTAAAACGGTCGTAACAACTTGGCGCCCAACGTGGGGCAAGTTGTTACGACCAATGCGTCGCGCTTAAAAAAAAACATAAGGAAAATTCTAGACGCTCCCCGGAGCAGACCCGGTCTCGGACAATTAAAACCGCCCCTGCCCGTTCTTGCCAACGTCCAACGGCCCACCCGGCTTCTGTAGCTGCCTCAGCCCAGGGGTGGGGAAACCGAGAGGTAAGTAAGTCAACCTAAAAAAGATGATGGTCAAGGGCGCCACCGAATTTATACCGCTGGACATCGCAAGCTCGGAAACTTTGACGAAAATAATATATACATTAAAAAAAAAGGAAAGTAGCGTGGGACAGAAGGCCGGTTCCGTGACCGAGACTCGTTCCACTCTCGAGGATCGAGACACGAGAAAACAAAAACTACGTGGTTTTCAACCGAAAAAATCCTATTTATTGTTTCACTCAGTAAATGAGATGAAAAAAACTTGTTGCAAATATTGGAATGGTGAACTTATGATTAAGTAATAAATTCACTTAGGAACCAAGTGTAATATATATTAAAGAATACTTAAATGGATACATTGAATTTAAATTATGCGGCTGAAGGCCAGTCAAAAGGAAAAAAAGATTAATTAGGAACAATGTGATGTAATTCAAATAAATCGATAGATAGAATAATTTACAGTGCGGCTGATGGCCTTAGTTCGCCCCAAAAAAAACAATACGTATTCCTTTCTTGTTGGTTCACAATGTATATTACAAGTTCAACAATTCATTGAAATAGATCGATCTTAAGCTAGGAAGTTTTAAATTCAAATAAGTTTTAGCAAACTATGTAATGCAGATAATTAAAGTATTCGAATCAATAGCAAAAATATGTAATGCATACAATTAAAGTATTCAAATAAGTTAGCAAAAATATGTAATGCATATAATTAAAGTATTCAAATAAGTTAGCAAAAATATGTAATGCATGTAATTAAAGTATTCAAATAAATTAGCAAAAATATGTAATGCATATAATTAAAGTATTCAAATAATATACATGAATAAAAGCAAGTTAATATTGAAAAGTTTACAACAGTTCGTGAAGCGAACGAAGAGAAGTATAAGAAATGACCAAAAAAAAAACAGGTCAGGCAACACAGGTTATTTCGTTTGGAAAACACCTGGGAATTTATAACAACGATCTATTAGTTAATGGTAATAATATATATATGAAATAAAATAAGAAAACGGCGAATCACAAGAGAAAAATAAATTAACAAAATGAGAGCTTATCTGTCGGGTAGAACGGCTATTGTGTCCCTTCTCCCTTCCAAAAAAAAGCGTCACTTGCGGGAACAATCAGGTGGTTTTTTTTTTGTTATTCCTCGCCCGTCGGGTACACCATCTAAATAAAGAAATAAACAACGAAATAAGCGAAAGGGAAAAAAACAAAAAGAAAGCCCATATACATACCGAAGAATGCGTTCGATGGCGTGAAATTAATGAGGTGCTGTTTAACGTGCTATATTTCTTATCTCAACACTTCAAATCCTCTAAGTGAGATATCGCATTAGCGAATAATTTCGATATAAAGATCGATTAAATCCCTCACGTGGCCGTAATTATAACAATTACAGTAAGGCTACATCGATCCAATATCGGTGATGGGAGAGAACGTAACCACGTTTTCAAAATCGGCCACTAACGACGGAGTGTCTAGAGCGAGTCCCGTACTTTTCTTTTAAAAAAGCGAGCACCGAGGTTAGAGAAAAAAGAAAAAAACTTGAAAGAAATTAAATATATATATTAAAATAACGAATAACGATACCTATACAGGTAGGTTCGTTGGAAATAGAGTAACATATATTGAAGATATCATCAATTATATTACCAAATTACCTTATCAAGCGTTGAGCGTTACGGACACGTAACACCCTTGAGGCAAATTGTGGAACTGAGAGATTCAATAGAGATAGGAGGTGGGAGTCAAGGATAACACCATTAATGAGCTTAAACCCGAAAAGCAACTGAGACATTGCGTGTCTGTCCTGCAAGCTTATTACATTGCATTCTTGAAGTAATTCCTGATATAAGTAACCTCTCTCAAGATATATACCATGCTTACGAAAATAAATAATTTTCAGAAACTTTTCAACATCATCAACAGCCTTCACGTAATACGGTGACCAAATCAAACACCTGTACCCCAGCGTACTTCTGATATGGCTTTGATAGAATCATTTCAAAGCCTCTATTGTCTTAAACACCTTGGTGTTGCGAGAAAGGAAACCAAGGTATCTGTAGGCCTTATTGCATACCTGACGGATATGTTCCTTAAATGTAAACAAGTTCCACTCTGCCCAAACGATCGCTATTTACATAGTAATGGTACTGAACTGTGACTTCCTTTAGTCGCTCCAATTAGTCGCACACCAATCATTTATAATATTTAAATCAGTTTGAAGTTGTTCACAGTCAGCGATAGTGTTAATTTTACTATAAATCTTCATATCATCAGCGTACAATAAACAGTTTGACCTGAGCATAGCTGGCAATTCATTTATGTACAGTACAAAGAGCAGAGGACCAAAACCGGACCCCTGTGGAACTCCACTCCTCGCAGGAAATCTGTGCGGTCTAGGGCCCTCACATTCAACAAAATTAGATTGATCCGTTAAATAACTGGAAATAACATTGACGTAATTGGGACTAATACTAAAATTATTTAATTTAGAGATTAAAACATGATGGGGAAATTTGTCGAAGGCTTTACTTAGGTCAGTATATACAACATCCACTTGCAAGCGTTGATCAAGGGTATTTGCTATATATTGAGTTACAGTCATTAAATTAGTTGTGTAGATCTGCCCCTTAGAAATCCGTGTTGCGAATCCAATAATTGTGTCACTATTTCACTGTAGACAAGATCAGCGAGGATTATTTCAAAGACCTTTGAAAAATTATTAATTAAAGAAATGGGTCGGTAAGACTTTGTCATTTTTATGTCATAATCTTTCTTAAGCGTTTTGAGAGCATTTAAGAAATGAGTTTCATTCCAAAGTTCAGTTCTGTGGGGACATATATTCTTTATATTGAGTCCCGAAGGCGTTCCACATGTGAAAACTGATGAAAACTAATTTTCGAAACCATTAGCGATGGAACTATGGCCCATTCTAAATAAGAATGGACCGTTGGGACAGATAGAAGTTAAAATAAAAGCTTGTGATTGGTTAAAAGAGTAGGAAAATTTACGCAGGCAAAATCAAGAATTTTTTTGTTCTGTCAAATTTTCTTTTACTGTCAGTAGGATTTTCGTATTCTATTAGTTGCTTATTGTGCTATTAATGATTAATATTCATTAAAAATAGTTCATTATAGAGCTCATAAAGTAAAACACTCATTCTCTGAAAGTACTGTATTTGATGTTATCACTGAATTGGAAATGTATGGAGTTATACATTTTCATGCTCACAATAAATTGGACACAATATTAAAAAGTACAATTAGACGGCGGCACGTGCATTCGCTGTTAATAAACAAACGTAAAAGACAAAAAATAATCTTTTATATAGATGTGTAAGTATATAACCTTAACATATGACAACAACCATATGTTCTACTTGTTTGAAATTATTGTATATTATACTCAGGTTTCCGCGCCATCTGGTCCATTCTTATTTGGAATGGACCATAGTATCAGAACACTAGTACATGGTTGCAGGTAGTCTAGAAGATCTATCACGTCCATGAATAAATGGTACTTCAAAGTTTAGCTGGGTCTCGTTTAATAGAAGCCTCAGCAGAATGTACGTAATTCTTAAAATCTCTGTGAATTGAAGCTCTCACAGCATTACTATGTCCAGCCAAGCTACACTTCTTTGCAACTGTTGGGTGACGAAGATATTGCTTTCTTGCATGCAATTTAGCTTTAATGCATAATACCGTATGCGGAGAATACCAAATGGGATATCTTTGGCGTGTTGTTTTAGTTTTCGGAACCGTCATAGAAAAAAAGAAATCCAATATTCCGTACAATGCGCTACATGCCAGGTCAGCATCTCTCTGTTCCAAAACGGAGACCCAAGTCTCATGGGAGAGAAGATCATTCAAACGCACAAGATCAGCCTTCACAAAATTATATCTCTGGAATGTTATAACATTGGGTCTCCTAATGTTTGTAGTAATATCCTTCAATGGAATATTAATTAGAATGGAAGGGTGATGACTATCCTCCTCCACAAGACTATTGTCACATCTCTGTATCGAAGAAGATGCTGAATCTTCAGAGAAAATTACCAAATCCAATAAACGGCAATTACAATTGTAAACATAATTGATTTGTACATAGTTACAGAAATTTTAGAAATTGCCCACTCTGTTTGATCTTGGACATGGTTCAGGAAAACCCGGTATGTTGAAATCACAAATCATGATAAGTCTACTTCCCAGAAGGGATGAGGACTCAATTACGTTAAAGAAGGCGTCATAAACAAAGGCGGGGGTAGCAGGTGGTACATAAACAGTTACAATATAAACGCTCTTAAAATCAAACTTAATACGAACACATAATATATCAACATTATATTCTAGAAACATCGAGTCAGTAGGAAGATCCATTGATTCTGAACTTATGATTCCTTTGACTGCTAACAAATCTCCACCACCATGGCTGGACTGTTTGAATCTATCCTTCCGATAAATGACATAACCATCCAGGAAAAGTTCCGTGCTATGCAAACTGTCACCAGCCCATGTTTCAGTTAGCGACACAACATCAAATTCATCCGAAGCAAGTATATTCTGATAAAAAGGAAACGTTTTCGTGTTTAGACCATTAACATTTTGATAATACAAGAAGAGAGACTCTACTGACTGCTGGATACATTTCTGTTCTTTCCATTCATTATTTTAGGCATCCAACTGAAGTACTTGAGGTGAACCTTCTCACCATTATCCTTACGTTGTTTAAATTCCGCAATGATTCCACTTTTCAATCTCTGTTGTCTTAATGTCAAATCATTAGAAAGATATATTCTTGGAACTTTGTAAGTACGAAGCCGCTTGGCATTCCGTAACACAGTTAGAGTATGCTGGACATCTCTGAAGCAAATCTTCAAATGGCGAGGTTTATCCGGTGACAGGTTTCTACCAATTCTAAAAGCATTATCCACAATATTGCCAGAACCATCGGAATCACGAACGAAATCAATTAATCCAATAACGGAATTCCTGTCATCAACAGCTGAAGCAACTGCAGGATAATTGTATATTATAATGTTGCGCTTGCGAGCACTTCGATCATCCATCTCATGTATGATATCTTCAAATGCAGTATCATCTATTCGCGACTGATTAGTAGTTAACGACTTAGTCTTCAGTTTGGAAACCTCATGTTGCAAACCGAGGATTAGTCTCTCAAATTTCTTAAGCAACTGACTCTGATCGGTAATATCAAGGTTAAAATAATCCAAACAAGTCCATTTAAAATTATTTTTCGAACGCAATAAGCGAGTATCAGATGTCGATAGTCCAACACACGCATTGCCATACATACTTTTGCAAACAAAGCATATTACTGAATTGCTCTCATTAACAGCAGTACTACAACATTTACATAACTGGGGCATTTTGCATAGATTTTGAAATTCTACAAGGTGAATACAATAATATATAATACATGATCTCTGTATGATATCGAAGGATTTACAGTTTGAAGGTTTCAAGTTTGCTCATAAAGTTATATATCTGAAATCTCATATAATTCGTATTCACATTTCGTCAAAAATAATGCACAAAGGACATTAATCATACAGGGGGCTGCCGTACCCTCCGAGTATGCTTTGTGCAATTTTATGCAAATTTACTACTTGAAATAATTAAAATTAATTTCAAAAATAGATGTAGCTGGATTCTAATCATAATGTTAGTTTCAAAAGCAACATCCGGGATTTACTGCTTACTCTCCGAGCTCGCTATTTTCGTATGAAACTATAAAAAATAGAACTTAATTATATACTTGTTTGTCGGATTTATTAATCCGACAAACACGTTTACGTTGTTCACCAAATATGGCATACCCTCCAGTTATTTCCGTAAAATTCTTAAAAACCAAAGAATTAATTTAATTTCATTTAATGAAAAAATAATAACGTCTATGTAACAAATAAAATAAATTCACAACTGCAGATATTATGTTTAAGTTAATTTAAACAGTCCTTTCATTTTCAAATATCATTTTGTATACAATATTAGTTGTATATAGTGACCAAGAAAAAAATAGGTGGAAGGTATACGTGAATAATGCCTTCATACAAAAAATCGCGGTCTAATGCTCACGTAGTAACGAAAAAATTATTTTTCTTTATTCCAGTCCGGTCCTGTCGCAGGTAAATATACGGGCGGCAATACGGGCTTCCATCTCTAATTTATCAGTAATTCTTCCTTACCGATGAATTATATTGTTTTATCAGTATTTATCAGTGCTCCCACAAATTTAAAGACAAAAAGTTATATGTAAATAATTAAAAATCAGGTATCTATCCCATTGGACACGCTACATAAGCTTTTTGTTTTATGCCTATTTTTGTTTTATTATAAACATAATAATGAGCTTCCTAACCTCCATCATACACTTTTCGAGACAAAATGGCCCAGAAATCTTCAATTGGTCGAGCCTGCGGTAAATTTGGGAGGTTGTCGTTTTTTCAGCCAATTTTGTGTTTCGCATGCATAGTGGCAGGAAGTCAAGTCCAGCCACAATATAATATCATCTTTAGCATAATTCTGGTGAATAAAATTAATCAATTTTGTTAGGCAATTGTTAATATAACTTTGACTGTCCACAGCTTCGCCTTTAACTCGTCCAACATAAGGTCTAGAAATCTCACCAATTGATATCACGCACCAAACCAAAACTTTATCAGCAAATTTGGTCTTTCGCTTGTATTTTACATTGTCTGGACATTCTTCTATATTGTCTGTGTAAAAACCGTAGTTGCCTTTAATTTCGGAATTACTTAGAGTAAAATACTTTTCGTCATCTATGACGATGACTTTCTTATTTGCAAAATGAGTGCGCCTTAAAGCATGGCAACATCTCGGCATTTTGGCGTATGTTTAAGACATTTCTTTTTGTTGCGATATTCTACACCTCTTCTCTTCAGTTCTTTGTAAATTTCATCCTTGGAAACGCCGTAACTTCGCGAAGGTTTTCTCAATGACTGTCCAATTTTATTCCTGGGACTTTCGCCTAACTGGTTTGCTCAATGTTTAGTTAACAGTCTCGATCTTATACTTTTCGGAAGATTTAGGCATGGCAAGCCTTGCTCACATTCTGCTATCGCACGATATATGGTTCTCCGCGACACATTTTAATTTTCAAAAAGTTGGATTATTTAAACTTTAGGAATCTGCCCAACTAAATTATAAACGCTTTTTCTAAGCTCTAATTTATAAGCCATTACAACGCAATCGATTTCAGTAACTGAACTGTCATTAAAATAACAAATCATTGAATTACTTTTGTTTGCAAAGTCAATCCAATACTTAGACATTTTTAATTTTTTTCAAAACTTTTGAGACATGCTCTAATTCATGTAAAGTTAGGAAAATACTGCTAAAATGTCTAAAAATCCACTATTTATTTATTGGTTATAAAGTTTCTAGCTGCTTTTAAAATTTGCGACAATAGTGCGTATTTAATTATTTCGTTTTTTCTCCTCTGTGTTTGTTAAAACATATAGCAAGTGTAGTTTAATTAATGGCAATTGTAATTTATATAATCGTGTCAGTTCTCATGAGAAATATCAGAAGGTAGTTTATTACCACAATAGGTCGAGGTCTTCAGAAAAGTAGGTCTTGAATCACAAACAAACATAAGTTCAAACAAATATACCGATCATTGTAAGCATACATATATTTCTAGTGTGACATGTTTTACCGGAAGAACCTACCGAGTTTATCTTAATACTCGGATATACAAAGATATGACTAAAGTATTGCTGTTATCACTCATTAATTGATAAGTAAATGATAAATACACTGGAAGTAAGGAAACTTCAGCGCAGAACTTTCTACTTTTCCTTAAATGGAAATTTGTTAGCGATTTATTACGCATGCGTATAAAATTTTCTAATATCTGACATTTAATTTGTCTAACTTCTTCAAATTCTATGCCTTTTCTTTATACATTTTACGTAAATGAACCTATGTTATATCTTTTTACAACTCGTGTGTGCAGTTCTCATGTATTGGCTTGCAAATTTTCCTGAAAATTGAAGTATATAAAACTCTAAATACACCATAAAGTATGCGACTATAAGCGGTCGTATTAGACAAACCTAGTTGCTTTAACTACATGTACCTATTAATGACAATCATAATATTGCATACGTAGTTGCGTAAAATGTAGTCGGAGCATGTGCAGTTTTTTGCATAAGTAATGTTTCTCTGTCGACGAACAAATATTATTATCACACATACTCTTATTCTCGGATACGCAAGTAGCAGGGATTTGAAATTGTACGGGATTTTACGTCAACATTCAATGTAAAGCCTAAAAATTTCAGTGTTAAATTTTCACATTGTTTAACTTACAACTAGAAAAAGAGTTTTTACTAAATACGTTATATAAAATTTTTAATTGTTTGACCTAAATTGTTTTATATTTCCTGACATCTAGTTTAGTTTGTTTTCTGCAATTATAATGTTACGCAACAATTTAAAAATTTAGTATTCAACAATAAATCGAAACAGTATTAAACTAGAAGTGATAAACTATTCTTTAATAATGAAATGTGCACTACTCAAATCTAATTTGACCTGAGATAGAATTTTTTAGATTAATATGTGTATACACAATATTACAAGAAGAACGTAGTTAAATACCTAATTTCAGAAGAAAAGAAATAATTATATTTTATGTAATATTAAATTTATTTTAATATGTATTGACAACAGAAAGTTCCCAATAAAAAAAAAACATTGTTAGTGAATAGAGCCCACCATAGAACATCCTCTCACAACTATTTTATTTGTGCCGGTAAGCGGTTTAAACGGCCCAAAGATAGAACGATTTTGTGTTTTTAAGCAAGTATCTCGATAATAAAAATATATACAACATTAACATTATATTTATATTAAAGGATTTAATTAAATCGGTTATTTCGAAAAGCCCACATCTCCTCAAGTGGGCGAAAATGAGTTAAGCTCACCAATCGATTCAGAATATGTTTTAAGCTTTGTTACATGTGAAAATGCCAGATTTCCGCTGTTCGTTTAGTGTAACTTGAACAGCTGTGATTTTCTGTTTACTTCGAAAAGGCCACTTCGCCGGAGATGTGGCGTTGTTCCAACAACACGCGTGCGCCGAAGTGATTGTTGATGTTACCGGACGTCTCTGTCTGCAGTCACTTGTGATCTCGTGCATTGTTTTTACAAAGATGAAAGCAGTGCCATTATTGAAATTAATCAACAAAGGAAGAGAGAGAGAAGGGCATTATTAATCGTCCTAAGTATAAAAGTAAAGTAATCAAGAAGGCTAAAGTAAAAGGTAAAGAGCATATAAATCATGTGGGAAAGAAGGTTATGGCACTAAAAACGGGAATCGACTGCAGTTGTCACAAGAAATGTTGTAAAAATTATTCAGAATTGGACAGAATTTTTTTTGAGTTTATATGGTGTTGGTGAAAAGCATATTAGACGATTATGTCACTCCTACAGATAATAGATGTAAATCTGTGAAACCAAGACATAATTTAATACCAGGTGAGGGTATGCTTTCAAATAAAAGAACACATAGAATCGTTCGACGTGAAAAAAGTTCATTATTCTAACAATGTACTGAAAAAGTATCTGTCCGCTACTTTGGATGTTAAACAGATGCATAAAATGTCTATGGAAAAGGTTCCTGATTCGAAGGTCAAATACAGTTTTTATTTGAAATATTTCCATGAAAATTTTACTTATACTTTTGGTCGTCCTCATGTTGACCTGTATTCTACCTGCGAAGAACTGGGCCAGAAAATTAAAAGTACAACCCCCAATGACGTTGCAAAACGAGTTGCCGTTGCAGAACTCTTAGTTCACAAAAATAGGGCTAAGAAATTCTATAAGAAACTAGACCACATCAAGAAGCTCGTTGCAGGGTACATATGAGATATTTTAAATCGCCAACAAATTGAATTTACTATATATATATATATATATATATATATATATATATATATATATATATATATATATATATATATATATATATATATATATATATATATATATATGGATATTTAGAGAGAGAGAGAGAGATAGAGAGAGAGAGGGAGAGAGAGAAGAGAGAGAGAAGAGAAAGAGAAGAGAGAGAGAAGAGAGAGAGAGAGGGGGGAGGGGGGGTGAGGGGGG